>CM042484.1:15867500-16467500 GCA_023621385.1 Quercus gilva | reverse complement strand
TAGACGCCCTTTGGGCTTACAGGGGCTCGCCTAAGTCAGCCACAGGTTTTTCCCCTTTTTCCTTGGTCTATGGAACTGAAGTAGTAAGCCCGGCAGAAAAGATGACTCCATCCCTAAGGGTCATGCAGATGCAAGAAAAGGAGAATGATGAAGAGGTCTTTGCGGCAGAAAGGTGCGAAGACTTGGAAGGACTTGATGAAAGAAGAGAAAAGGCTCAAGAACATAGCCGCAGATACAGGAAAGAATGACTGAGGCTTATGGCAGGACGACTAAAGAAAGAATATTTGCAGAAGGACAACTGGTCCTGAAAGTGAAAGACTACGTTAGGAGGGGCCTGGCAGGACCATCTAAGTTCGCACCAAAGTGGGAGGGACCCTTCGTGATAAGAGAAGCGCATCCAAGTGGGTATTACCGCTTGACCCAGACAGATGGAAAAGATTTAATGGATCCCATTAACGGCAAATGGCTGAAACGCTACTACGCCTAGGGAGGAAAGCAATGTGATTATCCCTCACCCTTTTGTTTTGTCAAAAGCTGTCATGTTTCGCTTTTATTCTGTTCTTTTCAAAGATGGCTATGTCACAAATCAAATCTTGTAACTTGCTTCTTCGCAATGAAAAGCACGAAGTATTTGTTATCAAAAAAGAAATAGCATCATAAGTGTAGCATCACGAAGTTAAATTACAAACCCAAATTATGGCAAACAAGCCCAAATAGGTGCTATAGAAAACATAATGTGCTAAACAGAGTAGTAAAGCAAAAGAGAAAATAGCAAAACAAGAAAGAAACTGCATCATCAATAAAGTCCGAAGATAAGTGACTGATCCCCAAAACGACCAAGTCCTCCCACGCCAGAAAGAAGACGCTCTCTACGACCCTCCAAATCTGCCACTTCCTTTCTCAAAGCTGCAAGGCGAGAATCAATGGCATCAACGGTAGGCTGAACCCTCCTCATAAAAACTGCTCGAGCAATCTCTCGAAGGTGATCCAAGACGAACTCCACTGCAAAACCAACACTGATAAGCTCCTGCACCGCGGCCCTCCATTGAAGAATCCTCTCGGTGGAGACAGTGTCCACGAAATTGTGCTCAATATCGTTCAGCACGCTGCCTAACATCCTTAAGAAATGCTCTCTGACTGATCGGCCAAGTCGGAATTCCCACATAAAGTCTCCACGACTATCATAAATCATCACCAAATGAGGAGCGCAGTCTGCAGGAACTCTGAAGCCATGGAAATCTATATAAGGGGGACAGGAGCCCCAGAAGGAAGCAGGATCCAAGTCGTTGACCTCAGGCTGGTCAAAACGAACAAAGAAGGCAGCAGCCTCGTCCGCAGGATCTGGAAGTGTGGCAGAGCTACTGCCCATCTCAAAGTGAGAAGGCACCGAAGGGAGGGGGCCTGTTAAAGAACGCAAAGATCAAGATGAGGAACCATGACAAGAATGAAAGGGAAAGAAGTAAAAGAAATGAGAGATAAGACTTACCAGAGCCAACAGTAACAGGGGCTGTGGGGAAAGCAGGGGCAGGAACAGAAGGGGCCGCAGAAATAGACGTCGTAAATATGGCGGACACTGGCATGGAAGATGTGGCAGGAATGGGTAATGTGGGCGTGGCAGGAGAAGCTGTCGCAGACACCCCCACGGTAGCTAAAATATCTAACTCCCCAAAAGTCCCTGCAAAACAAGGAAGTGAGCATGCAAGTAAGAAAGGAAAAGAATAAAGTTCAACAGAGAAAGAAGAGGAAAAGGGTTAAAGAAGGAGTACCCATTACCTCGGGTGGAACGCCATCCTCTTCCTCAGACTCCGAAACTCTCCTCCCCAAGCCAGGTTCGTCCTCAGGATCCTCAAAGACCTCTTCAGACTCCTCAGAGGACAAGTCAGTACGGGATCCACGTGTGGCAGAAATGGGGATAGAGGAGGGAGTAACTACCAAAGAAGAAACACCCTGCACTGCCTGAGAAAGAGCAGCAAAAGGATCACCCGTAGAGATAATGAGCGGCGTAGCAGGAGTAACTTCAATTTCAGCCGCAGTAGGAGGGGAAGTTCCCCTTTGGACAGAAGGTGTCACGGCAGGAGCAAGGATGGCCTCACTAACCTCGCCAATATGAGGACCCTCATCCATGGGTACCAGTCCAGTAGGAGAGGCAGTGGCTGCAGGAGGAACAGGCGTTGCAAACTCAACTCCACCAAAAATGTCTTCCGCAGGAGTGCCCATAGGGGCAGAAAGCTCCTCGGCCGTAGGGCGATAAATGGAAAGAGGCTCAGGCTCATCTTGAAAGGCAAAACGAAGAAAGGATGCAAAGACCGAACCAATTCTTGGAGCAAATAAAGCAAACGAAGACAAAATGTAGCAGAGGGGACAAGCGCAGGAGTAAAAGGAAATATACCTCTGATTCTGGTTCCTCAAGCATAATAGGACGGGTTGCTAACGTATCCTCCTTCTGCTTAAACTGCAAAAGCAAAAGGGAATGAGAAAAGGAGTTAAAGAAAAGTCAGCCAAGATTCAGAATGGGTCAGAAACAGGAAGACATATATATGTATATGTGTACTTGAAGGACAAAAGCAAGGAAAAGTCTTTTAGAAACTTACCCTTCGCTGAGCTGCAGACACGGGAGGGGGAGTTGTCTTCCTTTTGCTGCCTCGTGTTCTGCTGGCAGGAGCAGCGCTTACAGAAGACTGAGGAGTGGCAGACTTGGACTTACTGGCAGACTTAGGCTTGGCAGAAACTTTCTTGGCCGACGCAGGAATGTTCACAACTTTGACTTTCTTTCCCCAACCGGAGGGGTAATCACCTGTGTGCCAAAACCATCCCCTTTTCTCCTCATTCCACTCGAATATGGCGGATCGGCTTTGTTTCCTAGCATAGGCCACACGGACTTAGAAGGGAGGAGTAACCGAGGATTGGGGGAGATAACCATGCTAAGTCCCTCAGGGGGAACGAGAGAGAAACCACGACTACCCGCCAACTCTCCATCAAAGGAATTCATGACAAGCTGCCAATAAAGGTGCATAGCAGCAGTACAAATACCTTCCCTCGAAGAACCAGCAACAGTGACTGCACTAAAGCGCTCTCTCCAAAAGTCAAAAGATGTATGCCGCAGAAAAGGTCTAGCCGAAGTAGGATACTCCGCAAGGGTGGAGAGGTCATCAGGAATGTCCTGATCTAGGCCAAACTGCCTCCTCACTCTGTTGGTAGGATAATGAACAAACCTAACACCCTCATCTGCTAAATAGGGCAGCCACCCAGGATTGGTGGCAGCTAAATATGTAATGCCCGTCTCATCAAAGCCAGCCAGCGGGGTAGTAGTGCCAACAGTATCAACAAACGGACCCATTACCGAGTCAACACAAGTAAAACCAGGACGCAATTGTCTATAAGCTCTCCAGGAAAAACCAACACCCTCATCAAAAGACTCTACAACAGAATAATCAATGGGCTTCAGACCAGACCAACGAAAAGCCAAAGGGAAATCGAACTCAAACCTGCCACAAAAATCAGTGATAACCCGCGGACAAGACTGGTACTTCTCCTTAGCAAACCTGACAGGCCTACACTTCGCCAAATATTGAGCACAACGCTCAAACAATAACTGCTGCAAGATAGTGCTGTGTACAGAAGAAGAAACAATGTGGCAGGAACCAGCCTGACTCTCATCGCTCCGCAGAATATCCAATTGCACATATAAATGCCCTAAGAACATGGGGGCTAGCGGCAGACTCACCCTAGCAGATATTTTAATGGCCAAACGAAAATATAACGGCTTTATGGCATAATGGGGAGGAGACCCAAAGACAAACTTCGAAAGCCAAAAGGCAATAAAGGCAGTACGGCGAGCAGTGGCAGAAAACTTAGAGGAAGAACTAACCCAATAAGACAACTTGGCGTTTCCGGTCATCCTCTTCCTCAACTCTGCTTCAATGTCTTCTTCTTCTAGAGAAAGCTCAATCGCGGCAGGATCGGCATCCCCAAGGATGGGCAAAAGTAACTGATTGGCCACGTCCTCAAGGGTAACCGTGACTTCGCCGCAGGAAAAGAAGAACGTATGGGTGGCGGAGCACCACCGGCGAACTAAGTGGCGAAGGTTATAGAGATCGCGAAAGTTGGAAAGACTTCGGGAAAGGACGACGGCCTTTAGAACACCGGCCCTCTGAAGCAAACCCATGAAATGTGTGTCTAACAACTCGTTGTCAACCCATTCTTTCCAACCCAAGGCGGTGCCAGACCCAAATTCAAAGTGAATAGGCACAAGGAGGGCGATGCCTTGACGGATGACCAAATCAGAGATGGAGGAAGACGCCGGAGCCCAAGAAACATTAAGGTTTCGCCGGCAAAGAACGAGCCACACGCGGCCCGGCGGCGGCGGCGCATAATCTCCAGGGGCCCTAGGGAAGTGAGGGCTAAGACTATACCAAGGATCAATCAAAGGGGCGCACTCGCTGTCTGGGTCGCGCCGCGCTTCCTCCTCCTCGGAACGGTCCGAATCGGAGTGCACGTCTTCCTCTTCTATTTCTTGTTCCACCGGAAGGTCCACGGCGACGCTTTTCCCTTTATGGCGAGAAGAGGCTTGACTTTTCACCGGTGCCATGACAAGGGGGTTTGAACGAAGCAAGAAAGGGGTGGGTGTTCGAGAGAAAGATGATGATGAGGAAAGAAAAATATTTTGAAATAGAAGAAGTTTGTGCCTGCGTTGGGAAGGGATTCTTCTCTTAAATACCTGAGTGATTAAGGCCGGCGCGAAGGGAGGTGACGGGTCAGCCATTGAGAAGGGAATGAAATTAATGAAGCAGCAGTTATACTTTAAAGCAACCACCATTTTGGGATAATCGAAGGGTTGTCACTGTTCACGGCAAAAAAAAAATATGTATATGCAGAAAGGAGTTCGTGGTTTCAAAAAGCCCGCGAAGAAAAAGAAAAAAGTGAAAAAAGACAAAAAAAAGTCCTTCATTCACATATGAATCGCAAGAGCGTTCCATATGTTCAGGGGGCTAAATGTTGAGGGTCATATTTGAAGAACCAGCCCAACCCAACAAAGCAGGCAATGAGAGTGGCAGGTACAGAATAAAATTATTAGGCTCAAGCGGCAGGAAGAATAAAACATAGGTCCATAACATGAGTAGATGGGTCTTGAGAAAGCAAATGGGCCTAAAGGGCCCGGAAAGAGAGAAATAACACCCATGGGCAATGTATGGTATGAGAAAGCAAGAATGGGCCGTGACAGGCCCAAAGTAATGAAAACAAAGAGAGTAGGGGTTGATGGCAAGCCCATGAGCCCCAAGGATGAGTATACAGTAGTTGGGCCGGGGAAGCCCAATGAAATTAGTAAAAAGCCCATGGGAACAAAGAATTGAAACGGGACAAAGGAGCCCAAATGGGACAAAGGAGCCCAAAAGTGATGAAACGGGCCAAGGATGCCCAAGAGAATGCAATGGGACAAAGGAGCCCGAAAACAATGGAATGGGCCGAGGAAGCCCAAGGGAAGTAAAAAGGGCCGCAGGCCCAAAAGGAAAAGAAAAGGGATAATAGAGCCCACGAGCAAAAAAGAACACCAGCAGACTCTTTTGAGTCACTGGGGGAAAGAATGGAACGGCAGGCTCTAAAAGAAGGCCTAGCAGGAACACATCATTACGGCAGGAAGTGCTAGGTAATAAGATAAGGCGAGAACACGAACCAGGGAATGGGCCAAGAAAGATGTGAAGACCCAGCATTAACAAGGGCCCAACCCCAGAGGACAGAAAACGCCCCAGCTCGCAAGGGAAAATGAAGAAGTATGGCAGACAAATGCAAGCAAAGCTTCAGAACACAATAAACGCATGGGCCGCAGGCAGGCCCTTTTCAAACGTAATTGACAGGAAAGCATACGCAAAGCCCAGGTGTCACCAGCCTATACCCAGCCAATATGGGTCATGGTGGGGCCACGGGTCAATGGAAAAAGGTAAAGGGGGGTGCGGTTTGGTGGTGGGGAGGAGGGAAAAGTTCTATTTCACGGTCTCTGCCCAAACCCTTTTGGAGGTATGTCCTGCTGGGATGGCAAACCGCCCGAAAGAGGTAAAATTGGGGAAGGAACGTGAGGTGCATGCCATAGGAAGAGAGAGAGAGCATTTAAAGCCACGGCAGGAAAACAGTGCCACGGCGGACAGAAACAGAACTCACCTGTCTTTGTCTGGCGAGGGTAAGCAGAGTGCAGACGGTGGTCGGCAAGCATGCCCAGACCAGACAAAGGCCGTTAAAGGGTGAAATGGTAAAAGGACAACCACGGCAGGCCCTATAAAAGGAGCCTTGCCGTGCCCTGTAGAGAGGACCGAAAAACAGAGGAGAAAATCATAGAGAAAAAACAAAGAAAAAAAGAAAAGGAAGAGAAGAAAAAAAGATAAGAAAAACAACTTGTGAGTATAGAGGCATGCACCAATAGATCATTTCCCCCCTCTCCTCCTCAAAGTCACACTTTCTAAGGAATAATTAAGTAAAAAAGGGGAAACTTCCTTCGGACATCTAACATTTAGGTCCGATTCCCTCAAAACTATTAATCCCCACGGCAGGATATTCTCCTGGGAGGTTAATCTCATTGAGAGGAAACGTTCTTCCTTTTTGAAGGATTGTTATCACGGGCTTGTTTCTTTTACCGAATAATTATTAAGCCCTTTTTTAGTTGTTGTTTAATCCGTTGTTTTTCCTTAGAACGCTATTATTATTACTATTGTTACTATTGTGATGCTCGGTCGTTGCCATTATTAGCTGTTGTATTCCGTTGTTTTTCATCTTTTATTGTCATTATAACCTGCCTGCCGTAATCTCTTTTTCTTTGCAATAACTCTGTTTGTCGCAAGAGTGAGCCTGGCAGCCTAGGCCAAGTTTGCGCCAAGCCAGCCCAAAGTGAGTTTCAGTTGGGCCGGTCTCGACTCCCTTACCCAGAGAGAAGGAAAAAGAAAAGAAGCAAATACTAAGGCCCATCACCGCAGGAGACAGCCCAGCCCAGATAAAAAAAAAGGGCCCTACACTTGTTTATCTTCATTTTTTTGTCATTAAGATCTACTTTATTTGTTGTCTGATTCACTAAAACCCAATTTTCCGACATACTCTCTACAAATTCATTGTTTTGGGCTTCTTAGACCTGAGTCCATCTATTTTTTGAGCTAGAGACTCAAATTTGATCCTTACAGTTATCTTAACCAAAATTAAAATGAAACTAAAGGAATAAATAATAGGCTTTATAATAATTTATTACTCAAACAATTGGTAGGCATATTCAAATTCATGTTTCCCAAAAAATCAAATATTAACCCAAACTAAAATTCAACCAAAGCTATAAAAGGGAAAGATAAGACTTTTTGATGGGATATTTAAAAAAAAACACAATACCAAAACACATATTAAAAAAAAAAAAAAAACCCAACAACCTTAATTAGAGTTATAAGAAAGAATAAAAATTCACCGAGAGAGAGAGAGAGAGAGAGAGAGAGAGAGAGAGAGAGAGAGAGAGAGAGGGTACTCACAGTTTTGTGTGGGAAAAATATAGATTGAATGAGAAAATGATATCAAATTTATATAAAATAAAATGGGTAGAAGAAGAGACAAATTATAAAAAAGAGGAAGGAAGTATAACAATAAAGTAATGAGGAAATAAAGAGGCAAAAAAGAAAGGAAAAGGTTGGAAGAAGTGTAATAGTAGGTGTAAATGTAGAAGAAGAGGCAAACTATACAAAAGCGTAAGGAAGTATAACAGTATAGTAGTGGGGAGATAAAGAAGCAAAAAAGAAAGGGAAAAGTTGGAAGAAATGTAACAGTAAGTGTGTGAGCTAATAGAAGAAAAGTTTTTTTTTTGAAAATAGGGATAAGAAAAGTTTAAATAGAGAAAAGAAAATATAAAAAATAAATGAATGACGTGTTTACTGATGTGGCTACTGATGTGGCTCAACAAGAGTGTAGTAATAATAAATGCTATACTTCAACTTTTAGTAATTGTAGGGACAAGATATGTGGCCCAAACCCAAAAGGTACAGGATGAGTCCAATAAACCTAATACAATGAATTTGTAGAGAGTGGGTAAAAGAACTAGGCGGTTTGTGAAATACACAACAGTTAATCAAGATTTTATAAGAAAAATTAGTGTGGAACACATGATTTAGACTTGAATTAATTGATGTCCGAAGAGATACATTATTATCTTAAAGGCTAATATCAACTCTACAGCTATAATAAATTCTCTCTATTTCCTTCTTTCTTTCTTCTTCCGATCCCCATTTTCAGGGATCTTTTGCATTTATATAATCTTCTCTTTTTTCATCTTCATCGTACACTTGTTCCTTATTTAAGCATTCACTTGAATACCTGTCCTATCAGGTAACGTCTTTGACTCTTTATGAGTGGTGGCCGCTGAGACAACACTGTTCAGGGGTCTTCTCCACATAAATGCGGTCAGAAAAGTTGCTGCATGGCTTTAAATGCGGTGGTAGCAGCTTTTGCTTGAGATATTTCTCTATTCTTATCACATTTGTATGCACATGAGGTTCGTCCTTATTGTTGAAACTTCTTGGAAGTTTATTTAACTAAACTAATGGTACTCTATCACCATTGTTCATCCCTTATATAGCATGAAGAGGGAGGCTTTTTTTCTAATGTGAGACAAGAGCAAAAATTGCCTAGGCTCTAATTGGTCTAGCCCTTGGCCTTGAAGCAAAAAATGCCCCACAATAATATATAGATATAGATGAGTCTAAAAAGCTAGAATGCGAAGGAAAAAATAAAGAAAAAATTATTAGAATAAAAAAAAGTAACCAAACTAATGGTACTCTATTACCATTGGTCATCCCTTATATGGCATGAAGAGGGAAGCTTTCTTTTCAATGTGGGATAAGAGCAAAAATTGCCTAGGCTCCAATTGGTCTAGCCTTTGGCCTTGAAGCAAAAAATGCCCCCACAATAATATATAAATATAGATGAGTCTAAAAAGCTAGAATGCGAAGGAAAAAATAAAGAAAAAATTATTAGAATAAAAAAAAAAAAAACCAAACTAATGATACTCTATCACCATTGGTCATCCCTTATATGGCATGAAAATGGAGACTTTCTTTCCAATGTGGGACAAGAGCAAAAATTGCCTAGGCTCCAATTGGTCTAGCTCTTGGCTTTGAAGCAAAAAATACCCCCGCAGTAATACATAGATATAGATGAGTCTAAAAAGCTAGAATGCGAAGGAAAAAATAAAGAAAAAATTATTAGAATAAAAAAAAGTAAAAAAAAAGAAAAGTAAATGTTAATAATAATGAAGAAAATGTTTATGAAAAAATAATTTTGCAAGATGCTAAAAATAATGATAACATTGACTTAAATGAAGTTGATTAGCCAAGATGATGAAAAGATATTATTATTTTGGTTCATATATCATGTATTACTTCTAAGTTTAATCAATTTGAATGGTTAGGTTATAAATATAAGTTAATTTAATTTATTTAGTTAGCTTTGTTAAAGTTTATTATATAAGTAATGATTAAATTGATCATTAGTTGAATATATTTTGAATTTATAATGAATATACTTTTTATATATGTATATCTATAATTATTTTATAATTTTATTATGTATTTGTGTAACTTACGATACACAATTTGATACAATACACGACACAGAAAATCAAAAATCGATTCACGATACAATTCACGATTTAACAACTATTCACGATTTGACAACTATGTTCAGACCACAAAACCTGACCACTTTCAAGCTTTTCAGTGTCAAATCTGGATTGGAAAATCTAGAACCTGAAAACAATTTGTGAGGAGAAATATATTAACAGGCAATTAAAATCTAATTTGGATCTGAATGTAGAAAGGATGATGAGGCCCTCTCCATATTCCTCCCAGAAGAATAAGGTGAAACTCCTGCCACTTGGACCGATGAAGAGGAAGAGGGAGCTGGGGCTGAAGCTGCAATGGTGGAGTAAATGCTTACATTGCTGCTCACATTTATGCTGGTTCCAATAACAGACCCATCACTCACACCTGTAGGTACAGGTGGCTTCTCAATCTCTATAATTCCTTCTAACATCTGGACCACTTTTCCCATCATTGGTCTGTGTGATGGTTGCTCCTGGATGCACCAAAAACTTACTTGAATTGCCCTCACCACTTGCTCCATATCTACGTCTTGGTCAGCCAGCCTTCTGTCAAGGATTCCCTTGACATTACCCTTGTCAAACTCTTCATATGCCCACGAAGAGAATTTTTTCCGATTGGTTTCTGGAGATACTTTGAAATTCCTTCTCCCACTCACTATCTCCAACAGAACCATACCGTAACTATAAACATCAGATTTTGAAGTTATTGGAAGATTTGCCAGCCATTCTGGTGCCAAATATCCTCTAGTACCTCTGACACTTGTCAAGGTTCTGTACCTATGGTCCTTTGGATTAATCAGCTTGGCAAGACCAAAATCTGAGACTTTGGCAGTATAATTATCATCCAAGAGAATGTTTTCAGGCTTTATATCACAGTGGACAATGCAGTCTCGACACTCCTCATGAAGGTACGTGATCCCTCTTGCAGTGCCAAGGGCAATATTGAACCGGAACTCCCAATTCAACAATCGTTCTGACTGACCTTCAGTAACGAAAAGGAAATTATCAAGAGACCCATTTTTCATGAATTCATAAATTAAAAGTCTATGACGCCCTTCAGAGCAAAATCCAATCAATCTCACTAGATTCAAATGATGGGTGCTACTTATAGTTGCAACCTCCATTCTAAACTGTTTCTCCCCCTGCTCAATTCCCTCAAGTTGCTTGACAGCAACAACTGTTTTATTGGCAAGAATCCCTCTGTACACAGCACCAAATCCTCCAATTCCAAGCTTCTCCTTGAATCCCTTGGTTGAGCGCTGGAGCTCCTTATAAGTGAACTGGACAGGAGCACCAGAAGCATACTCAAGAAGAGCATATTGAGCTGCCAATGTCCCAAACTTGGGGCTATTTCTACAACACCACCACCATAAACTACCCTCAAAGGCAATCAACCCGAAAACAGTACATATAACCAAAAGAGCTACAACCCATGCTTGAATCCTCCCACGGCTGCTCTTCCCACCAACCACAGAAGCTGATGGATTCAAAACCACAGGTGAGCAAACCTTGACATAAGAACTGCTAGGCAGCCCAGGACTCTGATAGCCGCTCATGAAACCCGGTGTCTTGATATAACACAACCCCGTCCCATCTGACAACGAAGTTGAGGCATCACAAGTAGAACTCACAAGGCAATTGGATCTACAAGCCGATATCCCAATAAAAAACACCTCAGAGCTAATCTCTGGAGGGTATGTTAAGAATTGTGTATGCGCCAAATCCAACATAGTAGCACTCCCAGCACAATCTTTAGTCTCCTCCTTCCTCTTACACCCTTTCCTACTATCGTTAGGATCTATAGGCTCGAAATTTAGAGATGGGCATCCGCAAACAGGATCGGTCTCATTATAACTACAAATTCCCATATCCCCACAGTATCCAAAAACTTTACATTGGTCCTCCATAGCTGCCCATCTAATAGTTTGAACCCCACTCCCTCTACTAGAGCTATAAATCCTCAAATTCCCATCATTATCCAACCTCAAAAACCTTAATACATCACTCCCTTCAGCATAATCACTACTATAAGCTAAAATAGCCCCAGTAGACAAAATCTGATCAGAAATAGACAAAATCCCAACAGATTGCAATCCTAATATAGGTGAACTAGCATTGTAGGAAGAGTTCAAACCTTGATTGTAGTAGGAAATAGAATTATTCCAACGGAGAGTGAGATTACCAGTAGTAAGAAGACGAAAGGAGTAAATCCCAGATTGGAGAACCATACCAGAAGTGAAATTCTGAGAAGGTACGATGGTGTCAGTGGGGTTGTCAAAGGAGGACCAGGCAGTGGCAGTGGAGTTGGAGAGGACGAGGTTGCCGGATTCGAGAAGAGAGGCGGAGGAGACAGCGAGAGAGGCGGTGTTGGAGTCCCAGACGGTGTGGGAAGAGCCGTTGAGGAGGCGGAGAGTGCCGGAGGAGAGGAAGCGGAGGGAGGCGGAGGAGTCAACTGGGGTGGTGCCGGCAGTCCAGACGGGGACGCCGCCGGCGTAGAAGATGGCGGCGATGAAGGAGTTGGTGGAGTTGATGGGGAGGAAGCCGAGAGAGAAGGTGGAGTTCGGAGAGGACCATGTCTGGCTTGGGTTGGAAGCGTAGAGAGTTGAGCCTGGTGAGATTGTGGCTGCTGAGACTGATACTGATAATTGTGAAATGATAGTTGTAGTAGCAAGAAGAAGATGAAGAAGAAGATGGGTATGGAGAATCATGGTGGTTTTTTGGGTTTGTTGTTTCAATTTTTCTGAGGATTTAAAGTGGGTGTCCGTGTTTGACTAGTCTCTTTGCGTGTATGTTCGATAAGAAAAAAGAGACAAGAACACTTTTTGCCAGAGGAGAGAGAGAGTTGGAAGTTTGAGCAAGTCAGAGTTCAGACAATCCTCAGTCAGATGAGAAATTATTAGTGCCACCACCGACCAGTACCGCTGAAGTGGTCTCCCATCATCCCCCACTAATATACCATTATTTTGTTTTTTATGAAGTTAATCACACTTGCACAAGTAACATCATTTTCTTGATTAAAAGGATCATTTCGGTAATCCCACCGGGACCTAGTCATTTCTCCATTCGGACAAAGGTTTTTAAATTTTCACATGATGACATAGTGCCACTGTGCCAGATTGACTATCAATATTTTTTAAACAAAAATTATATTTGGTTCTAAAGATAGAAATACTGAAATAATAATAAATAAAATTCTTAATTGAAGCAAAAAAAATAACCCAAATGGTTGTTACACATGTTGAAATTGAACTAGTATAGCATTTCAATCTAATTTTGTTTATTTTGGGTTATTCAATTTATTTCAATCTATTTCGATGATGCATTGAAATGAGAGATTTGTGTAAGAAGATGGACGGCTTTATTGACCATTATGTCGCATTCTTTGCGTAATGTTAATAGATTCTTGATAAATTACATTTTTCTTATGCTATTAAAATTTTGTATATATTTTTTTCTTCTAATATAAGTGATAGAATTACTTATGTATGCTTCATTTTTAGATCATTCAAGACCTAAATATAATGAATAGTTTGTAATAAGTATTAGAAACAAATTCCTACCCTACATTACACTTTTATAAAATATCACGTCTTATATATTAATATAATGTAAAATGCATTATTTTTCCTTAAAAAAAACTTACAAAATTAGTAAATAATCACATTATTTTAAAAAAAAGTTTTGGACTAACACTTATTAGTTATTACCATTTCTTAACAAAAAAACAAATTGTCAATTTTTTCCGCCCATTACGCACGTCTGTGACTGGTTGTTATTTTTCATAAAAATGAAATAGTTATAACATTTGGAAACAACTACTGAATCCACGGTTACAATTTGGTTTTAAATTGTAATAATTTCATCATGTGGACTTATGAGTTTACTTCTACTTGAGATGTATAAAGATTGAAGTATTCTTTTTTGGTAGAAAAGATTGAAGTATTCAACACAGGGAAATTCTCAATTAACCACTTCTGCACGTCAAAAGACTCAAAACCTGACTCCAGCAGTACACGTTGAGATCATGAGACGATGCAATCCTGCAACGCCTTAGTGGCTGGATCAGTACATAGTCTGATATAATCAAGACTAGAAAGGTCATATAACATAAGAAGAAACAACTCCACAGGTAGTGTCCAAACTGACAGTAAGTGGACTGCCATCTTTGCTAGCATAGCTTCGAAAGTTAAGGACTCAATTTTTATCTACGGAATTTACAATTTCCCCCATTATTACAATTCCATAGGACAAATTAATTCCTAAAACTTTATTTTGACATGTGGCTGCTGGCTGCCCTGGAGCTCTCTTTAAAATATACCCAAACAAGGTCAATACTCTCGTTTCTTTCCCTCTCCTCCCCATTTATCTAAATACACTTTAAGAGAATAAGAGATCCTAAACCAAACAGTACATTTTGAGTGACTCAATGCTTTACCTTAAGTTAACCATTTCTTCAATTTTGAATATGCCAAAATCAGGTCTCACTAGTCACAAAGTTAAATTAAGCAATCTTACAATGTAAGAGTAGATATTGATCTAGACAGGATAAAAAATATTCACCAAAAATACAGCCTACTGATTAAACTACAAAGTAGCATGGAAGTCAATGCCAATGCACCAAGCATGAAAATGAATTTGGACAGTTTGACCATAATACAGGAATTTCAGGACCAACATCTCCTGTGTTTTGCTTAAAGGGGTTCAGTTTCTCCTTGACGCCCTGGAAAACATTTCTTTGATGTTCTTTGATTCTGTCTCCACTTTCGCCTTTTTAGCTTGCTTTCCAGTTCTTGTACTCTTTTTGTCGCTCCCTTTTCCCTGATAAATAGTGCAGTATAAAGAATATTTATAATGTAAAATTATTTAACAGCAAAAGCCTGTATAGCTATTTGTAGAACATATTTGCAGATAAATTTAGTTAAGGGCTATGCATGTCCAAAGTTAAAACAGATCAAATGTCATGGGTTAAAATAGAAAATGGCCCAAAGTGAATGGTTTAAAAGCATTGGAAAAATATTCAAATATCCTTCCCACAGAAACTTCAATTTTTTAAAATTTTTTCCGGGGGTTTTTTGGGAGTGGCTGGGCTACACACTAGGGGTAGCTCTCTCCTCCACCTATACCCACAACCTATGTGAAGACTTGAACCAAGGTCTAACGCAACATTAACAACTTTACCAGCGCCAAGATTTTATAACAATCCACATATGACCAGCAGGGATGCAGACATATCACAACTTGAAATTGATTTACATAGTAAAGTGGCTTTAACTCTGAAAGTTCATACCTGAAAGACACTCTGAGACCCTGGGTTACTTTCTGTAACAGCTGAAAGGATTTCAACATCTGGTGCTTTTCTATTTGCCTCTGCTAAATCTAACCTGCAAACACGTTCAGTAAACTAGACTTGGTTAAAGCATCTTCAAAGAATACACTCTAATCATAAAAAGTTGTGTGATTGCAATACTTCCTAAATTCATACAAAAACAAGATTAGATGTAATAGTGTGTCAATGCATTGAAGAGGAAAAGTTAGGAATGGAATACTTTAGATGGTTACACAGAAGCTTCAGCCAAGGCTCATCCTTCATGTACTCCCCCAAGATTGAAACTGCATCAGCTACTGCACTAGTAACAATTGAATTAATGAAGAGAAACTGTACTTTCATGCCAAACCAAAGCAAGCACTCCTTCCCCTTTTTTCTAGAATGGGCAATGTTAAATAACCAGTTTAGAATACTCTTATGGTTTGTTTGACAATCAGATTATGTGGTATAAAAGGAAAATTAACTAATTGACATTAGTGCAACCGATACCATCATTCTTCAACCTTTTATATATAGAAGGGGTTTAAGAACGTTATAAAATGTTTTTGGAAACATCAGTAACACAGGTGATGACTCACACAGAAGACAGGACTACATTTGGACCAATCACTAATGCAAAAGCACTTCCAACTCGGTTCTACTGAGATCCAACTAACCAAGTCTTTTATTCAGCACAATAAATAAATAAATAAAGAAGTCTTGTATTTGCAGGTGTCAGGCAAGTGTATTCATTTCCCGCATCTCATGCACTTCCCAATACTAAAATTTATGGATTGTCTTCATTACTCATGAGCTATGAAGATATTCCAACTCATGTTTATGGCATCTGAACAACATAGATCTAGTTCCCTGCAAGGACTGCAGGGAATTCAGTCCTAGAATTTATTTTTTGATTAACACCACAAGTCCTTGTACCATGTAAATTTTCTTTTTTTCTTGCTAAAAAGCCTAAAATACAAGGCCATTCATACGGTGTTAATTGTGACTTCTAAAGCATCATGAAATATTTATTAACAATCAATTCATTATTTAATTGTAAAGGCCTCTGCCACGGGTAACGCAAAGCATCCCTAATGGTTAAGTAGACTAGTCCTACTGCCTTCTTTTATAACACATTTTCCTTTTGACTTTCAGAATACAGGCCTATAACTTTGATGAAAATAGTTTTTCTACAGTGGGATAACATTGAGTTCTACAGGCAGAGAGTTAGTGCTCATGCATGCTACCATGCCCGCAGTTTTCAATGCTACAAAGTTCTTATCATATTAAGCATAACATAGATTCATCATTCTGTTCATCTCTAAATTAAATATACTGATGAAAAATTCCATAAGTCCTATATAATAATAGATAGCAAATTCATGATATTGACAAGGTAACTTTTTTACAAAAATTATACATGCGTCTTTCTCTTGCTGTGCAGCATAGTTTTTGTCCAATACAGAAAGAGTCTTTTTTAGCTCACATACCTGCAATTACAAAATACATATAACATTACCAAAAAATCCTTATAAGTATCACCATATTAAATGGATACAAGATATTTAATAGCTTTCAGTCATAACTGCAGGGGTTTGAAGGTGAGGAGATAAAAAGCCACAAACATTGGCTAAGATATGACAAGAGAATTTTTCCCTAACAAAGAAGTAATCACAACCGCTAATTAAGATATAATCTAATTGTTCTAAATCTGTCCTACAGCAGTAAAATGCCTATTTAAAAAGGTACATGACTCATTAGTAGTCCCGAGAATAATTAAAAAGTCAAATGACTTGTAACATAAAAACTTAAAAGATTAACATAAGAAAAATATAGATTTTAAGACATTTAAAAAAAATAAATAAAAAAAACAGCTAAAAGGAACCAAGAACGGTCACAAAAGCTAAATTATGGGTGTCTAGGCTTCCTTTTAGTGTCCCTCTTTGGATCCTCATATATTTGTGAAAAGTGTTGCTCAAACTCAATGCATCATCATGCAACATGTAGGGCTCTGATGCAGTTATGATCATATAGTGTGTAAGGCTCACAGAAAGGTCAGATTTATTGATCTAAGACATTTGGATGTTAGATTAGTGTTACCGAGGTCTCTTACCCAAATGCTTATAAAAAATAAACAGAAGGTAGGCTCTTCCAGTTTGGTACATCCTCAGACTAAAATTTAGTTTAAGAAGATGAAGACGGACCTTGTGGTATAACCAAGCTAGAACCTTTGAGTCATCAAGCCTAAAAAATTTTGATGATCCAATTTCTGCACATACACAGAGAGGGAGAGAAGCATTATTCAAACTATATCCAGTAGACAAAAATATGAAATAGTGTTTATTCACTCGAAGTATTATTAAAAAATTTGTATAGAAATACAGTTATAAAAGAGTTTATCAGACATTAGATGGTATCAGGACAGCAGATAATAAGTTACAACTGATAAATGAAAACTGTAGATGAGATGAGCATCTTGGGGGTGGGACCTATGTTTAGCCTCTAAAGATTCACAATGTTCAATATTATTTAAATCTCACCACTCAGGACAGATATCTTGTCTCATTCCAGGAACAGATAGCAAGGTCAGGTTTCGATTTGTCAATTGATTGCATGTCAAAACTGTGGTAATTTAAGTCTGGTCCCAACCACCTAAATTCAAGCCACAACTACAAAAGACATTTACTGTCAGATTGGGAACTCCTTATTTCTGTAATCTCATATCAGCACATAACCCCCCACACCCCCCCAAAAAAAAATACAAGAAAAAAACATTTTAAGCAATGTATTCTAGAGAGCCTCTAACTACGATTTGCATTTAGAAAAGTTACTTATGAAAAAAATAAAATAGTGCATGTGGCAGGCCACCTTTGACATCACAAAGTACTTGCATAGAATTCTCCGCAATAGATAATAAATGTTGATATCCAGGATAGCCGCTAATGAAAACTATCTCATCCAATTGCCTGAACTTCCCTGGATCATCTCCCTTCTGCATTGATTTCAAAGGAATATCGCTTCCAGTAAGGTTAAAAGAAATCTAACTAATTAAAACAAAAAAGTTGGCATTCAATAGCCGATACAAAACCTAGAAGATATTAAACTGTGACACATCAGAACTAGGAAAAAATAAACACATATAGATCTAATTGCTAGGAACAAAGTCTAAGGACAGGATCTTTCTCTAGGAAACAGGGAGTATAAATAGTTAAAGCAGTGAGGTATCAAAGACATAATCTAAATGGTATATCATGATTGAAAGTAAATAGATATTTTTGGAATAATTAAAATGGGAAAAATCAGAACAGGATATTTGTCTTTGATCTAAAACATTATAAATTTTAATTGTACCTTCATTCTAGCTTCCTCAAAAATGGGCAGAAAAATAAAAACAGGATCAACTGGAGTTGCGGTATATAGGCTGCCATCTGAAGTTGCGGTATTGGAAAAAAAGAGCTACATATAGTTAGAATTGCTGGAAAGACAAAAAAAATAGAATTCAAAATCAAATAGAGTCATCAGAAGTTTCAAGGTGATCCAGGACAAAACAGAAAAATCCACTACAACGGTTCATGGACCACATTAAAGAACTCGATAATGATAACAGAACTAGCACAAAAAAGAGAAGGAAAGCAAAATAATTTATTTAATGTAAATGATGAAGTGTAACAATAGAGAAATGAAATATAATGGTAGGTTGCAATTATTTCTCCCGAAATGTACTTGATGGTGATATATATATATATATATATATTTCCACTCCAAATTAAAATTCCCTACAAGCAAATTTAGAACTGTAATCATGCAAATCTAGCATCTACCTTCACAAACATAATCCCCCACAAACCAAGATCCATAGGATTGCTTAAACCAGTGAAGTTCTTGAAGCAGCCCATTGACTAGGAGATAGCAAGCTGTGTTTCCTGTCAAAGTAGTGAAAAGATTTAAAAGTTTGAACATCTTAGCTTATAAATGAAAAATGTTAACAACTTCTGAATATATTTAATTGGAAAATGTCATTGTAGAAATAACCTAACCAAACAGAGCGTTAGTCTATTTATCTTGTCTTTCCCCCAACAATCTCCAACTCCTCAAGGACGATGTTACATAACGAAATCTTCAATTCAAGAATTCTTTAAAAAAGAAAATATATCTTAAAATTCAAGAAAAGGGGGAAAAAAAAAAACTAAGGAGAGATTTTCTTTAAAAAAGAAAATATATCTTCACTCAGTTTAGTTGCAAGTCGCAGAGCACACTATACAACATCACTGTTAATCAAACTCCTACGGGCAACTAACCCCACCCGCCAGAACCAGTTAATGGGGCGAGGTGATAAAGTTTTAAAAAAACAAAACAAAAGAAAACAAAACTCATAAATCATATCAACAATACCTAATACAAATAGGGATAGAGTTGAATATATTAAAAAAATTAGTTAACTAAAAAACTGATAATAAGAGCAGGGAGAGAGACATGTTGCACATACCTGATTTCGGATGGCGAAGTGATAGCATTTGTCCAATACCATTTCCTGTTTCCCCTGGGACTAAAATTTTTACAGCCAAAAACATCAGTCCTTAGCAAAAATATAGAATCACAAAAAATCACCCATTTAATTGTTATGACTGCATTATTGACTATGATGCTGTGAGCACTTCATAAATGAAATACATAATAAACAAAAGAGTTCTCTTAAAAGCTAAACATAACAGTAGTAAACACAAATGCGAATCAGTCCCCACCCACAGACCAGAGTGAGAGAGAGACATAGAAGAAGAAGAAGAAGAAGAAGAAGAAGAAAATGAAAGGGAAAGCAGTGGTAATTACCAGGAGCAATAAGAAGACGAGTTTCATCAACACCTTCCCACCAAGCCATGGAAATTTCAGCAAAAGCTTTTCAACCCTAGCTCAGCTCAGCTGTGCAGAGAAAAGCAAACACAACAAAACAAATACAACAACAACAACTACATGTCGTTTTTTTAACTGGGTTTGAAGTCGACTACCGCGCCTTTTTTTTTTATTTATGGAACATAGGACTACCGTGTAATTTTTTTAACTGGGTTTGAAGTCGACTACCGCGCCTTTTTTTTTTTTTTTTTATAAAATAATATTAAAAAAATATAACCAACATTAAAAAATGTCACCTCCGCATTTAATAAATAGAAACGGCCACATCCGAAAATTAAAAAACAACAAAAACAAAAAATTGAACCGATGATTTTTAGGCCAAAAAGAAATGAATTTTTTTTATTATTTAGAGCATTAGCATTCCATATATAAAGTGTATTTAGCATTTTAAAATCCAAAATATATTGCATAAGGAAATTCTAAACCCAAGTATTGCAAATTTTTTTGCAATACTGGCACAGTATAATTCTAAACATAGAATTGAACTGTTGCGCTATGGTATAAATTTAAATAATATTTTATTCTCAACTCTGTCTCTCAACTCCGGAATGCTCTCAACTCTCTCTCACTTTTATTCTCATCGGCATGACAATCATTAGGCGGATCGTTTTCTGGGTATTTTCTTCATCGTTTTTTGGGTATTTTTTGTGGTTTTTGGCGGTGGAGATCGGCGAGCAGGTGTGGGTCAGGTGATGCAGCGATGGCGTGGGTTTCTTGCGGTGGGTTTCTTGAATTTGTCTACTGGGTATGTGCTAGATTTTGGTTTTGAAGTTTGAGTTTTGGGTTATTGTTTGATTTTGTTGGATTTTAGATTTTGTCTGTGTGTGATGTTGTAAATTCGGCATTGAGAGAGAGAGAGAGAGAGGCTGAATAAGATTATGGCTTCGGACTATTTCACCATCTCGCCGGAAATGAAGGCTCCGGCAGAAGTTTGAGTGATGGGAGAGAAAAAATATTATTTTGGAATATATTATTTTATTGCGTAGATATATTATTTTAATGAATAGAGCAGAAAAATAAAAATTTGGAATGCTTGAGTTATTGTAAAATGGGATGGTATAATGATAAAATGACTTTTTAAAATGGAAAAATAGAGTAAAATTGATGCTAATGCTCTTGAAAAAAAAAAAAAAAAAAAGCCTCAAAGGTCTCTCATTTTCTTTCAATCCAAACACACCTGAACAAAGAAAAATGGGCTAGAAAATGAACCAAATACACCATCAATGAAACTCAAATACATTTCATTTTCTATCATTTTCTAGCCAATTTCATGTCAAATTAGTGAAAAAATTTTAAAGTTTTACAAGCCATTGTAAATTCCTTGGTTCTTTCATTTTAAACGACTGGTTTTCTCATTCTCACATGCAGAATCTAATCCAACAGTATCATAATTACTTGGATCACATAAAAATCAATGATCAACATTGGACAATAAATAACCCATGCACTGCTTTTAGGCCTTAGATACTGTAGTTCATCATAGCCATTACAGACTCTTTTGCTTAACGACTTCAACTTAAGTCACTCACAACATTTACATTCAGCAATCATCAGCATAGCCAAAAATACACAGCACATTATTTAGATTGAAATAGGCAAATAGGACACTTAAATCTGTTTGTAAAAGTACCGCAAGCGGATATACTTGGCATACAATTTTGATAGATTATTATAGTAGGAGTATTGACCAACTTTGTCTGGAATTTCTGAAACAAAAATTTCAATTTATAACTTTCTCATTATTGAGTTCTTTACTGTGTAACTAACTCAAGACACACTCATTTGTCATGTATTCACAAGCTAAAGAATCAAAGATTGTAATCACAGACCAGAAAAGGGAATTCATTTCAGAAACTGTTCCAACTCTTTGCCAGACGATATAAGTATCAGAGGTTTCAAGACAAATTGCATGTTCTACACTTCTACCCAAAGTGTGGTACAGGGAAAAAACTTTTTGATTCCAAGTTCAGCATTCTGAATTGTAAAATCATATTCACATAAGCTCTATTGAAGAAGGAGGGAAGGACCCACTATAACCAAATACATCATTGCTAGACGGGTGATGAGAACTGCTCTTACTGTCTTCATAATTATTTGCTGTAGTGGGTTCGGAATCAGCACTGAGGTTCATCCCAGAAAGCTTCATAATGTTCTCAATTTCTTTAACAACCTCATCCATTGTAGGCCTTTTGTCTCCTGAGTCTGCCACACACCTCATTGCTAAATCCACAAACTCTTCTAAGCCTTCAAGATTTTTTCCCATACCAATGAATGGATCAAGAATTTCATGAAGATTATATAAATCCTTTGACTTATCGATTGCATTCCTTACTTCTACCACAATATACTTCCCGTGCTGTATTGGCTTTCTTGCAGTTATTAGCTCCAACATGACCACTCCAAAGCTATAGACGTCACTCTTCTTAGTCAACTGTTGGGTCATGTAATATTCAGGATCCAAGTAGCCCTAAAAAAACAACAAAAAACCCGTTCTCCATGTTAAAATATGATGCAGTGTTTTGAAAATTTTCTACACAAATACAACGGATAAAATAATAAAATAAAATAATATATATATATATATATATAGATATATAGATAGATTGATACCAGTCACCTAAAAAATGAAGGGAATTGGAAAATTTAAATGGGAGGAGGTCCTATCCCCTATTATGGGGACTTCAGATCATAAATTACACCTCTTTCCCAACAATGACATGGTGGTTCTGGCAGTAAAAAGAGTGCGCGTGTGTGGGTGCATAAATGCTTGCATTTGCTAGCATGCAAAGGGGCATTCCTAGAAGGCTAGCAGTCAGCATGCATGACAGGATTATATACTGACCAATGTTCCTTTAACTTGAGTGGTGACAGAATTCCTTTCACCATCAAACTCAGTCTTGGAGAGACCAAAATCGGCAACTTTTGCATTAAAACTTTCATCTAGTAGGATGTTGTTTGATTTGATGTCCCTATGTATGATTGGAGGATTTGCATGTTCATGCAGATAAACCAAGCCCCTGGCCGCACCAAGGGTTATTTTAAGTCTACCCATCCAATCCAACCTGATTCCTGACTTCCCTGCAAATACAATATGCATGTTATCAAATAAAAGGCAAATGATTATGTTCTTACTTGAAAAAAATTTGAAGGAAAGTTAATGGGTACTACATATGTCATGATTAACAAAGTTGTCTCCAAGTTGGGTTGTTAAGGGAGTGGTGTACACTTGAAACTGGAACATGGGACTTCAAGGTAGACAGGACATGTCACAAAGGAGGTTTCAGAGACTAAACCCCCAAACTCAACTTGTTAAATCTTTTAGCTGAATTATATCAGGAGTCTCTACCAGGTTTATAATTTCTAGCCAGCGTTGTTAAGGTAATTAAAACAGCCACTTTCATTTTTTTCAAGAAGATAAGGTCAGAAAAGCATCGAATGATGTTAATATAGACACAGAATTCATCTCAAATGTCTCTAGTTAGAGGCACATTATTGAAAATATATAAAGATTATATGTTCATATTCTAGTACAAAGCTCATCATTGATTTCATAGTTGAATACAAGTTATTATGTTGCCCAAATTAATTCCTCAATGGTTAAAAATATTAAAAATAAATAAACTGGAAATTTTCCATGTGGTTATTTACAAAGTATGCAATGATATTCAATTGTTGCCAGAATTTATATCGAGTGGAGAATGTGAAGATCTGATAAAAGTACCTGAAACACTACCCATTAGAGTACCATTTGGAATATACTCATACACCAGCATTTGTTCACCTTGCTCAAAACAAAACCCCAGAAGGCTGACAAGATTCTTGTGATGGACCCGTGATAGAAGTTCAATTTCAGTTTTGAACTCAAGCCCACCTTGCATAGAATCACTTTGAGCACGTTTGATGGCAATCAGTTGCCCAGTGGGAAGAATTCCCTGATAAACCTGTACATATGTTCACAAATAGACATTTGGTTATCACTTGAAATAATCCATGAATATTCTGAGAAGGCTAAGAAGTTAGCTTTAAGTAGAATTTTCTTTAAAGAATGAAAGTTCAAATTCGTTGACTTTTGAGTAATCATTTTATTTATAGCAATAAGTTACACATGCATCCAATAAGCCTTGCAAAATAATAAATAATAATGATAAAAGACTATCAAAATTAACCTTCCCATAACCCCCAGATCCAATACTATTTGCTTCTGAAAAATTGTTGGTGCATTTCTTAAGCTCTTCAAAAGAGAACCGCTTGACCGCTTGTAACTGAGGAGCAATACCATTTCCCATATTTTGATCCCAATGTGCTGCATTTTCGTGACATGAATGCAATAATAAGTCCCTATAAATTCCATATGATTAACTAAAAAGTGCTAGGTCTACATTATACCCCATCTTACCAAAAGGATTGTTCTGTTCACTAGCTCTTTCTGCTATTTTCTTTTGGCGGAAAGCATAAACTACTGCAAGGGCTACCAATAACAAAAGGACAGACCCACCAACTGCTACTCCAATTATAATGCCACTGCTTGTGCTTGATGATTTGTTCACTGCTATAGGTACCTCAATGATAAGAGAGAGAGAGAGAGAGAGAGAGAGTATGCATTATGACAAAATTGCAAAAGCAATTCAGCGTGAAATTCAGAGTTACCTGCTGCACAATTCCCATACGTATAGGCCATAAGATAGAAGGGTCCAAAACTTGGTGGAGGGTTGAAAGACAGAATGTTAAGTGCAAATCCAACCATTGTAATTGCTGTTTGATTGAAACATTCCTGACCAGATGGGAAAACTTCAAGGCTCAGTTCAATGTTTCCAGATGAAACCACAGTGGGATTACTTAGAGAAACTGAATGCACGGGAAGTGCAGAGGACTGAAGAGTTTCCATGAGAGACTTTTCAAGTTTTTCATAGTAAGTTGTGTTTCCCAAGTCAAAGGAAGCAAGACCTCTGAAGACTATTGTGCCCTTGTATGGATACGCACTTTCACAGTTTGGGCTGGCAACCTGATCCGAATTGCAGGAAATTTGCATACAGTTATTTGGTGGTGGAAAATATGAGGAATTTGGTGTGGAAGCCGGGCAGTAACTCTTTGTCACTTGATCTGTTTTGTCACATACTGTGTTACCTTCAAGTCTGCAAAATGTTGTAGATAATTACAAGAAATAAAGATAATAGATAATAAGTACATTGTTTGCCAAGTTAACTTCTAACAAGTAATCAAACAGCTTGCACTTCTTCAAAACAGTTAAAAAAGAATAAGAAGAAGAAGCAATGACCAGATAATTAAAGGTTACTACTTACAATAACGTAATGTTTCCTCCAGGAATTTGTGCAACATTACTTATGGAATTGTTCCGCAAATCTATAAGTTGCAATTGTTTGCTATTTGTGGTACTGATATCCAAGGTGCCATTGAGACGGTTGTTCCTTAGTACCCTGTTCACACATGTCAGAACATACACCTTTTAATCATCATTGTCATTCTGTGAGGATAATATGTAGACTTTTTTGTGTTCAAATAGGTTACACGTGTTTGTTCTGTTTGGATTTTCTGAACTCTCAATGACAATGACACTGAATGTGGTGCTACTTGAGATCAAGCTGATACTCACACTTTCTTTAAATCGGGAAGGCTGAATAGGTCAACAGGAACTTGTCCTTGAAGTTGTGTATTTTCCATCATTCTGCCATTCAAGATTAATATGTTTATGAATATTGAGCACTTCAAACCTCCATGCAGCTTGACAAAATTTTATATTGGATTCACACGCACACACACAGAGAACTATGGAGGAGGATCATACAATGTTGTCAATAACGGTAAGGAAGCAATCCAAGGAGGAACATCAGAAACGGTGAAATTATTGTTGCTCATATCCCTAAAAAATACATTTCAGTCAGAACGAGAATTGATCACAAACTATTAGATTTATCATAATAGATATGAGACCATGATTTATATCTGTTTTAAAGAAGAAAGAACATTTAACTGGATCTTTTATTAAAAGAATGTTTAACCAATAATCTTTTATAATAGTCTAACCATGCCTACTAGCCACCACACCAGTGAATTCAGTCGCTATAGTTATCACTACTTACAAATAGCTGAGGGAGTTCATTCCAGTAAGGTTGGCCATAGGGCCACTCAGGTTGTTGTTGGACAAGGACCTGGAAGCAAATTACTGTAAGCCTCTCTTAGTTAAGTGAAAAACTTCTCAAAAACAAGTTTAAAAGCTTTGATCAGCATATCTATCTTTTTTGCTTACAGCTCGATGACATTTGTAAGATTATTGAGATTTGAAGGTAGCCCACTTAATGAATTCCGATCAAAGCGTCTGTAGCCAAAACAATATATTCAGTACACAAAACTTGATAGAAGTTCACAGCTAGCATAATCTCAACTATGAATTCTATTAAATGACAGAGCTTCTTACACCATCTGCAAAGTCTGCACAAGTCCAAGTGTGGAAGGGATGCTACCATCTAAATTATTGCTGTCAAAAAGCCTGCCCAATAAAATCAGTAGCAGGTAGAAATTAATGTCTCAAGTGACAGTGCTCATATAATTATTGGGATATCCAAATCGAGAAGTTGTATTCTTTAATTTCCATGGCAAAGACATTTATTCTGATATTCTACATTAGAGTAAAATATACTGCAGAGGATATACCTATGAGAAAAAGGGCATTAAGAAGAGACTATATTAGTTACATACATTTCCCATATGTGGTCATTTCAAAAGCTAGCCACCAATTTTCTCCACTAGTCAGACCATATGTAGACAAACAATGGATAGATCTTTTTCAGCCACAAAAGATATAATCACAAATTCATGACAGCTGACAGTTCACAAAACTTACACATGTATGAGAGTCATATTTGGGTTGAAAAGTTTAGGTGGAATTGTGCCCGACAGCTTATTGTTTCCAAGATGACTGTAGATAATGAAAGAATCTTAGACGGATATTAATTGGACAAAACAAAGCAATAGTGCAAAGAGGATTTAATCAGCTCAAAATCACAATAAGCCTTAACATACAAGTGCCTCGTTTGAAGTAGCATATCAAGACCAGATTTAGTCCCATCGGAGACTGGGATGGGTCCTTCAAGCTGGTTGTCAGTAAGGTCCAAATAATAAAGGTTGGACAGATTGCCAATGGAATTTGGAATTTGTCCAATGAATTTATTAGAATTCAAAGATCTGCAACGAAGAGAGCCTGAAATCAGTGTCTATCAGAACAGACAAAATCTGCACTTAAATTATTAGAAAGTAAGAATGTAAAAGAAAAGATACTAAATCAAATATTGAACAGCCTCATCCAAAGCACAAGCATCCATAAGGAATTTCACGTGTATTGGCCATTACAGCAAAACAATGAAAGAATTGCAAGCTCAGAAAGCCTTACATAGAGATTAGCTGCTGTAAAGAACCTATTGTGCTTGGAATAGGGCCAGTGAAACCGCAACCCATCAGGCTTCTGGTGTGCAAATAAAAAGACCAAATGTTAATTACAAGAATTCTAACCACACTATCAGATTCTCTGAAACCAATCAGTATTTCCTTACAAGGTTTGTAGCTTCTTCAAACTCCCAATTGCTTCTGGAAGTGTTCCTGTCATGTTCGTGTTGAAAGATAGATCCCTATATGAAGAAGCTGGTAATTAGGATTGAATTACAATAGACTAATTGAACAGCTATTACCAAATACAACATATAATGATGGTGCTCTTGAATTTGATTCACTTGAACATGCAAATGAAATACATATTCTTATTCACTATTTTTATGATAGTAACCCCGAAATGGTTAGTTGCTAAGACTGAAGTCTTAAAGATAAAAGAGCACGCCTTGGAATTGGAAGCATGCATTGAACATATTGAACACTGAAGCTTAAGATATATGAGCGCTGTAGACTAAAAGTAAAATTAGCTCTAAATGGG
This sequence comes from Quercus gilva, assembly GCA_023621385.1. Taxonomy (NCBI): domain Eukaryota; kingdom Viridiplantae; phylum Streptophyta; class Magnoliopsida; order Fagales; family Fagaceae; genus Quercus; species Quercus gilva. The sequence continues at coordinate 16,439,735 of CM042484.1, read as the reverse complement.
TTCCCATGACAATAGAAGGGGCTAAGTGCAATTAGAACTTAGAACACCTACAAAGTCTGTAACTCAGAAAATGACCCGATATCTCCTGATAGCTGACCCGTCACATTAATGTCTGATAACATTCTGAAATTGAAAGCAGTCAGGTTAATATCAATTTGAAAGAATGAGCAACCTTCCTTCCTTCCAAAAGCATTAATTGGTGAAAACAAGCCAAGGAACATACATGGCGGTCACACGTGAATTGTTGCACTCAATTCCTACCCAAAGGCCACCACAGGGATCAGAACCCACCCAATTGGAAGGAGTGTTCATCCAGTTAGCCGTGAGAGACTGTAAAGCAGCAGCTGCATCAGAAAAGAAATGAAAATCTAATCATTTAGTCACCAAAATTGAGTACAAAAAATAATAGGATCCTAATAATAATAGAAAGCACCTTACAAAAACTTACCCTTTTGTCATTGTGGAAACATATGCGTGGCATGTATTCCTATTTGTTTTGTGTTTTGGAAAGCTCAAAAAATACTAATACGTTTTTCTATTTTTAGCTGGGAAAGCCTAGTCACCCATAAATATAAATGTTCTTGTTATGGATATTCATATCTATGAGGTGAGAGACTGGACAGAAGAGAGAACAGAATCATTCAGCTCTGGATTGCTAACGATTCATTGCCAAGCCACTTAATTTGTATGTCTTTGTTTTATTGCTTTATTTTCATATTGTATTTGTGTGTTCTTGTAGACGATTCTGTTATGATAAATTTAATGGTTGATACCATTTGTCAGGACCCATGTAAATGGAAACGCTAGTCATGTCTTTTCTATATTTCAAAAGAACTAGTTGAGTTACAATTAGACTCCTTATAATCACTTAAATAACCTAATTCGACCTAATAGACAGCCAATTTGGGAGTCAACATACACCTCACATGATACAATTTTTCAATCCAATTCACATAGTCCAGCTTATCAGAGCTCTAGTTAGTAAATTCACAACAATTGGAATCAAGATGGGTGAAAAAAAAAATCACAATTTTGCTATGTTCTTTGCTAGATTCATGGAATAGTTGAAAGAGGGTTTGGTGGGAGTTAGAGAAATCATTAAATTAAAGATGAACATTTATGAAATATAAAAAAGTTGTGTGTTGGAACTTGGAATTGACTGTGGTAGAAAGGAACACCCACGTAATTGTAGATTTTCATTGTGTGGGAAACCTGGCAATTCATTTGAATTGAATGAGATTTCTTAGGAGGAGGAGAGATAGACACCATTGGGGTTGGGGTTTAGACTCTGCCGCTTCTTTTTACATGACAATATGTTGAAAACATTTTATACACTTCCAATCATCTGCTGGTGCCTTTTATTATTGGGGAAAATCTTATTTTTAAAACACAAGGGACTTTACGGCTATCTGAACCCACTTATTACTCATGTTAGTACTTTGACATTGTTGCACGAAATAACATAGAGTTAAAAAAAAAAAAAATTTTCCAATATTATAATAATATTTTATTATTATGAATTTTTTTTTTCTTTTTTTTTGGAAACTCCAAACATCAACTTTAACCTTAAAATTGTTTTAAACTTTTAAGGACCTTTAAAGCTCTTTAGTAAAATCACCAAACATTTAGCACTTTCATTTAAAAGAGCTTTAATCCCTTAAAAACACTTATGAATTTCAACCCCTCTAAAAAGAAAATTGATATAGACTCTAGAGTGTGTCTTTGTATTATCAAAAAATTACTTTATTTAAAAAAATATATATATTTGTTTGTGATTAATTAAAAAATATTTTTGTTCTTAGTAGAAATTGATAAACATTTGATGATTTTACTAAAGAGTATAAGAGCACCCACAGTAGATGTGGTATATGTGCCAAATGCTAAATATTTGGCACATATCCCACACTAAACCCAAATTGAGCCCATTAGCAGATGTGGGAAATCTTATATATTTTGTAACATTGAACAGTACCGTGGCAAATTTGCCACGGTACGGAATGGTGTGGCAAAAAAAATTTTCTTTTTTTATTCCTCTCTCTTTCATCTCTCTGTGGCTGTTGGTGAGTTGGTGTGTTGTAATAAATATTATTTTAATGTGTAGTAAATATTATTTTAATATATAGAATTGAATTATAAAACATCTGATAAATAGGATGTTGTAAAATGATGTGGTAAAATAATAAAGTAGGCCTTTAGTGTGGTAAAATGGCATAATTTTTAGAACATCTGCTACGGATGCTCTAAGGCCCCTTAAAGCTGTAAACAACTTTAAAACTAAGTGTTTGTTTAGTATTATTGTAAGAAGTAGAGCTTTAGAGCTTGTTTGCAAACCCACAAAACTGAGTGATATCATCCTATTTTCATAACTCATGATCCAAAACTAGTGGGGCCCACGGAAGAGCAGTTGTTTGGATTCCATGACTCATATTTCATGACTTTGTTTCCATCACTCAATTCTTTGATTTTTGAGTTATGAGTTATGGAAACTGAAAACACATTTTAGCTATTTTAAGTTTTCATAACTCATAACTCAATGACATTTTTGTAATTAAACACACATAGAGGGACCCACTGTCAGGGTCAGCCGCAACTTTTGACCATTTTTTTTTCTTTCTTCTCCACTTTTCTTTCTTCTTTCACTGGTCTTCGTTGGCTGGGTTCTTTCTTTCTTTTTCTTTTTCTTTTTTCTTCTTCTTTCACTGGTTTCCGTTGGCTGGGTTTTTTTTTTTTTTTTTCTCCTTCTTCTTTCACTGGGTTCGGATTTCTGGGTTTCCTTTTTTTTTTTTTGTTCTTTCACTGGGTTCTTTTTTTGGCTAGGTTTCTTTTGTTCTTCATTGGGTTTCTGGGTTCAGTTCTTTCTTTCTTTTTCTTTCTTTTTTTCTTTTTTTCCTTCTTCTTTCACTAGGTTCGAGTTTCTGGGTTTCTTTTTTTTTTTTTTTTTTTTTGTTCTTTCACTGGGTTCTTTTTTGGCTGGGTTTCTTTTTTTTTCATCGGGTTTCTGGGTTCAGTTCTTTTTTTTTTTTTTAATTTTTTTTTCACTGGGTTAAGTGATATTGAAAAAAAAAAAAAATTGCTCCAGTGACAAGTATAGGGCCTACAAATAGTGTGAAAAATATTGAGTGATGGCAAGTGAGTAATGGTGCCAAACAGGTAGGGTATTTTAAGTGATGAGTGATGAATGATGAGTAATGAGTGATGAGTGATGAGTGACGGAAATTGAGTGATGAAAAAAAGGGATCCAAACAAGGCCTTAGTGTTTTGAGTCTTGACAAATAACAATGAATAGTTTTTTTAATTTCTTGATTATAAAACATGAATAATGTATTGTAGAGCTTTAAAGCTTTGAAAGTTAGCTTTAACCTTAAAAATAGGGGCGGAGCCAGGAATTTTTGTTTGGGAGGCCAAGTTGCAACACTAATATAATTATCAAGACAACCCCATACACACACATAAATACACATGCTTTTTTTATTATTGTGGGGCCTGAGAATTTAGTAACCCCGGCCCACTTCATATTAAGCCCAAGGCCCACACCGAGGAGGAAGTAGTGTTCGAGGATGAACAAAGAGGGCCCAAATTGCCAAGGAACATCGCCGAGGACTATCCTGTCTTCGGCCAGTCGAGATTATAGAAGGGAAGAATGGCACACCATTAAAAGCAGCCTCCTAGAGCATTTCAAGGAAAAGGACAGGTACTATGGATCAGCCATGGGAGCACAGTGGAGGAGTAATTCAAGGGAAAACTGTCACCTCCACATTAAATGCCCGCAGCCGACATTCTGGCCTCATTAATGAGGAAATGACCTCTGAGTAGTGCTGTCTTGATTACTGCAACTCACAGGAGGTTTGGAAAGGCGGCTGATGGGACAGGCACTCAGGTATAGGTTTAGATGATCAACAAATGAAAGGCAGAGATCAATGAAGGAAGACTATATAATAGGAGAAAACCCCCGTAGAATAGGGGCGGGAGAATTCCTGTAACGACTTTTATTCATTAATTAGAGAAAAGCTCCTCGGATTGTGCTGAGGAAAAACTTTCTTAATCTTACCCTCAGTTCCTCTCCGTTTGATTGCCATGAACGCCATATTGACTGTTGTTCATGCGCTAATGTTTAGTTCTTTAGCCCACTCTCTACAAATTCATTGTATTGGGCTAGTTGGGTTTGAGTCCACTCATCCAAAATCAGAAGTGCTCAAACCTAGTCCCTACAATTATATACACACTTTTTTATTTGATAAGTTATATATATATACACACACCCAACAAAAAAAAAAGGGTGTGGCCTGTGTCCAGTGGAAGTTTCCATTGGACACGTTGGATTGTGGACATGTGTCCGAATCCGGACATGTCCAGTGGAAATTTCCACTGGACACAAGCCGTGTAAAAAAAAAAGAGCTTAATATTTTCAATCAAAATTATGTTTTATGGCTATCTTTCATAAAATTAATAAAATTCATTTTCCCAATTTTCATAGTGAAATTCTTAAAAAGTTTCATTTTCTATAAAAATTATCAAATTTTATACTAATGTAAGTAAAAATATTCAATTGAACTAATGAAATTTTCAAAAACATGAATGATCCAAAACTTGGAGGAACAAATTAGGCTCCAAACATATTTGAAGCTATCTTACTTTAACTCATTATGTGGCAACTAAAGATACATTTCATGTGTAGTTTTAATGACAAGAATTTTTTAATGAGTCAATGACTTGTTAATCGCCACATAACAGGTTGAAAAAGATAAATTTAAACATATTTGGTGCCAAACTTTTTCAAATATTTAACAGATATAAAAACATATTTTACAATAAAAAATAGAACTGCAAAAAATAAAGTTATGTCTTTATAACTGTGGGGCCCTAAATGTCAATATTCATGGCCCACTCCACAGCCGGCCCAAGGACCGCGCCGAGGAGAGTACAGAGGCTGAATAAAGAAAGGATGGGCCCAGACCCTCAAAAGGCCCTGTCCGAAGACACCCATGTCCTCGGCAAACCAATGTTAGTAAAGGGAAAATATCCCTCACCCATTAAAAAGTATTCCACCAACATCCTGGTCACCTTAATGACGAAGTGACTAGCAAACCCAGATACCTCAGTCACTTCAACTTAAAAAGTCTGCAAAATACGGCTGAGAACTGACATAAAACCTGCAAAAGCAGATGATGGGACAGCCCTTATGTAGAGAGTTCAGATAACCAACAAATGGACGGCTAAGATTAACGAAAACGAGGCTATATAACCAAAAGTATTCCCATTAACAAGGGGCTCTCTGACTTTGGAAGGGGATGAGTTTGAAGAAATAAAACCCTCGGACTGAGCCGAAGAGGAGAAAATACTCAAAAACACTTAATTGAAGACCCTCAAGGAGAGACCTAATAAAGACTCACGACTGAAACCGGTGAGGAGGGCCTTCGTTAACGTTCCGACGAATGTTAATGTCACTCCCATTGTTTTGTTAGTGCCTACCCCTTTTTCTACCCATGCTTTACAAATTTTATTGTGGAAGGTCAGCAACCATTTTTGGCCTTACAATTGGCGCCGTCTGTGGGAAAGGGGTTTTGCGCGCTACCAAGTGCGGTGGTCGGCGTAAAGAAACCAAGGGCAACGTTTTCGAAAAACAGAACACCAAAACAGTACAAATTACAGCAACAACGTTCATTCAAGAGTGAGCAATTGCAAGAACGAAAGTAAAAAAAAATATATGTAACACAAAACAAGTCTACTTCTTTTATTCATACATGAAGAAAAATTACATCTTTTACAAGTGAAGCCTGTGGGGCTTGTTCTAAAGCTAACTACAAAGGCAGACACTTGACGAGGCCGGCAGAGGAACAAACAGTAGAAAGCAAGGCTGACGAAGAACAAAAGATAGAAAAGAAGCGAAAGAAGAGATGAAGAACAAATATCATAAAGCGAAGCTGACTGAAGAACAAAAAATAGAAAAGAAGAGAAGCAAGAGAGGAGGAAATGAAGAGGGGGAGACTGGTTGGGAGATGGAAATAGAAGAAATAAAAAGGAAAAAGAAAAAAGGAAGGCTAGTTGAGGAGAAAAAGAAGAAGAGAAAAAAGAGAAAAGAGGGAAGAAGAGCTACACTGGAGGTGGAAGAGGTCGCGGCACAGGATGGCTCCACTTCTGGGTTCCGCCTGATTTCCCTCCCACCCCCAATGCAGTCGGCTTGGAGGGTCAATGACCCATACCCAAGGGAAGGTGGTTACGTTCTCCCTGGACCCTCCTCCAGGCGGCGAGGAGGGTTCCTCCTCTGGTTAGGTTGAAAAGAAGGAGGATCTTTGGATTTCCCCCACTCCAACCCCAATGTGACGTCCAGGGTCGGAGTGCCATCCTCGGCTCCTGATAGGGGCTGTGCATCCCCGAGACCGTCCTATCCAAAGGCCAACTCATTCGAAGGGGCTCGAATGGCTATTTTTGACAGAATCGTTTTTAGGTAATATCTTCGGGGGAGGTTTAAGATGGATGTTTGTTAAAGTGTGAAGGAGAAGGTTGTCCTAGAAACACCTTATATAGGCGGTGGGATATTGATGAGGGCCAATCCACAATAAATTCTAGGGAGAGATTTCCGGAGGCAATAACTCCGCCCCAAATTCCAAGGGGCCTGTCAACCGTTAGATCTTCGTGGATCCATGGCTGGCATTAATGAGGAGGCGCCTCATTAACGAAAAGGAACTGAAACGTCACCACACGTTACTCGGACAACCCAAGAGACGCCTCTAGTCAGAAAAGTCCCATCAAACGAAGAGGCGAAACACGGCAAGGTCTTATCTTCCACCAACTCCAGTCCGCATTTATTATCATTATTCTGCTTGAAAAGCGTAATTATTTAATACTTATTGTAAAATTATAGCAATGTAGAACTAAACGGCTACGGGTAAATAGTTAAAGTAGATGACTAAAATTCGAAGACTGGGTACTGGACAGAACTAGGGATGGCAATTTTTGCCCGACCCGCGGGTACCCAGCCCGGCCCGACCCTAATGGGCCGGGTTTTACCCGATCCGATTAAAAATAGGGTCGGGTATGGGTTTTAAAAAAAAAAACCCGAAGCGGATCCGGGTCGGGTCCGGGTTTTATCAAAAAAACCCGGACCCGACCCGAGACCCGCCCCGTTTAAAAACCCGGTACCCTTAATTACAAAAATACCCTCACTATATATATAAACCTATAACCTAACCCTAATCTGTAATCCCTCATTTCTATTTTCTGTTTTTCTTCAGCCTCTGTTTTTCTTCAGCCTCCCTCAGTCCGATCCTCCTCACTAGCCTCCCTCGCCTCAGTCAGTCAGTCCGATCCTCCTTCCTCCCTCACTCGCCTCTCTTGCCTCAGACCGATCCTCCTTCCTCCCTCACTCGCCTCCCTCGCGGCCTCGCCTCAGTCCGATCCTCCTTCCTCCCTCGACTCTACAAGAGGAATTGATTGATGTTGGGTTGTCTCCCTTGTTGATAAAAGAGCTTGTCACTGTAAGAACTTGGGACTGTTTTACTTCAATGTTTCTTTCATTAATCATCTGTACTTTTTGCATATTGGTTGATTATGGTACTTGATTTGGAAGGTTGAGTATGGTTGATCGTGTGTGCTCACGGCTCATTTAGGATTCCTGAGGATCTATTTCTCGACGAACAAGAAACGTCGGGTGGTCCTGGCCTCTTCTCGTTCATTGGTGGCGCTACCTCCTCCGCCGCCGCTGCTGCTGCAGTTGGAGGACCTAATATGATGTCGCTGCCCAGATCTGCGTTAATGTTTTGGATCAGATCCAGATCTACTATACGTGGCATGAATTGAACTTTAAAGAGTTCTTCTTCTCTTTTTTCTTTTTTTAGCACTTGGGTAATTGTTTTATTTCTTGAGAAAGGTTTTTTTTTTTTTTTTTTTGAATTTGAATACAAATTTGTTATTGTGCTAAATTTTAGATCCCATACTGTTATTACAGGTTGTAGTAGTAGTAAAGTCTTCTGGACTTTTTTATCCATGTAGTGAGATCAAATTAAATATTTGGATAGAGAGAAGGGCTTGTATCATAGAGGATCATAAATGAATGATTAAAGATTTTTTTTCCAATCTGCTTTTTTTATCTTTCTTTTTTTTTTTTTCAAACATTATTGAAATGGGTGATTTTTTAAAAGACGCATTTTAAATTAGTTATGCCAAAATATCATATGATTATTGAGAGTAACCAATATCATACAATTATCCAACCAAATATCATACTATATTTTTAATTTGCCTGCATATACTGTTGGATAGTTAAATTTGGGCTTAAATTTTTTTTTTTTTTTTTTGGGTTGGGCCATGAATTGGGCCCAATTCCTAAACGGGGCCCGCGGGGCCCGCGGGACCCGGTTGAGGCGGGTCTGGGCCCCGGGAAAAAACCCGGTACCCTAAACGGGCTGGGTTCGGGCCACAGGTCTTGCCCCGCGGGTCGGGTCCGGGTGTGGAAAAACCCGGCCCGAACCCGACCCGTTGCCATTCCTAGACAGAACCTGAGCATTGCATGGTCTTCGGACTCAAGCCTCTGGGGAAACCAGCTACTTCGAAAACTGGGTATTGGACAGAACTTGGGCATTGCATGGTCTTCGGACTCAAGTCTCTGAGGAAACCAGCTACTTCGAAAACTGGGTACTGGACAGAACCACGACATTGCATGGTCTTCGGACTCAAGCCTCTGTGGAAACCAGCTACTTCGAAAACTGGGTACTGGACAGAACCTGGGCATTGCATGGTCTTCGGACTCAAGCCTCTGGGGAAACCAGCTACTTCGAAAACTGGGTACTGGACAGAACCTGGGCATTGCATGGTCTTCGGACTCAAGCCTCTGGGGAAACCAGCTACTTCGAAAACTGGGTACTGGACAGAACCTGGGCATTGCATGGTCTTCGGACTCAAGCCTCTGGGGAAACCAGCTACTTCAAAAACTGGGTACTGGACAGAACCTAGGCATTGCATGGTCTTCGGACTTAAGCCTCTGGGGAAACTAACAAACTTAAAATAAGAAAATCCGGTACTGGACAGAACCAAGGCATTGTATGGTCCTCGGACACCAGCCTCTGGTGAAACCAGCTACTTCCAATGAGTAAGTTAAGTGTTAGACAGAACCAAGACATTGTATGGTCCTCGGACACCAGCCTCTGGGGAAACTAACAAACTTAAAATAAGAAAATCCGGTACTGGGCGGAGCCAAGACATTGTATGGTCCTCGGACACCAGCCTCTGGTGAAACCAGCTACTTCCAATGAGTAAGTTAAGTGTTAGACAGAACCAAGGCATTGTATGGTCCTCGGACACCAGCCTCTGGGGAAACTAACAAACTTAAAATAAGAAAATCCGGTACTGGGCGGAGCCAAGGCATTGTATGGTCCTCGGACACCAGCCTCTGGTGAAACCAGCTACTTCCAATGAGTAAGTTAAGTGTTAGACAGAACCAAGGCATTGTATGGTCCTCAGACACCAGCCTCTGGGGAAACTAACAAACTTAAAATAAGAAAATCCGGTACTGGGCGGAGCCAAGGCATTGTATGGTCCTCGGACACCAGCCTCTGGTGAAACCAGCTACTTCCAATGAGTAAATTAAGTGTTAGACAAATTTTGTGCACCGCACGATCCAAAGACATGCCGAGGGGAGGACCACTCCACTAAATACTGAGTGCTAGAACAGCTAAGGTCTTGTATGGTCTTCGGACCCAAACCTATACAAAAACTAGTCACTATAGGGCGATATAAGCACAGGGCAGAACCAGGGTCTTTGAAACTGACCACGAACCCAAATCTACGGCTGCACCCACCCTTTTTTGACGCTAAGCAACGAGCCCTATTAACGACGAAAAACACAAGACACGGAGTGCCAAAAGAATAATCACAGAAATCGCTGTAATAACGATAACACTAACGGAGAGGTAACGCTCGGCAGGGCACGAAAATGCGCCGGGAAAGTCAAAATCCTCCTCCCCGCCCGAGGGGACGAGCAGCAGAATTTTGAGGGGCTATTGTGGGGCCCTAAATGTCAATATTCATGGCCCACTCCACAGCCGGCCCAAGGACCGCGCCGAGGAGAGTACAGAGGCTGAATAAAGAAAGGATGGGCCCAGACCCTCAAAAGGCCCTGTCCGAAGACACCCATGTCCTCGGCAAACCAATGTTAGTAAAGGGAAAATATCCCTCACCCATTAAAAAGTATTCCACCAACATCCTGGTCACCTTAATGATGAAGTGACTAGCAAACCCAGATACCTCAGTCACTTCAACTTAAAAAGTCTGCAAAATACGGCTGAGAACTGACATAAAACCTGCAAAAGCAGATGATGGAACAGCCCTTATGTAGAGAGTTCAGATAACCAACAAATAGACGGCTAAGATTAACGAAAACGAGGCTATATAACCAAAAGTATTCCCATTAACAAAGGGCTCTCTGACTTTGGAAGGGGACGAGTTTGAAGAAATAAAACCCTCGGACTGAGCCGAAAAGGAGAAAATACTCAAAAATACTTAATCGAAGACCCTCAAGGAGAGACCTAATAAAGACTCACGACTGAGACCGGTGAGGAGGGCCTTCGTTAACGTTCCAACGAATGTTAATGTCACTCCCATTGTTTTGTTAGTGCCTACCCCTTTTTCTACCCATGCTCTACAAATTCTATTGTGGAAGGTCAGCAACCATTTTTGGCCTTACAATAACTATTAGACCAATTTTTTTTTTAAGAGTATCATTGGACTAATTCAAATACTTGGGGGGACCAACTCTTATTTTTGTAGACTAAGTTTTAAAAACATTAAAATAATTATATATATATATATATATATATTTAAAAAAATTCAAAATTTTGGGGGCCATGGCCCCCCAACCTTCAACATGGCTCCCTTCAACATGGCTCCGCCCTGCTTAAAAAGCTAAAAACAACTTTAGGGCCCTTTCAAATGCTTCTCAAGTAGTTTAGCACCTGCTTAGCTAAACTAAAATAAAAAATTAAAATTAAAATTAAAAATTAAAAATTGAAGATCCTAAGTTTTATGTCTAATGATGTTATAATCCTGAGATTAACACACAAAAAATTAGAAATGGAAAATTCGTCTCCAGTTGGTCAAATTGTTGTCAATGGTCAAGTGGATAAGTGGTTTTGTTCTCCTAAACATTATAAATGCAACTCAAAAGAATTTATTCTTGTCATTCCCATGTTGTTTTCTGCAATCATATAAAGGGTTTGATTCCCCGAAAAAAGAAGAAGATAAAAGTGTTTGATTAAGAAGGAAAGGAATTAGAATAAGAAACCCAACACAGATATTGGCCTATAATCTTTAAGGTCTGAAGAATTAAGTACCTAACCATGGATGCCAACTATATATTAACAACTAGTACAGAAAGAAATCTAAAGAACACATTGTAGTCTACCAACATATCAACAGAAACATGAATAACTGAACTACAGAAAAGACAGATCAAATTGAACCAAACTTACAGTCTAAACCGTTTGTAACCGCTGCTATAACCGAGAATCGAATGAATAGAAGCAACACTAACACCTTACTCCATTGACCCATCATCAAGAACAATAAGCTTCAAACCCCACAATTCTAAATTTGGTAAGAAAATCCTTAGAGAAGTTTCAGGATGCTGCACCCATATAATATATTCCCAGTACTCAACTCCTGCAACAATTTTTTCCTACAAAATTCAACCGTTCGAAAACTCTTGTTCATACTGTAACCGTTTATATATGATGAACTTATTTGAATGGATCATATTTGTTCACATAAATTTAAATACAATCACCATCAGCATGATATATATAATATATATTTCTACTTTCGAAAGAGATCAAAGAAACGACCCGGCCAGAGTGTTTACTCGATACGGCCAAGTCAATGGTGGGAGTTTCAAGAATTCACAAATAAAAGCAAAACACAGCTCCTGAACAAAAACATTGAAATACAAACACTCAAATTTAGAGAAATACAAAACAGAGCACGCTGGGTTTACAGAGGGAGAGAGAGAACGTGGTCACCTGGGCAGAGTTCGGAGCTGATGAACTGACCGATTTCAGCGCTGGTGAGAGAGAGGCTTGTCAGTGGTGCTGGGTCTTCGCTGGGATGGGTTCTTCTCTCAAAAGATTTTTTCACGCGTGAGATTATGATGAACTGAACCACTGGTGTTTGATATAAAGGCTGGGAAAAGAAAAATGAAAGGAAGTGAATGTTGGTTCAGAGAGTTGGGTGAGATGAGTGAATGGGGAAGTTGGATTTGGAGTAATGGCATCTGAAGGAAGAGAGCAAAAACTGAAGAAAAGGGTAGCGTAAAACTCATTACTACTAAGCCAGGATAAGCCAAAGGAAGAGAGAGTTTCAACGGTCTGAAGGTGACGTGACTACTCTTTGTCATCCATAATTTCTTAGATTTCAAATGATTCATAAGGGGAAGGGGGGACGTGACTACTCTTGACAGTTTTTTTTTTTTTGGGTTAAAAGGCGATCTAACTGTCAACTACTCTTGACAGTTGACACAAAAGACAATTTACTTTTTCTTATTATTTGTATTTATTAGCTTGTCAACAATTGTCAGACAATTTTACATTCGCATAGCAGCACTTTTTTTACATAATAGGTCCACCTAATAGTACTTTTTTTTTGCACACTACTTTGCCAATTACGACTGAAAAAAAAAAATATATATATATATATATTTATACATACTAAATTGGAGTTTGAAAGAAAAAATCTATGCTTATGCGTAATATGCCTACTTTTGCACCTCACCAGTTGGTTTTCAGCTTACAATTTTTTCTCTAGTTATCAACCTTTTCAATATATTTTTTTTTTTTTTGACAATTCAACCTTTTCAATATCAAACTTGAGTTTATGCTATAAACTCGAATTTTAACGGCATAAAAAAGTAAAAGTGTCTATATGAAATTTGAGAAGCATTCATGGCATTGAGTTGCGTATAGTCGAATAAAATTTCATAAGCATATTGCTTTATTCTTAATATTTTTACATTGCTTTATTTTTCTAATTTATTTTAAAGATCCAAATTACATGTTTAAATTGTGTGTATTTAATATCTATTAATTTATCATAGATTAATTCTACCTTTAATCTTGTATTTTAATCTTGTCCCCCCTAACTTGAAATTCTGGCTCTGCCACTGTTTATAAGGTTTTGGATTAAGTTTCCTAGTCAATACCTTAAGGTCTACTCTAAAGATTTCTTCTGGTAGTTACCCGTTGTATGTGGAATAAGAGATCTGCATGCTTTTTGATAGAGATATTTTAGCCATAAATCTAATACCTCCAAAACATTGCGCAAAAGGGTCATCAGCACCCATATACCCATCAGCTTTACGGAAACTAACGGAAGAGTTAGGCCGACGGCATCAAACATGACGAACCCACAATGAGACTCGACAGACATCTCCATAGGCCGATAGGAATGCGCGGATGGAGCAAATGGTTGATGGATGTAGAGAGGCCGACGGGGTTAAATAGGCCGACGGGTCCAATTTCGCTTAACCTGACCCCCACGAATATCTATGTAAGGAAATTTCTTGTATCCCACGATCAACTCTAATCAAAAGAATCCCCATAAGGAAAGGATCTCGCAAAATACGTATATTAATAAGGATCTTCCCTACAAGGAAAGACTCTCTCCTCCAAGAAATAAAGGTCAGCTCTATACTACTATAAAAACCCCAAAGTCCTCACAAATTAAGGTACACATAATTCACCTCAGCTCTGGCACTATAGAGTTATGAAAGTTTTCTAACTTAACTTTCGGAGGGTACTTGGCCGGTACCACACTGGTACTCTCTGCAAAGTCTTCTTTGTTTCTGTTTCGTAGGTTTTGTCTAGAGCACGTGAGGATTGTGCGGCTCACTGACGATTTTTGGCATCATCACTTATATATATATATATATATATAATTGAAATAGTTTAAGCTAGAAATATATGCCTAAAGTGAGAATTGATTTTTCTATTAGTATTTTAAAAGTTGTGACTCACCAATTGTTACGATCTTTCAATGGTGTTTTTTTTATTAGTGTCTCTTTATTATTTATTTATATAGTCAAATTCAGTTCTTATTATATATATATATATATATATATCATATTATATCATATTATCATATCATATATAATAAAAGTTGAGTTTAGGTGTCGTGGTTGTGCCACGTGTCTTCACCAAATTGTAGAAATTTTATTAAAGTTTTAGATTTTTAAAGAAGTAAAAAGGAATAGTATACTACCAGGACTCTAATTCATTCTTATCATTAAATAAAATTAGATTAACATTATTTTTTTATTTGTTAGGATATATTTCTTAAATTAAGGGATAATATTTAACATACAAAAATTTAATTTAGATAATATTTATCATCTAATTAACATTATTTTATTTATTTATTAGGATATATTTCTTAAATTAGGGGATAATATTTAACATACAAAAATTGAATTTAGATAATATTTATCATCTAAATTTTCAAAATTTTAATATTATTAAATTAATATTATTTTATCAGAATATCAAGCTACAAAACTTGATTATTAAGGGATAAACACAATCCAAATTCTTCAAGAGGTGATTAATATAAATCTATCCCAAGAAATAGTATATGTGGGGGCCTTTTTTGTGTTTTGGGTTGGGCTGGGCTGCCTCCTGCGGTGATGGGCTCGAGTATTTCTGAGTAGGAGAGTTGAGACCGGCCCAACTGTAACTCACTTTGGACTGGCTTGTGCGCAAACTAATCCTTGTATGCCAGGAATGATCTTACGGCAAGCAGAGCTGTTACAAATAGTTTATGACAGGCAGATATAATAACAACAAAGAAAAACAGAGTACAGTGACATTTTCTTAATGGAAAAATGACCGAGTGATCTCTATTTCTATGACAATCACAGTAATAGCAATAGTAATGATAATAACGGCTTTTACAAAAAGGAGTAATTGATTAAGCGATAATAGAAGTTAATCGATAATAAATATCAAGTCAAGTCTGAGTCCACAGTGGCAAAAACCAAAGAGGAAGAACGCTTTTCTCAATGAAACTAATCTCTCAAGAAAATATCCTGCCGTGGGGATTAATGACTTTGAGGGAATCGGACCTAAATGATTAGTACCCAAAGGAATTCCTATTGCTTAATCGTCTCCCAGAGAGTGGGATTTTGAGGGGGAGAGTAGGGAACCGATCTATTGGTGCATGCCCATTACACTCTTTTTCTTTGTTTCCTGTTTGCTCTCTTATCTTTTCTTCTTTCTTTTCTTTTTCTTTTGTTTTTCCTTTTTACTTCCCGGTACCTCTTCCGCTTGCCCACCTTTACAGGGCACAGCAAGGGTCCTTTTATAGGGCTAGCCGTGACCGAATTTTACCATTTTACCCTTTAACTGCCTTTGTCTGGTCTAGGCGTACTTGCCGACCACCCAGGAGCTCGTCTGTATACCACTTACCCTCACCAGACAAAGGCAGGTTTGTGTTGTTTATTAGTCCGCCGTGGCACCTTCTCCTGCAATGGAATAAATGCTCTCTCTCTTTCTCTCTATGGCATGCACCCAACGTTTCCCCCCTTAACCTTGCCTCTTTTGGGCGGTCTGTCATCCCAGCAGGACGTACCTCCCAAAAGGGCTTGGACAAGAACCGCAAAATAAATCCTTTCCCCTCTCCCCACCATTAAACCACACCCCCCCTTACCTCTTACCTCTGACCCATGGCCCCACCACATCCCATATTGGCTGGGTACAGGCTGGTGGTGTCTGGGCCTTGCGCGTGCTTTCCTGTTATGTACGTTCAAAATCTACCTGCGGCTCATGCGTTTGCCGTGATCTGGAGCTTTGCTTGTACAGTCTACCGTGCTTCTTTGTTCTTTTACGTGGGCCATTTTGTATAATTCACTGTTTCCCTTCGGGGCTGGGCCTCTTTTAATACTGGGTTTTACATTTCTCTTGGCCCATTTCTTGGTTGCCCTCATGTCCTGCCATATTACTTGGCATTTTCTGCCGTGGCGATTTGCTCCTGCTAGGCCTCTTTTCAAGCTTGCCGTTTCATTCCTTCTCTCAGTGGCTTAACATGACCAAAGGTGTTCTTACTTATGGGCTCCAGTGTCCTTTTCTTTTTCCCTTGGACCTGCGGCCCATTTACTTCCTTTGGACTTCCTCGGCCTATTTACTACCTTTGCATTCCCATAGGCTTTTACCAACTTGATTGGGCTTCCCTCGCTTAATCTCCTTATTCTCATCTTTGGGGTTCATAGGCTTGCCATTAATCCCTACTTTCTTTATTTACATTGCCTTGGGCCTGCCGCGGTCCATTCTCACTTTTCCATACCATATACTGCCCATGGGTGCCATTTCTCTCTTTCCGGGCCCTTTGGGCCCATTTGCTTCCTCAGAACTCATTTGTTTATGTTATGAGCCTGTGATCCATTATTCCTGCCGCTTGAGCTTAATAGTTTTATTCTATGCTTGCCACTTCTATTTGCTGCCTGCTTTGCTGAGTTGGACTTATTTTACAAAAATGACCCTCAACAATATATATCTCTAATAATTTGATAATCTCTATCTATTCTAAAAAACAGTATATATCTTTATTAATTTGATAATTTCTACATTTGTGACATTTAAATATATATATATATATATATATCAAAATTCCTTATAGCTATCAACCACGTTCTTTTTCTCTCTTTTTTTTTTAAATTTTAATTTTTTACATGTTACGTTATGTTGAATCAACTCTTTTTTTTTTTTTTTCATTCTATTCATATGACCTTTTTTAATTCCAATTGTTATGGGATAAAAACAAACACATTGATTAGATATCTTTAATTTCAATAAGATTTAAATGAATTATATTTCAAATGGAACTCTACCAATATATATAACCTTATATATCCTTTTTAGAGTGAAGTTTATTTCAATATGTGAATGCCTAAATCCCATGACAATGCAGGTATGCATTCTTTCTTCTTTTATTATTATTATTTTCATTTTTTTTATTTTCTTTACTGTTATTATTGGTTTTTTTGTCTTCATGTGATTTTAATTAATGAATTCAAAACATTGTCAAGTTTCTAAAGACTTCTTCTTTGTTTTTGTATTTTGTTTTTATTAAACTGATTAGGTTTTGTGCATTGGTTGCTTTTTGTTTAAACTAATTTTCTTAGCTTTGATCTAATTTATATGCTTAGGGTTAGGGTCTTAGAATTAATGATTAAATATGGTTAGTATTAATAGATTAATTTTAACAATTCTTAATTGATTTCTATGTTACATCAAATTATCAAGATGTTCTACATGTGTATTCTTGAATTATCAACTCTAATTTTAATTTATAATATTATCAAGATTATATTAATTTTAGATTTATCAATTATTTAGTATGTTTTTTTTAAAAATAATTATCAATTTAAAATTCAATTCTTAGAATTAATGATTAAATATGGTTAGAATTAATAGATTAATTTTAACAATTTTCTTATTTGATTTTTATGTTACATAAAATTATCAAGATGTTTTACACGTGTATTCTTTAATTATCAACTTTAATATTAATTTATAATATTATCAAGATTATATTAATTTTAGATTTATCAATTGTTTAGTACATTTTTTTTTAAATAATTACCAATTTAAAATTCAATTTGGAATTATCAATTTAATTTAGTTTTAGGAAGAAATCTTACCCCTTATTTTAGTGAGATAATTATTTACACTTGATAATTTTTTCTTTTTTCTTTATTGAATCTATTAAAATGTATAATTATTTATACATTTAATTTATAAGTTTTTTCATAAAACTGTGCAACGCACGGCCTATTACTATTATATATATATATATATATATAAATATAAAATAAGGATACATCTATATAATAAAGATATTAGGAAATCTTTAGAATTGCTATGGGTAGATTTTAGGTTTGTTGTACTTTCAATTTACTAGGAACCCAATAGCAAACTCTCTTTTGAGTGAGGAGCAAATATTGTTTTAAAAAAAGTGATTCAATGCATCTCAAAGCTATATTTTATCCTTCTTTTTATTCTTACCCTATTTTTCTAACAATTTTAATAGAATATTTCAATGGAATGAGCATCTGAAGTAGACTTTTAAAATTATAAATCAAGGCTTTATGATCAAGTTATAATATAGGTTTGACGGAACCAATTTTGGTCGCCAGGAAGCCAAGATGAAATTCATTCTTACTACGAGTCCGTTTGGTTCCCGTAAAATATTTTCCGAAAAATACCTATTTTCCGGAAATGCTATTTTCCGAAAAAGGAAAATATTTTCATGTGTTTGGTTGTATTATGAAAATTATTGTGAAAAATATTTTCATGTGTTTGGTTCTATTAGGAAAATGCTATTTTCCTACCATTTTTTCACATTTTCCGGCAACAACAACAACAAATTCCGGCAACAACAACAACAACAGCAAAAACAAATTCCGGCAACAACAACAACAACAACAACACTGAGTCGTCGACGAGATCGAGGAAGAGAGAGTGATGGGTCGCCGTTTGGGTCTGGGTCGAAGGTGATGGTTCGAAGTCGAAGGTCGAACTTGATGGGTCGTCGGTCGAAGGTCGAACGCGATGGGTCGTCGGTCTGGGTCTGGGTTGACGGTCTGGGTTTGGGTCATCGGTCGAAGGTCTGGGACGACGGTCGAAGGTCTGGGTCTGGGTTGAAGATCGGTGGGTCGTGGGTCTTCGTGGGTCGACGGCGAGTGGCGGTGGGTCGTGGGTCGACGTCGAGTGGCGGTGGGTCGCCGGAGCTGGGCTCTGGGTTCGTGGCTCTCTCTTCTTCCTCGCTCTCTCTCTCTCTCTCTCTCTCTCTCTCTCTCTCTCTCTCTTTTCCGGAAGTAAATTGAAGGTAAAATGAAAACGGAAATGATTTTCCGTAATCAGAAGGTATTTTTGAAGGTCAACGGAAATGATTTTCCGTTTGACCGAATTTTCCTTTGCACCCAAACAGCCTATTTTACGGAAAATGCTTTCCTGAAATTGTTTTCACCCAAAACAAACGGACCCTACATGTTGAATATTATCTACGTCTTGGATCCGAACTTAAAGCACTTCCTAAACCAATTCCCAAAGATATCAATTCAATCAGGACAACAAGGATGAATCGTGAGGAGGACAAACTTGTTTGTAGAGGGCATATCTTGAACACCCTTTCCGATTGATTATATGATTCTCTATCTTTCTCTCTCTTTGACCACTTATTTTTCACCCTTCCCTCTTCTCTCTCTCTTTCTTGTTTTCTCTTCTTTTCTTTTTATATCTAGAAAAATATTGATGACTAGAAAACAATTGCTATTTTACAGCTGCCAAATAAAGGAAATAGTGAACTTGTAATTTTGTGTGAAATAGTTGCTTTTCAATATTAATATTAATGTGTGTGAATTTCTTGTTTGTAGACTAGCAGAACCAGAACCAGGGTAGCCTCAGCCACACTAGGTGCACCATACTAGGCCAACATGCATAACTTCAGCTCCAGTCCAAGTGCACCACCTCAGTCCAACATGCATAGCCCATCCACTCCAAGTGCACTATACTAGTCCAGCATGCCCAACTTTAGGCTAGGTGCACCATCTCAGGCCAAGACAAGCTCAGCCACTCAATTTGCACCATCTCAGTTTAGCATGCATAGCCCATCCACTCCAAGTGCACCATACCAGTCCAGCATGCCCAGCTTTAGGCCAAGTGCGCCATTTCAGGCCAAGACAAGCTCAGCCACTTAATTTGCACCATCTCAAACTAGGATGCACCAATCCAGTCCAAGTGTAACACCTCATGCCAGGACAAGCTCATCTAATTCATTTCAAGCTAGCAGAAGCACATTCATCCACTCTTATACAGAGCAGCACGACTCCACTCTAACTGCACCACACTAGTCAAGCAACACCACACAGAATCCAGGTGCACATCACAACTCCAATAGTAGCAACCTAAATACAAGGTAGAAAAAGACCAGGGTGGTCACATCAAAGACTCTAAAGGCTTCTAAGAATGCATCCAGATATATGGAAGCAATCAGACATGGTGGGAGTCAATCATCTGTGCATGGTCCAAGGAAATGAAAAGAGCATAAGTTCATTTTTCCTTTGCTTGATGAATGTCACTTGTTTTGTGTATTTATAGTGATAGGGTTAACTATAGAACAATGCCTTTTGTTTTGTAGAAAGTGATGGTAAAAAGTTTTATTTTGTTTAAACATGAACCCTTTGTCCTGCTTTAATACTCATAGCAATGAGTAGCAGTTAATGATAAGTTGAAGATGTATTCCTATTGCCTTTGTGTCGTTTAGGTTAATATTGAATCTTGTGTCCTGTTTTGGTTTTCACAGCAATGAGAAGCTGTTAATGAAGATGCTGTGTTAGATATTTTATTGAGCTTTGTTATATATCTTGACACTGGTGATACTGACAAGTTTATTGTATATATGTGTTGATATCCTTGGACCATTGGTATATAGAGTTTCTGTATTTCATGTTTCAAACCTTGTTTCTTTCCCTTTGCCTAAAAACAGATACTGACAAGTTTGCTAGGATGATATTTATTTCTCATTTCAGGAGTAGGATCAAGAAAATAGGTCAAATTGTTATTTACTTTAAGATTTAACAATCAATTGGTGCATTATTTGGAAATTTCACCCAAAATGAGAGCCTTGAAGCCAAATACGTCTTGGGCTAGGCAATAGTAAACGTTTGCCTGACTTAACAAGGCATGCCTAACTTAACAAGGCATGCCTGACTTAACTATGCTTCCCAGTAAATATACACAGATTCACAGTATTTAGGCACAGATTCACAATATTTAGGCATAGATTCACAGATTCATTAGGCAAGTTCACAATAATTACCATTGCATAACACATCACCAACACACTACTAGTCCAGTCATCAAGGAACAGGGGTATTCATTTCATTCCAGGAATGATACCAAAAAAAAAAAAAAAAAACCAGCAGCAATTACAAGATATTGAAACTCCCCCATCTATGTAACATGCTAACCAAACATACATTTCCACCACCCACCTAACCAAACATAAACACTTCTACACTTCCCACTTGCTGCCTAACCAAACTTCCACTACCTGTCTAACCAAACATACAATTACAAAGACAAATCCCACATATCACCAATAAGAATGCCAAAGCCACAGTGTAGAACTTCTCTCTAGTGGCTTGCAACCTCGGCCTTTAGTCTGATAATCCGTTGCCTTTGCTCTGGGATAAACACCTTACCACGTTCACATATCTCATCATCACGCCATTGGAAGAATTTACACTTTCGTCCAACCTGAAATGCAAACCAAGCACTTAATAATGAAACACAAGAAAATTGAAAAATAAACTTCCACCACCAAAGAAGAATTTAAACAAAAAAACTGAACCCCAGTAAAACATAATACTCAAATTGAAATACCCAGTAGTTTGGACAACCATAAAACCCTTTGCCAGGGTTGTCTACTGTCCACGAAATGACTAACATTGGTTTTTCAGCACAGTAGCACCTTAATGGAGCTCTCCTCCTCAAGCTTGAATTGGTTGAAGAGCTTGTTTGTAACACCCCATAATTTTGATACCAATTTAATTCTTATACGTAAATTAAAAAAGAGGCTTCCAATTAAATGGATTTAATTTATTTGGGCCTAAGATATTAAAAATAACATAAATACTATGGTATATGAAGCCCAAGTGAGGTGGCATAAGTAAATATATGGGTCTTGATAAGCTTTTAAAAACCCTAGTCTTTTACCTCTTAAGTTACACGTGTATATACATAAGAAGGCTCCTTTTGTTTCAGCCACAACACACTATTAAGGTTTTCTTTTCTTCTATGCGGCTGTGCGTGGAAACCTGCAGGTATGATTTTGTCATGCTCCAAATTTAAGAAGTTTGAATATTCAATAGCTAGCAATTGTCATGAACCTAGACTATCATTATATTAATAGAAAAAGGGCTCCTATAATTGTTATTATATTAGATTAGAAATGGTCAATATGGTTGTATGTCAGGAAAGGGTACTCCACAGGCTTTGTAATTGTACCTAATAGAGTAATAGGCTTGGCCCTTATCAATTCAAGTTTGTCACCATGTAAAGGAGAAAATGTTACTTTACGGTTGATATTTATATTCTTATCATCCTTCTAGTGATGTGTATTCAGCTCTAAATTATTTTAGACGGCAGTAATGCTTTTCAAGCCTAGAATATCTTGTTAGCTCCTATAACGTAGGAATAAGAAATTATATATTATTTAAGTTAACCAATTTGCCATCCACGCACTGCTATTGTTCAGAAAATTGACTAGCAATATCTTATGTTTTGTGGCATCAAGAGATTTATGGTGGCAGATATAGGCGGGCACTATAATTAGAATAGTTGTGAAAATTTTGGAAACCTGATTGACAAGTTCAGGCATCAAAAGGCATTTCAATGCTCCCATTTATCAATTTAATAACTGCAATCCCAAGTAGTGATGGCCACGAATTCAATAGCCAAGCCCATAGACAAAGCTAAAATGTATTTCAAAGAAACTAGACACCTCCGTAGGCCTTAATGATGATAGGTTAAACTATTTAAGTGTGAAAACTGATTTTGAAGTGGGAAATTGTGTATTGATGGACCTATCTTTGGTGTTGCTAGGTTCTAATTCTACTGTTTTGTTGTGATTCAAGGGAGGTTAGTTTTAGATTTTTGCAAATAAGAGGTAAGTGGTGTTTACTTATTTTGGGGGTTTTCCCAAAACAGTGTTGATTATTAAACTATTTTATATCAAAGAAATATGTTGATATTCTATATATAAATTGATATTTTATAAATGTTTGATGTGCATATTGACTATTCGTTTTATGAAAAACTTGTGGGACAACCTGAATTTATTTAAACTTGTATGCGTGAATATATCTTTATATTTGTGAGAATTATGAATAAATTATTTTTGTGAGCATATTGAATGTGTTTTGAAAACCTATGGCAAGTCATGATTAAAAACTCAGTATTGTATTTAATCCTTAGCAAGAGACAATCATACTGCAACTAGTCCTTAGCAAGGGATGGTCCTAGAAAAGGGGACAGTGCACATTTGATAGCTCCTTAGCAAGGGAGTATACTATTGAGGATTCAAAAGAAAGCTCCTTAGCAAGAGAGTGCACCTTTAGGTTCCAAAGGAGCCTTCCTTAAGAAAATGGATGAAAATGAGGTTCTAGTTCTAAAAGGGGACAGCACAATCTTGTCAACGGGGCGTAAACGTTGACCACGAGAAAAGCCTAGGAATTTATTTATATGATGGTATTGATATATATATATATATATATATATTATGATGGCTCACAATATAAAGATATTTTTTATATGAAATATTTGATGATAAAATATTGATGAGTTACAAATTATGAATTTGTTGTAAGAATTATTTATTTGAAAGGTTTGTTCCCATGCCCCAATATTAGCGAATTCCATTTATTGAGTTATCTCACCCCCCCCCCCCCCTCCCTTTTATTCCCCCTTATAGATAGATACATTAGAGAGATCATTAGAGTAGAGATTCTTGGAAGACAACAGTTACAAATTATTTTGTGGAACTGAAGATTTTATTATTATTTTAATGGTATTAAACATTGTATTGGAGAATTATTTTGAGGATGTTTTATCTTTGGTAGATTAGAGCTCTGACATTTGTGATAAGATTTTAGATTGCTGATTGCTTTTATTTAATATTTTTATGGATTATTTAGATTGAATAGACTTTTATTGCTTATGATTTTGGGGCGTTACATTGCTTCCATCTGATCAGGGACTTTGAAGTGGTTGAAGATCTTGAGAGATGGTTGATGATGATTGTGGCTTTAAGTGATATTAATGGTTTGAGAGAGAGGCTGATGGTTCGAGAGAGACAGAGAGGGTAATTCTAGAAATTCAAGTCTAATTTGGGGATTTTCAGTGTCTGATTTTTGGGGAGTGCCTCACGTGACATACATGTGATTGGGTTTGGGGTGGGAAAGCCACGTGTCGAAGTGGGGCATGCCACATGAAAAAAAAAATATTGTTTTATTTCTCTGTCAGCCACATATGCTTTTTCAATTTGTTGGCTGACGGCAAGGACTTAAATATCACGCGTTAATTGGTTTAGGGACTAAAAGTAGTGAAATGAAAATATAAGGACCAAAATGGGAAAAAGCCAAAATGTAAGGACTAAAATGCATTTACGCCTATAATGTAAAATGTATTATTTTTCCTTAAAAAAAACTTACAAAATTAGAAAATAATCACATCATTTTAAAAAAAAAAGTTTTGGACTAACACTTATTACCATTTTCATTTTTCACTTAACAAAAAAACAAATCGTCAATTTTTTCAAGCCCATTGCACACGTCTGTGACTGGTTATTATTTTTTTATAAAAATGAATTAGTTATAAAATTTGGAAACAACTATTGAATCCACGGTTACAATTTGGTTTTAAATTGTAATAATTTCATCATGTTGACTTATGAGTTTACTTTAAATTCTACTTGAGATGTATAAAGATTGAAGTATTGAACCCATGGAAATTCTCAATTAACCACTTCTGCACGTCAAAAGACTCCAAACCTGACTCCAGCAGTACACGTTGAGATCATGAGATGATGCAATCATGCGGTTGACTTTTTCCTTTTAAACAAAACTACACCGCCTTAGTTGCTGGATCAGTACATAGTCTGATATAATCAAGACTAGAAAGGTCATATAACAAAAGAAGAAACAACTCCACAGGTAGTGTCCAAAATGACAGTCAGTGGACTGCCATCTTTGCTAGCATAGCTTCGAAAGTTAAGGACTCAATTTTTATCTACAGAATTTACAATTTCCCCCATTATTACAATTCCTTAGGACAAATTAATTCCTAAAACTTGATTTTGACATGTGGTTGCTGGCTCTCTTTAAAATATACCCAAACAAGGTCAATACTCTCATTCCCTTCCCTCTACTCCCCTCTCCTCCCCATTTATCTAAATACACTTTAAGAGATCCTAAACCAAGCAGTACATTTTGAGTGACTCAATGCTTTACCTTAAGTTAACCACTTCTTCAATTTTGAATATGCCAAAATCAGGTCTCACTAGTCACAAAGTTAAATTAAGCAATCTTACAATGTAAGAGTAGATATTGATCTAGACATGATAAAAAATATACACCAAAAAAACAGCCTACTGATTAAACTACAAAGTAGCATGGAAGTCAATGCCAATGCACCAAGCATGAAAATGAGTTTGGACAGTTTGACCATAATACAGGAATTTCAAGGCCAACATCTCCTGTGTTTTGCTTAAAGGGGTTCAGTTTCTCCTTCTTGACGCCCTGGAAAACAGTTCTTTGATGTTCTTTGATTCTGTCTCCACTTTTTTCTTTTTAGCTTGCTTTCCAGTTCTTGTACTCTTTTTGTCGCTCCCTTTTCCCTGATAAATAGTGCAGTATAAAGAGTATTTATAATGTAAAATTATTTAACAGCAAAAGCCTGTATAGCCATTTGTAGAACATATTTGCAGATAAATTTAGTTAAGGGCTATGTATGTCCAAAGTTAAAACAGATAAAATGTCATGGGTTAAAATAGAAAATGGCCCAAAGGGAATGGTTTAAAAGCATTGGAAAAATATTCTCCCACAGAAACTTCAATTTTTTGAAATTTTTTCCGGGGGTTTTTTGGGAGTGGCTGGGCTACACAATAGGGGTAGCGCTCTCCTCCACCTATACCCACAGCCTATGTGAAGACTTGAACCAAGGTCTAACACAACATTAATGACTTTACCAGCACCAAGATTTTATAACAATCCACATATGACCAGCAGGGAAGCAGACATATCACAACTTGAAATTGATTTACATAGCAAAGTGGCTTTCACTCTAAAAGTTCATACCTGTAAGACACTCTGAGACCCTGGGTTACTTTCTGTAACAGCTGAAAGGATTTCAACATCTGGTGCTTTTCCATTTGCCTCTGCCAAATCTAACCTGCAAACACGTTTAGTAAACTAGACTTGGTTAAAGCATCTTCAAAAAATACATTCTAATTGAAGAGGGAAAATCTCCATGATATGGGCCTGATGGGTCATCCTCCGTGGGCCGATGGAGGTCTGGCCCAATATCTGCAGTCCGTTATGAACGGATCCAGTTTGGACGGGTAAGATAATGACAGGTCCGAATACCCGCGCGACAGGACGAAAACCCTAGTTACAAGGTACTTGCGGCACGCATCAAAGAATCCCAAGATCAAAGGAATTCTAGTGTAAAGAAGATTCTAGAAGAAACATACATTAATATGAGTCTTCTCTACAAGAAAATATCTTGTCCATCACGTTTAGGATTCCACAAGAAGAGTCCTATAAGGAAAAGACTTCCGCGCCAAGGAAGAGATGTCAACTCTCTACTACTATAAAAGCCCCAATACCTTCATAGACCAAGGTACGCATGATTAACCTCTCTCTAGCACTCTAGAGTTGAAAGAAGTTCTAACTTGACCTTCGAAGGGTATTTGGCCGGCACCACACCGATGCTCTCTGTTAGGTCTTCCTTTTTTTATTGTGCAAGTGTTGTTTAGAGTGTGCGAGTATAGTGGCTCACTGGTGAATTTCTCGGCATCATCAGTTGGCGCCGTCTGTGGGAAAGCGCAGTTAAGCCGTATTACCCTTTCCCGAACAAAAGGGTTGCATGGTACTCACTCGCTCAATGGCAACCACAAACGACGTTCAAGGAGAGGAACCAGCCACAACTGCCCTCGAGAGACAAGTTCGAACTCTCGCCGCAGCCGTAGAACGCCTCACCAAGTAGAACCAGGACTTGGAAGAACAGCTACGCCTGAAGAATACAGCACCAAATGACCAACGAGAAGATCAAGAAGAGGACAGCGTTGAAAGAAGAAACTAGGAAAGACCTAAGGGCAACAACGCTCCAAGCAGACCTGAAAACCAGAACTTGAGCATGCCATCCCTCACGAATGCAACTCCACCACATATAGTTGCTGAGATGCAAGCGATGAAAGAGCAAATGGAGGTTATGATGAATACGCTCAAAGGACGAGTGTCCAGTGACTTTGATGATTTGGTAAACCGCACTGACTCGCAGTTCACTGCGGCCGTCAACTCCTTCCCCCTACCCCACAAATTTCGCATGCCACATATAGACAGTTACTACGGAGTAAAGGATCCTCTGGATCATCTAGAGACCTTCAAGACCCTAATGCACCTTCAAGGGGTAGTGAACGAGATCATGTGTAGGGCCTTCCCTACAACGCTCAAGGGCCCCGCGCGAGTATGGTTCAGCCGACTAACGCCAAACTCCATCAGCACTTTCAAGGAGCTAAGCGCTTAGTTTACCACATACTTCATCGGAGGGCATAGGTATAAGAAGTCCACAGCGTGCTTAATGAGTATTAGGCAACGGGAGGACGAGACGCTGAGATCTTATATAACGCGTTTTAATAAGGAAGCGCTCTCGATCGACGAAGCCGACGACAAAATACTGATAGCAACTTTCATGAACGGGTTGCAGAAAGGCAATTTTTTGTTCTCTTTATACAAAAACGACCTGAAGACCATGTCAGAAGTACTCTACAGGGCAACCAAATATATGAATGCTGAAGACACGTTACTGGCCCGAGAGGAAAAGCCTCGAAAAAGGGAGCGACAGGACCAAGGATCGAAGAAGCCAAGAACGGGAGATCGAAGGGATGAGGGATGCTCTAAGCCGCTAGGAGGAAGGTTTACGAGCTTCACTCCGTTGACTACCCCAATAGACCAGGTCCTGATGCAAATCAAGGATGAGGGAACTCTGACCTTTCCTGGGAAACTGAAAGGAGATCCTAGCAAAAGGTCCAGAGACAAATATTGCCGCTTCCACCCTGATCACGGTCACGACACGGCCAATTGTTATGACCTAAAACAGCAGATAGAAGCCTTTATCAGATAGGGCAAACTACAGAAGTTCGTCAGCAAAGACAAGACGGACTTACCCCCTCAAGAACAACAGCCCGACGGGAGAATGAACATCCCAGACCCCTAATCGGGGACATAAGAATGATTATAGGTGGCGCAACTGCAGGGTCATTCAAAAAGGCCCGGAAGACCTATCTCAGGATGGTTCACAACGTGCAGTTGACGGGCTCTATACTAAAGATAGCTCGGATAGAGAGCCCCATCATAGGTTTCTCGGAAGAGGATGCTCGACGTCTTCACCACCCTCATGATGACGCATTGGTTGTCACCCTACGGGTAGGAGACTTCAATATTCACCGAATACTGATAGACAACGATAGTTTAGCAGACATCCTATATTACCCAGCGTTCCAACAGATGAGGAATGACAGAGAACGGCCAGTACCAACGAATGCTCCGCTAGTTGGCTTCGAAGGTACCAGGGTATTCCCATTGGGTGCGGTCACGGTTTCAGTATCAATAGGTGACTATCCCCAACAAATCACTAAAGATGTAACTTTTCTTGTGGTTGACTGTTCGTCCGCTTACAATGCTATCATTGGACGACCAACCTTTAATTCATGGAAGGTGGTAACGTCAACATACCACATGATGATCAAGTTTCCTACGGAGTACAGGGTTGGGGTGCTGTGGGGAAATTAGGTGGCCGCACGTGAATGCTACATTGCTATGATGGAGATGGAAGACCACTAGCAAACCATGTGCATAGAAGAGTAAAAGGCCACAGCGGAGCCAGTTGAAGAACTTGAAGAAATAAATCTAGACGAGTCAAAACTTAGACGGACGACAAGAGTAGGGACACTGGCCAGCCCGCCGGTTCGTCAGG
The DNA here is from genome assembly GCA_023621385.1 of Quercus gilva. Classification (NCBI taxonomy): domain Eukaryota; kingdom Viridiplantae; phylum Streptophyta; class Magnoliopsida; order Fagales; family Fagaceae; genus Quercus; species Quercus gilva. The sequence continues at coordinate 16,410,945 of CM042484.1, read as the reverse complement.
CACTTGTAACATTCCTAAGAAGGAACCAGGACGTGTTCACATGGAGCCATGAGGACATGCCGGGTATCGATCCGTCTGTCATAGTTCACAGATTGAATGTGAACCCCGCATTCTCACCCGTTAGACAGAAGAATAGAGTATTCGCTTAAGAGCGAGACAAAGCGATAGCTGAAGAGGTTAGGAAGCTACTGGAGGCCGATTTTATCAGAGAAGTGTACTACCCGGACTGGTTAGCAAACGTTGTTATGGTAAAAAAGGCAAATGGGAAGTGGCAAATGTGCGTCGATTTTACTGACCTCAATAGAGCATGTCCAAAAGACAGCTACCTGCTCCCTCGGATAGATACATTAGTGGAATCAACGGCAAGGCACCAGGTTTTGAGCTTCATGGACGCCTTTTCGGGTTACAACCAAATCAAGATGGATGAGGCCGATTAAGAAAAAACTTCTTTTGTCACTAGTCAAGGGCTCTTTTGCTACAAGGTGATGCCTTTTGGGCTCAAGAACGCGGGGGCTACATATCAGAGACTGATGAACAAGATGTTCGCGCACCAAATCAGGAGGAATGTACAAGTTTACGTTGACGACATGTTAGTAAAAAGCCTGCACGAAGTCGATCACCTAGCCGACCTCCGGGAGACATTCGACACGCTCCGCTCGTATAACATGAAGCTGAATCCGAACAAGTGCGCATTCGGGGTTACAGCGGGGAAATTCTTGGGCTTCATGGTGTCCCAAAGAGGTATAGAGGTGAACCCGGAGAAGATCTGAGCCATAATGGAGCTAGAGTCGCCTAGGACGGTCAAGGAAGTGCAAAGCTTGAACGGCAAAGTGGCGGCCCTAAATAGGTTCGTTTCAAAAGCAACGAACAAATGTCTACCCTTCTTCCGCACTCTGAGAAAATCATTCGAGTGGATGGGAGAATGTCAGAAAGCATTTGAAGAATTGAAGAAATACCTCTCATCCCCACCTTTACTCAGCTCGTCCGAACCAGGGGAAGAGCTTTACATCTACCTAGAAATTTCATAGGCAGCAGTAAGTGCGGCCTTAGTAAGGGAGGAAGAAGGATCTCAAAGACCCATCTACTTCATCAGCCGAGCATTCCGAGGAGCGGAAGAAAGGTACCCCAAAATGGAGAAATTGACATTCGCGCTAGTGACAGCGACACGAAAGCTAAAACCGTACTTCCAAGCTCATACCATTGTAGTCCTAACGGATCAACCCCTGAAAAAAGCTTTGAATAATCCTAATGCCGCTGGACGGATGGCTTTGTGGGCAGTAGAGATGAGTGAATTTGACATACAATATCGCCTGCGAACGGCGGTTAAAGGGCAAGTAGTGGCTGACTTCATTGTCGAATTTACTCAGTCAGAAAGCAAGGGGGCAGAAATCCCCCCCTAGCGGAGCATTCACACTGATGGATCTTCAAATAGACGCGTAGGGGGAGCTGGTGTGGTAATCCAGACCCTGGAAGGGGATAAAGTTGAGTGCATGATCCGACTAGACTTCTCCACGACTAACAACGAAGCCGAATATGAAGCGTTGGTGGTAGGATTAGACCTTGCAAAGGCAACAGGTGCCGAGGACATAGTCGTTCATTGCAACTCCCAGGTGGTAATAAGCCAGGTTAATGGTGGCTACGGGTGCAAGAATGAAAGGTTGAAGAGGTACCTGGAGGAGGTGAAAAGTCGCACCAGCAGCCTCGAAGTCAGATTCGTTCAAATCCCTAGGGAGATGAACGAATGTGTCGACCGTCTAGCAAAAGCAACCTCAACAGAATCTATGCTTGTCCCAGAACAGGTACTGTCATTTGTTCAAAACTACTCACTTATTGACGACAGAAAGAATACGCAGGAGGTCGAATCCTCAAGCGATTGGACTACGCCAATACTATCATATCTGAGGGCCGGCGTATTGCCTGACGCGAAAGATGCTGCAAGAAAGCTGAGGGTCTAAACATCACGGTTCGTACTGATAAAAGGTATCTTATACAAGAGAGGATTTTCTCGACCCTACTTAAGATGTTTGGCCCTCGACGAAGCATATTACGTAATGAGAGAAGTCAATGAGGGTATCCGCGGCAACCACTCAGGGGCACAGTCATTAGTACACAAATTAATCCGAGCTGGATATTATTGGCCCACGATGCTTAAAGACGCACAAACTTACGTTAAGACCTGCGACAAGTGTCAGAGGTTCAGCAACCTCATCCGAAAACTGTCTGAAGAACTAACCCTCATGACCGCCCCTTGGCCATTCACTCAGTGGGGATTAGATATAATGGGCCCCTTCCCTACCGGAGTCCGGCAGCTGAGGTTTCTTGTTGTTGGCATCGAATATTTCACCAAGTGGGTGGAAGCAGAAGCATTAGCCACTATCACGGAGAGAAACATTCGGAGTTTTGTTTGGAGAAATATAATCTGCCGATACGGGATCCCCAGAGTACTTGTCTCCAACAATGGAAAACAATTCGACAACAGCGCCTTTCGGGACTTTTGTTCGAAGCTAGGCATCAAGAACCACTACTCTTCACTAGCACATCCACAGGCCAACGGGCAAGTTGAGGTCACGAACCGTTCCTTGCTCAAAATCATCAAGACCCAGCTCGAGGGGGTAAAGGGTATCTGGCCAAATGAGCTACTAAGCATTTTATGGGCATACCGAACCACTGCAAGAACTCCTATTGGAGAAACACCATTCCGACTTGCCTACGGAAGTGATGTTGTCATCCCAGCAGAGGTGGGACTCATGAGCTACAGGGTGGACAACTATGACGAAGACAAAAACAAAGAAGCCATGCACCTTCAGCTCGACCTGATAGACGAAGTTCAGGGCAGTAGCGGAGCAAAGACTAGCGCGGTACCAGATTCTCATGGCTAAACATTAGAACTCCAATGTCGGGCATAGAAAGTTTCAGGTTGTAGACCTTGTACTTCAAAAGGTAATAGGTACTACCAGAGACCCGTCGCAAGGAAAGCTCGGTCCCAACTGGGAAGAACCTTATAGGATCGCATTATGGCAGAGGAAGGGAACCTACCACCTCGAGACTCTAGACGGGCAAAAGCTACAACACCCATGGAACGTGGAGCACGTACGAAACTACTACTAGTAGAAGTGATACGAAGAACAACGGCGTTTTCCAATTTCCCAATTTATTTCAGTTTTTCTACAAGTTACCAGTTTTACTTGAGACAATTTTTTGTTTACTACAATATGTTTTAAGTCCGAGGGGGCAAGTACTTTTCTACAAATGCATGGTTTTTTAATTAATCAGAAGACTCTATTCAGGCAACTCTATTTTTTGTGGGGAAGGATTTTGTTCCTGACCTGTCACAAGCTTGTTTGTCCGCTTTAGGGAGCCAAGCCCGCACGGTTTTGTTCTCAAGCGACATGGGAGGCATGCTTATGTGCAACGTCTGTCCTAAATCGGCAAGAGATGCACCCCATTTATGCTTTATAAGTGCTTGGCACAAGCATGAGTATCCCACTACTACACATATGTTGTAGTGGTACATTCATGCTTGTGCCAAGCACTTATAAAGCATGAGTGGGGCGCATCTCTTGCCGATGTGGGACGGACATTGCACATAAGCATGCCTCCCATGTCACTTGAGAACAAAACAGTGCAGGCTTGGCTCCCCAAAGCGGACAAACGAGCTTGTGACGGGTCAGGAACAAAATCCTCCCCCACAAAAAGGCGCTTTTGAGGGCAGTGCCCATCAAAGGTATTGTCCGCTTTGGGGCATTCTTTGGGCATGTTTTTATAATGTCCGACCCTTTGGGTGGCATGCTTATACAACTTCCCACCACATATCCCGCACGGTTTTGTTACCCCAAAGGGCACGCCTCTACCACTACTACACATGGGACGCATGAATAGTCCATAAAGTGAACGGATATAAAGTCCACAATGTGGAGGGATCACCCCAAGAGGGTTAGAATTTTTACAAAGTCCATAAAGTGGACGGATATAAAGTCCACAATGTGAACGGATCACCCCAAGAGGGTTAGAATTTTTACAAAGTCCTTAAGGTGGACAGATATAAAGTCCACAAATTGGACGAATCACCCTAAGGGTTGGAATTTTTACAGTCCATAAAGTGGACGGATATTAAAGTCCACAATGTGGACGGATCATCCCTATAAGATGAAATTCTTTGAAATCCGCAACTTGGACGGATATCTAGTCCACAAAATGGACAGATAAACTTTATAACGATAAAAATGACTAAGACCTCAACGTGGACGGATACAATATAAGGTCCAAATTGTTGAGATCCTAAATAGACAAATTGAGCATACAAAACACCACAGATTAATGAATGAGCAAAATTATAATAAGAGGACGGTATCTATCTTAGTCCGAGGAGTCCACAATGTGGACGGCATCATTCATTAACCAAACAAAATAAAGTGGACGGATGAATTCCACCCAACAAAATATATCAAGCAAGTAAACGAAATAGACAAAACAAATATAGAAGGAAAGTTTAACGGATTAAATACCCTTAAAAGGGAATGTTTACATAGTAAAAATATGAAGAATTCATAAATTGTTCTCCAAATACCCTTACATAAATATGAAAAATAAATAAATAAAAAACTAAACTTAATCTAAGTTGGGGGCTTCTTTTTCTTCACTGCGACGGGCCTGGCCATCCTTCGGGTCACTTTCAACGGCAGGCTGGTCTCCAGGAGCATTGACGGGTGGGTTGTCACCAAAGAGCTCGTCGGTATCCTCAGATTGAGTAGGTCGGATGGACGTAAGTTCAGGGGCATTGATACTGACAGAGGATAAATCAAAGTCAGGATATAGCGCCTTCACTTGATGGATAGCCTCATCGAAATCGTCGCCATACGAGACTCCGAGCTCATTCAAGAGGGCGTCGGAGTCGCGGTACTCTAGGACGGCTGTATCCTTGGCCTGACGGATCTCTTTATCTTTATCTTCAATAACTTGATTCAGCTCCTTTGTCAACTTGTGGAGTTGTTTACTTGCCTCCTCAGCCATCTTGAGCTTCTTCTCTTGGGCCACTTTCCAGGCCTGAAGCTCGGATAGCTCATCCTCTGTCAACCTTGCCTTCTCCCGTAAACGGCCCAAGGTCGTCTCATGGTTTAAGCACCGTCCCATCAAACCCTTCATCATGACCATGGCCTGAAAGATGGGAAATAATTTAATTTCAAACAAAGGCATTTATAAGACGGAAGAAATATAGACAGACAGATCACCTGAGCAATGCTAAACAAACTCGTCCCGCCCATAGCCTCTGTCGAGTGATTACTCAAGTCTTCATAATCCTCGGAGGTGATAATGGAGGAAAGCTGCTCCAAAGCGAATTTGGGATCATCTCGAAGAAGGGACGATGGCTTCTTAAGGTTAGTGGATGGACCCTTCATAAGGCCTTTACCGGCCCCATGTTTTGCTGGAGTAATCGTCTTGGCGCCCTTAGCCATGAGCCCTACGACGGGGTCCAAAGAGACCTTGGGCTTCTTTGGTAGACGATCTCCTTTGGACGGCTTCTTTCTCTTTGCAGAGATTGTCTCCTTGGGATCAGTAGCGCCGGCCTCCTTGTTCTTGGCAGCATTGGCCTTTATTATTGCCCTTCTTTTGGCATCATCCATTTCTGTAAGGATGAACGGATAAAGTTAGTTTCTTAAACAAAGGGTCAATTATTCAATCAAGATTGGAACGACGGACTTACGTTGACGGATTCTGGCTTCGTATTTGATTACTGCTTGTGTTGGTGCAGGTCCGTCACAGTACCAGTGGATGGTTTCAAGGTTAACCAACTTAGCCCAGGTCCTTTCCTCCGGAGTAGTTTTGTTAAAAAAAATTTCAAGAAAACTATACTCCTCGAGGTTAATTTGCAGACGCCGTCGAACTGCAAAAAAGGAAGGACGGTTAAAAAAGGTTTGAAATAAATATATTATACTAAATGGTAGAGTAAAAAGTCTTCACACATCAGAACGGATACATACCAATTGAGACAGTATGCCCTAAGTAGTATCGACGGGATATGTTCTATATCCCCTGGACGACACATCTACTCGTCACCCTCTAAGAAAAAATAATGACTCTTCCAGTCTCTGTTGGAGTCTGGGGTTTCATATATTACCTTTAACAATGAACTCCTAGCTACAAAACTGTATATACCCCTAGATTTGTCAATTTCATCTGGACAATAGCAGTGAAGGAATTCTCACACCGTCAACCTCCTAGCTCCGTTTGACCAAGCACCATACAGAATCTCCATTGCAATGAAGACCCTCCAGGCGTTGGGAGATATTTGGTTGACGAACAGACCTAGATATTTGAGTAGCACGCGATGAAGGGAGCTCAGTGGAAACTTAAGTCCTGCCTTCAACATTTGCTCGTACACCCCAACACCCTCTACCTCTTCATAGTAGCATTTCTCTGATTTATAGGGTAGATGGATGGGAATGTTATTTGGAATCTGATAATTAGCCCTAAGTGTTTTGAAGTGGGACTCCTTGATAGTAGATGTAAAATAGTTCACCGTCTACTCTGGAAGCATGATAAACTCTCTTGGTCCATCAGCTCCTACGACGGGTCCTATTTGTTGTTCCTCATCGTCCTCAGAACCTTCCTCTGGTTTAGCCAATTCCATATCCTCATTTCTTGAGGACGGAGAAGAGGTAGACGAACTCCTATCTTTGCTTGGACTCTCTTGGTCATTGTGACATGGTGGATATACCTCTTTATAATCCGCCCCGTCACGGACAACTGACTGATTACTCGACGCACTATACATTTCCTACAAGTGACAACAAAACCTAAGACTCTGACGGGTCTATGAATGGGTAATGTTTTAAGATATAAAAAGTAATCCGACGGTAGAAAGACAAGACAAGAGAGAACTTACCAATTCGTATGAGAACGGAGGAAAGGTAATGACGATGGACAGAAGTAATTGAACGATGTAGCTTGATAGGGATGACGGATTGCATTCTGACAAGTGTGTTGCAGTGCAAAATAGGAAAATGAGAGGCGAAGGTTTGGTATTTATAAAGGAAGTGCACAGAAGATGAAGCGACGCCTCGATCCAAAACAACATTCAATGGAAAAGCAACACGTGTTATAATTTCAGTTAGATATTTTGCCATGATATGAAACCGACAACCCACGGGCCTCTGGACCGTCATCCCCTAACCACGAATCGTCACCCACGTGTCCTAAAAAGAGTGACGGACCCATAGGGTGAGGGGGCAACTGAAGAGGGAAAATCTCCATGATATGGGCCTGATGGGTCATCCTCTGTGGGCTGATGGAGGTCGGGCCCAATATCCGCAGTCTGTTATAAACGGATCCAGTTTGGATGGGTGAGATAATGACGGGTCCGAATACCTGCACGGTAGGACGAAAACCCTAGTTACAAGGTACTTGCGGCACGCATCAAAGAATCCCAAGATCAAAGGAATTCTAGTGTAAAGAAGATTCTAGAAGAAATGTACATTAATATGAGTCTTCTCCACAAGGAAATATCTTGTCCATCACGTTTAGGATTCCACAAGAAGAGCCCTATAAGGAAAAGACTTCCGCGCCAAGAAAGAGATGTCAACCCTCTACTACTATAAAAGCCCCAATACCCTCATAGACCAAGATACGCATGATTAACCCCTCTCTAACAGTGTAGAGTTAAAAGAAGTTATAACTTGACCTTCGAATGGTATTTGGCCGGAACCACACCGGTGCTCTCTGTTAGGTCTTCCTCTTTTTATTGTGCAGGTGCTGTTTAGAGTGTGCGAGTATAGTGGCTCAGTGGTGAATTTCTCGGCATCATCACTAATCATAAAAAGTTGTGTGATTGCAATACTTCCTAAATTCATACAAAAACAAGATTAGATGTAAGAGTGTGTCAATGCATTGAAGAGGAAAAGTTAGGGAGGGAATACTTCAGATGGTTACACAGAAGCTTCAGCCAACGCTCATCCTTCATGTACTCCCCCAAGATTGAAACTGCATCAGCTACTACACTAGTAAAAAGGGAATTAATGAAGAGAAACTGTAATTTCATGCCAAACCAAAACAAGCACTCCCTCCCCTTTCTTCTAGTATGGGCAATGTTAAATAGCCAGTTAGAATACTCTTATGGTTTGTTTGACAATCAGATTATGTGGTATAAAAATAAAGTTAACTAATTGACATTAGTTCAACCGATGCCATCATTCTACAACCTTTTATATATAGAAGGGGTTTAAGAACATAATAAAAGTTTTTGAAAACATCAGTAACACAGGTGATGACTCACACAGAAGACAGGACTACATTTGAACCAATCACTAATGCAAAAGCACTTCCAACTCAGTCGGTTCTACTGAGATCCAACTAACCAAGTCTTTTATTCAGCACAATAAATAAATAAAGAAGTCTTGTATTTGCAGGTGTCAGGCGAGTGTATTCGTTTCCCGCATCTCATGCACTTCCCAATACTAAAATTTATGGATTTTCTTCATTACTCATGAGCTATGAAGATATTCTAACTCATGTTTATGGTAGTCATCTGAACAACATAGATCTAGTTCCCTGCAAGGACTACAGGGAATTCAGTCCTAGAATTTATTTTTTGATTAACACCACAAGTCCTTGTACCATGTAAATTTTCCTTATTTTCTTGCTAAAAAGCCTAAAATACAAGGCCATTCATACGGTGTTAATTGTGACTTCTAAAGCATCATGAAATATTTATTAACAATCAATTCATTATTTTATTGTAAAGGCCTCTGCCATGGGTAACCCAAAGCATCCCTAATGGTTAAGTAGACTAGTCCTACAGCCTTCTTTTATAAAACATTTTCCTTTTGACTTTCAGAATATAGGCCTATAACTTTGATGAAAATAGTTTTTCTATAGTGGGATAACATTGAGTTCTACAGGCAGAGAGTTAGTGCTCATGCATGCTACCATGCCTGCAGTTTTCAATGCTACAAAGTTCTTATCATATTAAGCATAACATAGATTCATCATTCTGTTCATCTCTAAATTCAATATACTGATGAAAAATTCCATAAGTCCTATATAATAATAGATAGCAAATTCATGGTATGAACAAGGTAACTTTTTTACTAAAATTATACGTGTCTTTCTCTTGCCGTGCAGCATAGTTTTTGTCCAATACAGAAAGTTATAATTGGCATACAATTTTGATAGATTATTATAGGAGTATTAACCAGCTTGGTCTGGAATTTCTGAAACAAAAATTTCAATTTATAACTTTCTCATTATTGAGTTCTTTACTGTGTAACTAACTCAAGACACTCATTTGTCATGTATTCACAAGCTAAAGAATCAAAGATTGTAATCACAGACCAAAAAAGGGAATTCATTTCAGAAACTGTTCCAGCTCTTTGCCAAACGATATAAGTATCAGAGGTTTCAAGACAAATTGCATGTTCTACCCAAAGTGTGGTACAGGGAAAAAACTTTTTGATTCCAAGTTCAGCATTCTGAATTGTAAAATCATATTCACATAAGCTCTATTGAAGGAGGGAAGGACCCACTATAACCAAATACATCATTGCAAGACGGGTGATGAGAACTGCTCTTACTGGCTTCATAATTATTTGCCGTAGTGGGTTCGGAATCAGCACTGAGGTTCATCCCAGAAAGCTTCATAATGTTCTCAATTTCTTTAACAACCTCATCCATTGTAGGCCTTTTGTCTCCTGAGTCTGCCACACACCTCATTGCTAAATCCACAAACTCTTCTAAGCCTTCAAGATTTTTTCCCATACCAATGAATGGATCAAGAATTTCATGAAGATTGTATAAATCCTTTGACTTATCGATTGCATTCCTTACTTCTACCACAATATACTTCCCGTGCTGTATTGGCTTTCTTGCAGTTATTAGCTCCAACATTACCACTCCAAAGCTATAGACGTCACTCTTCTTAGTCAATTGTTGGGTCATGTAATATTCAGGATCCAAGTAGCCCTAAAAAAACAACAAAAAACCCGTTCTCCATGTTAAAATCTGATGCAATGTTTTGAAAATTTTCTACACAGATACTACGGATAAAATACTAAAATAAAATTATATATATATAAGGATGGATAGATAGATAGACAGATACCAGTCACCTTAAAAATGAAGGGAATTGGAAAATTTAGATGGGAGGGGGTCCTATCCCCTATTATGGGGACTTCATATCATAAATTACACATCTCTTTCCCAACAATGACATGGTGGTTCTGGCAGTAAAAAGAGTGCGCATGTATGTGGGTGCATAAATGCTTGCATTAGCTAGCATGCATAGGGGCATTCCTAGAAGGCTAGCACTCAGCATGCATGACAGGATTATATACTGACCAATGTTCCTTTAACTTGAGTGGTGACAGAATTCCTTTCACCATCAAACTCAGACTTGGAGAGACCAAAATCGGCAACTTTTGCATTAAAACTTTCGTCTAGTAGGATGTTGTTTGATTTGATGTCCATATGCATGATGGGAGGATTTGCATGTTCATGCAGATAGACCAAGCCCCTGGCCGCACCAAGGGTTACTTTAAGTCTGCCCATCCAATCCAACCTAATTCCTGACTTCCCTGCAAATACAATATGCATGTTATCAAATAAAAGGCAAATGATTGTGTTCTTACTTGAAAAAAATTTGAAGGAAAGTTAATAGGTACTACATATGTCATGATTAACAAAGTTGTCTCCAAGTTGGCTTGTTAAGGGAGTGGTGTACACTTGAAACTGGAACATGGAACTTCAAGGTAGACGGGACATGTCACAAAGGAGGTTTCGGAGACTGAACCCCCAAACTCAACTCGTTAAATCTTTCAGCTGAATTATATCAGGACCCTCTACCAGGTTTATATTTTTTGGCCAGCAATGTCAGGGTAATTAAAATAGCCACTTTCATTTTTTTCAAGAAGATGAGGCCAGAAAAGCATCGAATGATGTTAATATAGACACAAAATTCATCTCAAATGTCTCTGGTTGGAGGCACATTATTGAAACTATATAAAGATTATATATGTTCATATTCTAGTACAAAGTTCATCATTGATTTCATAGTTGAATACAAGTTATTATGTTGCCCAAATTAATTCCTCAATGGTTAAAAATATTAAAAATAAATAAACTGGAAATTTTCCATGTGGTTATTTACAAAGTATGCAATGATATTTAATTGTTGCCAGAATTTATATCGAGTGGAGAATGTGAAGAACTGATAAAAGTACCTGAAACACTACCCATTAGAGTACCATTTGGAATATGCTCATACACCAGCATTTGTTCACCTTGCTCAAAACAAAACCCCATGAGGCTGACAAGATTCTTGTGATGGACCCGCGATAGAAGTTCAATTTCAGTTTTGAACTCAAGCCCACCTTGCATAGAATCACTTTGAGCTCGTTTGATGGCAATCAGTTGCCCAGTGGAAGAGTTCCCTGGTAAACCTGTACAAATGTTCACAAATAGACACTTGGTTATCACTTGAAATAATCCATGAATATTCTAAGAAGGCTAAGAAGTTAGCTTTAGGTAGAATTTTCTGTAAAGAATAAAAGTTCAAATTCATTTTGACTTTTGAGTAATCATTTTATTTATAGTGATAAGTACATTTTGAGTGACTCAAAGCTTTACCTTAAGTTAACCATTTCTTCAATTTTGAATATGCCAAAATAAGGTCTCACTAGTCACAAAGTTAAATTAAGCAATCTTACAATGTAAGAGTAGATATTGATCTAGACATGATAAAAAAATATTCACCAAAAATACAGCCTACTGATTAAACTACAAAGTAGCATGGAAGTCGATGCCAATGCACCAAGCATGAAAATGAATTTGGACAGTTTGACCATAATACAGGAATTTCAGGACCAACATCTCCTGTGTTTTGCTTAAAGGGGTTCAGTTTCTCCTTCTTGACGCCCTGGAAAACATTTCTTTGATGTTCTTTGATTCTGTCTCCACTTTCGCCTTTTTAGCTTTCTTTCCAGTTCTTGTACTCTTTTTGTCGCTCCCTTTTCCCTGATAAATAGTGCAGTATAAAGAATATTTATAATGTAAAATTATTTAACAGCAAAAGCCTGTATAGCCATTTGTAGAACATATTTGCAGATAAATTTAGTTAAGGGCTATGCATGTCCAAAGTTAAAATAGATCAAATGTCATGGGTTAAAATAGAAAATGGCCCAAAGTTAATGGTTTAAAAGCATTGGAAAAATATTCAAATATCCTTCCCACAGAAACTTCAATTTTTTAAAAAATTTTCCGGGGGTTTTTTGGGAGTGGTTGGGCTACACAATGGGGGTAGCTCTCTCCTCCACCTATACCCACAACCTATGTGAAGACTTGAACCAAGGTCTAATGCAACATTAACGACTTTACCAGTGCCAAGATTTTATAACAATCCACATATGACCAGCAGGGATGCAGACATATCAAAACTTGAAATTGATTTACATAGTAAAGTGGCTTTAACTCTGAAAGTTCATACCTGTAAGACACTCTGAGACCCTGGGTTACTTTCTGTAACAGCTGAAAGGATTTCAACATCTGGTGCTTTTCTATTTGCCTCTGCTAAATCTAACCTGCAAACACGTTCAGTAAACTAGACTTGGTTAAAGCATCTTCAAAGAATACACTCTAATCATAAAAAGTTGTGTGATTGGAATACTTCCTATATTCATACAAAAACAAGATTTAGATGTAATAGTGTGTCAATGCATTGAAGAGGAAAAGTTAGGAAGGGAATACTTTAGATGGTTACACAGAAGCTTCAGCCAAGGCTCATCCTTCATGTACTCCCCCAAGATTGAAACTGCATCAGCTACTGCACTAGTAACAATTGAATTAATGAAGAGAAACTGTAATTTCATGCCAAACCAAAGCAAGCACTCCTTCCCCTTTTTTCTAGTATGGGCAATGTTAAATAACCAGTTTAGAATACTCTTATGGTTTGTTTGACAATCAGATTATGTGGTATAAAAAGAAAATTAACTAATTGACATTAGTTCAACCGATACCATCATTCTTCAACCTTTTATATATAGAAGGGGTTTAAGAACATTATAAAATGTTTTTGGAAACATCAGTAACACAGGTGATGACTCACACAGAAGACAGGACTACATTTGGACCAATCACTAATGCAAAAGCACTTCCAACTCGGTTCTACTGAGATCCAACTAACCAAGTCTTTTATTCAGCACAATAAATAAATAAATAAAGAAGTCTTGTATTTGCAGGTGTCAGGCAAGTGTATTCATTTCCCGCATCTCATGCACTTCCCAATACTAAAATTTATGGATTGTCTTCATTACTCATGAGCTATGAAGATATTCCAACTCATGTTTATGGCATCTGAACAACATAGATCTAGTTCCCTGCAAGGACTGCAGGGAATTCAGTCGTAGAATTTATTTTTTGATTAACACCACAAGTCCTTGTACCATGTAAATTTTCTTTTTTTCTTGCTAAAAAGCCGAAAATACAAGGCCATTCATACGGTGTTAATTGTGACTTCTAAAGCATCATGCAATATTTATTAACAATCAATTCATTATTTAATTGTAAAGGCCTCTGCCATGGGTAACCCAAAGCATCCCTAATGGTTAAGTAGACTATTCCTACTGCCTTCTTTTATAACACATTTTCCTTTTGACTTTCAGAATACAGGCCTATAACTTTGATGAAAAAGTTTTTCTATAGTGGGATAACATTGAGTTCTACAGGCAGAGAGTTAGTGCTCATGCATGCTACCATGCCCGCAGTTTTCAATGCTACAAAGTTCTTATCATATTAAGCATAACATAGATTCATCATTCTGTTCATCTCTAAATTAAATATACTGATGAAAAATTCCATAAGTCCTATATAATAATAGATAGCAAATTCATGATATGAACAAGGTAACTCTTTTACAAAAATTATACATGCGTCTTTCTCTTGCCGTGCAGCATAGTTTTTGTCCAATACAGAAAGAGTCTTTTTTAGATCTCATACCTGCAATTACAAAATACATATAACATTACCAAAAAATCCTTATAAGTATCACCATATTAAATGGATACAAGATATTTAATAGCTTTCAGTCATAACTGCAGGGGTTTGAAGGTGAGGAGATAAAAAGCCACAAACATTGGCTAAGATATGACAAGAGAATTTTTCCCTAACAAAGAAGTAATCTCAACCACTAATTAAGATATAATCTAAATGTTCTAAATCTGTCCTACAGCAGTAAAATGCCTATTTAAAAAGGTACATGACTCATTAGTAGTCCCGAGAATAATTAAAAAGTCAAATGACTTGTAACATAAAAACTTAAAAGATTAACATAAGAAAAATATAGATTTTAAGACATTTAAAAATAAATAAATAAATAAAAACAGCTAAAAGGAACCAAGATTGGTCACAAAAGCTAAATTATGGGTGTCTAGGCTTCCTTTTAGTGTCCCTCTTTGGATCCTCATATATTTGTGAAAAGTGTTGCTCAAACTCAATGCATTATCATGCAACATGTAGGGCTCTGATGCAGATATGATCATATAGTGTGTAAGGCTGACAGAAAGGTCAGATTTATTGATCTAAGACATTTGGATGTTAGATTAGTGTTACTGAGGTCTCTTACCCAAATGCCTATAAAAAATAAACAGAAGGTAGGCTCTTCCAGTTCGGCACATCCTCATAGACTAAAATTTAGTTTAAGAAGATGAAGACGGACCTTGTGGTATAACCAAGTTAGAACCTTTGAGTCATCAAGCCTAAAAAATTTTGATGATCCAATTTCTGCACATACACAGAGAGGGAGAGAAGCATTATTCAAACTATATCCAGTAGACAAAAATATGAAATAGTGTTTATTCACTCAAAGTATTATTAAAAAATTTGTATAGAAATACAGTTATATAAGAGTTTATCAAACATTAGATGGTATCAGGACAGCAGATAATAAGTTACAACTGATAAATAAAAACTGTAGATGAGATGAGCATCTTGGGGGTGGGACCTACGTTTAGCCTCTAAAGATTCACAATGTTCAATATTATTTAAATCTCACCACTCAGGACAGATATCTTGTCTCATTCCAGGAACAGATAGCATGGTCAGGTTTCGATTTGTCAATTGATTGCATGTCAAAACTGTGGTAATTTAAGTCTGGTCCCAACCACCTAAATTCAAGCCACAACTACAAAAGACATTTACTGTCAGATTGGGAACTCCTTATTTCTGTAATCTCATATCAGCACATAACCCGCCACACCCCCAAAAAAAAAAAAAAAAAATACAAGAAAAAAACATTTTAAGCAATGTATTCTAGCAAGCCTCTAACTATGATTTGCATTTAGAAAAGTTACTCATGAAAAAAATAAAATAGTGCATGTGGCAGGCCACCTTTGACATCACAAAGTATTTGCATAGAATTCTCCGCAATAGATAATAAATGTTGATATCCAGGATAACCGCTAATGAAAACTATCTCATCTAATTGCCTGAACTTCCCTGGATCATCTCCCTTCTGCTTTGATTTCAAAGGAATATCGCTTCCAGTAAGGTTAAAAGAAATCTAACTAATTAAAACAAAAAGGTTGGCATTCAATAGCCGATACAAAACCTAGAAGATATTAAACTGTGACAAATCAGAACTAGGAAAAAATAAACACATATAGATCTAATTGCTAGGAACAAGTCTAAGGACAGGATCTTTCTCTAGGAAACAGGGAGTATAAATAGTTAAAGCAGTGAGGTATCAAAGACATAATCTAAATGGTATATCATGATTGAAAGTAAATAGATATTTTTGGAATAATTAAAATGGGAAAAATCAGAACAGGATATTTGTCTTTGATCTAAAACATTATAAATTTTAATTGTACCTTCATTCTAGCTTCCTCAAAAATGGGCAGAAAAATAAAAACAGGATCAACTGGAGTTGCGGTATATAGGCTGCCATCTGAAGTTGCGGTATTGGAAAAAAAGAGCTTCATATAGTTAGAATTGCTGGAAAGACAAAAAAAATAGAATTCAAAATCAAATAGAGTCATCAGAAGTTTCAAGGTGATCCAGGACAAAACAGAAAAATCCACTACAACGGTTCATGGACCACATTAAAGAACTCGATAATGATAACAGAACTAGCACAAAAAAGAGAAGGAAAGCAAAATAATTTATTTAATGTAAATGATGAAGTGTAACAATAGAGAAATGAAATATAATGGTAGGTTGCAATTATTTCTCCCGAAATGTACTTGATGGTGATATATATATATATATATTTCCACTCCAAATTAAAATTCCCTACAAGCAAATTTAGAACTGTAATCATGCAAATCTAGCATCTACCTTCACAAACATAATCCCCCACAAACCAAGATCCATAGGATTGCTTAAACCAGTGAAGTTCTTGAAGCAGCCCATTGACTAGGAGATAGCAAGCTGTGTTTCCTGTCAAAGTAGTGAAAAGATTTAAAAGTTTGAACATCTTAGCTTATAAATGAAAAATGTTAACAACTTCTGAATATATTTAATTGGAAAATGTCATTGTAGAAATAACCTAACCAAACAGAGCGTTAGTCTATTTATCTTGTCTTTCCCCCAACAATCTCCAACTCCTCAAGGACGATGTTACATAACGAAATCTTCAATTCAAGAATTCTTTAAAAAAGAAAATATATCTTAAAATTCAAGAAAAGGGGGAAAAAAAAAACTAAGGAGAGATTTTCTTTAAAAAAGAAAATATATCTTCACTCAGTTTAGTTGCAAGTCGCAGAGCACACTATACAACATCACTGTTAATCAAACTCCTACGGGCAACTAACCCCACCCGCCAGAACCAGTTAATGGGGCGAGGTGATAAAGTTTTAAAAAAACAAAACAAAAGAAAACAAAACTCATAAATCATATCAACAATACCTAATACAAATAGGGATAGAGTTGAATATATTAAAAAAATTAGTTAACTAAAAAACTGATAATAAGAGCAGGGAGAGAGACATGTTGCACATACCTGATTTCGGATGGCGAAGTGATAGCATTTGTCCAATACCATTTCCTGTTTCCCCTGGGACTAAAATTTTTACAGCCAAAAACATCAGTCCTTAGCAAAAATATAGAATCACAAAAAATCACCCATTTAATTGTTATGACTGCATTATTGACTATGATGCTGTGAGCACTTCATAAATGAAATACATAATAAACAAAAGAGTTCTCTTAAAAGCTAAACATAACAGTAGTAAACACAAATGCGAATCAGTCCCCACCCACAGACCAGAGGGAGAGAGAGACATAGAAGAAGAAGAAGAAGAAGAAGAAGAAGAAAATGAAAGGGAAAGCAGTGGTAATTACCAGGAGCAATAAGAAGACGAGTTTCATCAACACCTTCCCACCAAGCCATGGAAATTTCAGCCAAAGCTTTTCAACCCTAGCTCAGCTCAGCTGTGCAGAGAAAAGCAAACACAACAAAACAAACACAACAACTACAACTACATGTCGTTTTTTAACTGGGTTTGAAGTCGACTACCGCGCCTTTTTATTTATTTATTTTTATTTTTTTAAATTTATGGAACATAGGAACTACCGTGTAATTTTTATTTTTATTTTTATTTTTATTTAATCCAAATAATATTTTGTTACTTACATTTTACTTTTTTGAGATTTAAAGTTAATTTGGTAATTGTTAATTTAGCCTTTGTTATTTTTATTTTGTAGTTAATTTGGTTTTTATTGTCAACTTACTAACAAAAAACATTTATGTAACTCACGATTTGCATGGTTAGCATACTTGAAACCTATGCAGCTTATAAAATAATATTAAAAAAAAGTCACTTCACCATTTAATAAATAAAAAAGGCCACATACGAAAATGAAAAACAACAAAACAAAAAATTGAATCAGTGATTTTTAAGCCAAAAAGAAATGAATTTTTTTATTAAAAAAAAAAAACCTTCAAAAGTCTTTGTCATTTTAATTCGGTCCAAACACAACCAAACAAAGAAAAATTAGCTAGAAAATGAACCAAATACACAATCAATGGAACTCAAATACATTTTATTTTCTTTCATTTTCCAGCCAATTTAGTCCTTATATTTTTGTAATAGTCAATTTAGTTCTTATTATTTTATTTTGTAGTTAATTTGGTTTCTATGGCCAATTCACTAATAAAAAAACACCTATGTAGCTAACGGTTTGTACGGTTGGCATACTTAAAACCTACGCGGCTTATAAAACAATATTAAAAAAATATAACCAACATTAAAAAATGTCACCTCCGCATTTAATAAATAGAAAAGGCCACATCTGAAAATTAAAAATCAACAAAAACAAAAAATTGAACCCATGATTTTTAGGCCAAAAAAAATAAATTTTTTTATTATTTAGAGCATTAGCATTAGAGAATGCTAATACCATATATAAGATGTATTTAGCATTTCAAGGTTCAAAATGTATTGCATCAGAAAATTCTAAACTCAACTATTGCACATTTTTTTTTGTAATACTGCTTAGAATTGTACTGTAGCGCTATGGTATAAATTTAAATAATATTTTATTCTCAACTCTCTCTCTCTCAACTCCGGAATGCTCTCAACTCTCTCTCACTTTTATTCTCATCGTTTTCTCATCTACCCTCTAAACCGTCTCTCACTTTTATTCTCATCGGCATGACAATCATTAGGCGGATCGTTTTCTGGGTATTTTCTTCATCGTTTTTTGGGTATTTTTTGTGGTTTCTGGCGGTGGAGATTGGCGAGTGGGCGTGGGTCAGGTGGAGATCGGCGAGTGTGTTTGTGACTGACGTGGGCGTGGGTCAGGTGGTGCAGCGGCGGCGTGGGTTTCTTGCGGTGGGTTTCTTGAATTTGTCTACTGAGTATGTGCTAGATTTTGGTTTTGAAGTTTGAGTTGTGGGTTATTGTTTGATTTTGTTGGATTTTAGATTTTGTCTGTGTGTGATGTTGTAAATTCGGCATTGAGAGAGAGAGAGAGAGAGAGGCTGAATAAGATTATGGCTTCGGACTATTTTACCACCTCGCCGGAAATGAAGGCTCAGGCGGAAGTTTGAGTGCTGGGAGAGAAAAAATATTATTTAGGGTTATATTATTTTATTACGTAGATATATTATTTTAATAAATCGAGTAGGGAAATAAAAGTTTGGGATGCTTGAGGTATTATAACTTAAAATGATATAATAATAAAAGTGACTTTTTAGAATGGAAAAATAGAGGAGAATCGGTGCTAATGCTCTTAAAAAAAAAAAAAAAAAAGCCTCAAAAGTCTCTCATTTTCTTTCAATCCAAATTCTTTCAATCCAAACACACTTGAACAAAGAAAAATGGGCTAGAAAATGAACCAAATACATAATCAATGAAACTCAAATACATTTCATTTTCTATCATTTTCCAGTCAATTTCATGTCAAATTAGTGAAAAATTTTAAAGTTTTACAAGCCATTGTAAATTCCTTGGTTCTTTCATTTTAAACGACTGGTTTTCTCATTCTCACATGCAGAATCTAATCCAACAGTATCATAATTACTTGGATCGCATAAAAATCAAATCTTGTGATAAATGGCTAGTTATAGATGATCAACATTGGACAATAAATAACCCATGCACTGCTTTTAGGCCTTAGATACTGTAGTTCATCATAGCCATTACAGACTCTTTTGCTTAACGACTTCAACTTAAGTCACTCACAACATTTACATTTAGCAATCATCAGCATAGCCAAAAATACACAGCACATGATTTAGATTGAAATAGGCAAATAGGACACTTAAATCTGTTTGTAAAAGTACCGCAAGCGGATATACTTGGCATACAATTTTGATAGATTATTATAGTAGGAGTATTGACCAGCTTGGTCTGGAATTTCTGAAACAAAAATTTCAATTTATAACTTTCTCATTATTGAGTTCTTTCCTGTGTAACTAACTCAAGACACACTCATTTGTCATGTATTCATAAGCTAAAGAATCAAAGATTGTAATCACAGACCAAAAAAGGGAATTCATTTCAGAAACTGTTCCAGCTCTTTGCCAGACGATATAAGTATCAGAGGTTTCAAGACAAATTGCATGTTCTACCCAAAGTGTGGTACAGGGAAAAAACTTTTTGATTCCAAGTTCAGCATTCTGAATTGTAAAATCATATTCACATAAGCTCTATTGAAGAAGGAGGGAAGGACCCACTATAACCAAATACATCATTGCTAGACGGGTGATGAGAACTGCTCGTACTGGCTTCATAATAATTTGCTGTAGCGGGTTCGGAATCAGCACTGAGATTCATCCCAGAAAGCTTCATAATGTTCTCAATTTCTTTAACAACCTCATCCATTGTAGGCCTTTTGTCTCCTGAGTCTGCCACACACCTCATTGCTAAATCCACAAACGCTTCTAAGCCTTCAAGATTTTTTCCCATACCAATGAATGGATCAAGAATTTCATGAAGATTGTATAAATCCTTTGACTTATTGATTGCATTCCTTACTTCTACCACAATATACTTCCCGTGCTGTATTGGCTTTCTTGCAGTTATTAGCTCCAACATGACCACTCCAAAGCTATAGACGTCACTCTTCTTAGTCAATTGTTGGGTCATGTAATATTCAGGATCCAAGTAGCCCTAAAAAAACAACAAAAAACCCATTCTCCATGTTAAAATCTGATGCAATGTTTTGAAAATTTTCTACACAGATACTACGGATAAAATAATAAAATAAAATTATAGATAGATAGATAGATGGATAGATAGATAGATAGATACCAATCACCTTAAAAATGAAGGGAATTGAAAATTTTACATGGGAGGAGGTCCTATCCCCTATTATGGGGACTTCATATCATAAATTACACATCTCTTTCCCAACAATGACATGGTGGTTCTGGCAGTAAAAAGAGTGTGCATGTGTGTGGGTGCATAAATGCTTGCATTTGCTAGCATGCATAGGGGCATTCCTAGAAGGCTAGCAGTTAGCATGCATGACAGGATTATATACTGACCAATGTTCCTTTAATTTGAGTGGTGACAGAATTCCTTTCACTATCAAACTCAGACTTGGAGAGACCAAAATCAGCAACTTTTGCATTAAAACTTTCATCTAGTAGGATGTTGTTTGATTTGATGTCCCTATGTATGATTGGAGGATTTGCATGTTCATGTAGATAGACCAAGCCCCTGGCCGCACCAAGGGTTACTTTAAGTCTACCCATCCAATCCAACCTGATTCCTGACTTCCCTGCAAATACAATATGCATGTTATCAAATAAAAGGCAAATGATTATGTTCCTACTTGAAAAAAATTTGAAGGAAAGTTAATAGGTACTACATATGTGATGATTAACAAAGCTGTCTCCAAGTTGGGTTGTTGAGGGAGTGGTGTACACTTGAAACTGGAACATGGGACTTCAAGGTAGACAGGACATGTCACAAAGGAGGTTTCAGAGACTAAACCCCCAAACTCAACTTGTTAAATCTTTCAGCTGAATTATATCAAGAGTCTCTAGTAGGTTTATATTTTCTAGCCAGCGATGTTAAGGTAATTAAAATAGCCAATTTCATTTTTTTCAAGAAGATAAGGTCAGAAAAGCATCGAATGATGTTAATATAGACACAGAATTCATCTCAAATGTCTCTAGTTGGAGGCACATTATTGAAACTATATAAAGATTATATGTTCATATTCTAGTACAAAGTTCATAATTGATTTCATAGTTGAATACAAGTTATTATGTTGCCCAAATTAATTCCTCAATGGTTAAAAATGTTAAAAATATGGTTATTTACAAAGTATGCAATGATATTCAATCGTTGCCAGAATTTATATCGAGTGGAGAATGTGAAGAACTGATAAAAGTACCTGAAACACTGCCCGTTAGAGTACCATTTGGAATATACTCATACACCAGCATTTGTTCACCTTGCTCAAAACAAAACCCCAGAAGGCTGACAAGATTCTTGTGATGGACCCGTGATAGAAGTTCAATTTCAGTTTTGAACTCAAGCCCACCTTGCATAGAATCACTTTGAGCTCGTTTGATGGCAATCAGTTGCCCAGTGGGAAGAGTTCCCTGATAAACCTGTACAAATGTTCACAAATAGACATTTGGTTATCACTTGAAATAATCCATGAATATTCTGAGAAGGCTGAGAAGTTAGCTTTAAGTAGAATTTTCTTTAAAGAATAAAAGTTCAAATTCGTTTTGACTTTTGAGTAATCATTTTATTTATAGCGATAAGTTACACATGCATCTAATGAGTCTTGCAAAATAATAAATAAAAATGATAAAAGACTATCAAAATTAACCTTCCCATAACCCCCAGATCCAATACTATTTGCTTCTGAAAAATTGTTGGTGTATTTCTTAAGCTCTTCAAAAGAGAACCGCTTGGCTGCTTGTAACTGAGGAGCACTACCATTTCCCATATTTTGATCCCAATTTGCTGCATTTTCGTGACATGAATGCAATAATAAGTCCCTATAAATTCCATATGATTAACTAAAAAGTGCTAGGTCTACATTATACCCATCTTACCAAAAGGATTGTTCTGTTCACTAGCTCTTTCTGCTATTTTCTTTTGGCGGAAAGCGTAAACTACTGCAAGGACTACCAATAACAAAAGGACAGACCCACCAACTGCTACTCCAATTATAATGCCACTGCTTGTGCTTGATGATTTGTTCAATGCTATAGGTACCTCAATGATAAGAGAGAGAGTATGCACCATGATAAAATTGCAATAGCATCCAAATAACATGGAGAAAACATAATAACTATTACTTTCCAATTCAGCGTGAAATTCAGAGTTACCTGCTGCACAATTCCCATACGTATAGGCCATAAGATAGAAGGGTCCAAAACTTGGTGGAGGGTTGAAAGACAGAATGTTAAGTGCAAATCCAACCATTATAATTGCTGTTTGATTGAAACATTCCTGACCAGATGGGAAAACTTCAAGGCTCAGTTCAATGTTTCCAGATGAATTCACAGTGGGATCACTTAGAGAAACTGAATCCACAGGAAGTGCAGAGGACTGAAGAGTTTCCTTGAGAGACTTCGCAAGTTTTGCGTAGTAAGTTGTGTTTCCCAAGTCAAAGGAAGCAAGACCTCTGAAGAATATTGTGCCCTTGTATGGATACGGACATTCACAGTTTGGGCTGGCAACCTGATCCGAATTGCAGGAAATTTGCATACAGTTATTTGGTGGTGGAAAATATGAGGAATTTGGTGTGGAAGCCGGGCAGTAACTCTTTGTCACTTGATCTGTTTTGTCACATACTGTGTTACCTTCAAGTCTGCAAAATGTTGTAGATAATTACAAGAAATAAAGATAATAGATAAGAAGTACATTGTTTGCCAAGTTAACTTCTAACAAGTAATCAAACAGCTTGCACTTCTTCAAAACAGTTAAAAAAGAATAAGAAGAAGAAGCAATGACCAGATAATTAAAGGTTACTACTTACAATAACGTAATGTTTCCTCCAGGAATTTGTGTAACATTAATTATGGAATTGTTCCGCAAATCTATAAGTTGCAATTGTTTGCTATTTGTGGTACTGATATCCAAGGTGCCATTGAGACGGTTGTTCCTTAGTACCCTGTTCACACATGTCAGAACATACACCTTTTAATCATCATTGTCATTCTGTGAGGATAATGTGTAGACTTTTTTGTGTTCAAATACGTTACACGTGTTTGTTCTGTTTGGATTTCCTTAACTCTAAATGACAATGACACTGAATGTGGTGCTACTTGAGATCAAGCTGATACTCACACTTTCTTTAAATCGGGAAGGCTGAATAGGTCAACAGGAACTTGTCCTTGAAGTTGTGTATTTTCCATCATTCTGCCATTCAAGATTAATATGTTTATGAATATTGAGCACTTCAAACCTCCATGCAGCTTGACAAAATTTTACATTGGATTCACACGCGCACACACAGAGAACTATGGAGGAGGATCATACAATGTTGTCAATAACGGTAAGGAAGCAATCCAAGGAGGAACATCAGAAACAGTGAAACTATTGTTGCTCATGTCCCTAAAAAATACATTTCAGTCAGAATGAGAATTGATCACAAACTATTAGATTTATCATAATAGATATGAGACCATGATTTATATCTGTTTTAAAGAAGAAAGAACATTTAACTGGATCTTTTATTAAAAGAATGTTTAACCGATAATCTTTTATAATAGTCTAACCATGCCTACTAGCCACCACACCAGTGAATTCAGTCGCTATAGTTATCACTACTTACAAATAGCTGAGGGAGTTCATTCCAGTAAGGTTGGCCATAGGGCCACTCAGATTGTTGTTGGACAAGGACCTGGAAGCAAATTACTGTAAGCCTCTCTTAGTTAAGTGAAAAACTTCTCAAAAACAAGTTTAAAAGCTTTGATCAGCATATCTATCTTTTTTGCTTACAGCTCGATGACATTTGTAAGATTATTGAGATTTGAAGGTAGCCCACTTAATGAATTCCGATCAAAGCGTCTGTAGCCAAAACAATATATTCAGTACACAAAACTTGATAGAAGTTCACAGCTAGCATAATCTCAACTATGAATTCTATTAAATGACAGAGCTTCTTACACCATCTGCAAAGTCTGCACTAGTCCAAGTGTGGAAGGGATGCTACCAGTTAAATTATTGTTGTCAAAAAGCCTGCCCAAAAAAATCAGTAGCAGGTAGAAATTAATGTCTCAAGTGACAGTGCTCATATAATTATTGGGAATTTGGGATATCCAAATTGAGAAGTTGTATTCCTTAATTTCCATGGCAAAGACATTTATTCTGGTATTCTACATTAGAGCAAAATATACTGCAGAGGCAATACCCATGAGAAAAAGGGCATTAAGAAGAGACTATATTAGTCACATACATTTCCCATATGTGGTTATTTCAAAAGCTAGCCACCCATTTTCTCCACTAGCCAGACCATACGTAGACAAAAAATGCATAGATCTTTTTCAGCCACAAAAGATATAATCACAAATTCATGACAGCAGACAGTTCACCAAACTTACACATGTATGAGATTCATATTTGGGTTGAAAAGTTTAGGTGGAATTGTGCCTGACAGCTTATTGTTTCCAAGATGACTGTAGATAATGAAAGAATCTTAGATGGATATTAATTGGACAAAACAAAGCAATAGTGCAAAGAGGATTTAATCAGCTCAAAATCACAGTAGCCTTAACATACAAGTGCCTCGTTTGAAGTAGCATATCAAGACCAGATGTAGTCCCATTCCCATCAGAGACTGGGATGGGTCCTTCAAGCTGGTTGTCAGTAAGGTCCAAATAATTAAGGTTGGACAGAGTGCCAATGGAATTTGGAATTTGTCCAATGAATTTATTAGAATTCAAAGATCTGCAATTAAGAGAGCCAGAAATCAGTGTCTATTAGAACAGACATAAATCCGCACTTAAATTATTAGAAAGTAAGAATGTAAAAGAAAAGATACTAAAAATCAAATATTGAACAGCCTCATCCAAAAACACAAGCATCCATATGGAATTTCACGTGTATTGGCCATTACAGCAAAACAATGAAAGAATTACAAACTCTGAAAGCCTTACATAGAGATTAGCTGCCGTAAAGAACCTATTGTGCTTGGAATAGGGCCAGTGAAACCGCAACCCATCAGGCTTCTGGTGTGCATATAAAAAGACCAAATGTTAATTACAAGAATTCTAACCACACTATCAGATTCTCTGAAACCAATCAGTATTTCCTTACAAGATTTGTAGCTTCTTCAAACTCCCAATTTGTTGTGGAAGTGTTCCTGTCATGTATGTGTTGAAAGATAGATCCCTATATGAAGAAGCTGGTAATTAGGATTGAATTACAATAGACTAATTGAACAGCTACTACCAAATACAACATATAATGATGGTGCTCTTGAATTTGATTCACTTGAACATGCAAATGAAATACATATTCTTATTCACTATTTTTATGATAGTAACCCCGAAATGGTTAGTTGCTAAGACTGAAGTCTTAAAGATAAAAGAGCACGCCTTGGAATTGGAAGCATGCATTGAACATATTGAACACTGAGGCTTAATATATATGAGCACTGTAGACTAAAAGCAAAATTAGCTCTAAATGGGTTCCCATGACAATAGCAGAGGTCAAGTGCAATTAAAATTTAGAACACCTACAAATTCTTTAACTCGGAAAATAACCCGATATCTCCTGATAGCTGACCCGTCAAATTCATGTTTGATAATATTCTGAAATTGAAAGGAGCCAGGTTAATAACAAATTGAAAGAATGAGCAACCTTCCTTCCAAAAGCATTAATTGGTGAAAACAGGCCAAAGAACATACATGGAGGTCACACGTGAACTGGTGCACTCAATTCCTACCCAAAGGCCATCACAGGGATCAAAACCCACCCAATTGGAAGGAACGTTCATCCAGCTAGCATTGAGAGACCGTAAAGCAGTAGCTGCATCAGAAAAAGAAATGAAAATCTAATCATTCAATCACCAAAATTGAGTACAAAAAATAATAGGATGCTAATAATAATTTACTTTTTTTCATTTCTCATAAAAACTTTCATAAAATAGATTATTAACGAGTGCACTCGTTAGTATTTCCCATAATGAAAAGCACCTTACAAAACTTACCCTTTTGTCATTGTGCACCAACCAACCAAGTATTATAGTTCCAAGTTGTTGGAAACATATGTGTGGCATGTATTCCTATTTGTTTTGTGTTTCGGAAAGCCCAAAAATACTAATACGTTTTTCTATTTTTATCTGGGAAAGCCTAGTCACCCTTAAATATAAATGTTCTTGTTATGGATATTCATATCTATGAGATGAGAGACTGGACAGAAGAGAGAACGGAATTATTCAGCTCTGGATTGCTAACGATTCATTGCCAAGCCACTTAATTTGTATGTCTTTGTTTTATTGCTTTATTTCCATATTGTATTTGTGTGTTCTGGTAGATGATTCTGTTATGATAAATTTAACGGTTTATACCATTTTTCTGGACCGGAGTAAATGGAAACGCTAGTCATGTCTTTTCTATATTCCAAAAGAACTAGTCGAGATACAATTTAGACTCCTTATAATCACTTAAATAACCTAATTCGACCTAATAGACAGCCAATTTGGGAGTCAACATACACCTCACATGATACAATTTTTCAATCCAATTCACATATTCCAGCTTATCGTAGCTCTAGTTAGTAAATTCACAACAATTGGAATCAAGATGGGTGAAAAAAAAAATCACAATTTTGCTATGTTCTTTGCTAGATTCATGGAATAGTTGAAAGAGGGTTTGGTGGGAGTTAGAGAAATCATTAAATTAAAGATGAACATTTATGAAATATAAAAAAGTTGTGTGTTGGAACTTGGAATTGACTGTGGTAGAAAGGAACACCCACGTAATTGTAGATTTTCATTGTGTGGGAAACCTGGCAATTCATTTGAATTGAATGAGATTTCTTAGGAGGAGGAGAGATAGACACCATTGGGGTTGGGGTTTAGACTCTGCCGCTTCTTTTTACATGACAATATGTTGAAAACATTTTATACACTTCCAATCATCTGCTGGTGCCATTTATTATTGGGGAAAATCTTATTTTTAAAACACAAGAGACTTTATGGCTATCTGAACCCACTTATTACTCATGTTAGTACTTTGACATTGTTGCACGAAATAACATAGAGTTTTAAAAGTTTTTTTTTTTCAATATTATAATAATATTTTATTATTATGAATTTTTTTTTTCTTTTTTTTGGAAACTTCAAACTTCAACTTTAACCTTAAAATTGTTTTAAACTTTTAAGGACCTTTAAAGCTCTTTAGTAATATCACCAAACATATAGCACTTTCATTTAAAAGAGCTTTAATCCCTTAAAAACACTTATGAATTTCAACCCCTCTAAAAAGAAAATTCATATAGACTCTAGCGTGTGTCTTTGTATTATCAAAAAATTACTTTATTTAAAAAAAATATATATATTTGCTTGTGATTAATTAAAAAATATTTTTGTTCTTAGTAGAAATTGATAAACATTTGATGATTTTACTAAAGAGTATAAGGGCCCTTAAAGCTGTAAACAACTTTAAAACTAAGTGTTTGTTTAGCATTATTGTAAGAAGTAGAGCTTTAGAGCTTGTTTGCAAACCCACAAAACTGAGTGATATCATCCTATTTTCATAACTCATGATCCAAAACTGGTGGGGCCCACGGAAGAGCAGTTGTTTGGATTCCATGACTCATATTCCATGACTTTGTTTCCATCACTCAATTCTCTGATTTTTGAGTTATGAGTTATGGAAACTGAAAACACATTTTAGCTGTTTTCAGTTTTCATAACTCATAACTCAATGACATTTTTGTAATTAAACACACATAGAGGGACCCACTGTCAGGGTCAGCCGCAACTTTTGACCATTTTTTTTCTTTCTTCTCCACTTTTCTTTCTTCTTTCACTGGTCTCCGTTGGCTGGGTTCTTTCTTTCTTTTTCTTTTTCTTTTTTCTTCTTCTTTCACTAGTTTCCGTTGGCTAGGTTTTTTTTTTTTTTTCTCCTTCTTCTCTCACTGGGTTCGGGTTTCTGGGTTTCCTTTTTTTTTTTTTGTTCTTTCACTGGGTTCTTTTTTTGGTTGGGTTTCTTTTGTTCTTCATTGGGTTTCTGGGTTCAGTTCTTTCTTTCTTTTTCTTTTTTTTTTTTCTTTTTTTCCTTCTTCTTTCACTGGGTTTGAGTTTTTGGGTTTCTTTTTTTTTTTTTTTTTTTTTTTTTTTTTTGTTCTTTCACTGGGTTCTTTTTTGGCTGGGTTTCTTTTGTTTTTCATCGGGTTTCTGGGTTCAGTTCTTTTTTTTTTTTTTTTTAATTTTTTTTCACTGGATTCAGTGATATTGAAAAAAAAAAAAAAAAATGCTCCAGTGACAAGTAAAGGGCCCACAAATAGTGTGAAAAATATTGAGTGATGGCAAGTGAGTGATGGTGCCAAACAGGTAGGGTATTTTAAGTGATGAGTGATGAATGATGAGTAATGAGTGATGAGTGATGAGTGACGGAAATTGAGTAATGAAAAAAAGGGATCCAAACAAGGCCTTAGTGTTTTAAGTCTTGACAAATAACAATGAATAGTTTTTTTAATTTCTTGATTATAAAACATGAATAATGAATTGTAGAGCTTTAAAGCTTTGAAAGTTAGCTTTAACCTTAAAAATAGGGGCGGAGTCAGGAATTTTTGTTTGGAGGGCCAAATTGCAACACTAATATAATTATCAAGACAACCCCATACACACACATAAATACACATGCTTTTTTTTATTATTGTGGGGCCTGAGAATTTAGTAACCCCGGCCCACTTCATATTAAGCCCAAGGCCTACGCCGAGGAGGAAGTAGTGTCCGAGGATGAACAAGGAGGACCCAAATTGCCAAGGAACATCGCCGAGGACGATCTTGTCCTTGGCCAGCCGAGATTATAGAAGGGAAGAATGGCACACCATCAAAGGCAGCCTCGTAGAGCATCTCAAGGAAAAGGACAGGTACCATGGATCAGCCATGGGAGCACGGTGGAGAAGTAATTCAAGGGGAAACTGTCACCTTCACATTAAATGCCCGCAGCCGACATTCTGGCCGCATTAATGAGGAAATGACCTCTGAGTAGTGCTGTCTTGGTTGTTGCAACTCATAGGAGGTTTGGAAAGGTGGCTGATGGGACAGGCACTCAGGTATAGGCTTAGATGATCAACAAGTGAAAGGCATAGATCAATGAAGGAGGACTGTATAATAGGAGAAAACCCTCGTAGAATGGGGGCGGGAGAATTCCTATAACGACTTTTATTCATTAATTAGAGAAAAGCTCTTCGGATTGTGCTGAGGACAAACTTTCTTAATCTTACCCTCAGTTCCTCTCCGTTTGATTGCCATGAATGCCATATTGACTATTGTTCATGTGCTAATGTTTAGTTCTTTAGCCCACTCTCTACAAATTCATTGTATTGGGCTAGTTGGGTTTGAGTCCATTCATCCAAAATCCTCAAACCTAGTCCCTACAATTATATACACACTTTTTTATTTGATAAGTTATATATATACACATACCCAACAAACAAAAAAAAGGGTGTGGCTTGTGTCCAGTGGAAGTTTCCATTGGACACGTTGGATTGTGGACATGTGTCCGAATCCGGACATGTCCAGTGGAAATTTCCACTGGACACAAGCCATGTAAAAAAAAAAAGAGCTTAATATTTTCAATCAAAATTATGTTTTATGGCTATCTTTCATAAAATTAATAAAATTCATTTTCCCAATTTTCATAGTGAAATTCTTAAAAAGTTTCATTTTCTATAAAAATTATCAAATTTTATACTAATGTAAGTAAAAATATTCAATTGAACTAAATCAACTAATGAAATTTTCAAAAACATGAATGATCCAAAACTTGGAGGAACAAATTAGGCTCCAAACATATTTGAAACTATCTTACTTTAACTCATTATGTGGCAATTAAAGAGACATTTCATGTGTAGTTTTAGTGATAAGAATTTTTTAATGAGTCAATAACTTGTTAATCGCCACATAACAGGTTGAAAAAGATAAATTTAAACATATTTGGTGCCAAACTTTTTCAAATATTTAACAAATATAAAAATACATTTTACAATAAAAAATAGAATTGCAAAAAATAAAATTATGTCTTTATAACTATTAGACCAATTTTTTTTTTTTAAGAATATCATTGGACTAATTCAAATACTTGGGGGGACCAACTCTTATTTTTGTAGACTAAGTTTTAAAAACATTAAAATAATTATATATATATATATATTTTTTAAAAAAAATTCAAAATTTTGGGGGCCATGGCCCCCCAACCTTCAACATGGCTCCCTTCAACATGGCTCCGCCCTGCTTAAAAAGCTAAAAACAACTTTAGGGCCCCTTCAAATGCTTCTCAAGTAGTTTAGCACCTGCTTAGCTAAACTAAAATAAAAAATTAAAAATTGAAGATCCTAAGTTTTATGTCTAATGATGTTATAATCCTGAGATTAACACACAAAAAATTAGAAATGGAAAATTCGTCTCCAATTGGTCAAATTGTTGTCAATGGTCAAGTGGATAAGTGGTTTTGTTCTCCTAAACATTATAAATGCAACTCAAAAGAATTTATTCTTGTCATTCCCATGTTGTTTTCTGCAATCATATAAAGGGTTTGATTCCCCGAAAAAAGAAGAAGATAAAAGTGTTTGATTAAGAAGGAAAGGAATTAGAATAAGAAACCCAACACAGATATTGGCCTATAATCTTTAAGGTCTGAAGAATTAAGTACCTAACCTTGGATGCCAACTATATATTAACAACTAGTACAGAAAGAAATCTAAAGAACACATTGTAGTCTACCAACATATCAACAGAAACATGAATAACTGAACTACAGAAAAGGCAGATCAAATTGAACCAAACTTACAGTCTAAACCGTTTGTAACCGCTGCTATAACCGAGAATTGAATGAATAGAAGCAACACTAACACCTTACTCCATTGACCCATCATCAAGAACAATAAGCTTCAAACCCCACAATTCTAAAGTAGGTAAGAAAATCCTTAGAGAAGTTTCAGGATGCTGCACCCATATAATATATTCCCAGTACTCAACTCCTGCAACAATTTTTTCCTACAAAATTCAACCGTTCGAAAACTCTTGTTCATACTGTAACCGTTTATATATGATGAACTTATTTGAATGGATCCTATCTGTTCACATAAATTTAAATACAATCACCATCAGCATGATATATATAATATATATTTCTACTTTCAAAAGAGATCAAAGAAACGACCCGGCCAGAGTGTTTACTCGATACGGCCAAGTCAATGGTGGGAGTTTCAAGAATTCACAAATAAAAGCAAAACACAGCTCCTGAACAAAAACATTGAAATACAAACACTCAAATTTAGAGAAATACAAAACAGAGCACGCTGGGTTTACAGAGGGAGAGAGAGAACGTGGTCACCTGGGCAGAGTTCGGAGCTGATGAACTGACCGATTTCAGCGCTGGTGAGAGAGAGGCTTGTCAGTGGTGCTGGGTCTTCGCTGGGATGGGTTCTTCTCTCAAAAGATTTTTTCACGCGTGAGATTATGATGAACTGAACCACTGGTGTTTGATATAAAGGCTGGGAAAAGAAAAATGAAAGGAAGTGAATGTTGGTTCAGAGAGGTGGGTGAGATGAGTGAATGGGGAAGTTGGATTTGGAGTAATGGCATCTGAAGGAAGAGAGCAAAAACTGAAGAAAAGGGTAGCGTAAAACTCATTACTACTAAGCCAGGATAAGCCAAAGGAAGAGAGGGTTCCAACGGTCTGAAGGTGATGTGACTACTTTTCGTCATCCATAATTTCTTAGATTTCACATGATTCATAAAGGAGGGGGGGGGGGGACGACTTCCCCCTGAAGGTGACGTTTCGTCATCCATAATTTCTTAGATTTCACACGATTCATAAAGGAGGGGGGGGGGACGACTTCCCCCCTGAAGGTGATGTTTCGTCATCCATAATTTCTTAGATTTCACATGATTCATAAAGGAGGGGGGGGGGCGACTTTAGGGAATTTCTTAGATTTCACACGATTCATAAAGGAGGGGGGGGGGGGGGGGGGACGACTTCCCCCCTGAAAGTGACGTTTCGTCATCCATAATTTCTTAGATTTTAGATTTCACACGATTCATAAGGAAGGGGGGGGGGGGGGGGGACGACTTCCCCCCTGAAGGTGACGTTTCGTCATCCATAATTTCTTAGATTTCACACGATTCATAAAGGAGGGGGGGGGGGGGACGACTTCCCCCCTGAAGGTGACGTGACTACGTCAAAGCTCCTATTATTTTATCATTTTATTTAAATAATTTTTGTTTATTCTTTTTTTATGCTTTCTTTATTCTTTTTTTATGTTTTTAATTAACTACCGTTTTCTTTCTTTATTAAACAAATATTTTTTTTTAACAATCTTGCTACAGTGGGCTGCTATCTCTAGCAGCCCACTGTAGCCGTATTGTAAAATCAATAGCATTTAAGAGGATTGATGGAGCACGTTTTTTAGGATTTATAGCATTTGACATGTTAAATTTTAACATTTATAGCATTTATCCATCTTAATGAGAATGCTCTAACATGCAGTAAAAGTCCCCACTTGACAGTTGACACAAAAGACAATTTACTTATTCTTATTATTTATATTTATTAGCTTGTCAACAATTGTCAGACAATTTTACATTCACATGGCAGCACTTTTTTTACATAATAGGTCCATCTAATAGTACTTTTTTTTTGCACACTACTTTGCCTACTACGACTGAAAAAAAAAAAATATATATATATATATATACATAGTGAATTGGAGTTTGAAAGAAAAAATCTATGCTTATGCGTAATGTGCCTACTTTTGCGCCTCACCAGTTGGTTTTCAGCTTACAATTTTTTCTCTAGTTATCAACCTTTTCAATATCAAACTTGAGTTTATGCTATAAACTCGAATTTTAACGGCATAAAAAAGTAAAAGTGTCTATATGAAATTTGAGAAGCATTCATGGCATTGAGTTGCGTATAGCTGAATAAAATTTCATAAGCATATTGCTTTATTCTTAATATTTTTACATTGCTTTATTTTTCTAACTTATTTTAAAGATCCAAATTACATGTTTAAATTGTGTGTATTTAATATCTATTAATTTATCATAGATTAATTCTACCTTCAATCTTGTCTTTTAATCTTGTCCCCCCTAACTTGAAATTCTGGCTCCGCCACTGTTCATAAGGTTTTGGATTAAGTTTCCTAGTCAATACCTTAAGGTCTACTCTAAAGATTTCTTCTGGTAGTTACCCGTTGTATGTGGAATAAGAGATCTGCATGCTTTTTGATAGAGATATTTTAGCCATAAATCTAATACCTCTAAAGCATCGCGCAAAAGGGTCATCAGCACCCACATACCCATCAGCTTTACGGAAACTAACGGAAGAGTTAGGCCGACGGCATCAAACATGACGAACCTACAATGAGACTCGACAGACATCTCCATCAAGGAAGTCAATACCGTACCGGAGACTGTACCGGTTTGGTCAGTGGTACGATATATTTCGGATACCGGTCAATACCGGTGTACCGTTTCAGGTTTATCGCTATAATATATATATATATATATAGACATACTTATTATTTATTTAGAATTATTTATAAATTTATATAAGAATCCTTAAATTTATAATATCATAATTCTCTAAATTAATTGCTTATTTTAATATGATTATTTCTTGCTCAAATATCAATCTATTAATATCACCTGACATACTATATTGTAATAATAATAAAAAGTTAAAAAAGATGCTATTAATTATTATTAAAAAAAGAAAAAAAGAAAAGAAAAAGAGAAATGATATTTGAGTGGCAGCCAACTAAGACAAATATGTTTGAAATTTGAACTCAATTGGAGTTCACGTGGAGTGTCAGAAGACTCAGAACTCACTTAAACCAATTCAACAAGAGCTACACACACAACTAAAACTCACTCAAAATAACAGCCACACACAAACAACTAAAACAGAAGGCACAAAAAGGGAGGTTCACAGTCTCGGTCAAAACTGAAGAAGAAGAAGAAAAAGCAAAAGAAGAAGAAAAAGCAGAAGAAGAAAAAGCAAAAGAAGAAGAAGAAAAAAGAGAAGCAGCTGGATAAAACAGAAGGAGGAAGGCTGAGGGAATGGCCGACAACACGGGAACAACCAGTACTGAGGACGGCATCATGAGCTTTCTGCTGCAAACGTTTTCCATTTTCTTCAAGTTTTTAGTACCGCTCGGTTTTCATTTTTCGGCCGAGATGTCCGATATTCGGCGGTACGTTCGGTATAGTTCGGTAAGGACCGGTATTTTACGCGGTACGAATCATGGAGGTTTCTGTACCGGTTCACCTGCCGGTATGAAAAATTTCGGCCGTATTGGCCGGTACGGTACGAAATTGACTCCACTGATCTCCATAAGCCGATAGGAATGCGCGGATGGAGCAAATGGTTGATGGATGTAGAGAGGCCGACGGGGTTAAATAGGCCGACGGGTCCAGTTTCGCTTAACCTGACCCCCACGAATATCTATGTAAGGAAATTTCTTGTATCCCACGATCAACTCTAATCAAAAGAATCCCCATAAGGAAAGGATCTTGCAAAATACGTATATTAATAAGGATCTTCCCTACAAGGAAAGACTCTCTCCTCCAAGAAACAAAGGTCAGCTTTACACTACTATAAAAACCCCAAAGTCCTCACAAATTAAGGTACACATAATTCACCTCAGCTCTGGCACTATAGAGTTATGAAAGTTTTCTAACTTAACTTTCGGAGGGTACTTGGCCGGTACCACACTGGTACTCTCTGCAAAGTCTTCTTTGTTTCTGTTTCGTAGGTTTTGTCTAGAGCACGTGAGGATTGTGCGGCTCACTGACGATTTTTGACATCATCACTTATATATATATATATATATAATTGAAATAGTTTAAGCTAGAAATATATGCCTAAAGTGAGAATTGATTTTTCTATCAGTATTTTAAAAGTTGTGACTCACCAATTGTTACGATCTTTCAATGGTGTTTTTTTTATTAGTGCCTCTTTATTATTTATTTATATATTCAAATTCAGTTCTTATTATATATATATATATTGTAAGGGCCTGATTTGTAAAGAACCCTTAACAATAAAACCTATAGAGAAGTGGGTACACGGACTTGGCATCATCAAAGTGAACAACGATTAATTTGGTATTTTTGATAGATAATAGATGACAAGAAATTAATAAGAATCCCATCAAATGAAATTGGTCAAGTATTTTTTGTAGGGAATGATCACCACTTTGGCTGTGTAACTAAAGTGCCTGTTGGTCCTCGGACTAGGCCGAGGATCCATTTTTCTTCTAATTTTTTTCCCCCCTTTATTTGGCAGGGGTCCTCTTGGTTATATAGTGTTCCTCTAGTTAATCTCAGTCGTCCATTTGTTGCTTATTCGGTCACTCTAGATGAGGGATTGTCCCATCATCTGTTTTTGTAGACTTTACGTGAGTTCTCAGCCATCTTTGCAGGCTTTTCTATTAGTTGGAGTAATCGAGGCAACTGGGTTCGTTGGTCGCATCATCATTAAAGTGGTCAGAATGTTGGTGGGATATTTTCGGTGGATGTGGGATATTTCCCATTTTAGTGATGTCGGTGCGCCGAGGACAGGTTATCCTCGGTGCGGGCCTTTCGGGCGTTCTGGGTTCTTTCCCATTTGTCCTCGGCCTCAGCACTATCCTCGGCGCGGGCCTTGGGCCGCATGTGGTGGGCCAGCACGGTTAGTGCAATAGGGCCCCACAATAGCCCCTCAAAATTCTGCTGCACGTCCCCTTGGGCGGGGAGGAGGATTTTGATTTCCCCGGCGCCTTTTCTCGGTCTGTTGGGTTTTACCGTACCGTCAATGTTATCACTACTTCAGCCGTTTTTGCAGTTTTCTTTTTGCACGTAGGGTCGCCTGGGAAGGGATAGGCTTGCGTCGTTCGTGCTATATCACTCGATTTCTCATGATTTTTGCCCCTGAGGGGGCTCGTTTACTTGGCACCTAAAAGGGAATTGGCTTTGCCTCAGTTTTTAGCTCATGGCCCGTATAAGAGCCCTGGTTTCGACCAACGTTTGCATGGCTTCATAATGACTGATTCCCATAGAGGTTTGGACCCGTTGTTTGTACACGACCTTGATTTTTCTTAGCGTTTAGTTTTTACGGGGAGATTTTCTTCCTGCTGACCTGAGGTTTTTGACCATGCAATGCTTTAAGCTTTATTTAGTGCCCGGTTTTCTCATTTTATGCTTGGTTTTCCCTGAGGCTTGGGTCCAAGGACCATGCAATGCCTTAGTTTGGCTTAACGTTTAGCTTTCGTGATGACATGTTCTTCTTGCTGGAAGTATCGAGTTTCTCGATCTCATTTAGCTATCTGAAGTATCTGGTTTCCCCATAAGGCTTGGGTCCGAGGACCATGCAAGGCCTTGGTTCTGTCCAGTACCTAGTTTTCTCTTTTAACAATCATCTGAAGTATCTGGTTTCGCCTTGAGGCTTGGGTCCGAGGACCATGCAAGGCCTTGGTTCTGTCCAGTACCTAGTTTTCTCATTTTTTGATCATCTGAAGTATCTGGTTTCACCTTAAGGCTTGGGTCCGAGGACCATGCAAGGCCTTGGTTCTGTCCAGTACCTAGTTTTCTCATTTTTTGATCATCTGAAGTATCTGGTTTCACCTTGAGGCTTGGGTCCGAGGACCATGCAAGGCCTTGGTTCTGTCCAGTACCTAGTTTTCTCATTTAATAATCATCTGAAGTATCTGGTTTCACCTTGAGGCTTGGGTTCGAGGACCATGCAAGGCCTTGGTTCTGTCTAGTACCTAGTTTTCTCATTTTTTGATCATCTGAAGTATCTGGTTTTACCTTGAGGCTTGGGTCCGAGGACCATGCAAGGCCTTGGTTCTGTCCAGTACCTAGTTTTCTCATTTTTTGATCATCTGAAGTATCTGGTTTCACCTTGAGGCTTGGGTCCGAGGACCATGCAAGGCCTTGGTTCTGTCCAGTACCTAGTTTTCTTATTTTTTGATCATCTGAAGTATCTGGTTTCACCTTGAGGCTTGGGTCCGAGGACCATGCAAGGCCTTGGTTCTGTCCAGTACCTAGTTTTCTCATTTTTTGATCATCTGAAGTATCTGGTTTTACCTTGAGGCTTGGGTCCGAGGACCATGCAAGGCCTTGGTTCTGTCCAGTACCTAGTTTTCTCATTTTTTGATCATCTGAAGTATCTGGTTTCACCTTGAGGCTTGGGTCCGAGGACCATGCAAGGCCTTGGTTCTGTCCAGTACCTAGTTTTCTCATTTTTTGATCATCTGAAGTATCTGGTTTTACCTTGAGGCTTGGGTCCGAGGACCATGCAAGGCCTTGGTTCTGTCCAATACCTAGTTTTCTCATTTTTTGATCATCTGAAGTATCTGGTTTCACCTTGAGGCTTGGGTCCGAGGACCATGCAAGGCCTTGGTTTTGTCCAGTACCTAGTTTTCTCTTTTAATAATCATCTGAAGTATCTGGTTTCGCCTTGAGGCTTGGGTCCGAGGACCATGCAAGGCCTTGGTTCTGTCTAGTACCTAGTTTTCTCATTTTTTGATCATCTGAAGTATCTGGTTTCACCTTAAGGCTTGGGTCCGAGGACCATGCAAGGCCTTGGTTCTGTCCAGTACCTAGTTTTCTCATTTTTTGATCATCTGAAGTATCTGGTTTCACCTTGAGGCTTGGGTCCGAGGACCATGCAAGGCCTTGGTTCTGTCCAGTATCTAGTTTTCTCATTTTTTGAGTTTATTTTAGCTATTTATCCGGAGCCGTTTGGTTCTTTACTGCTATAGTTTACAATAAGCCATAGATAATTACACTTTTCAAGCAGAAATAATAATAAATACAAGCTGGGGTTGGTGAAGGATGAGACCCTGCCGTGTTCTACCTCTTCGTTTTGATGGAACTCTTCTGATTACGAGGCGTCTCTTAGGTTGTCCAGGTAACGCGCGCTGACGCTTCGGTGCCTTCTCATTTAATGGGGCGCCTCCCCATTAATGCTAGCCGTGGATCTACGAGGATCTAACGGCTGTTAGGCGCTTTGGAATTTGGGGCGGAATAAAGGTCTCCGGAAATCGCTCCCTGGTATTTATTGTGGATTTGGCCCTCATTAATGTCCCACCCTCCATAAAAGGCACTCTTAGGGCATCCTTCCCCTTCACACCTGATAATCGTTCGTTCTAGATTTCTCCTAAAAACACACCGTCAAGACACAATCACCTGAGCTTCTTCGAATGAGTTGGCCCTGAAAAAGGGAACTCCTAAGCATGCACAGCCCCTGTCAGGAGCCCAGGATGTCACCCCAACCCCTGGCGTCACGTTGGGGTGGGTGTAGTGGAGGTCCGAAGATTCTCCTTCTTTTCAACCTAACCGGAGACAGAGCCCTTTTTATCACCAGGAGGAGTATCCGGAGAGAACGTAACCTCCCTCCCTTGGGTCTGGGTTCTTGACCCCCCAAGCCGGCTGCCTAGAGGGCGGGAGGGGAACCAGGCGGAACCTAAAAGCGGAACCGTCCTGTGCCCCGGCCTCTTCCGCCTTAAAGGTTGCCTTTCTTCCTTCTAATCCTTCTTCTCTCTTCTCTTTCCTCTTCTCTTGCTTCACTTCTTTTCCATCTTCTAATCTTCAGTCAGCTTTGCTCTCTACTTATCTGTTCTTCATCTCTTCTTCCGTTTCTTTTTCTTTCTTTTCTTTTGCTCCTCACCCAGCTTTGCCGAGCGTCTGCCTTTGTAGCTAGCTTTAGAACAAGCCCCTTGGGCTTTGCTTGTAAAAGATGTAATTTTTCTTCAAGTATGAATAAAAGAAGTAGATCTATTTTGTATTATTTATTTCCTTGTTTTCTTTTTATATTTTCGTTTATGGTGGTTATATATCTTCGAATGAATATTGCTACTACAGACCGTATTAGTTTTGACTGATGATTTTTCATTTACACTAACCACTGCACTTGCTAGCGCACAACTCCGCCCCACGGTGGGCGCCAATTGTAAGGGCCCGATTTGTAAAGAACCCTTAACAATAAAACCTATAGAGAAGTGGGTACACGGACTTGGCATCATCGAAGTGAACAACGATTAATTTGGTATTTTTGATAGATAATAGATGACAAGAAATTAATAAGAATCCCATCAAATGAAATTGGTCAAGTATTTTTTGTAGGGAATGATCACCACTTTGGCTGTGTAACTAAAGTGCCTGTTGGTCCTCGGACTAGGCCGAGGATCCATTTTTCTTCTAATTTTTTTCCCCCCTTTATTTGGCGGGGGTCCTCTTGGTTATATAGTGTTCCTCTAGTTAATCTCAGTCGTCCATTTGTTGCTTATTCGGTCACTCTAGATAAGGGATTGTCCCATCATCTGTTTTTGTAGACTTTACGTGAGTTCTCAGCCATCTTTGCAGGCTTTTCTATTAGTTGGAGTAATCGAGGCAACTGGGTTCGTTGGTCGCATCATCATTAAAGTGGTCAGAATGTTGGTGGGATATTTTCGGTGGATGTGGGATATTTCCCATTTTAGTGATGTCGGTGCGCCGAGGACAGGTTATCCTCGGTGCGGGCCTTTCGGGCGTTCTGGGTTCTTTCCCATTTGTCCTCGGCCTCAGCACTATCCTCGGCGCGGGCCTTGGGCCGCATGTGGTGGGCCAGCACGGTTAGTGCAATAGGGCCCCACATATATATATATATATATATATAATATCATATCATCATATCATATATAATAAAAGTTGGGTTTAGGTGTCACGGTTGTGTCACGTGTCTTCACTAAATTGTAGAAATTTTATTAAATTTTTAGATTTTTAAAGAAGTAAAAAGGAATAGTATACTACCAGGACTCTAATTCATTCTTATCATTAAATAAAATTAGATTAACATTATTTTTTTATTTGTTAGGATATATTTCTTAAATTAAGGGATAATATTTAACATACAAAAATTTAATTTAGATAATATTTATCATCTAATTAACATTATTTTTTTATTTATTAGGATATATTTCTTAAATTAAGGGATAATATTTAACATACAAAAATTTAATTTAGATAATATTTATCATCTAAATTTTCAAAATTTTAATATTATTAAATTAATATTATTTTATCAGAATATCAAGCTACAAAACTTGATTATTAAGGGATAAACACAATCCAAATTCTTCAAGAGGTGATTAATATAAATCTATCCCAAGAAATAGTATATGCGGGGGCCTTTTTTGTGTTTTGGGTTGGGCTGGGCTGCCTCCTGCGGTGATGGGCTCGAGTATTTCTGAGTAGGAGAGTTGAGACCGGCCTAACTGTAACTCACTTTGGACTGGCTTGTGCGCAAACTAATCCTTGTCTGCTAGGAATGATCTTACGGCAAGCAGAGCTGTTACAAATAGTTTACGACAGGCAGATATAATAACAACAAAGAAAAACAGAGTACAGTGACATTTTCTTAATGGAAAAATGACCGAGTGATCTCTATTTGTATGACAATCACAGTAATAGCAATAGTAATGATAATAACGGCTTTTACAAAAAGGAGTAATTGATTAAGTGATAATAGAAGTTAATTGATAATAAATATCAAGTCAAGTCTGGGTCCACAGTGGCAAAAACCAAAGAGGAAGAACGCTTCCTCTCAATGAAACTAATCTCCTAAGAAAATATCTTGTTGTGGGGATTAATGACTTTGAGGAAATCAGACCTAAATGATTAGTGCCCAAAGGAATTCCTATTGCTTAATCGTCTCCCAGAGAGTGGGATTTTAAGGGGGAGAGTAGGGAACCGATCTATTGGTGCATGCCCATTACACTCTTTTTCTTTGTTTCCTGTTTGCTCTCTTATCTTTTGTTTTTCTTTTGTTTTTCCTTTTTACTTCCAGGTACCTCTTCCGCTTGCCCCCCTTTACAGGGCACAGTAAGGGTCCTTTTATAGGGCTAGCCGTGACCGGATTTTACCATTTTACCCTTTAACCGCCTTTGTCTGGTCTGGGCGTACTTGCCGACCACCCAGGAGCTCGTCTGTGTACCACTTACCCTCACCAGACAAAGGCAGGTTTGTGTTGTTTATTAGTCCGCCGTGGCACTTTCTCCTGCAATGGAATAAATGCTCTCTCTCTTTCTCTCCATGGCATGCACCCAACGTTTCCCCCCTCAACCTTGCCTCTTTTGGGCGGTCTGTCATCCTAGCAGGACGTACCTCCCAAAAGGGCTTGGACAAGAACCGCAAAATAAATCCTTTCCCCTCTCCCCACCACTAAACCACACCCCCCCTTACCTCTTACCTCTGACCCATGGCCCCACCACATCCCATATTGGTTGGGTACAGGCTGGTGGTGTCTGGGCCTTGCGCGTACTTTCCTGTTATGTACGTTCAAAATCTGCCTGCGGCTCATGCGTTTGCCGCGATCTGGAGCTTTGCTTGTATAGTCTACCATGCTTCTTTGTTCTTTTACGTGGGCCATTTTGTATAATTCATTGTTTCCCTTCGGGGCTGGGCCTCTTTTAATACTGGGTTTTACATTTCTCTTGGCCCATTTCTTGGTTGCTCTCATGTCCTGCCATATTACTTGGCATTTCTTGCCATGGCGATTTGCTCCTGCTAGGCCTCTTTTCAAGTCTACCATTTCATTCCTTCTCCCAGTGGCTTAATATGGCCAAAGGTGTTCTTACTTATGGGCTCTAGTGTCCCTTTCTTTTTTCCTTGGACCTGCGGCCCATTTACTTCCTTTGGACTTCCTCGGCCTATTTACTAACTCTGCATTCCCATGGGCTTTTACCAACTTGATTGGACTTTTACCAACTTGATTGGGCTTCCCTCGCCCAATCTCCTTATTCTCATCCTTGGGGTTCATAGGCTTGCCATTAACCCCTACTTTCTTTGTTTACATTGCCTTCGGCTTGCCGCGGTCCATTCTCACTTTTCCATACCATATACTACCCATGGGTGCCATTTCTCTCTTTCCGGGCCCTTTGGGCCCATTTGCTTCCTCAAAACTCATTTGTTTATGTTATGAGTCTGTGATCCATTATTCCTGCCGCTTGGGCTTAATAGTTTTATTCTATGCTTGCCACTTCTATTTGCTGCCTGCTTTGCTGAGTTGGACTTGTTTTACAAAAATGACCCTCAACAGTATATATCTCTAATAATTTGATAATCTCTATCTATTCTAAAAAACAGTATATATCTTTATTAATTTGATAATTTCTACGTTTGTGACATTTAAATATATATATATATATATATCAAAATTCCTTATAGCTATCAACCACGTTCTCTTTCTCTTTTTTTTTTTTTAAATTTTAATTTTTTACATGTTACGTTATGTTGAATCAACTCTTTTTTTTTTTTCATTCTATTCATATGACCTTTTTTAATTCCAATTGTTATGGGATAAAAACAAACACATTGATTAGATATCTTTAATTTCAATAAGATTTAAATGAATTATATTTCAAATAGAACTCTACCAATATATATAACCCCATATATCCTTTTTAGAGTGAAGTTTATTTCAATATGTGAATGCCTAAATCCCATGACAATGCAGGTATGCATTCTTTCTTCTTTTACTATTATTATTTTCATTTTTTTTATTTTCTTTACTATTATTATTGGTTTTTTTTTGTCTTCATGTGATTTTAATTAATGAATTCAAAACATTGTCAAGTTTCTAAAGACTCCTTCTTTGTTTTTATATTTTGTTTTTATTAAACTGATTAGGTTTTGTGTATTGGTTGCCTTTTGTTTAAACTAATTTTCTTAGCTTTGATCTAATTTATATGCTTAGGGTTAGGGTCTTAGAATTAATGATTAAATATGGTTAGTATTAATAGATTAATTTTAAAAATTCTTAATTGATTTCTATGTTACATCAAATTATCAAGATGTTCTACATGTGTATTCTTGAATTATCAACTTTAATTTTAATTTATAATTTTGTTAAGATTATATTAATTTTAGATTTATCAATTATTTAGTATGTTTTTTTTTTAAATAATTATCAATTTAAAATTCAATTCTTAGAATTAATGATTAAATATGGTTAGAATTAATAAATTAATTTTAACAATTTTCTTATTTGATTTTTATGTTACATCAAATTATCAAGATGTTCTACACGTGTATTCTTTAATTATAAACTTTAATATTAATTTATAATATTATCAAGATTATATTAATTTTAGATTTATCAATTGTTTAGTACATTTTTTTAAAATAATTACCAATTTAAAATTCAATTTGGAATTATCAATTTAATTTAGTTTTAGGAAGAAATCTTACCCCTTATTTTAGTGAGATAATTATTTACACTTGATAATTTTTTCTTTTTTCTTTATTGAATCTATTAAAATATATAATTATTTATACATTTAATTTATAAGCTTTTTCATAAAACTGTGCAACGCACGGGCCTATTACTAGTATATATATATATATAAATATAAAATAAGGATACATCTATATAATAAAGATATTAGGAAATCTTTAGAATTGCTATGGGTAGATTTTAGGTTTGTTGTACTTTCAATTTACTAGGAACCCAATAGCAAACTCTCTTTTGAGTGAGGAGCAAATATTGTTTTAAAAAAAGTGATTCAATGCATCTCAAAGCTATATTTTATCCTTCTTTTTATTCTTACCCTATTTTTCTAACAATTTTAATAGAATATTTCAATGGAATGAGGATCTGAAGTAGACTTTTAAAATTATAAATCAAGGCTTTATGATCAAGTTATAATATAGGTTTGACGGAACCAATTTTGGTCGCTAGGAAGCCAAGATGAAATTCATTCTTACTACATGTTGAATATTATCTACGTCTTGGATTCGAACTTAAAGCACTTCCTGAACCAATTCCCAAAGATATCAATTCAATCAGGACAACAAGGATGAATCGTGAGGAGGACAAACTTGTTTGTAGAGGGCATATCTTGAACACCCTTTCCGATTGATTATATGATTCTCTATCTTTCTCTCTCTTTGACCACTTATTT
Source organism: Quercus gilva (assembly GCA_023621385.1). Classification (NCBI taxonomy): domain Eukaryota; kingdom Viridiplantae; phylum Streptophyta; class Magnoliopsida; order Fagales; family Fagaceae; genus Quercus; species Quercus gilva. Next base: position 16,366,378 of record CM042484.1, on the reverse strand, counting down.
TTCACCCTTCCCTCTTCTCTCTCTCTTTCTTGTTTTCTCGTCTTTTCTTTTTATATCTAGAAAAATATTGATGACTAGAAAACAATTGCTATTTTACAGCTGCCAAATAAAGGAAATGGTGAACTTGTAATTTTGTGTGAAATAGTTGCTTTTCAATATTAATATTAATGTGTGTGAATTTCTTGTTTGTAGACTAGCAAAACCAGAACCAAGGTAGCCTCAGCCACACTAGGTGCACCATACCAGGCCAACATGCATAACTTTAGCTCCAGTCCAAATGCACTACCTCAGTCCAACATGCATAGCCCATCCACTCCAAGTGCACTATACTAGTCCAGCATGCCCAACTTTAGGCTAGGTGCACCATCTCAGGCCAAGACAAGCTCAGCCACTCAATTTGCACCATCTCAGTCTAGCATGCATAGCCCATCCACTCCAAGTGCACCATACTAGTCCAGCATGCCCAGCTTTAGGCCAAGTGCGCCATCTCAGGCCAAGATAAGCTCAGCCACTTAATTTGCACCATCTCAAACTAGGATGCACCAATCCAGTCCAAGTGTAACACCTCATGCCAGGACAAGCTCATCTAATTCATTTCAAGCTAGCAGAAGCACATTCATCCACTCTTATACACAGCAGCACGACTCCACTCCAACTGCGCCACACTAGTCAAGCAACACCACACAGAATCCAGGTGCACATCACAACTCCAATAGTAGCAACCTAAATACAAGGCAGAAAAAGACAATGGTGGTCACATCAAAGACTCTAAAGGCTTCTAAGAATGCATCCAGATATATGGAAGCAATCAGACATGGTGGGAGTCAATAATCTGTGCATGGTCCAAGGAAATGAAAAGAGCATAAGTTCATTTTTCCTTTGCTTGATGAATGTCACTTGTTTTGTGTATTTATGGTGATAGGGTTAACTATAGAACAATGCCTTTTGTTTTGTAGAAAGTGATGGTAAAAGGTTTTATTTTGTTTAAACATGAACCCTTTGTCTTGCTTTAATACTCATAGCAATGAGTAGCAGTTAATGATAAGTTGAAGATGTATTCCTATTGCCTTTGTGTTGTTTAGGTTAATATTGAATCTTGTAATCCTGTTTTGGTTTTCACAGCAATGAGAAGCTGTTAATGAAGATGCTGTGTTAGATATTTTATTGAGCTTTGTTATATATCTTGACACTGGTGATACTAACAAGTTTATTGTATATATGTGTTGATATCCTTGGACCATTGGTATATAGAGTTTCTGTATTTCATGTTTCAAACCTTGTTTCTTTCCCTTTGCCTAAAAACAGATACTGATAGGTTTGCTAGGATGATATTTATTTCTCATTTCAGGAGTAGGATCAAGAAAATAGGTCAAATTGTTATTTACTTTAAGATTTAACAATCAATTGGTGCATTATTTGCAAATTTCACCCAAAATGAAAGCCTTGAAGCCAAATACGTCTTGGGCTAGGAAATAGTAAACGTTTGCCTGACTTAACAAGGCATGCCTGACTTAACTATGCTTCCCAGTAAATATACACAGATTCAGAGTATTTAGGCACAGATTCACAATATTTAGGCATAGATTCACAGATTCATTAGGCAAGTTCACAATAATTACCATTGCATAACACATCACCAACACACTACTAGTCCAGTCATCAAGGAACAGGGGTATTCATTTCATTCCAGGAATGATACCAAAAAAAAAAAAAAAGAACCAGTAGCAATTACAAGATATTGAAACTCCCCCATCTATGTAACATGCTAACCAAACATACACTTCCACCACCCACCTAACCAAACATAAACACTTCTACACTTCCCACTTGCTGCCTAACCAAACTTCCACTACCTGTCTAACCAAACATACAATTACAAAGACAAATCCCACATATCACCAATAAGAATGCCAAAGCCACAGTGTAGAACTTCTCTCTAGCGGCTTGCAACCTTGGCCTTTAGTCTGATACTCCGTTGCCTTTGCTCTGGGATAAACACCTTACCACGTTCACATATCTCATCATCACGCCATTGGAAAAATTTACACTTTCGTCCAACCTGAAATGCAAACCAAGCACTTAATAATGAAACACAAGAAAATTGAAAAATAAACTTCCACCACCAAAAAAGAATTTAAACAAAAAAACTAAACCCCAGTAAAACATAATACTCAAATTGAAATACCCAGTAGTTTGGACAACCATAAAACCCTTTGCCAGGGTTGTCTACTGTCCACGAAATGACTAACATTGGTTTTTCAGCACAGTAGCACCTTAATGGAGCTCTCCTCCTCAAGCTTGAATTGGTTGAAGAGCTTGTTTGTAACACCCCATAATTTTGATACCAATTTAATTCTTATACGTAAATTAAAAAGGAGGCCTCCAATTAAATGGATTTAATTTATTTGGGCCTAAGATATTAAAAATAACATAAATACTATGGTATATGAAGCCCAAGTGAGGTGACATAAGTAAATATATGGGTCTTGATAAGCTTTTAAAAACCCTAGTCTTTTACCTCTTAAGTTACACGTGTACATACATAAGAAGGTTCCTTTTGTTTCAGCCACAACACACTATTAAGGTTTTCTTTTCTTCTATGCGGCTGTGCGTGGAAACCTGCAGGTATGATTTTGTCATGCTCCAAATTTAAGAAGTTCGAATATTCAATAGCTAGCAATTGTCATGAACCTAGACTATCATTATATTAATAGAAAAAGGGCTCCTATAATTGTTATTATGTTAGATTAGAAATGGTCAATATGGTTGTATGTCAGGAAAGGGTACTCCACAGGCTTTGAAATTGTACCTAATAGAGTAATAGGCTTGGACCTTATCAATTCAAGTTTGTCACCATGTAAAGGAGAAAATGTTACTTTACGGTTGATATTTATCTTCTTATCATCCTTCTAGTGACGTGTATTCAGCTCTAAATTATTTTAGACGGTAGCAATGCTTTTCAAGCCTAGAATATCTTGTTAGCTCCTATAACGTAGGAATAAGAAATTATATATTATTTAAGTTAACCAATTTGCCATCCACGCACTGCTATTGTTCAGAAAATTGACTAGCAATATCTTATGTTTTGTGGCATCAAGAGATTTATGGTGGCAGATATAGGCGGACACTATAATTAGAATAGTTGTGAAAATTTTGGAAACCTGATTGACAAGTTCAGGCATCAAAAGGCATTTCAATGCTCCCATTTATCTATTTAATAACTGCAATCCCAAGTAGTGATGGCCACGAATTCAATAGCCAAGCCCATAGACAAAGCTGAAATGTATTTCAAAGAAACTAGACACCTCCGTAGGCCTTAATGATGATAGGTTAAACTATTTAAGTGTGAAAAATGATTTTGAAGTGGGAAATTGTGTATTGATGGACCTATCTTTGGTGTTGCTAGGTTCTAATTCTACTGTTTTGTTGTGATTCAAGGGAGGTTAGTTTTAGATTTTTGTAAATAAGAGGTAAGTGGTGTTTACTTATTTTGGAGGTTTTCCCAAAACAGTATTGATTATTAAACTATTTTATATTAAAGAAATATGTTGATATTCTATATATAAATTGATATTTTATAAATGTTTGATGTGCATATTGACTATTCGTTTTATGAAAAACTTGTGGGACAACCTGAATTTATTTAAACTTGTATGCGTGAATATATCTTTATATTTGTGAGAATTATGAATGGATTATTTTTGTGAGCATATTGAATGTGTTTTGAAAACCTATGGAAAGTCGTGATTAAAAACTCAGTATTGTATTTAATCTTTAGCAAGAGACAATCATACTGCAGCTAGTCCTTAGCAAGGGATAGTCCTAGAAAAGGGGACAGTGCACATTTGATAGCTCCTTAGCAAGGGAGTATACTATTGAGGATCCAAAAGAAAGCTCCTTAGCAAGAGAGTGCACCTTTAGGTTCCAAAGGAGCCTTCCTTAAGAATATGGATGAAAATGAGGTTCTAGTTCTAAAAGGGGACAGCACAATCTTGTCAACGGGGCGTAAACGTTGACCACGAGAAAAGCCTAGGAATTTATTTATATGATGGTATTGATATATATATATATATATATATTATGATGGCTCACAATATAAAGATATTTTTTATATGAAATATTTGATGATAAAATATTGATGAGTTACAAGTTATGAATTTGTTGTAAGAATTATTTATTTGAAAGGTTTGTTTCCATGCCCCAATATTAGTGAATTCCATTTATTGAGTTATCTCATCCCCCCCCCCCTCCCTTTTATTCCCCCTTATAGATACATTAGAGGGATCATTAGAGTAAAGATTCTTGGAAGACAACAATTACAAATTATTTTGTGGAACTGAGGATTTTATTATTATTTTTATGGTATTAAACATTGTATTGGAGAATTATTTTGAGGATGTTTTATCTTTGGTAGATTAGAGCTCTGACATTTGTGATAAGATTTTAGATTGCTGATTGCTTTTATTTAATATTTTTATGGATTATTTAGATTGAATAGACTTTTATTGCTTATGATTTTGGAGCGTTACATTGCTTCCATCTTATCAGGGACTTTGAAGTGGTTGAAGATCTTGAGAGATGGTTGATGATGATTGTGGCTTTAAGTGATAGAAATGGTTTGAGAGAGAGGCTGATGGTTCGAGAGAGACAGAGAGGGTAATTCTAGAAATTCAAGTCTAATTTGGGGATTTTCAGTGTCTGATTTTTGGGGAGTGCCTCACGTGACATACATGTGACTGGGTTTGGGGTGGGAAAGCCACGTGTCGAAGTGGGGCATGCCACATGAAAAAAAAAAATATTGTTTTATTTCTCTGTCAGCCACATATGCTTTTTCAATTTGTTGGCTGACGGCAATGACTTAAATATCACGCGTTAATTGGTTTAGGGACTAAAAGTAGTGAAATGAAAATATAGGGACCAAAATGGAAAAAAGCAAAAATGTAAGGACTAAAATGCATTTATGCCTATAATGTAAAATGTATTATTTTTCCTTAAAAAAAACTTACAAAATTAGAAAATAATCACATCATTTAAAAAAAAAAAGTTTTGGACTAACACTTATTACCATTTTCATTTTTCACTTAACGAAAAAACAAATCGTCAATTTTTTCGCGCCCATTGCACACGTCTGTGACTGGTTATTATTTTTCATAAAAATGAATTAGTTATAAAATTTGGAAACAACTATTGAATCCACGGTTACAATTTGGTTTTAAATTGTAATAATTTCATCATGTTGACTTATGAGTTTACTTTAAATTCTACTTGAGATGTATAAAGATTGAAGTATTGAACCCATGGAAATTCTCAATTAACCACTTCTGCACGTCAAAAGACTCCAAACCTGACTCCAGCAGTACACGTTGAGATCATGAGATGATGCAATCATGCGGTTGACTTTTTCCTTTTAAACAAAACTACACCGCCTTAGTTGCTGGATCAGTACATAGTCTGATATAATCAAGACTAGAAAGGTCATATAACAAAAGAAGAAACAACTCCACAGGTAGTGTCCAAAATGACAGTCAGTGGACTGCCATCTTTGCTAGCATAGCTTTGAAAGTTAAGGACTCAATTTTTATCTACAGAATTTACAATTTCCCCCATTATTACAATTCCTTAGGACAAATTAATTCCTAAACTTGATTTTGACATGTGGTTGCTGGCTCTCTTTAAAATATACCCAAACAAGGTCAATACTCTCATTCCCTTCCCTCTACTCCCCTCTCCTCCCCATTTATCTAAATACACTTTAAGAGATCCTAAACCAAACAGTACATTTTGAGTGACTCAATGCTTTACCTTAAGTTAACCACTTCTTCAATTTTGGAATATGCCAAAATCAGGTCTCACTAGTCACAAAGTTAAATTAAGCAATCTTACAATGTAAGAGTAGATATTGATCTAGACATGATAAAAAATATACACCAAAAAAACAGCCTACTGATTAAACTACAAAGTAGCATGGAAGTCAATGCCAATGCACCAAGCATGAAAATGAGTTTGGACAGTTTGACCATAATACAGGAATTTCAAGACCAACATCTCCTGTGTTTTGCTTAAAGGGGTTCAGTTTCTCCTTCTTGACGCCCTGGAAAACATTTCTTTGATGTTCTTTGATTCTGTCTCCACTTTTGCCTTTTTAGCTTGCTTTCCAGTTCTTGTACTCTTTTTGTCGCTCCCTTTTCCCTGATAAATAGTGCAGTATAAAGAGTATTTATAATGTAAAATTATTTAACAGCAAAAGCCTGTATAGCCATTTGTAGAACATATTTGCAGATAAATTTAGTTAAGGGCTATGTATGTCCAAAGTTAAAACAGATAAAATGTCATGGGTTAAAATAGAAAATGGCCCAAAGTGAATGGTTTAAAAGCATTGGAAAAATATTCAAATATCCTTCCCACAGAAACTTCAATTTTTTAAAATTTTTTCCGGGGGTTTTTTGGGAGTGGCTGGGCTACACAATAGGGGTAGCGCTCTCCTCCACCTATACCCACAGCCTATGTGAAGACTTGAACCAAGGTCTAACACAACATTAATGACTTTACCAGCACCAAGATTTTATAACAATCCACATATGACCAGCAGGGAAGCAGACATATCACAACTTGAAATTGATTTACATAGCAAAGTGGCTTTCACTCTAAAAGTTCATACCTGTAAGACACTCTGAGACCCTGGGTTACTTTCTGTAACAGCTGAAAGGATTTCAACATCTGGTGCTTTTCCATTTGCCTCTGCCAAATCTAACCTGCAAACACGTTCGGTAAACTAGACTTGGTTAAAGCATCTTCAAAGAATACATTCTAATTGAAGAGGGAAAATCTCCATGATATGGGCTTGATGGATCATCCTCCGTGGGCCGATGGAGGTCGGGCCCAATATCTGCAGTCCGTTATGAACGGATCTAGTTTGGACGGGTAAGATAATGACAGGTCCGAATACCCGTGCGACAGGACGAAAACCCTAGTTACAAGTTACTTGCGGCACACATCAAAGAATCCCAAGATCAAAGGAATTCTAGTGTAAAGAAGATTCTAGAAGAAACATACATTAATATGAGTCTTTTCCACAAGGAAATATCTTGTCCATCACGTTTAGGATTCCACAAGAAGAGTCCTATAAGGAAAAGACTTCTGTGCCAAAGAAGAAATGTAACTCTCTACTACTATAAAAGCCCCAATACCTTCATAGACCAAGGTATGCATGATTAACCCCTCTCTAGCACTCTAGAGTTGAAAGAAGTTCTAACTTGACCTTCGAAGGGTATTTGGCCGGCACCACACCGGTACTCTCTGTTAGGTCTTCCTTTTTTTATTGTGCAAGTGCTGTTTAGAGTGTGCGAGTATAGTGGCTCACTGGTGAATTTCTCGGCATCATCAGTTGGCGCTGTCTGTAGGAAAGCGCAGTTAAGCCGTATTACCGTTTCCCGAATAAAAGGGTTGCATGGTACTCACTCGCTCAATGGCAACCACAAACGACGTTCAAGGAGAGGAACCAGCCATGACTGCCCTCGAGAGACAAGTTTGAACTTTCGCCACAGCCGTAGAACGCCTCACCAAACAGAACCAGGACTTGGAAGAACAGCTACGCCTGAAGAATACAGCACCGAATGACCAACGAGAAGATCAAGAAGAGAACAGCGTTGAAAAAAGAAACCAGGAAAGACCTGAGGGCAACAACACTCCAAGCAGACCTGAAAACCAGAACTTGAGCATACCATCCCTCACGGATGCAACTCCACCACATATAGTTGCTGAGATGCAGGCGATGAAGGAGCAAATGGAGGTTATGATGAATACGCTCAAAGGATGAGTGTCCAGTGACCTTAATAATTTGGTAAACCGCACCGACTCGCCATTCACTGCAGCCGTCAACTCCTTCCCCCTACCCAACAAATTTCGAATGCCACATATAGACAGTTACTACGGAGTAAAGGATCCTCTGGATTATCTAGAGACCTTCAAGACCCTAATGCACCTTCAAGGGGTAGCGAACGAGATCATGTGCAGGGCCTTCCCTATAACGCTCAAGGGCCTCGCGCGGGTATGGTTCAGCCGATTGACGCCAAACTCCATCAGCACTTTCAAGGAGCTAAGCGCTTAGTTTACCACACACTTCATCGGAGGGCATAGGTATAAGAAGTCCACAGTGTGCTTAATAAGTATTAGGCAACGGGAGGACGAGACGCTGAGGTCCTACATAACGCGTTTTAATAAGGAAGCGCTCTCGATCGACGAAGCCGACGACAAAATACTGATAGCAACTTTCACGAACGGGTTGCAGAAAGGCAAGTTTTTATTCTCTTTATACAAAAACGACCCGAAGACCATGTCAGAAGTACTCTACAGGGCAACCAAATATATGAATATTGAAGACGCGTTGCTGGCCTGAGAGGAAAAGCCTCGAAAAAGGGAGCGACAGGAGGAAGGGCGACAGGACCAAGGATTGAAAAAGCCAAGAACGGGAGATCGAAGGGATGACGGGCGCTCTAAGCCGCCAGGAGGACGGTTTACGAGCTTCACTCCGTTGACTGCCCCAATAGACCAGGTCCTGATGCAAATCAAGGATGAGGGAACTCTGACCTTTCCCGGGAAACTGAAAGGAGATCCTAGCAAAAGGTCCAGAGACAAATATTGCCGCTTCCACCCTGATCACGGTCACGACATGGCCAATTGTTATGACCTAAAACAGCAGATAGAAGCCCTTATCAGATAGGGCAAACTACAGAAGTTCGTCAGCAAAGACAAGATGGACTTACCCCCTTAAGAACAACAGCCCCAACGGGAGAATGAACATCCCAGACCTCCAATCGGGGACATAAGAATGATTGTAGGTGGCGCAACTGCAGGGTCATCCAAAAAGGCCCGGAAGACCTATCTCAGGATGGTTCACAACGTGCAGTTGACGGGCTCTGTACCAAAGATAGCTCGGATAGAGAGCCCCATCATAGGTTTCTCGGAAAAGGACGCTCGACGTCTTCACCACCCTCATGATGACGCACTGGTTATCACCCTACGGGTAGGAGACTTCAATATTCACCGAGTACTGATAGACAACGGTAGTTCAGCAGACATCCTATATTACCCAGCGTTCCAACAGATGAGGATTGACAGAGAACGGCTAGTACCAATGAATGTTCCGCTAGTTAGTTTTGAAGGTACCAGGGTATTCCTATTGGGTGTGGTCACGGTTTCAGTATCAATAGGTGACTATCCCCAACAAATCACTAAAGATGTAACTTTCCTTGTGGTCGACTGTTCGTCCGCTTACAATGCTATCATTGGACGACCAACCCTTAATTCATGGAAGGCGGTAACATCAACATACCACATGATGATCAAGTTTCCTACGGAGTACGAGGTTGGGATGCTGCGGGGAAATTAGGTGGCTGCACGTGAATGCTACATTGCTATGATGGAGATGGAAGACCACCAGCAAACCATATGCATAGAAGAGTAAAAGGCCACAGCGGAGCCAGTTGAAGAACTTGAAGAAATAAATCTAGACGAGTCAAAACTTAGACGGACAACAAGAGTAGGGACACTGGCCAGCCCGCCGGTTCGTCAGGCACTTGTAACATTCCTAAGAAGGAACCAGGACGTGTTCACATGGAGCCACGAGGACATGCCGGGTATCGATCCGTCTGTCATAGTTCACAGATTGAATGTGAACCCCGCATTCTCACCCGTTAGATAGAAGAATAGAGTATTCGCTTAAGAGCGAGACAAAGCGATAGCTGAAGAGGTTAGGAAGCTACTGGAGGCCGATTTTATCAGAGAAGTGTACTACCCGGACTGGTTAGCAAACGTTGTTATGGTAAAAAAGGCAAATGGGAAGTGGCAAATGTGCATCGATTTTACTGACCTCAACAGAGCATGTCCAAAAGACAGCTACCCGCTCCCTCGGATAGATACATTAGTGGACTCAACGGCAAGGCACCAGCTTTTGAGCTTCATGGACGCCTTTTCGGGCTACAACCAAATCAAGATGGATGAGGCCGATCAAGAAAAAACTTCTTTTGTCACTAGTCAAGGGCTTTTTTGCTACAAGGTGATGCCTTTTGGGCTCAAGAACGCGAGGGCTTCGTATCAGAGACTGATGAACAAGATGTTCGCGCACCAAATCAGGAGGAACGTAGAAGTTTACGTTGATGACATGTTAGTAAAAAGCCTGCACAAAGTCGATCACCTAGCCGACCTCCGGGAGACATTCGACACGCTCCGCTCGTACAACATGAAGCTGAATCCGAAGAAGTGCACATTCGGGGTTACAACGTGGAAATTCTTGGGCTTCATGGTGTCCCAAAGAGGTATAGAGGTGAACTCGGAGAAGATCTGAGCCATAATGGAGCTAGAGTCGCCTAGGACGGTCAAGGAAGTGCAAAGCTTGAACGGCAAAGTGGTGGCCCTAAATAGGTTCGTTTCGAAAGCAACGAATAAATGTCTACACTTCTTCCGCACTCTAAGAAAATCATTCGAGTGGACGGAGGAATGTCAGAAAGCATTTGAAGAATTGAAGAAATACCTCTCATCCCCACCTCTACTCAGCTCGTCCGAACCAGGGGAAGAGCTTTACATCTACCTAGAAATTTCATAGGCAGCAGTAAGTGCGGCCTTAGTAAGGGAGGAAGAAGGATCTCAAATACCCGTCTACTTCATAAGCCGGGCGTCCCGAGGAGCGGAAGAAAGGTACCCCAAAATGGAGAAATTGACATTCGCGTTAGTGACAGCGACACAAAAGCTAAAACCGTACTTCCAAGCTCATACCATTATAGTCCTGACGGATCAACCCATGAAAAAAGCTCTAAATAATTCTAATGTTGCCGGACGGATGGCTTTGTGGGCAGTAGAGATGAGTGAATTTGACATACAGTATCGCTTGCGAACGGAGATTAAAGGGCAAGTAGTGGCTGACTTCATTGCCGAATTTACTCAGTCAGAAAGCAAGGGGGCAGAAATCCCCCCTAGTGGAGCATCCACACTGATGGATCTTCAAATAGACGCGTAGGGGGAGCTGGTGTGGTAATCTAGACCCTAGAAGGGGATAAAGTGGAGTGCATGATCCGACTAGACTTCCCCATGACCAACAACGAAGCCGAATATGAAGTGTTGGTGGCAGGATTAGACCTTGCAAAGGCAGCAGGTGTCGAGGACGTAATCGTTCATTACGACTCCTAGGTGGTAATAAGCCAAGTTAATGGTGGCTACGAGTGCAAGAATGAAAGGTTGAAGAGGTACTTGGAGGAGGTGAAAAGTCGCACCAGCAGCCTCGAAGTCAAATTCGTTCAAATCCCTAGGGAGATGAATGAATGTGTCGACCGTCTAGCAAAAGCAACCTCAGCAGAATCTATGCTTGTCCCATAACAGGTACTGTTATTTGTTCAAAACTACTCACTTATTGACGACAGAAAGAATATGCAGGAGGTCGAATCCTCAAGCGATTGGACTACGCCAATACTATCATATCTGAGGGCCGGCGTATTGCCTAACGCGAAAGATGCTGCAAGAAAGCTGAGGGTCTAAGCATCACGGTTCGTATTGATACAAGGTATCTTATACAAGAGAGGATTTTCTCGACCCTACTTAAGATGTTTGGCCCTCGACGAAGCATATTACGTAATGAGAGAAGTCCATGAGGGTATCTGCGGCAACCACTCGGGGGCACGGTCATTAGTACACAAATTAATCCGAGCTGGATATTATTGGCCCATGATGCTTAAAGATGCACAAACTTACGTTAAGACCTGCGACAAGTGTCAGAGGTTTAGCAACCTCATCCGACAACCGTCTGAAGAACTAACCCTCATGACCGCCCCTTGGCCATTCACTCAGTGGGGATTAGATATAATGGGCCCTTCCCTACCGGAGTCCGGCAGCTGAGGTTTCTTGTTGTTGGCATCGAATATTTCACCAAGTGGGTGGAAGCAGAAGCATTAGCCACTATCACGGAGAGAAACATTCGGAGTTTTGTTTGGAGAAATATAATCTGCCGATATGGGATCCCTAGAGTACATGTCTCCAACAACAGAAAACAATTCGACAACAGCGCCTTTCGGGACTTTTGTTCGGAGTTAGGCATCAAGAACCACTACTCTTCACTAGCACATCCACAGGCCAACGGGTAAGTTGAGGTCACGAACCGTTCCTTGCTCAAAATCATCAAGACCCGGCTCGAGGGGGCAAAGCATATCTGGCCAGATGAGCTACCAAGCATTTTATGGGCATACCGAACCACTGCAAGAACTCCTATTGGAGAAACACCATTCCGACTTACCTATGGAAGTGATGCTGTCATCCCAGCAGAGGTGGGACTCACGAGCTACAGGGTGGACAACTATGACGAAGACAAAAACAAAGAAGCCATGCGCCTTCAGCTCGACCTGATAGACGAAGTTCGAGCAGTAGTGGAGCAAAGACTAGCGCGGTACCAAAATCTCATGGCTAAACATTACAACTCCAATGTCGGGCATAGAAAGTTTCAGGTTGTGGACCTTGTACTTCAAGAGGTGATAGGTACTACCAGAGACCCGTCGCAAGGAAAGCTCGGTCCCAACTGGAAAGAACCTTATAGGATCGCATCACAGCAGAGGAAGGGAACCTACCACCTCGAGACTCTAAACGGGCAAAAGCTACAACACCCATGGAACGTGGAGCACCTACGAAACTACTACTAGTAGAAGTGATACGAAGAACAACGGCGTTTTCCAATTTCCCAATTTATTTCATTTTTTCTACAAGTTACTAGTTTTACTTGAGACAATTTTTTGTTTACTACAATATGTTTTAAGTCCGAGGGGGCAAGTACTTTTCTACAAATGCATGGTTTTTTAATTAATTAGAAGACTTTATTCAGGCAACTCTGTTTTTTGTGGGGGAGGATTTTGTTCCTGACCTGTCGCAAGCTCGTTTGTCCGCTTTAGGGAGCCAAGCCCGCACGGTTTTGTTCTCAAGCGACATGGGAGGCATGCTTATGTGCAACGTCTGTCCTACATCGGCAAGAGATGCACCCCATTTATGCTCTATAAGTGCTTGGCACAAGCATGAGTATCCCACTACTACACATGTGTTGTAGTGGTACATTCATGCCTGTGCTAAGCACTTATAAAGTATGAGTGGGGCGCATCTCTTGCCGATGTGGGACGGATGTTGCACATAAGCATGCCTCCCATGTCGCTTGAGAACAAAACCGTGCAGGCTTGGCTCCCCAAAGCGGACAAACGAGCTTGTGACGGGTCAGGAACAAAATCCTTCCCCACAAAAAGGCACTTTTGAGGGCAGTGCCCATCAAAGGTATTGTCCGCTTTGGGGCATTCTTTGGGCATGTTTTTACAATGTCCGACCCTTTGGGTGGCATGCTTATACAACTTCCCACCACATATCCCGCACGGTTTTGTTACCCCAAAGGGCACGCCTCTACCACTACTACACATGGGAGGCATGAATAGTCCATAAAGTGGATGGATATAAAGTCCACAATGTGGAGGGATCACCCCAAGAGGGTTAGAATTTTTACAAAGTCCATAAAGTGGACGGATATAAAGTCCACAATGTGGACGGATCACCCCAAAAGGGTTAGAATTTTTACAAAGTCCTTAAGGTGGACGGATATAAAGTCCACAAATTGGACGGATCACCCTAAGGGTTGGAATTTTTACAGTCCATAAAGTGGACAGATATTAAAGTCCACAATGTGGACGGATCATCCCTATAAGATGAAATTCTTTGAAATCCGCAACTTGGACGGATATCTAGTCCACAGAGTGGATAGATAAACTCTATAACAATAAAAATGACTAAGACCTCAACGTGGACAGATACAATATAAGGTCCAAATTGCTAAGATCCTAAATAGACGGATTGAGCATACAAAACACCACAGATTAATGAATGAGCAAAATTATAATAAGAGGACGGTATCTATCTTAGTCCGAGGAGTCCACAATGTGGACGGCATAATTCATTAACCAAACAAAATAAAGTGGACGGATGAATTCCACCCAACAGAATATATCAAGCAAATAAACGAAATAGACAAAACAAATATAGAAGGAAAGTTGAATGGATTAGATACCCTTAAAAGGGAATGTTTACATAGTGAAAATATGACGAATTCATAAATTGTTCTCCAAATACCCTTACATAAATATGAAAAATAAATAAATAAAAAACTAAACTTAATCTAAGTTGGGGGCTTCTTTTTCTTCACTGCGACGGGCCTGGCCATCCTTCGGGTCACTTTCAACGGCAGGCTGGTCTCCAGGAGCATTGACGGGTGGGTTGTCACCAAAGAGCTCGTCGGTATCCTCAGATTGAGTAGGTCGGATGGACGTAAGTTCAGAGGCGTTGATACTGACGGAGGATAAATCAAAGTTAGGATATAGCGCCTTCACTTGACGGACAGCCTCATCGAAATCGTCGCTATACGAGACTCCGAGCTCATTCAAGAGGGCGTCGGAGTTGCGGTACTCTAGGACGGCTATATCCTTGGCTTGACGGATCTCTTTATCTTTATCTTCAATAACTTAATTTAGCTCCTCCGTCAACTTGTGGAGTTGTTTACTTGCCTCCTCAGCCATCTTGAGCTTCTTCTCTTGGGCCATTTTCTAGGCCTGAAGCTCGGATAGCTCATCCTCTGTCAACCTTGCCTTCTCCCGTAAACGGCCCAAGGTCGTCTCATGGTTTAAGCACCGTCCCATCAAACCCTTCATCATGACCATGGCTTGAAAGATGGGAAATAATTTAATTTCAAACAAAGGCATTTATAAGACGGAAGAAATATAGACAGACAGATCACCTGAGCAATGCTAAACAAACCCGTCCCGCCCATAGCCTTCGTCGAGTGATTACTCAAGTCTTCGTAATCCTCGGAGGTGATGATGGAGGAAAGCTGCTCCCAAGCGAATTTAGGATCTTCTCGAAGAAGGGACGATGGCTTCTTAAGGTTGGTGGATGGACCCTTCATAAGGCCTTTACCGACCCCATGTTTTGCTGGAGTAACCGTCTTGGCGCCCTTAGCCATGAGCCCTACGACGGGGTCCAAAGAGACCTTGGGCTTCTTTGGTAGACGGTCTCCTTTGGACGGCTGCTTTCTCTTTGCAGAGACTGTCTCCTTGGGATTAGTAGCGCCGGCCTCTTTGTTCTTGGCAGCATTGGCCTTTATTATTGCCCTTCTCTTGGCATCATCCATTTCTATAAGGATGAACGGATAAAGTTAGTTTCTTAAACAAAGGGTCAATTATTCAATCAAGATTGGAACGACGGACTTACGTTGACGAATTCTGACTTCGTATTTGATTGCTGCTTGTGTTGGTGCAGGTCCGTCACAGTACCAGTGGATGGTTTCAAGGTTAACTAACTTAGCCCAGGTCTTTTCCTCCGGCGTAGTTTTGTTAAAAAAAATTTCAAGAAAACTATACTCCTCGAGGTTAATTTGCAAACGCCGTCGAACTGCAAAAAAGGAAGGACGGTTAAAAAAGGTTTGAAATAAATATATTATACTGAATGGTAGAGTAAAAAGTCTTCACACATCAGAACGGATACATACCAGTCTGAGACAGTATGCCCTAAGTAGTATCGACGGGATATGTTCTGTATCCCCTGGACGACACATCCACTCGTCACCCTCTAAGAAAAAATAACGACTCTTCTAGTCTCTGTTGGAGTCTGGGGTTTCATATATTACCTTTAACAACGAACTCCTAGCTACAAAACTGTATATACCCCTAGATTTGTCAATTTCATCCGGACAGTAGCAGTGAAGGAATTCTCGCACCGTCAACCTCCTAGCTTTGTTTGACCAAGCACCATATAGAATCTCCATTGCAATGAAGACCCTCCAGGCGTTAGAAGATATTTGGTTGACGAACGGACCTAGATATTTGAGTAGCACGCGATGAAGGGAGCTCAGTGGAAACTTAAGTCCTGCCTTCAACATTTGCTCGTACACCCCAACACCCTCTACCTCTTCATAGTAGCATTTCTCTGATTTATAGGGTAGATGGATGGGAATGTTATCTGGAATCTGATAATTAGCCCTAAGTGTTTTGAAGTGGGACTCCTTGATAGTAGATGTAAAATCGTTCACCGTCCACTCTGGAAGCATGATAAACTCTCTTGGTCCATCAGCTCCTACGACGGGTCCTATTTGTTGTTCCTCATCGTCCTCAGAACCTTCCTCTAGTTCAGCCAATTCCATATCCTCATTTCTTGAGGACGGAGAAGAGGCAGACGAACTCCTATCTTCGCTTGGACTCTCTTGGTCATTGTGACCTGATGGATATACCTCCTCATAATCCGCCCCGTCACGAACAACTGACTGATTACTCGACGCACTAGACATTTCCTACAAGTGACAACAAAACCTAAGACTCTGATGGGTCTATGAATGGGTAACATTTTAAGATATAAAAAGTAATCTGACAGTAGAAAGACAAGACAAGAGAGAACTTACCAATTCGTATGAGAACGGAGGAAAGGTAATGATGACGGATAGAAGTAATTGAACGATGTAGCCTGACAGGGATGACGGATTGCGTTCTGACAAGTGTGTTGCAATGTAAAATAGGAAAATGAGAGGCGAAGGTTTTGATATTTATAAAGGAAGTGCACGAAAGATGAAGCGACGCCTCGATCCAAAACAACATTCAATGGAAAAGCGACACGTGTTATAATTTCAGTTAGATATTTTGCCATGATATGAAACCGACAACCCACGGGCCTCTGGACCGTCATCCCCTAACCACGAATTGTCACCCCACGTGTCCTAAAAAGAGTGACGGACCCATAGGGTGAGGGGGCAACTGAAGAGGGAAAATCTCCATGATATGGGCCTGATGGGTCATCCTCCGTGGGCTAATAGAGGTCGGGCCCAATATCCGCAGTCGATTATAAACGGATCCAGTTTGGACGGGTGAGATAATGATGGGTCTGAATACCCGCGCTGTAGGACGAAAACCCTAGTTACAAGGTACTTGCGGCACGCATCAAAGAATCCCAAGATCAAAGGAATTCTAGTGTAAAGAAGATTCTAGAAGAAACGTACATTAATATGAGTCTTCTCCACAAGGAAATATCTTGTCCATCACGTTTAGGATTCCACAAGAAGAGCCCTATAAGGAAAAGACTTCCGCGCCAAGGAAGAGATGTCAACCCTCTACTACTATAAAAGCCCAATACCCTCATAGACCAAGATACGCATGATTAACCCCTCTCTAGCACTGTAGAGTTGAAAGAAGTTCTAACTTGACCTTCAAATGGTATTTGGCCGGCACCACACCGGTGCTCTCTGTTAGGTCTTCCTCTTTTTATTGTGCAGGTGCTGTTTAGAGTGTGCGAGTATAGTGGCTCACTGGTGAATTTCTCAGCATCATCACTAATCATAAAAAGTTGTGTGATTGCAATACTTCCTAAATTCATACAAAAACAAGATTAGATGTAAGAGTGTGTCAATGCGTTGAAGAGGAAAAGTTAGGGAGGGAATACTTCAGATGGTTACACAAAAGCTTCAGCCAAGGCTCATCCTTCATGTACTCCCCCAAGATTGAAACTGCATCAGCTACTACACTAGTAAAAAGGGAATTAATGAAGAGAAACTGTAATTTCATGCCAAACCAAAACAAGCACTCCCTCCCCTTTCTTCTAGTATGGGCAATGTTAAATAGCCAGTTAGAATACTCTTATGGTTTGTTTGACAATCAGATTATGTGGTATAGAAATAAAGTTAACTAATTGACATTAGTTCAACCGATGCCATCATTCTTCAACCTTTTATATATAGAAGGGGTTTAAGAACATAATAAAAGTTTTTGGAAACATCAGTAACACAGGTGATGACTCACACAGAAGACAGGACTACATTTGGACCAATCACTAATGCAAAAGCACTTCCAACTCAGTCGGTTCTACTGAGATCCAACTAACCAAGTCTTCTATTCAGCAAAATAAATAAATAAAGAAGTCTTGTATTTGCAGGTGTCAGGCGAGTGTATTCGTTTCCCGCATCTCATGCACTTCCCAATACTAAAATTTATGGATTTTCTTCATTACTCATGAGCTATGAAGATATTCTAACTCATGTTTATGGTAGTCATCTGAACAACATAGATCTAGTTCCCTGCAAGGACTACAGGGAATTCAGTCCTAGAATTTATTTTTGATTAACACCACAAGTCCTTGTACCATGTAAATTTTCCTTATTTTCTTGCTAAAAAGCCTAAAATACAAGGCCATTCATACGGTGTTAATTGTGACTTCTAAAGCATCATGAAATATTTGTTAACAATCAATTCATTATTTTATTGTAAAGGCCTCTGCCATGGGTAACCCAAAGCATCCCTAATGGTTAAGTAGACTAGTCCTACAGCCTTCTTTTATAACACATTTTCCTTTTGACTTTCAGAATACAGGCCTATAACTTTGATGAAAATAGTTTTTCTATAGTGGGATAACATTGAGTTCTACAGGCAGAGAGTTAGTGCTCATGCATGCTACCATGCCTGCAGTTTTCAATGCTACAAAGTTCTTATCATATTAAGCATAACATAGATTCATCATTCTGTTCATCTCTAAATTCAATATACTGATGAAAAATTCCATAAGTCCTATATAATAATAGATAGCAAATTCATGATATGAACAAGGTAACTTTTTTACTAAAATTATACGTGTCTTTCTCTTGCCGTGCAGCATAGTTTTTGTCCAATACAGAAAGTTATAATTGGCATACAATTTTGATAGATTATTATAGTAGGAGTGTTGACCAGCTTGGTCTGGAATTTCTGAAACAAAAATTTCAATTTATAACTTTCTCATTATTGAGTTCTTTACTGTGTAACTAACTCAAGACGCACTCATTTGTCATGTATTCACAAGCTAAAAAATCAAAGATTGTAATCACAGACCAAAAAAGGGAATTCATTTCAGAAACTGTTCCAGCTCTTTGCCAGACGATATAAGTATCAGAGGTTTCAAGACAAATTGCATGTTCTACCCAAAGTGTGGTACAGGGAAAACTTTTTGATTCCAAGTTCAGCATTCTGAATTGTAAAATCATATTCACATAAGCTCTATTGAAGAAGGGGGGAAGGACCCACTATAACCAAATACATCATTGCAAGACGGGTGATGAGAACTGCTCTTACTGGCTTCATAATTATTTGCCGTAGTGGGTTCGGAATCAGCAGTGAGGTTCATCCCAGAAAGCTTCATAATGTTCTCAATTTCTTTAACAACCTCATCCATTGTAGGCCTTTTGTCTCCTGAGTCTGCCACACACCTCATTGCTAAATCCACAAACTCTTCTAAGCCTTCAAGATTTTTTCCCATACCAATGAATGGATCAAGAATTTCATGAAGATTGTATAAATCCTTTGACTTATCGATTGCATTCCTTACTTCTACCACAATATACTTCCCGTGCTGTATTGGCTTTCTTGCAGTTATTAGCTCCAACATGACCACTCCAAAGCTATAGACGTCACTCTTCTTAGTCAATTGTTGGGTCATGTAATATTCAGGATCCAAGTAGCCCTAAAAAAACAACAAAAAACCCATTCTCCATGTTAAAATTTGATGCAATGTTTTGAAAATTTTCTACACAGATACTACGGATAAAATAATAAAATAAAATTATATATATATATAGATGGATAGATAGATAGATAGATAGATACCAGTCACCTTAAAAATGAAGGGAATTGGAAAATTTAGATGGGAGGGGGTCCTATCCCCTATTATGGGGACTTCATATCATAAATTACACCTTTTTCCCAACAATGACATGGTGGTTCTGGCAGTAAAAAGAGTGCGCATGTATGTGGGTGCATAAATGCTTGCATTTGCTAGCATGCATAAGGGCATTCCTAGAAGGCTAGCACTCAGCATGCATGACAGGATTATATACTGACCAATGTTCCTTTAACTTGAGTGGTGACAGAATTCCTTTCACCATCAAACTCAGACTTGGAGAGACCAAAATCGGCAACTTTTGCATTAAAACTTTCATCTAGTAGGATGTTGTTTGATTTGATGTCCATATGTATGATGGGAGGATTTGCATGTTCATGCAGATAGACCAAGCCCCTGGCCGCACCAAGGGTTACTTTAAGTCTGCCCATCCAATCCAACCTGATTCCTGACTTCCCTGCAAATACAATATGCATGTTATCAAATAAAAGGCAAATGATTGTGTTCTTACTTGAAAAAAATTTGAAGGAAAGTTAATAGGTACTACATATGTCATGATTAACAAAGTTGTCTCCAAGTTGGGTTGTTAAGGGAGTGGTGTACACTTGAAACTGGAACATGGAACTTCAAGGTAGACGGGACATGTCACAAAGGAGGTTTTGGAGACTGAACCCCCAAACTCAACTCGTTAAATCTTTCAGCTGAATTATATCAGGACTCTCTACCAAGTTTATATTTTTGGGCCAGCAATGTCAGGGTAATTAAAATAGCCACTTTCATTTTTTTCAAGAAGATGAGGCCAGAAAAGCATCGAATGATGTTAATATAGACACAAAATTCATCTCAAATGTCTCTGGTTGGAGGCACATTATTGAAACTATATAAAGATTATATATGTTCATATTCTAGTACAAAGTTCATCATTGATTTCATAGTTGAATACAAGTTATTATGTTGCCCAAATTAATTCCTCAATGGTTAAAAATATTAAAAATAAATAAACTAGAAAGTTTCCATGTGGTTATTTACAAAGTATGCAATGATATTTAATTGTTGCCAGAATTTATATCGAGTGGAGAATGTGAAGAACTGATAAAAGTACCTGAAACACTACCCATTAGAGTACCATTTGGAATATGCTCGTACACCAGCATTTGTTCACCTTGCTCAAAACAAAACCCCATAAGGCTGACAAGATTCTTGTGATGGACCCGCAATAGAAGTTCAATTTCAGTTTTGAACTCAAGCCCACCTTGCATAGAATCACTTTGAGCTCATTTGATGGCAATCAGTTGCCCAGTGGAAGAGTTCCCTGGTAAACCTGTACAAATGTTCACAAATAGACATTTGGTTATCACTTGAAATAATCCATGAATATTCTGAGAAGGCTGAGAAGTTAGCTTTAGGTAGAATTTTCTTTAAAGAATAAAAGTTCAAATTCATTTTGACTTTTGAGTAATCATTTTATTTATAGCGATAAGTACATTTTGAGTGACTCAAAGCTTTGCCTTAAGTTAACCATTTCTTCAATTTTGAATATGCCAAAATCAGGTCTCACTAGTCACAAAGTTAAATTAAGCAATCTTACAATGAAAGAGTAGATATTGATCTAGACATGATAAAAAATATTCACCAAAAATACAGCCTACTGATTAAACTACAAAGTAGCATGGAAGTCGATGCCAATGCACCAAGCATGAAAATGAATTTGGACAGTTTGACCATAATACAGGAATTTCAGGACCAACATCTCCTGTGTTTTGCTTAAAGGGGTTCAGTTTCTCCTTCTTGACGCCCTGGAAAACATTTCTTTGATGTTCTTTGATTCTGTCTCCACTTTCGCCTTTTTAGCTTGCTTTCCAGTTCTTGTACTCTTTTTGTCGCTCCCTTTTCCCTGATAAATAGTGCAGTATAAAGAATATTTATAATGTAAAATTATTTAACAGCAAAAGCCTGTATAGCCATTTGTAGAACATATTTGCAGATAAATTTAGTTAAGGGCTATGCATGTCCAAAGTTAAAATAGATCAAATGTCATGGGTTAAAATAGAAAATGGCCCAAAGTGAATGGTTTAAAAGCATTGGAAAAATATTCAAATATCCTTCCCACAGAAACTTCAATTTTTTAAAAATTTTTCCGGGGGTTTTTTGGGAGTGGCTGGGCTACACAATGGGGGTAGCTCTCTCCTCCACCTATACCCACAACCTATGTGAAGACTTGAACCAAGGTCTAACACAACATTAACGACTTTACCAGCGCCAAGATTTTATAACAATCCACATATGACCAGCAGGGATGCAGACATATCAAAACTTGAAATTGATTTACATAGTAAAGTGGCTTTAACTCTGAAAGTTCATACCTGTAAGACACTCTGAGACCCTGGGTTACTTTCTGTAACAGCTGAAAGGATTTCAACATCTGGTGCTTTTCTATTTGCCTCTGCTAAATCTAACCTGCAAACACGTTCAGTAAACTAGACTTGGTTAAAGCATCTTCAAAGAATACACTCTAATCATAAAAAGTTGTGTGATTGCAATACTTCCTAAATTCATACAAAAACAAGATTAGATGTAATAGTGTGTCAATGCATTGAAGAGGAAAAGTTAGGAAGGGAATACTATAGATGGTTACACAGAAGCTTCAGCCAAGGCTCATCCTTCATGTACTCCCCCAAGATTGAAACTGCATCAGCTACTGCACTAGTAACAATTGAATTAATGAAGAGAAACTGTAATTTCATGCCAAACCAAAGCAAGCACTCCTTCCCCTTTTTTCTAGTATGGGCAATGTTAAATAACCAGTTTAGAATACTCTTATGGTTTGTTTGACAATCAGATTATGTGGTATAAAAAGAAAATTAACTAATTGACATTAGTTCAACCGATACCATCATTCTTCAACCTTTTATATATAGAAGGGGTTTAAGAACATTATAAAATGTTTTTGGAAACATCAGTAACACAGGTGATGACTCACACAGAAGACAGGACTACATTTGGACCAATCACTAATGCAAAAGCACTTCCAACTCGGTTCTACTGAGATCCAACTAACCAAGTCTTTTATTCAGCACAATAAATAAATAAATAAAGAAGTCTTGTATTTGCAGGTGTTAGGCAAGTGTATTCATTTCCCGCATCTCATGCACTTCCCAATACTAAAATTTATGGATTGTCTTCATTACTCATGAGCTATGAAGATATTCCAACTCATGTTTATGGCATCTGAACAACATAGATCTAGTTCCCTGCAAGGACTGCAGGGAATTCAGTCCTAGAATTTATTTTTTGATTAACACCACAAGTCCTTGTACCATGTAAATTTTCTTTTTTTCTTGCTAAAAAGCCGAAAATACAAGGCCATTCATACGGTGTTAATTGTGACTTCTAAAGCATCATGCAATATTTATTAACAATCAATTCATTATTTAATTGTAAAGGCCTCTGCCATGGGTAACCCAAAGCATCCCTAATGGTTAAGTAGACTATTCCTACTGCCTTCTTTTATAACACATTTTCCTTTTGACTTTCAGAATACAGGCCTATAACTTTGATGAAAATAGTTTTTCTATAGTGGGATAACATTGAGTTCTACAGGCAGAGAGTTAGTGCTCATGCATGCTACCATGCCCGCAGTTTTCAATGCTACAAAGTTCTTATCATATTAAGCATAACATAGATTCATCATTCTGTTCATCTCTAAATTAAACATACTGATGAAAAATTCCATAAGTCCTATATAATAATAGATAGCAAATTCATGATATGAACAAGGTAACTTTTTTACAAAAACTATACATGCGTCTTTCTCTTGCCGTGCAGCATAGTTTTTGTCCAATACAGAAAGAGTCTTTTTTAGCTCTCATACCTGCAATTACAAAATACATATAACATTACCAAAAAATCCTTATAAGTATCACCATATTAAATGGATACAAGATATTTAATAGCTTTCAGTCATAACTGCAGGGGTTTGAAGGTGAGGAGATAAAAAGCCACAAACATTGGCTAAGATATGACAAGAGAATTTTTCCCTAACAAAGAAGTAATCACAACCACTAATTAAGATATAATCTAAATGTTCTAAATCTGTCCTACAGCAGTAAAATGCCTATTTAAAAAGGTACATGACTCATTAGTAGTCCTGAGAATAATTAAAAAGTCAAATGACTTGTAACATAAAAACTTAAAAGATTAACATAAGAAAAATATAGATTTTAAGACATTTAAAAATAAATAAATAAAAAAAACAGATAAAAGGAACCAAGATTGGTCACAAAAGCTAAATTATGGGTGTCTAGGCTTCCTTTTAGTGTCCCTCTTTGGATCCTCATATATTTGTGAAAAGTGTTGCTCAAACTCAATGCATTATCATGCAACATGTAGGGCTCTGATGCAGATATGATCATATAGTGTGTAAGGCTGACAGAAAGGTCAGATTTATTGATCTAAGACATTTGGAAATTAGATTAGTGTTACTGAGGTCTCTTACCCAAATGCTTATAAAAAATAAACAGAAGGTAGGCTCTTCCAGTTTGGCACATCCTCATAGACTAAAATTTAGTTTAAGAAGATGAAGACGGACCTTGTGGTATAACCAAGCTAGAACCTTTGAGTCATCAAGCCTAAAAAATTTTGATGATCCAATTTATGCACATACACAGAGAGGGAGAGAAGCATTATTCAAACTATATCCAGTAGACAAAAATATGAAATAGTGTTTATTCACTCAAAGTATTATTAAAAAATTTGTATAGAAATACAGTTATATAAGAGTTTATCAAACATTAGATGGTATCAGGACAGCAGATAATAAGTTACAACTGATAAATAAAAACTGTAGATGAGATGAGCATCTTGGGGGTGGGACCTATGTTTAGCCTCTAAAGATTCACAATGTTCAATATTATTTAAATCTCACCACTCAGGACAGATATCTTGTCTCATTCCAGGAACAGATAGCATGGTCAGGTTTCGATTTGTCAATTGATTGCATGTCAAAACTGTGGTAATTTAAGTCTGGTCCCAACCACCTAAATTCAAGCCACAACTACAAAAGACATTTACTGTCAGATTGGGAACTCCTTATTTCTGTAATCTCATATCAGCACATAACCCCCCACACCCCCCCCAAAAAAAAATACAAGAAAAAAACATTTTAAGCAATGTATTCTAGAAAGCCTCTAACTATGATTTGCATTTAGAAAAGTTACTTATGAAAAAAATAAAATAGTGCATTTGGCAGGCCACCTTTGACATCACAAAGTACTTGCATAGAATTCTCCGCAATAGATAATAAATGTTGATATCCAGGATAGCCACTAATGAAAACTATCTCATCCAATTGCCTGAACTTCCCTGGATCATCTCCCTTCTGCATTGATTTCAAAGGAACATCGCTTCCAGTAAGGTTAAAAGAAATCTAACTAATTAAAACAAAAAGGTTGGCATTCAATAGCCGATACAAAACCTAGAAGATATTAAACTGTGACAAATCAGAACTAGGCAAAAATAAACACATATAGATCTAATAGCTAGGAACAAGTCTAAGGACAGGATCTTTCTCTAGGAAACAGGGAGTATAAATAGTTAAAGCAGTGAGGTATCAAAGACATAATCTAAATGGTATATCATGATTGAAAGTAAATAGATATTTTTGGAATAATTAAAGTGGGAAAAATCAGAACAGGATATTTGTCTTTGATCTAAAACATTATAAATTTTAATTGTACCTTCATTCTAGCTTCCTCAAAAATGGGCAGAAAAATAAAAACAGGATCAACTGGAGTTGCGGTATATAGGCTGCCATCTGAAGTTGCGGTATTGGAAAAAAAGAGCTACATATAGTTAGAATTGCTGGAAAGACAAAAAAAAATAGAATTCAAAATCAAATAGAGTCATCAGAAGTTTCAAGGTGATCCAGGACAAAACAGAAAAATCCACTACAACGGCTCATGGACCACATTAAAGAACTTGATAATGATAACAGAACTAGCACAAAAAAGAGAAAGAAAGCAAAATAATTTATTTAATGTAAATGATGAAGTGTAACAATAGAGAAATGAAATATAATGGTAGGTTGCAATTATTTCTCCCGAAATGTACTTGATGGTGATATATATATATCCACTCCAAATTAAAATTTCCTACAAGCAAATTTAGAACTGTAATCATGCAAATCTAGCATCTACCTTCACAAACATAATCCCCCACAAACCAAGATCCATAGGATTGCTTAAACCAGTGAAGTTCTTGAAGCAGCCCATTGACTAGGAGATAGCAAGCTGTGTTTCCTGTCAAATTAGTGAAAAGATTTAAAAGTTTGAACATCTTAGCTTATAAATGAAAAATGTTAACAACTTCTGAATATATTTAATTGGAAAATGTCATTGTAGAAATAACCTAACCAAACAGAGCGTTAGTCTATTTATCTTGTCTTTCCCCCAACAATCTCCAACTCCTCAAGGAGGATGTTACACAACGAAATCTTCAATTCAAGAATTCTTTAAGAAAGAAAATATATCTTAAAATTCAAGAAAAGGGGGAAAAAAATGAGGAGAGATTTTCTTTTTTTCTTTTTGATAACATAGGAGAACTTCATTCAGATTAGTTGCAAGTCGCAGAGCCCACTATACAACATCACTGATAATCAAACTCCTACGGGCAACTAACCCCACCCGCCAGATCCAGTTACTGGGGGCGAGGAGATAAAGTTTTAAAAGACAAGACAAAACAAAACTCATAAATCATATCAACAATACCTAATACAAATAGGGATAGAGTCGAATATATTAAAAAATTAGTTAACAAAAAAATTGATGATAAGAGCAGGGAGAGAGACTTGTTGCACATACCTGATTTCGGATGGCGAAGTGATAGCATTTGTCCAATACCATTTCCTGTTTCCCCTGGGACTAAAATTTTTACAGCCAAAAACATCAGTCCTTAGCAAAAATATAGAATCACAAAAAATCACCCATTTGATTGTTATGACTGCATTATTGACTATGATGCTGTGAGCACTTCATAAATGAAATACATAATAAACAAAAGAGTTCTCTTAAAAGCTAAACATAACAGTAGTAAACACAAATGCGAATCAGTCCCCACCCACGACCAGAGTGAGAGAGAGACATAGAAGAAGAAGAAGAAAATGAAAGGGAAAGCAGTGGTAATTACCAGGAGCAATAAGAAGACGAGTTTCATCAACACCTTCCCACCAAGCCATGGAAATTTCAGCAAAAGCTTTTCAACCCTAGCTCAGCTCAGCTGTGCAGAGAAAAGCAAACACAACAAAACAAATACAACAGCAACAACTACATGTCGTTTTTTTAACTGGGTTTGAAGTCGTACCGCGCCTTTTTATTTATTTATGAAACATAGGACTACCGTGTAATTTTTATTTTTATTTAATCCAAATAATATTTTGTTACTTACATTTTACATTTTACCCTAACAACGAAAACAAAAAATTGAATCGATGATTTTTATGCCTAAAAGAAACGAATTTTTTTATTTAAAAAAAAAACCTTCAAAAGTCTTTGTCATTTTAATTCAATCCAAACACAAACAAATAAAGAAAATTTGGCTAGAAAATGAACCAAATACACAACCTACGGAACTCAAATGCATTTTTTCTTTCTTTCATTTTCCAGCTAATTTGGTCTTTACATTTTTGTCACTGTCCTGTTATTTTATTTTATAGTTAATTTGGCTTCTACTATCAATTCACTAACAAAAAACACCTATATAGCTAACGGTATGTACGGTTGGTAAGCTTAAAACCTACATGGCTTATAAAATAATAGTAAAAAAATATAACTAACATTAAAAAAATGTCACCTCATCATTTAATAAAGAGAAAAGGCCACATCCAAAAATTAAAAAACAACAAAAACAAAAAATTGAACCCATGATTTTTAGGCAAAAAAGAAATGAATTTTTTATTATTAAAAAAAAAACCTCAAAAGCCTGTCATTTTCTTTCAATCCAAACACACCCCAACAAAGAAAAATGGGTTGGAAAGTGAACCAAATACACAATCAATGGAACTCAAATACATTTCATTTTCTTCATTTTCCAGCCAATTTCATGTCAAATTAGTGAAATTTTTTTTATAGTTTTACAAGCCATTGTAAATTACTTGGTTCTTTCATTTCAAACCACTAGTTTTCTGATTATCACATGCAGAATCTAATCCAATAGTCTCCTAACTTGGATCGCTTAAAAATCAAATCTTGTGATAAATGTCTAGTTATAGATGATCGACATTGGACAATAAATAACCCATACACTGCTTTTAGGCCTTAGACAGTGTAGTTCATCATAGCCATTACAGACTCTTTTGCTTAACGACTTCAACTTAAGTCACTCACAACATTTACATTCAGCAATCATCAGCATAGCCAAAAATACACAGCACGTGATTTAGATTGAAATAGGTAAATAGGACACTTAAATCTATTTGCAAAAGTACCGCAAGCAGATATACTTGGCATACAAATTTGATAGATTATTATACTAGGAGTACTGACCATCTTGGTCTGGAATTTCTGAAACAAAAATTTCAATTTATAACTTTCTCATTATTGAGTTCTTTACTGTGTAACTAAATCAAGACACACTCTTTTGTCATGTATTCACAAGCTAAAGAATCAAAGATTGTAATCACAGACCAAAAAAGGGAATTCATTTCAGAAACTGTTCCAGCTCTTTGCCAGACGATATAAGTAACAGAGGTTTCAAGACAAATTGCATGTTCTACCCAAAGTGGGGTACAGGGAAAAAACTTTTTGATTCCAAGTTCAGCATTCTGAATTGTAAAATCATATTCACATAAGCTCTATTGAAGAAGGAGGGAAGGACCCTCTATAACCAAATACATCATTGCTAGACGGGTGATGAGAACTGCTCGTACTGGCTTCATAATAATTTGCTGTAGCGGGTTCGGAATCAGCACTGAGATTCATCCCAGAAAGCTTCATAATGTTCTCAATTTCTTTAACAACCTCATCCATTGTAGGCCTTTTGTCTCCCGAGTCTGCCACACACCTCATTGCTAAATCCACAAACTCTTCTAAGCCTTCAAGATTTTTTCCCTTACCAATGAAAGGATCAAGAATTTCATGAAGATTGTATAAATCCTTTGACTTATTGATTGCATTCCTTACTTCTACCACAATATACTTCCCGTGCTGTATTGGCTTTCTTGCAGTTATTAGCTCCAACATGACCACTCCAAAGCTATAGACGTCACTCTTCTTAGTCAACTGTTGGGTCATGTAATATTCAGGATCCAAGTAGCCCTAAAAAAACAACAAAAAACCCATTCTCCATGTTAAAATGTGATGCAATGTTTTGAAAATTTTCTACACAGATACAACGGATAAAATAATAAAATAAAATAATATATATATATATAGATATATAGATAGATTGATACCAGTCATCTTAAAAATGAAGGGAATTGGAAAATTAAAATGGGAGGAGGTCCTATCCCCTATTATGGGGACTTCAGATCATAAATTACACATCTCTTTCCCAACAATGACATGGTGGTTCCAGCAGCAAAAAGAGTGCGCGTGTGTGGGTGCATAAATGCTTGCATTTGCTAGCATGCATAGGGGCATTCCTAGAAGGCTAGCAGTCAGCATGCATGACAAGATTATATACTGACCAATGTTCCTTTAACTTGAGTGGTGACAGAATTCCTTTCACCATCAAACTCAGACTTGGAGAGACCAAAATCGGCAACTTTTGCATTAAAACTTTCATCTAGTAGGATGTTGTTTGATTTGATGTCCCTATGTATGATTGGAGGATTTGCATGTTCATGCAGATAGACCAAGCCCCTGGCTGCACCAAGGGTTACTTTAAGTCTACCCATCCAATCCAACCTGATTCCTGACTTCCCTGCAAATACAATATGCATGTTATCAAATAAAAGGCAAATGATTATGTTCTTACTTGAAAAAATTTGAAGGAAAGTTAATAGGTACTACATATGTCATGATTAACAAAGCTGTCTCCAAGTTGGGTTGTTGAGGGAGTGGTGTACACTTGAAACTGGAACATGGGACTTCAAGGTAGACAGGACATGTCACAAAGGAGGTTTCGGAGACTAAACCCCCAAACTCAACTTGTTAAATCTTTCAGCTGAATTATATCAGGAGTCTCTACCAGGTTTATATTTTCTAGCCAGCGATGTTTAGGTAATTAAAATAGCCAATTTCATTTTTTTCAAGAAGATAAGGTCAGAAAAGCATCGAATGATGTTAATATAGGCACAGAATTCATCTCAAATGTCTCTAGTTGGAGGCACATTATTGAAACTATATAAAGATTATATGTTCATATTCTAGTACAAAGTTCATCATTGATTTCATAGTTGAATACAAGTTATTATGTTGCCCAAATTAATTCCTCAATGGTTAAAAATGTTAAAAATAAATAAATTGGAAATTTTCCATGTGGTTATTTACAAAGTATGCAATGATATTCAATTGTTGCCAGAATTTATATCGAGTGGAGAATGTGAAGATCTGATAAAAGTACCTGAAACACTACCCATTAGACTACCATTTGGAATATACTCATACACCAGCATTTGTTCACCTTGCTCAAAACAAAACCCCAGAAGGCTGACAAGATTCTTGTGATGGACCCGTGATAGAAGTTCAATTTCAGTTTTGAACTCAAGCCCACCTTGCATAGAATCACTTTGAGCTCGTTTGATGGCAATCAGTTGCCCAGTGGGAAGAATTCCCTGATAAACCTGTACAAATGTTCACAAATAGACATTTGGTTATCACTTGAAATAATCCATGAATATTCTGAGAAGGCTAAGAAGTTAGCTTTAAGTAGAATTTTCTTTAAAGAATAAAAGTTCAAATTCGTTTTGACTTTTGAGTAATCATTTTATTTATAGCGATAAGTTACACATGCATCCAATGAGCCTTGCAAAATAATAAATAATAATGATAAAAGACTATCAAAATTAACCTTCCCATAACCCCCAGATCCAATACTATTTGCTTCTGAAAAATTGTTGGTGTATTTCTTAAGCTCTTCAAAAGAGAACCGCTTGACTGCTTGTAACTGAGGAGCAATACCATTTCCCATATTTTGATCCCAATGTGCTGCATTTTCGTGACATGAATGCAATAATAAGTCCCTATAAATTCCATATGATTAACTAAAAAGTGCTAGGTCTACATTATACCCATCTTACCAAAAGGATTGTTCTGTTCACTAGCTCTTTCTGCTCTTTTCTTTTGGCGGAAAGCATAAACTACTGCAAGGACTACCAATAACAAAAGGACAGACCCACCAACTGCTACTCCAATTATAATGCCACTGCTTATGCTTGATGATTTGTTCAATGCTATAGGTACCTCAATGATAAGAGAGAGAGTATGCACCATGATAAAATTGCAATAGCATCCAAATAACATGGAGAAAACATAATAACTATTACTTTCCAACTCAGCGTGAAATTCAGGGTTACCTGCTGCACAATTCCCATACGTATAGGCCATAAGATAGAAGGGTCCAAAACTTGGTGGAGGGTTGAAAGACAGAATGTTAATTGCAAATCCAACCATTATAATTGCTATTTGATTGAAACATTCCTGACCAGATGGGAAAACTTCAAGGCTCAGTTCAATGTTTCCAGATGAATTCACAGTGGGATTACTTAGAGAAACTGAATCCACAGGAAGTGCAGAGGACTGAAGAGTTTCCATGAGAGACTTCGCAAGTTTTGCGTAGTAAGTTGTGTTTCCCAAGTCAAAGGAAGCAAGACCTCTGAAGACTATTGTGCCCTTGTATGGATACGCACATTCACAGTTTGGGCTGGCAACCTGATCCGAATTGCAGGAAATTTGCATACAGTTATTTGGTGGTGTAAAATATGAGAAATTTAGTGTGGAACCCTTGCAATAACTCTCTGTCACTTGATCTGTTTTGTCACATACTGTGTTACCTTCAAGTCTGCAAAATGTTGTAGATAATTACAAGAAATAAAGATTATAGATAAAAGTACATTGTTTGTCAAGTTAACTTCTAACAAGTAATCAAACAGCTTGCACTTCTTCAACACAGTTAAAAAAGAAGAAGAAGATGCAATGACCAGATAATTAAAGGTTACTACTTACAATAACGTAATGTTTCCTCCAGGAATTTGTGCAACATTACTTATGGAATTGTTCTGCAAATCTATAAGTTGCAATTGGTTGCCATTTGTGGTATTGATATCCAAGGTGCCATTGAAACGGTTGTTCCTTAGTATACTGTTCACACATGCCAGAACATACACCTTTTAATCATCATTGTCATTCTGTGAGGATAATGTGTAGACTTTTTTGTGTTCAAACAGGTTACACATGTTTGTTCTGTTTGGATTTTCTTTACTCTCAATGACAATGACACTGAATGTGGTGCTACTTGAGATCAAGCTGATACTCACACTTTCTGTAAATCGGGAAGGCTGAATAGGTCAACAGGAACTTGTCCTTGAAGTTGTGCATTTTCCATCATTCTGCCATTCAAGATTAATATGTTTATGAATATTGAGCACTTCAAACCTCCATGCAGCTTGACAAAATTTTATATTGGATTCATACGCACACACACAGGGAACTATGGAGGAGGATCATACAATGTTGTCAATAACGGTAAGGAAGCAATCCAAGGAGGAACATCAGAAACAGTGAAACTATTGTTGCTCATATCCCTAAAAAATACATTTCAGTCAGAATGAGAATTGATCACAAACTATTAGATTTATCATAATAGATATGAGACCATGATTTATATCTGTTTTAAAGAAGAAAGAACATTTAACTGGATCTTTTATTAAAAGAATGTTTAACCGATAATCTTTTATAATAGTCTAACCATGCCTACTAGCCACCACACCAGTGAATTCAGTCGCTATAGTTATCACTACTTACAAATAGCTGAGGGAGTTCATGCCAGAAAGGTTGGCCATAGGGCCACTCAGGTTGTTGTTGGACAAGGACCTGGAAGCAAATTACTGTAAGCCTCACTTAGTTAAGTGAAAAGCTTCTCAAAAAAAAGTTTAAAAGCTTTGATCAGCATATCTATCTTTTTTGCTTACAGCTCGATGACATTTGTAAGATTATTGAGATTTGAAGGTAGCCCACTTAATGAATTCCGATCAAAGCGTCTGTAGCCAAAACAATATATTCAGTACACAAAACTTGATAGAAGTTCACAGCTAGCATAATCTCAACTATGAATTCTATTAAATGACAGAGCTTCTTACACTATCTGCAAAGTCTGCACAAGTCCAAGTGTGGAAGGGATGCTACCATTTAAATTTAAATTATTGCTGTCAAAAAGCCTGCCCAATAAAATCAGTAGCAGGTAGAAATTAATGTCTCAAGTGACAGTGCTCATATAATTATTGGGATATCCAAATCGAGAAGTTGTATTCTTTAATTTCCATGTTAAAGACATTTATTCTGATATTCTACATTAGAGTAAAATATACTGCAGAGGAAATACCTATGAGAAAAAGGGCATTAAGAAGAGACTATATTAGTTACATACATTTCCCATATGTGGTCATTTCAAAAGCTAGCCACCAATTTTCTCCACTAGTCAGACCATATGTAGACAAACAATGGATAGATCTTCTTCAGCCACAAAAGATATAATCACAAATTCATGACAGCAGACAGTTCACAAAACTTACACATGTATGAGAGTCATATTTGGGTTGAAAAGTTTAGGTGGAATTGTGCCCGACAGCTTATTGTTTCCAAGATGACTGTAGATAATGAAAGAATCTTAGACGGATATTAATTGGACAAAACAAAGCAATAGTGCAAAGAGGATTTAATCAGCTCAAAATCACAATGAGCCTTAACATACAAGTGCCTCGTTTGAAGTAGCATATCAAGACCAGATTTAGTCCCATCAGAGACTGGGATGGGTCCTTCAAGCTGGTTGTCAGTAAGGTCCAAATAATAAAGGTTGGACAGATTGCCAATGGAATTTGGAATTTGTCCAATGAATTTATTAGAATTCAAAGATCTGCAATGAATAGAGCCTGAAATCAGTGTCTATCAGAACAGACAAAATCTGCACTTAAATTATTAGAAAGTAAGAATGTAAAAGAAAAGATAGTAAATCAAATATTGAACAGCCCTCATCCAAAGCACAAGCATCCATAAGGAATTTCACGTGTATTGGCCATTACAGCAAAACAATGAAAGAATTGCAAACTCAGAAAGCCTTACATAGAGATTAGCTGCTGTAAAGAACCTATTGTGCTTGGAATAGGGCCAGTGAAACCGCAACCCATCAGGCTTCTGGTGTGCAAATAAAAAGACCAAATGTTAATTACAAGAATTCTAACCACACTGTCAGATTCTCTGAAACCAATCAGTATTTCCTTACAAGGTTTGTAGCTTCTTCAAACTCCCAATTTCTTGTGGAAGTGTTCCTGTCATGTTCATGTTGAAAGATAGATCCCTATATGAAGAAGCTGGTAATTAGGATTGAATTACAATAGACTAATTGAACAGCTATTACCAAATACAACATATAATGATGGTGCTCTTGAATTTGATTCACTTGAACATGCAAATGAAATACATATTCTTATTCACTATTTTTATGATAGTAACCCTGAAATGGTTAGTTGCTAAGACTGAAGTCTTAAAGATAAAA
The DNA here is from genome assembly GCA_023621385.1 of Quercus gilva. Lineage (NCBI taxonomy): Eukaryota > Viridiplantae > Streptophyta > Magnoliopsida > Fagales > Fagaceae > Quercus > Quercus gilva. Next base: position 16,331,989 of record CM042484.1, on the reverse strand, counting down.
GAGCACGCCTTGGAATTGGAAGCATGCATTGAACATATTGAACACTGAAGCTTAAGATATATGAGCGCTGTAGACTAAAAGTAAAATTAGCTCTAAATGGGTTCCCATGACAATAGAAGGGGCTAAGTGCAATTAGAACTTAGAACACCTACAAAGTCTGTAACTCAGAAAATGACCCGATATCTCCTGATAGCTGACCCGTCACATTAATGTTTGATAACAATCTGAAATTGAAAGCAGTCAAGTTAATATCAATTTGAAAGAATGAGCAACCTTCCTTCCAAAAGCATTAATTGGTGAAAACAAGCCAAGGAACATACATGGCGATCACACGTGAATTGTTGCACTCAATTCCTACCCAAAGGCCACCACAGGGATCAGAACCCACCCAATTGGAAGGAGTGTTCATCCAGTTAGCCGTGAGAGACTGTAAAGCAGCAGCTGCATCAGAAAAGAAATGAAAATCTAATCATTTAGTCACCAAAATTGAGTACAAAAAATAATAGGATCCTAATAATAATAGAAAGCACCTTACAAAAACTTACCCTTTTGTCATTGTGGAAACATATGTGTGGCATGTATTCCTATTTGTTTTGTGTTTTGGAAAGCTCAAAAAATACTAATACGTTTTTCTATTTTTAGCTGGGAAAGCCTAGTCACCCATAAATATAAATGTTCTTGTTATGGATATTCATATCTATAAGGTGAGAGACTGGACAGAAGAGAGAACAGAATCATTCAGCTCTGGATTGCTAACGATTCATTGCCAAGCCACTTAATTTGTATGTCTTTGTTTTATTGCTTTATTTTCATATCGTATTTGTGTGTTCTTGTAGACGATTCTGTTATGATAAATTTAATGGTTGATACCATTTGTCAGGACCCATGTAAATGGAAACGCTAGTCATGTCTTTTCTATATTCCAAAGTCAAGTTACAATTAGACTCCTTATAATCACTTAAATAACCTAATTCGACCTTGTAAACAGCCAATTTGGAAGTCACCATACACCTCTAATGATACAATTTTTCAATCCAATTCACATAGTCCAGCTTATCACAGCTCTAGTTAGTAAATTCACAACAATTGGAATCAAGATGGGTGGAAAAAAAATCACAATTTTGCTATGTTCTTTACTAGATTCGTGGAATAGTTGAAAGATGTTTTGGTGGGAGTCAGAGAAATCATTAAATTAAAGATGGAAATTTATGAAATATAAAAAAGTTGTGTGTTGGAACTTGGAATTGACTGTGGTAGAAAGAAACACTCATGTAAATGTACGTTTTCATTGTGTGGGAAACCTGGCAATTCATTTGAATTGAATGAGATTTCTTAGGAGGAGGAGAGATAGACACCATTGGTGTTTGGGGTTTAGACTCTGCCACTTCTTTTTACATGACAATATGTTGAAAACATTTTATACACTTCCAATCTTCTGCTGGTGTCTTTTATAATAGTATAAAACTATAAATTAGTACTAGGGAAAATCTTATTTTCAATACATAAGAGACTTTATCAGTTGAGCTATCTGGAACTCACTTATTTGGAGTTTTAAAATTTTTTTTTTTCAATATTAGAATAATATATATATATATATATTTTTTTTTTCTAAAACTCCAAACTGCAACTTTAACCTTAAAATTGTTTTAAACTTTAAGGACCCTTTAAAGCTCTTTAGTAAAATCACCAAACATTTAGCACTTTCATTTAAAAGAGCTTTAATCCCTTAAAAACACTTACGAATGTCAACCCCTCTAAAAAGTAAATTCATATGGACTCTAGAGTGTGTCTTCGTATTATCAAAAAAGTACTTTAATTTAAAAAAAAAATTGTTCGTGATTAATTAAAAATATTTTTGTTCTTAGAAGAAACTGATAAACATTTGATGATTTTAGTTTTAGTTTGGATTGCGCTAAAAACGGAATCCAGCACATTTGCGTTATAAACAATGGGTTCCATGCACTATTTATAGGACCCACAAGACAGAATTTAGTGAAATTTTCATTAAAACTAAGTCTCACGGTACTATTTATACATTTAAAAATTATTTTACTACAGTATTTTCAATTTTCAACATTAAACGATATCCAAACAGACCTTTACTAAAAAGCATAAGGGCGCTTAAAGCTTGTAAAGCTATGTGTTTGTTTAGCATTACTGTAAGAAGTAGAGCTTTTAGTGTTTTGAGTCTTGACAAATAACAATGAATAGAATTTTTAATTTCTTGATTATAAAACACGAATAGTGAATTGTAGAGCTTAAAGCTTTGAAAGTTAGCTTTAACCTTAAAAGGCTAAAAACAACTTTAGGGCCCCTTCAAATGCTTCTCAAGTACTTTAGCAACTGCTTAGCTAAACTAAAGAAAATTAAAAATTTAAGAACCTAAGTTTTATGTCTAATGATGTTATAATCCTGAGATTAACACACAAAACATTAGAAATGGAAAATTCGTCTCCAATTGGTCAAATTGTTGTCAATGGTCAAGTGGATAAGTGGTTTTGTTCTCCTAAACATTATAAATGCAACTCAAAAGAATTTATTCTTGTCATTTCCATGTTTTTTTCTGCAATCATATAAAGTGTTTGCTTCCCCAAAAAAGAGAGAAGATAAAAGTGTTTGATTAAGAAGGAAAGGAATTAGAATAGGAAACCCAACACAGATATTGGCCTATAATCTTCAAGGTCTGAAGAATTAAGTACCTAACCATGGATGCCAACTATATATCAACAACTAGTACAGAGAAATCTAAAGAACACATTGTAGTCTATCAACATATCAACAGAAACATGAATAACTGAACTACAGAAAAGACAGATCAAATTGAACCAAACTTACAGTCTAAACCGTTTGTAACCGCTGCTATAACCGAGAATTGAATGAATAGAAGCAACACTAACACCTTACTCCATTGACCCATCATCAAGAACAATAAGCTTCAAACCCCACAATTCTAAAGTTGGTAAGAAAATCCTTAGAGAAGTTTCAGGATGCTGCACCCATATAATATATTCCCAGTAATCAACTCCTGCTGCTATTTTTTTAAACAAAATTCAACCGTTCGAAAACTTTTGTTCATACTGTAACCGTGTATATATGATGAACTTATTTGAATGGATTATATTTGTTCACATAAATTAAAATGCAATCACCATCACATGATATATAATATATATTTCTACTTTCAAAAAAGATAAAAGAAACGACCCGGCCAGAGTGTTTACTCGATACGGCCAAGTCAATGGTCGGAGTTTCAAGAATTCATATATTAAAATTTAATGTTGCATGTTACGAACTAGAGTTAACAATGAACTGCATAAGATAACACTTGCACTGGTTAACTTGTAATACTTTAAGTATTACAAGTTACAATAAATTTACTATCATATCAGAAAGATAATTTGGCTAAATTTTGATCTGGTCGATTTTTAAGAGTTCTCATGGTTTATTTATCAGTTTGGTTGAGAAAACTAAGAAGATTTCTAGCCAATAGGTAATAACTACGACAAAATTGTCATCTATCAGATAGAGCCTCGCCGTGTACGTACGTAGCACCAGTTTTGCCTCCACATACTCCACCCTGGTCTAATAAAGACTTCTTACATTTGACTATCTCCTGTTGAGTTCCCATTTGGAACCAAAAGATAGTAAGGAAGAAAAAAAAAATACTAACACAAAGTTGCTTGTATTCATTGGAATATGCTATTGTGTGATCATGGTACAAGAGTACATTTTTGCTACATATAACTCTTTGTCATCCATAATTTCTTAGATTTCACATGATTCATGAGGTTTTGGATTCAAGTTTTCAAAACCTTAAGGTCTATTATAGAGATTTCTTCCAGTAGTTACCCGGTGTATGTGAATAAGAGATCTGCATATTTATATATATAAATGAAATAATTTAAGCCAAAAAAATATGCCTAAAGCAAGAATTGATTTTTCTAACAGTATTTTAAAAGTTGTGACTCGCCAAATTTCATGATCTTTCAATAGTGTTTTTTTTATTAATGTCTCTTCATTATTTATTTATATATTCATATTCAGTTCTTATTTATATATATATATATATATATAGTATATGTTTGGATTGAGAGTTTGCATTTCTCACGTTTCACGTTTCACGTTTTTTTTTTTTTTTTTTTTTCCTGTTTTCCAGTTTTAGAGACAAAATCCATTATTCATGAACAGTGCGTGCATTGCTCATGCATTGTAGCAGCACTGTTCACATACTATTCACGAGACCCACAAGGCTACAACCACTTTATTAAAAAAAATTTAAAAATAAGCCCTACAGTACTATTCACATATTTAAAAATTATTTTGCTACAGTGTTTTCAATTTTCAGTTTTCAGCAAAATAAGTTGTATCCAAACGGACCATATATACACATCTATATAATAAGAATACATCTATATAATAAAGATATTTAGGTAATTTTTAGAATTGCTATGGGTAGATTTCAGGTTTGTAGTACTTTCAATTTACTAGTAGCCCAATAGTAAACTCTCTTTTGAGTGAGGAGCAAATGTTGTTTTAAAAAAAGTGATTCAATGCATCTCACAGCTATATTTTATCCTTCTTCTTATTCTTACCATATTTTTCTAACAATTTTAATAGAATATTTCAATGGAATGAGGATCTAAAGTAGACTTTTAAAATTACAAATCAAGGCTTTATGAAGTTATAATATAGGTTTGACGGAACCAATATTTTTGGTCGCCAGAAAGCCAAGATGAAATTCATTCTTACTACATGTTGAATATTATCTACATCTCGGATCCAAACTTAAAGCACTTCCTGAACCAATTCCCAAAGATATCGATTCAATCAGGACAACAAGGAAGAATCATGAGGGGGACAAACTTGTTTGTAGATGTAGAGGGCATATCTTGAAAAAAGTTTTGAAACCCGGACCGTTTATTGAATCGTAAAAGAGAGAGGTTCAAGATTTTTAAGAGAGTGGCTTTGACAGACTTATCCCTACAGCTACAGCCCAAATATCAATTGACTAATTAAAGATACTTTGCGTGTCTTTCTCTTACCTACTCCCTAGGATGCATTATCACTCTGACAGACTCATCAACACCACCACAAATTTGACAAACAAAACATCACTCTCCACCACATATTTCAAACCCACCAAATTATCTAATTGACCAAAATCAAAAGAGAACAGAAACTAGAAAAAGCAAATCTAACATTTGCAAGAATTAGCACACGGATGCATTTTCTTCATCCATTTGCAAGAATTAGCACGCGCGTTTTCTCTCCACCTTCCAAATCAATTTCAGCCTCCAAAGCAATGACAAGGTACTGAAATCATCTATCTTTAAATCAGCTCTAGAAGTTCCAGAGACACAAGCCTTGAAGAAAAGAGTTTCAAATGGCAGCCAAACTTTAGCTTCGTCCACAAAGACCTGAATTTGTGCTTTCTTTTCTTCGTCATCTTCTTCTTCTTTGTGTTTTTTTTTTTTTTTTTCCTTACAAATCAATGGTTCCAGATCTTAAAAAAAGAGAAACGTTTGAACTTCAAAAACCAGCCACGGCTCTCAAAACCGTACGGTCCGACCACGATTCGCATGGGTTCCTATTTTTTCATATTGAACGGTTCTTGAAGTAAAAAAACCGTAAGACTGAGAGGTTCGCGATTTTTCCGGTCGGACCGTACGGTCCGGTCCAGATTTCAAAACCATGATCTTGAACACTCTTTCCGATTGATTACATGATTCTCTATCTTTCTCTCTCTTTGACCACTTATTTTTCACCCTTCCCTCTTCTCTCTCTCTCTCTTTCTTGTTTTCTCTTCTTTTCTTTTATATTGGTGACTTGAAAACAACTGCTATTTTAAAGCTGCCAAATAAAGGAAATAGTGAACTTGTAATTTTGTTTAAGTTTTCTTATTTTATTTTATTCTTTAAAATTAGTTTAGGTGTACATAAAATTTTTATTGAATTAACAAAACAATAGAGTGAACCTAGAAACAAACCTATTAATACCACAAAAAAAAAAAAACACTTAATTATTATAGATGATGGTTTTCATAATTTTTATTACTTGGTTTTGAATCGATCTGTTATAAACTAAAATATTCCAAAAACCAAATATTGTGTTTCCGATAAACAAACCGAATACATTATCCTTTCTCTTGCACACAAACCATGTCATAACATCCAATCTTATTTTTTAGTAACTATATAATACTGATCGTTTGCCTTTTTCTTTATTGCTCTTTGATGAAAGTTTTTAAAGAGCAAATTTACAAATGAGAAGTTCTAAAGACAAAAATTCTGTCACAATTTGTTGAAGTAATCAACTGTATGTGAGTGGTAAAAAACAAGTAATAAATTCATGTGAAAATAATTGTTCATTACTTATTATAATAGTCCGTGTCAAGAAATTGTGACAAAAGCCATATCCATAGAAGCACTGTTTACAAATAACCAGAAGATAGAGCTCATTACATTATTATTGCCACCAAGGTAAGGAACAAAAAATGAAAATGAACGAGATACACAGTAATACTAGTAAAAAATAAAAATGATCATAGAACCAAGACTTTCTTAGTTTCTTGCTACCTTTAGAATCCACCACCCACCCTACCCAACTTTTTTAAAAATCCAATGCACCTGCAGATTCTCCAAGCCTCAACACTCACCTTTTAACTCATGATCAAATTATACAAATTAACCAAGAAAAGAGAAGTCTTCCTCAGTCAATGCCCTAGAAGAATACATATCTCCTTCACTACCATTAGAAGAATAAGAGCCTTCTTCATTCACATCCCTCTCACTCAACTCTTCAATCTTCTCCACAGCCTCCTTCAAATCCCACCTCCTCTCCACATTCCACTCACAGCAACACATTCCAATCTTCAAAAGCTTCAGCATTTCTTCCTCACTGTCTTTTGTTCCTTTCATGTCCATATCAAACACCTCACCTGTCCACTCTTCTCTCACAACTGAGTTCACCCAAGTTTCCAAATCCACATTAGCTCCCTTACCATGTTTCAGATAGTTTGCAGGGAATTTCCCAGTTAAGAGTTCAAGAATGAGTATCCCAAAGCACCACACATCAGTCTTTTTGGAAGTACGGTCAGTTTGTGTGAACTCTGGGGACTTGTATGCTGCCATGTATTGATGAGCATGGTCTTTGTTGATGACTGGGACAAGAGCAAAGTCTGACAAGATAGGCCTGAAATTTTGGTCTAGAAGAACATTGGAGGATTTTAGGTGACCGTGTGGTAGTGATAAGGTAGGGAACTCTTTGTGAATGCAAGCTAAGCCTCGAGCTACTCCTTTGATGATCTTTAAGCGAGTTGGCCAATCTAGACCTGACTGCCCTGGAGCACGCCTACCTGAAAAAAACACATAGTAAAGCCAAGCATGATATTAGAGCTTTGCTTATACTGTAATGCCATGCATGATATGTGCTTTAAGTTTTTGTTTCTCTTGTTCTCAGAAAAAAAATGGGCTTTATATTTCCTCGACTTAGTTTTCAAAACTACTTTTCGTTTTCATGGTAAGCCAAACGTGTTTTTAGAGTCCTCCGTAATAGCTCAATTGCAAGATTGAATACTTCTTCAATCTCAATCAAATTGATGGGTACAGGAAAATAGTGGATCATAGACTTTTTTTTTTTTTTTTTTTGCTAACATATTGGATCATAGACTTAGTACTGTAAGTTATTTTTGCATCTTATGATTGTTTGTTTGTTTTTGTTTTTCTCTTTTGTCCATCTTTAAGTTTTCAGGCTCAAAGAATTTCGAAAAAGCAAATCACGAAAGTCTAATTGTCTTACCACCTAATACCCACCTACTACACATGGGACTCACAATTTGAGTTGTAGACCCATGTATGAGAAGTGGCAAGACACCTCAAAGGATCCAACCTTTTTTTTTTTTTTTTTTAAATAAAGGCTAAAATTTTGTAAGAGTTTTTATGAAAATTTTAAAATACTAAATACATTGATGTGACAAAGTTTGGAATAAAATGTAAGATTTGACTTAAATTTAATGCTCCAACACATTAAACAGAATACAATTCAACCATGTGCTCAAAATTGATAGCGTATTCACATTATGTGACATCCAACACAATGGAGGCTTTGCCCTAATATGTGGAATAGATAAATCTTAGACTTCAATCTTGTCTACTAAATAATAAACAGAAAAGAAAAAATAAAATAAAATATACCAAATCAAAAGAGGCTCAGAGAGCATACCATGGAGATGACTGGCGAGGCTGCCATTTTCGACGAAGTCAGAGATCAAAAGCTTTTCTTCTTTGGTATAATAAAAGGCCATAAGAGGAAGCAAGTTAGGGTGTGACAACCTTCCTAGCTTTCTCATATGATCATGAAACTCATCTTTCCCACCATTGTTCATTTGCTTAAACCTCTTCACAACCATAGTAGGCCCACTGAAAAGAACAGCCTTATAAGATGACCCAAAACTCCCACTCCCCAATACTTCAGCTGAGGCTCTAAGTAGGTCTTGTAAATCAAACCTCTCCCTATCATTTCTCACAAAGAACAACTTTTCATGCTCACCTTTTCTGTACCCAGCAGGTAACTCAGCTGATTGGGACTCCTTCAAGCTCACATCATAACCAAAATTCTTGTGGGCTTTTTCCTCATGATCATGAGCCATTTCATATTGAGATGTTTTGGCTCGGCGGCCATGTACGTATAAAATTGCACCTAAGAGAGCTAATGCGGCAGTAACAATAACTAAGATCCCAATGATTAGGAGGTAGTGCCTCTTCGGCTTTGGGGTTGGGGGCTTGCATGGGTCCAGAGGCTTTCCACATAGACCTATATCGCCTGCTCAACCAAACACTATTTATAAGTTTTACGTCCAAATTTTACACCAAGAAAATTCTTAGAAAAGGTTTAGTAATTAAAATTTTCCTGCAGCATTGGCTTCATAAGATTCCTTAATTTTCAAACATTTAATTGCGTTAACTAATAAAATACAAATAGTATTATCTTTCTAAGAACAATTATATTCAATATAGCTATCACTACCTAAGTTTTACCCAATTCATTATTAAAGAAAGAAAAGTTATGGGCTACTCTTCACTAGTCTTCAGTGAATGTATATCAGTATATGTAGATAGGTGCTTGCTTGTATAGAATAAAACTTTGAAAGAACTTTTTAATAATGAAGAGAAATTTATGCTGGTCATCTTGGAGAGAAAAGTCAAACCATCAATGGTCACCATGGTGACCATTGATGGTTTGACTTTTGCAATCAATATTGCTGATGGTATTGGTATCAACGTGCAAACCACTTTACAAGTATTAATTCTGTTTGGGATTCAGGAACCAGAAATGGTGACAGGAATGTCGATCGACATTCTGTAAGTTTAATGTAATTAAATAGATTCTATAGATCCATCCCTTAATTTGTTGGGTTCAAATCCCTTGATTTGTTTAATCTTCCATTTTTCTTCAAGTTTCAATTCCGCTAACAAAATCCAGAAAATAAATGCTAATGTTGTTATTATTATTTTATAACTTTGTTGGACTTAATCTTTTCAATTTATTTAGTAGTATCCACCATTATTAATATCTTTCAAGACCTTAATGATTAGTGAATTACCTGAAATTTTAATAAAATTTCATGTAAAGTAAACTAACTATCTTAATAATTAATGAACCACATGACAAAAACATAATTTTACAATGAAATTATGATATATAATCAAAATAACTAAAATGCATTTTAAAATTTATTCTAAATTATTTAAAACTTTTGATTTTAGAATCTTAGTTTGAGTAGAATTTGAAACTTCTTGAAATTTAGGTAATATAGAATTTTGCTTAGTGTAAACTATCCTAACAATTAATTATAATAAGTCACATAAATTGTGATTCATTCCTACCATATATTTAATTAATGGAACCCAATTATTATGTGAAAAGTAGGAGTATCAGTATCATGTCGTTATAATCTCAAAGTATCAAATAATTAGTCTTCGGTAATATGTCTCAAAAAATAAATAGTCTTTGGTAATATAGACTATAGTTTAATTTTATCTAAAATAGACTATCCTAGTAATTAATGAGAGATGATTTGATAACCACTTTTGTTTGAAGAACTAGGATGAATAAGAACAAATAATAAGAAGCTCTTATAAAAGAATAAAAATAAAATAATAAGCTTTTATTCCATTTATAATTGCACTGTTTATCAATTATCAGTCCTAACTTTGAAAAATTTAGGCCAGTACTATATATGTTACTAAATATGAATATATCTTTCTGCAGCGCTTTGGTAGGGCACCTCTCCTATAAAATACTTCCCTCACCGAAAAAAAAAAAAAAAAAAAACAAAAAAAAAAAAAAAAAAAAAAAATCAACTATTTTGTGATATACATTAGACACCCAATGGAACTGAATTGTTTTCTCAAATTGGAAGGAGAGGGAAGAAGAGGTTTCATATTTTTTATCGAACTTTATTTTTTTGTTTTGAGTTATGATATTTTGTCTTGAGGGGTGTGACTCTAGCCTATTGGTGGACTGTAATTATTGAAATGACAACAACAAAACAAAAAACAAAAATTGCTATCATTTGGTGATTGTGAGTTTTTGTATATAATTGGAACAAATCGGACAACTTCTACGGCCTCACATGTCTAAAAGCAATCGCCTATAGAAAAAATAGCAATAATAAAGAACAAATAAACACGGGGAAATAAAAAGGTCTTTGTGGGCTTACGTGATAAGCTACTTTGCATTATCAAATAAATTATAATAACATGGGAAGATGAATGTTGTGATTTTCGAAGGAACAAGTTGAAAGGGAATGTCAACTTTGTACATCTTTCAATATATGTACGTGCCTAGCCTTAAGTACCATGTCTATGAACAAATGAAATGGAAAAAATATTTAATGGGGAAGGGAAGCAAATATATGTCAAACAGTAAAACTTGAATATTCAAATTCAATTGGAAACTAGCTAGTCCATGCTTGAACATAGAAATTATTATTGGCAAATATCATAAACTCCACAAAAGTATCACCATATCAAGAGAAGAAAAGAATTCTTTCTATTTGCTTTTAAAAGAGGATGTGAAAGTAATGATTTTGATAGTTGAAGTTGAAACACTTCTTGTTATTTTGGAAATCTATGACTAAGACCGTGTAAATGAATATTGAAAAAATGAAATGAAAATACATAATGTGACCGAAACAACTTACCCAAAAATGAGCTTGAGTTCACCAAATTGCTTAGTTTTTCCGGAATCGAACCTACAAAGTTGTTGTAAGATAGATTGAATTTTCTCCATTGACTCTGTTGAAAATCTGGTATGTTTCCTTCAAATTGGTTACCCACAAGGCTCAACTCCCAAAGCGAAGGCAATGCAACAAGGGACTTGGGGATTTTACCCTTAAATTCATTTCTTTCCAAATGAACTTTCCACAAACCATTCATTCCATCAAAAGCATCATCTGGAATATCACCTGAGAAGCCGTTTAAAGACAAATACAATACCTTTGTTAAACTAAGTTTCTTCACAGTAGGCATTGGACCTTTGAAGCAATTGTTCATGAAACTTAAACTACGCAAAGTTGGTATCTCAGCCAATGCGTCTGTGTCAATCATGCCCGAAAGAGACATGTTCTCTAGGCGCAACCCATAGAAGACATCGTTGCGGCAAAGCACGCCAGCCCAGTCACTTTTGTTACCATTGCACAAACTGATGGAGGGGTTCCAGTTGCTTAGCGCGGCGGCGTTAGACAAAGAGGACCTGAACTTGAGGAGGTTAGCCTGAGTAGCATTGTCCATAGCACCGTACGTTGCCACAACATGTACTAACATGATGAAAAACATGAAAAGCCATTGTTGTACTAGTACTTTGTTGCTAGCCATGACGGTGAGGAATGTTGAAGTTGGCTCTCAAAGCAACATAGGCGATGGGAATAATGAAGATGAAGATGAAGATAAAGATGGGGGGGAATGTAAAGGGTACAAATGGTGAAATTGACAAAGTCCCAGCTACCAGGAATGAGCTGTTTATGGCCGGCATTTAGAGAATTATTGGATGCATTCCCTTCAATTTTTTTTTGTTTATTATTATATAGCTTGGTGTGTGCTGGTAAGTTTGCCAGTTTTTCTTTGTCAATGATCAATGTTGATGATACCTGGCCCAAAAAGATATACTCCTATATAAATTAAAAAACGCAAACTTTGATTTTGAGGTTTATTGATGCCTCGCCGGACAAAAATGCAAATACAAGAATTACCTTTATAAGCATGCTGTGTCTCAATAAAAAAAAAAAACAAAAACAAAAACAAAACAAAAAAAAAAAAAAAAACCTGCTGAGTTTTGTCCATGGGTTATGTGGATGGGATAGATGGGCTGGGAAATTAGGCCCAATCCTTCAGCAGTGACCAAATTCACATGGACTTAGGGCCTGGAATTCCTCACAGATTGATTGGACTTCTAATCCAGAGGTAGAAGATAACAAGGGATTGGGGTTAGTATGAGATCATAGAAATTAGATTATGAAAATACATTAGCCCTTAAAGTTTAGGATTATTTTAGTTTTGGCATTTTATATTTAAAAATTTTCATTTTAGCTTTATCATTCATTTTTGTTAGTAATTTGTGTGGTAGGTTGAATACTAGATAAGTGATGTCTATTTAGACACGACACTCATCTAATGTATAAGTATGACTAAATTATTAACAGAAATTGATGACATAGCTAATAAGAAAACAGAATCAAATATAAAGACTTAAAATAAAAATAATATTAATAAGTATATTTAGAAAAAATTAAGTCTTTGTTTAAATTTTGAGTTTAAGAAACGAATATGATGATAATAGGGTGGCTAATAGAAAGGCAACTAGCTAAAAGAGCTTCAGGGGAGCCTTTATTCTTCACTTCCTTGCAACCTGTACCAACTACTCTAGGTCAAACTCACGAGACAAAGCAAAGGCTCTTCTTGCTTTTTCTTTATTGCTTTCGGCACCTGAAATTCGTGTTATTATTCATTTGTATAGTTACCAGTTGAGAAGTTACTAAAAGTAAAATTAGGGCGGACGAAGTGTACAAAAGATAACTTGACAAAGATAAATAATACACATTAGCCACAAAAAAAAAAAAAATATATATATATATATATAATATAATATAATCCATGATATTTTTTGTAGATATTCTTTTAATAAGGTAATTAAATGAGGTACCTAAAAAGATAAGGACAACAATAATTTGATGGTTAGAGTAAAAACTTAGTCACTATTATGAATAGATCTATTATAAATATATGTAGGGATGTCTTCTAATATATGTAGTCAACTTTGATTAATTTGTTGTGAATTCATAACCAACCTAAAAGGTTTTAGGACTAAAATTTAGTTGTTGTAGTTAATTAAAATGCTATTTCGTTCATTACATAAATGTCTGATTTGTGAAGAGAAAAATTTATGAAATAGTCATCACAACATCAGTGGACACAGTTAAAAACAATTTAGTTAAATTAGATACTTCTATAGAGGGGATCTAAAATTTGTTGGTCGTCTAATAGTTTATGCTAAAAGTAAGATTTGAGAATCACAGGTTGCTTAGTGGCTTCAATCGTACGAGTTTCCCAGAACACAAATCTAAAGATTGAAAATACAACCTTTAAATGGTGTATATTATAAAATAATGAAAATAAAGGCCATATAATGGGCTGCCTTTTTCCTCATGACATTAAATCAGTTCCTGTTTGTAAGAAAAACATCATTCTTTAGCCCTAGTTTCATTTGGCTTAACAACAATATTACCATAACATTTAATCGCACACTTAATTTTACAACATATTAAATAGTTGGTTATAATTAAGTAGTGGAAAAAAAAATAATAATGAATCCATGTAAAAACTAATGTAAAATTAGTGATCATCAATTTATAAGACCTATAAAATAAAATTTGTAATATTCACATCGCATCCTTCTTCTTTTTTTCATTTCTTTTCTTTTTTAGATCCTCAACATTACACTTAAAAAAGGTAATTTTAGTATATTACCAACGCACCAACCATTCAAACACTACAAGTCTACAAAAGCATATTTCTCAAATCCCATTTTCCAAGCAACGCTTTCTCACTTTTCCAACCATTTGGCTTTTTTCCCAACCATATAAAATCACTGCATCACACTCACACAGTCAAAATTATTGTTTTAGAAAAGCTTCCCTAGAGTCACAGACTCCCCACCTCTAACCTCATAAACATAAAGCCATATTAGCCATGAACTCCACCACCACCTCCCCTGACACCCACATAGACATCAACTTCACCTCTGGCTGCCACGCCGATGAACCAAACCAGTCCAACACCACAGTCCCTTTTCTCATTCAGCCCTCCAATGCCGCATCAAAGCCTTTAATCTTCAACCAGTTACACAGATTCCGCATATGCCTCATGTGGTGTGCACTCGACCACTCTTCTTGCTTTGGAAAATTCGTCTCCTACTTCATATTCATATTCTTCACCATCCTCGTCCCCCTTATAGCATGCTTCTCTGCTCGAGTCCCTGCCTCTGCTGAAATTGACGACCCCATCTCTTTCAACTTGCTTGTCCAATTTCCTGAGTCTGGCTTAGCCATCATTGCTTTCTTCACTCTTTCCCGGTTCTTCAGTAGGTACTGTTTAATTATAATAGCTATCTATATATTCTATCTAAAAACTTAGAATAATGCTAATGACACTATATTTTTCACAATTATGTAGTCTATTTGAATTAAAGTAACACAATTTTCACCAAATTCATCACTGACACCATTACGTACCAATCACAAATCATATTAGTAGTTGTAAAAATTGTTGTTCTTAAACTTATTAATAAAATTTATTAGAGTAACTTATTTTGTTTCTAGTAACACTTTCATTATGCACCAATCACAATAGGTTATATAAGTACTTTGTGAAAAATGTTTTCCGTAAAACTTATTGAAAAACTTAATTAAGTAGTTAGAGATTAGATACGTGTATTACTAATACCATTTTATTATTATATCAATTGCAAAAAGTCTCCCATCCAAAAAAAAAAGATTTGCAAAAAGTCATATCAACCTTATGAAAAATGCTGTGTAAACTTATTGAAAAAGATAACATGTTAGAGATTTGATCAGTTACTTGTATATAACAACAGGTATGGCCTTCGACAGCTTCTATTCCTTGAGGGCTTAAAGGATGATTCTTCATACGTACAGCGAGGATACACACGTGAGCTTGACAAGGCGTTCCGGTTCTTAGCTTTCATACTTCTACCATCGTTTTTCGTGGAACTTGCTCACCAAATCGTATTCTTCACCACCGTCAAAATATCCTTACCATATGTCAGTAGCGGCGTGGCACTGAATGCCATTGTGTTTGTTTTTGTTTTGGCCTCGTGGGTTTATAGGACAGGGGTGTTCTTGTTGGTTTGTGTTTTGTTTCGGCTCACTTGTGAGCTTCAAATTCTGAGGTTTGAGAGGCTTCGTAAGATGTTGGAGGGTTGTGACTCTGACTGTAGTACAATATTTAAGGAGCATGGTAGGATTAGAGAGCAGTTGTGGTTGACCAGCCATAGGTATAGGTTCTTCATAATAGCGTGTATGGTTACCATCACTGTGAGTCAATTGGGAGCCTTGTTGCTGGCTTTGGAATCAGACTCTCAAAAGACTTTCTTTAATTCTGGTGACCTTGTGGTAAGTATTCTTACCTTAATACATATAGAGTAAGGATCGTTTTAACAATTTTTTATTAAAAATTTCATAGTTAGATTACATGTTTTCTAGATTCTTAACATGCACAGTTAAATTTTGTGTCACTAAAATGTTATTTTACTATTTAGTTTATAAATTTATGTTTTTATATAATTCTAAAATTAAATAATTTAAAATTTAAATATTTTATAGATGAGATAGTTATTAATTAGCATTCTCTAATCATCATAATACTTTGCATCTATACATATACTATACATAGAAAGAGGACTGACAAAAATGTATTGATAAAAAGTTATCTTGTAGTGTACCATTAATAAAAGTAGCTAGCATTAAATGAAACTTGAATCTAACCCTTTTTTTTTCTTTTTTCTTTTTTTTTGAGGTGGAACCCTCTTTTTTGTTAAGAAATTATAATACATTTTCAATGCAGTTTCTTTAATTATTAATTTACATGAAGCCTATAATTCAAAATTTTGGACAATTATATGCAGGTTTGCTCAGCTGTTCAACTTAGTGGATTCTTGTTATGCCTAGTTGGAGCTGCAAAAATCACACATAGAGCACAAGGAATTGTGTCGGTTGCAACTCGATGGCACATGATTGTGACTTGTGCATCTTCTGGATCACCCCAATGCCATACGCCAGAGGTTGACGATACCCCAGTATCTACACACGACACCGATTCTGAGTCCTCAGACATTTTCGTAACAATATCTCCACAAGAACCTTACTTATTCCAAACCAGACAAGCTTTAGGTAAGCACATATATATACAACGATGCCAATACCATACAAGTTTGGACTGTCTTTTTAAGTATGGCAACGTTTTCCTACTTACCCTTTAATCCTTTATTACTAGTATTTGTTTGTCAAAGAATTAATATATTCCTTGTTGTTTAATATAGTGTGTTTATGATATTGCTTTACGTGCAGTAACATACTTGCAACACAACCATGGGGGGGTCACACTGTATGGGTTTGCGCTTGATCGGGGATTGCTACACACGCTCTTCGCATTTGAGTTCTCTTTGGTGCTGTGGATACTGAGCAAAGTGATTGTTTTGTCTTGAGCAAAAATATAGTCCTATAAAATATTCTGTTTGGAGGTTATTTAGCTAATTTAATGTAGTAATGTAAAGTGACAGCCAAAGATTTAGCTCAATTTTCTTTCGTTACAACGTTTTATGATTACATGTTGAAATTTTTGAACTTCAATCAATTGGTTTTCAATAAATTAATATGCTTTTTCAACACTTGTTATTATGGAAGATATATTTTCATTCAAAGTATGTATAGTCACAAGCACTGTTCAATATCTATTATGTGGATTATTGGCCCGGAAATTTTAGACAAAAATGTAAATTATATTATCTAAGTTTGGAGTAATTGTGATTTTGGAACATAATGTTTCAAATTTTGGATTTCAATATCTCGCATTAACGTTTGATAGTGTTTTACCAAGAGGTTGTAGCCTTAGGCTACAATCTTATTCAATATTTTTTTTATTGAAGGTGAATTTTGACAAATCTACCATTAAATTACTTCTTCTTCTTATATACTTCAAACTTGTAAAATTTTTAGAAAATTAAAGATCAATAGCTGTATCATCAATAAATTGTTTAAATTGCAAGTTTTTATACTTTAAGAATATACATAAAATATAAGAATATGCATAAAATATAAGTTTATAGATCATATAGTAAATAATATCCGATTGACTAGACATGATCAAGGAAATACCGGCATCGACAAAACTAGTCTGACCGCACCGCCCCAACTAGCTCAAGGCTTTGCCGAAGGTTTCCGACATAGTGGTCGGCAGTAAATCTTCAATACCGACGTTGGACTAATGCAGCCATTGGCGCCGAGATGTGCACACCGACAAAGACCAAACCAACCCGAGCATGTTTTATATATATGTACAAGAAGAGGCCTAATGTTCTAACTTCTCAGAAGAGGCCTAACGTTCATCCATATATGAACAGGGTCGTTCTTATCAAAAAAAAAATTGAATTCTTATCCATGAATGTACAGGCCTAACGTCCTTATCAGAAAAAAATTTTGAATAAAAAAGAAGTTAACGTGTGTGAGCTACCTTTCTCAGTCAAAAAACATGTGTCAGGAGGAATAGTCTAAGTGGTCTTGTCTAAGTAACTCTAGTGTCTTCCCAGTTGCATTTAAAAAAAAAAAAAAAATGATGTATGGACTATGGCTGTATGGGTTATAGTCATGCCATTTGCGATTTTTGAAAAAAAAAAAATTTAAAAATTCTGCATGGGTTAGTCACTGTCTTGCCACTTGCGTTTTTTGAAAAAAAAATATTAAAAATAAAAAATGATGCATGTCACTGTTTGAGTCACTAATGGAGTCAGTCACTGTGCAAAAAAAATTTTTTTTTTTCTCCTACTCAGCTACTCTCATTTCTACTCTTTACTCATTAGACTTCTACTCCTCTCAAGTCTCACCTCTCAGACTTAGAACTCAGTCACTCATCAGTCATCAGCTATCTCCATTTCTCTTCCAAACCCTAATCCCGCCGAACAAACATTAGTTTTTCCCTCTCAATCTCAGAATCTTAGGCTCTCACCTAACCATTTTTCTCTTCTTTTTTGCTCTCAACCACATAATGTTTCTTCCAAACCCTAATCCTACCGAACAATTAGTAGCATTTCCCTCTTAATCTCAGATTTTCAAGCCCCCACCAACCATTTTTCTCTTCTCTTTTGCACTTAGCTACATAATTTTTTTTTCCATACCCTAATCCCGCTGGACAAACAGTAGTTTTTCCCTCTCAGATTCTCAATCTTAGGCTCCGACCTAACCTTCCACTATTTAAGAACATAAGCTCTCACTCTTACTCTCCATACTCATCTCTAATTCTTAGTCTCACTCTCTCACAAAGAAAGACTTTTCTCTCAAGGACTCATGGAATTCCTAATACCTAAGTCAATCAGTCTCCTTCTTATCTTCGTTCTCCACCGTGGCTCTGCCACTATATAGTTCTGTCTTTGGTAACCCTAACCCCTACTTTGTTTTATTATTATTATTATTTTTTTTTTTACGGTCACTAAATGTTTCTTGTTGATTCTTTCTCTCTTTTTTTTTTTTTTGGTTATTTTCTTGTAATTTCAGGGGTAATTAAAAGATTCAGTTTCAGCCTAGTAAAGGAATAAATCTCAAAGGCTTAAATAGTTCCTGGGTATTTTCTCGTACTATTTATATTTGTTTTGAGTTCACTATTTCTTCTTTTCTTTTCTTTTCTGTTTGATTTTGCTTAAAGGATTATTTTTTATTTTGTTTTCAGTTCACCATGTTATGTCGAACTTTCATGTTTGTGTTTGATTTTGCTTTTAGTTTTAGTGTATTTTTTTTTTTTTTAAGGTTCACTCATGTTGTTTGCTGTTTGGTTTTGTTTCTAGGGTTCAAAGACTATAAATTTATTTTTTGATCATCCTATTGATTAATCATACTATTGTGATTTTAGTTTTACACACACACACACACACACACACATATATATATAATATTTCTTTTTAAGGTTCACTCATGTTGTTTGTTGTTTGATTTTGTTTCTAGGGTTCAAAGATTGTAAATTTATTTGTTGATCATCCTATTGATTGATTATACTGTTTTGATTTTAGTTTATTATATCATGCTAATATGTTGTGATTTTAATTGATTATCTTGTTGTTGTGATTTTAGCACTGAGAAAGCTACTTGTATAGTTTTTGTTCACTAATATTTTATTGAAATTAGTGTATGATTGCGTGTTTAAGTTAAAGGTTGCTTGCATAATTTATTTGTTGTTGATTCCTTAATTACTATGTATATGTGATTGTTATTTATATTGATCTAATTAGATCATGGTTGCTTGTGCTTCTTCTTCCACCTCCCTTGTTGAGCCTACTCCTAGTTCATGTACTGAGGCTAACCAACCAAATACGCAGTCTCCCATTCAACCATTAGGTGCTGCACCCCCTCAAACACAAACAGAAACTTAATAAGCTACTATTAATGGTGGTAAAGAGTCTTCTAAAATATGGGACATTTCTCTAAAATAGAGGGATGTGACCCCCTTTACCCTAAGTCACAGTGCAACTATTGTCAAAGGAGTTATAATTGTCACCCAAAAAGAAATGGAACCTCCACCATGTGGTTACATATAAAATCTTGTTGTAAGAAGTATCCCTATAGGTGTGATAAAGGCCAAACCACTTTGAGTTTCCAAAGTTAAAAAAAAAAAAAAAAAAAAAAAAAAAGGAGGGAGAAGGTGGTAATGAGCTGGTGTTGAGGAAGTTTAGTGTGGATAGACTAAGGATAGACTTGGGCTAGGATGATAATTGTTGATGAACTACCTTGTAGGTTTGTTGAGCATGGCGGGTTCATTGATTTTATGGCAGAGGTAGAGCCTAGGTTTGAAGTTCCCTCTCGCATTACTGTTGCTAGGATTGTCTTAGATTTTACATTAGGGAGAAGGAGAGTTTGAGAAAGGTTTTAATGGCTAGTCAAAGAGTGTGTTTGACAATTAATACTTGGACTTCAATCCAAAATCTTAATTACCTTTGTTTGACTACACATTATATTGATGTTGATTGGGTTTATCATAAAAAAATTTTGAATTTTTACCGTGGCTTTGGTAATGCAGAAGAGATGATGAAAAGGTACAATAACATTTACAAACAACATTTAGTAGATGAGGATAGTGTAGAATGCAAACCTGAATGGGACCGATACTTATTAGAAGCTAGTGTAGATCCAGAGACGGAAGGCTTTGATATTCTTGATTGGTGGAGGGTGAATTCTTCAAGATATAGGATCCTTTCTCAACTTGCCCGAGATGCTTTGGCAATTCCCATCTCTACCGTTGCATCAAAATCTGCATTTAGCACAGGGGGTCGTGTCTTGGATCCTTTCCATAACTCATTGTCTCCCAATACTGTTGAAACTTTGATTTGTACACAAAATTGGTTAAGGTCCAAGGATTCAACTAAACCAATTAACCTACGACAGGCAATGGATGAAGTAGAAAATTATGAACTTGAATCGGGTAATGTGTTTATGTTCTTTTCTAATTCTTTCTGCTTTTGTTATTTATAAATTCTCTTGTATTTTTTTTTTTTTTTGTTATTTATTTATTTGTGAGTTATTATTTATATACAAATTTTTTTTTCCCTTTTAGAGCTTGCCCCAAAACCCACTGTGGGTACAGATTCTGTTCTAGACTGATTTGGAAGGTGGGGTTGTTTTTTGGACTTAGCTACCTAAGGTAACTTAAAATTTTTATGTAATTTGGCTGCTGTTTGTAATGGTGTTAATTGTCATGTATTGCTTTCTACTTTCTACTTATCATTATTTTTTGGGAATTGACATTGTAGGGATGGAGTTTTTTGTATATGATGACTTGGAATTGGAGTTGTTGGCTGGCTGATTGCTGAAATTTTTTGTGGTTGAATTGCTAACTTAATCATGGAGAGGACCAAATTAGGAGTGTTTGGGTGCTTCGACTACTGCTGGTTGCTGGCTTACTACTTCTTTGCTGCTCTCTCCTTTATTTTTGTTTACTAGATGCACACGTGACAATACAAGCACTGAACACACTTGAAAATTATTAGACTATTAGTCTTAGTAAACTAGACTGCCTCCATTTTTTGTGAAAAATATGTAGTTGTGTAATGTACCGATTGTATATTCTGGTCCAACATCCATTATGTATATTTGTATAGTGCTTCTCAAGCACTACTTGACTATTTTGTAGTACTGCACTACTACTCCTCCTTGGGCTGTGCTACTGCTTATATTTGATGTGATTACTATGATAGAAATATTAATGCTAATGTTGCTACAATGCTAGAATTCTCTTGTTACGGTTGAGACTTGATACTTTATAATTGTGTGTTTGATTTGGAATGTTATGACAAGTCAATCTGTTTAATAAATACATGTTTAATTTGACAAGTTAAATTTAAGTTATATTATAGTTGAGACTTGATATTCTATAATTGTGTATTTGATTTGAAATGTTATGATTCTGGCGACAAGTTTGGAGTTGTCTTCTTCTGGTTGAAACTTGATAAAGAAAGGTTTAGTTAAAAAGAAGTCAAAATGGGCTCAAAATGCTATTTTTTAAAGGCCCAAAAGCCCAAAGCTTAGAATAGGAATTTTTAAAAATCCAGCCCATATAACCGAACGAACTGCACCGAGCCGCTAAAATTAACCGCACCTTGTGTAGACTGGTTTTTATCTTCCAAAAGTGAGGTGCGATTAAGTATAGAGTGAAACCTCACCTTATAGGTGTGATGCGAAAAACCTCTCCAAAATCAACCGAACCGAACCGTGTACACCTCTACGATTGACAAAAAATTTGATATGTATATTAAAAGTGTAAAGAACAAGCATTTTAACGGTTAGATTTTTAAAATATGTAATAATATTTATTTTATTAAGTAAGGTTGTAGCCTAAGGCTACAACCAATTTTGTAGCTAAACTTAGTCCTTTTATTTTTGTCTTTATGCATATTATCCATTAATTAAGTAACCATTAAATGTCAACTAGGCTCAACACAACATATATAATATTCATACGCTACACCCAAGAGCAACCAGCTAAGATATGCCTAACTAGCACACAAAAATTACCCACAAAGGATTAGCAACCCATTAACCCAAATGTATTTTAGTTATAATGTTTATCCAGATTGTATAAGTCTTTAGCTTAGGCAACATATTTTTATATTCTTTTATTCCTTCAATAGTACCTCTCTCTCTCTCTCTCTCTCTCTCTCTCTCTGTGTGGATTTTATGTCTTTGGTTTGCGAATTGTGCGTTTTGCAGCTATGATGGAGGGTTTGCAGTGAAAGGTAGGGAAAGGAGAAAGAGAAATGTGGGGTGATAGGAGAGAAACTGAGCAACTATGTTAATTATTTAATTAATGTACCTAAAGTGCGTCACATGACATAAGGAAAAAAAAAATTAGAGAAATAAGGAATCCTTTTGATGATACCTCAATCTATAATATATAGTTTTTATTATATAAAATACTAGTTGCTAACCCGTGTGATGCACGGAATTGTTAGCAAATGTTAAATAAATATATATATATATATATTCACTTTTTCAATGCTACAATTAGTTAAAACATAATGATAATCAAATCAATACTTGATAAAAGGAGGTTAAGAGATAATTAGAAATAAAGATAAAGTTAGTTATTCAAAAATAAATTATAAATAATAGCAAAAAGTAAGTTATTCATCACTCACATCCCCAAGGTACCCTTCCCTGATGAGGTTTTCCATTTTAGACCTATTAGCCTTTGCAATGTCATTTACAAAATCATTTCAAAACTAATGGTCAATAGACTCAAACCTCTAATGGATAGCCTTATTACACCCTTTCAAAATGCTTTTATCTAAGGGAGAAACATAGCTGATAACATCCTGATTGCACATGAGATTTTTTATTATCTAGGCAAAAAAAGAGGCAGGAAAAAGTGCTTTGGGGCCTTGAAAATTGACATGACCAAGGTATATGATAGGGTTGATTAGAGTTTCTTGAAGGTTGTTCTTCTGGCCATGAATTTTAATGATAGATGGGTGTAGTGGATCATGGAGTGTGTTACCTTTGTCCAGTATACCCTTCTCATAAATGGCAACATCACTCAATCTTTTACCCCTAGAAAAGGGCTTAGGAAAGGAGACCCTATCTCCCCCTATTTATTCCTTATGTGTGCAAACATCCTCTCTCTAGCACTTATGGGTTGAAAATTAGAAGAGAATAAGAGGGGCTAAGATAGGCAGAAATGGCATCTCCTTCACTCATCTATTTTTTTGCTGATGATGCTTTGCTCTTCTTCCAACAAGATAACTAGTCCTTAATCAATATTCAAGAAATTCTCAATTGGTATTGTTCATTATCTGGACAAAGCATCAATCTCTCTAAATCTAACATGTATTGCTCACCTAACATGGAGGAGGAGGTGAAAGGAGTTTTAGCTCAAAACCTTGGTGTCAACATGGTTCAAAGCCCTAGTAAATACTTAGGTTTAAACTTCTTCTTAAGAGGTAAGAGAATTGCTAATTTCAAGTTCTTGGTAGATAAAATGCACTCTAAATTACAAGGATGGAAGGCAAAACTCCTATCTCAGGCTGGTAAGACTACTCTAATCAAATCCACCCTTCAATCCATGCCTATGTACACCTTCACATGTTTCAAGGTTCCTAAAGCTATTTATAACAAGATGGATGCAATCTCTAGAGCTTTCTAGGGGGGTCATGATATAGGGGGAAAAAAGAGATGCACTTGGTTAGTTGGGATAAGGTTTGTAAACCTAAGAGAGAAGGAGGTTTAGGTTTGAGAAAATTTGGACTCATGAATAAATCCATGCTGGCTAAACAACTTGGAGAATCAGTCAGAACCCTCATTCCCTCATTTCCAAAACCTTCAAAGCCAAATATTACCCCAACACCTCAATCCATGAATGCTCCTCTAAACCCCATCATTCCTGGCTCTAGAAAGGCAATATTAATCAAAAAATAGCATTCTAAGTGAAGGAAGATGGATCATAGGTTCGAGTACAAATATCCCTCTCAATCACTCTGCCTAGTTCCCTTGTCAACCACAGCTTCTAAACCAGCATAATTTAAGTGAAGGTACTGTGACAGACCTGATTGATCACACAAACCACTCATGGAATCCTGGTCTTATTAATTCTCTGTACTCCACCCCATTAGTAAAGAAATCTTGAAACTTCCTATCTCTAAAATAGGAACTGGGATTGACCAACTTGTTTGGAAACACTCTTCTTCAGGTGTCTACCAAGCTAAAAAAAGCTTATAACCTCTTCTCAAAAGAAATTGTACTCCTTGGTTCAAACTTATGGCAGTTGATATGGAAAGTTAAAGTTCCTCTGAAAATTTGCAACTTTATGTGGAGGCTTCTCCATGATAGTCTTCCCACTTTTCTCACATTGAAGAAAAGAAGTGTCTATGTTCAAAGCTCATGCCCCCTATGCCATGAGGAAGATGAATCCCCATCTCACTTGTTTCTATTTTGCCCCTTCTCTAGAGCTGTTTGGCATGGATCTTCTCTAGCTATTCATACCTCAGATTTCACCCACATGTCTATTGTGCAGTGGATTGGCCAAATTCTTCAACTTTACAAAGATATGAAGCAGAATAATATGCTTTACCTCCAAAGATTCTTTTTCACTTTATGGATTATTTAGACTCATGAGAACTTGGTAGTCCATGAATGAAAACATCTAAGCCTAATGGAAGTCACACTAACTGCTCAATCTTTTACTTGTAGGTACAATGAAGCTTATTCCAACTGTTCTACACCCTCCCAGAGGAAATCTAATCACCTCAATTTGAACAAATTACCTGAAAAACCATGGTAGCTCATCATTGAGGTGGCTGGAGCAAGACTGAAGAGAATCAACAGAGCTGGTTTTGCCTATGAAGCTAAGAACATGCAAGGGGATATCATTTTGCATGGGGTATCAAGCTATACAGGGAAGACAGTTCCAATAACCATCTAGGAATCAATGTTTGAAGCAGCTATGAAGGCTAGGGATTTGGGCTACAACAATTTTGTGTTTCCTAGTGATAGTAAGAGAGTTGTTCAAGTTACCAATAAGAAGTGGACTCCAACTTGGCAGGAGAGGAGTCTGTTGGCTAATTGGTCTCATTTAGCACACAATGACACTAGCTATCACTCTTTGTATGTCCTAAGACCTGTAATTAGTCATGTTAGCAACCTAGCCAAGATGGTAACTAAAATGCCTATCTATTGTTGTATGGTTAATTAAACTCTTTTTTAATTTCTTGTTCTCTGGAATGGTATAAAATAATAATAATAATAATAATAATAATAATAATAATAATAATAATAATAATAATAATACAAAAACCAATTGGACAAAGAGAGAGAGGACCTATTAAACAAAATCAGATATCTATGGGCTGAAACTTTACTTAGGAATGCATAATCCAATCTATTCCAAACCTATTGTGACTTAAATTTCAACTAAAATTTTTGTCTAATATGAAACACATAAACAACCCAATTTCAAGGGCAAAACTTGGTCCAAAAATCAGCCCAAGTACATATAATTCAAAATAAATCAATACTTATATTAATTAACCCTAAAATTAGGGTACCATTAGATAGCGTCAACAATTATTTATTGGGAAAGCAAAAAGAAAGCAACATGTGTCCAAAGATCATGTGCAATGCATATGAGACCCTTAGACATTATGTGGCAATTGCAACATACAAGTATACAACAAAATCTTTCCCCTATTTATTTATGATTCTCATAAATTTAGTTATTTATTTTTTAGTAAGATACAAACCTAAATCATGAAATTAGAGATAGAAATTTTAACAATGCAAAAGTTGCAATATAGTCTATTTTTTTTCTTATAAAGATGCAAATATGCAATACAGTTATACAGTGGCATGCACTTAGAGGGGGGAAGAGAAAGAAATAGAGCCACAAAATTACTCAAGCAAACTTTCATCGGAAGGAGACTACTCTAAATAAACCAAAAAAGGAGGGAAAAAAAAAAAAAAAAAAAACTTACCCTATGACTCTCACCTACAATAGACCGAAGACTCATTTATGAAAAATAATAAAGGAATGCTAAAGTTGTTGACCATGTGTGGGGTTATAATTTTTAGGAGAAGTTTTACAATTTATTTTTTTGAATTTGATCTAAGAAAAAATGGATGTAGAACAACAATACATTTATTGATTATATTGAGTCATCTAATCGGCTATGTGGCTGAATAAGTCCCTAGAGAAGAGAGGCTGAGATCGTTCTTATAAGGGAAGCGAATGGTTGGGATTTTGTTTTCAATTGTAATTCGTGATAGTAGCGTGAGAGTAGTAGTCTTTTGTGGTTGAACGGATTCTAATAGAGTTTTATAAAAATAAAACTAAAAAAAAATTAATGATGTGTGTAAGCGTCCTTTTTTTGGACATTACCTAGGCCTAAGTAGAAACAAGGATCCTGGACCCTTTACTTGTTGTTTGGTGGGCTGAGCTTGGTTCACCGCAGCTAAATGGGGCTAATTACAAACCAAGTTGCGCGCAAGTCACATAAAACTCCTTAAGGCAAAAATGTGATTCCTCCTAAGCAATAAAATACCATTATAAGTGTTTTAGTGTTATAAAATGACCCTTTACTCTTACGAAACACGTAAAATAATTACTCATAATATTCACAATGAGAAAGAGATTGAAATAAAATATTTAAGGCTTATCTTTTATTGTGTAAATATTTTAAAAAAAGTTCCTTCATTTGGTACCCCGGGCATACTGTCGTGGTACCCTGGACGTACTAGGCCTGTAATCTCAGAATGCTAATTCTCTGAACTATACGATCTTTCTCCATGCTTATTATGCAATGGAGTTTTGTCATTTTCCTTTACCTCTATAGGTCCTGCATAAGAACACACTATGCAATACACATATCTTCAAATAATTGCTAGTTTCTTATATTAGGATATACATTTTAATACATATACATATTGTTGAGATTCAAAAAAAATCATAACACAAGGCTCAAATAAATAGCACACCAGACCAATCCCATGGAAAGTAAAAAATTAAAGGAATTGAGCTCAAAAAAGAAAATGATGGTGGGCCCAAAGAATTGAAGCCCAAGATCCATGAATGGACAGGTTTTAAAGCCCCTAGAACAAAGGAGAAAAAAGCCAAGATCAAAGGACCAAAGAGAGTCGAGTAGAAGAACAGAGCCCGAGATCCCTGAGAAGCACGGCACAGCCAGAAAGGATCAAGACAGCTCAAAGGAAATACTAATAAAATGCAAGAAATGAAGGACAAATATGTCCTTCTCAAGCACCCAGAAACGCAACAAGAAAACAGAAAGCTTAGACCAACCACTCACAACGCAAGAAAAGAGTATCTCGAGAACCCAGAATAAGGTGTTATAAGAAGAAGTAGCAGGGAAGACCTTCGACCCAGCAGAAATGGATTCCGCTCACTTGGGAAAAATGACAAAGAGGGAGGACAGCCAAAAAGAAATTGAGTCTGAAAAGATAAGAAGCTTTGAAGAACATTAAATTAAGAACAACTCCCTAAGCACACTGGAATGGAAAGTCAACCATGAGCTTTCAAAGAAACAACACCAAAAGGAGGAAATTATGAGAAAAAAAAGGAAAGGCTCAGCCTTCGGAGTGATAGGCACAAAATGGGCTCTGATACCCAGGGGAGTAAAGAAGGGGAATCAATAGTACCCCGAGACCCTAAAACGATGCTATAAAAGGAAAAGGTAGTCAGCATTGAGGGGGCATTCAGCAATAGTGAAATCATAGTAGAATCATTAAGAAAACTCTGTAAAAATTCAAAGTAGGGAAATATCTCCCAGTATCCCAGAAACAGCCACTAGTACATACTCGATTCAAAAGGATTCAAACTTTGCAAGTCTTAAAGGCTGAGATAGCTATCTAAGTCTGTAATTTTTGAGCTTATTTGGACCTTGTATCACGTTGTAGTGAGGCCATTGTAACTCATAATTAAGAAAAATAATGAATCATTTACTTGGATCTGAGGATCCTTGACTATTAATTGCGTACTGTTTATTTCATCGTCTTTCTTTCCTTTCTTGCTGTTTTCCTTACTGTGCAATACATATATTCTTACTTGCTAGTATGTACGTATTGCAAGATTCTTTCTCTTTGCACCACTTGGTTTATTAAACAATCTATTTAGTTGCAGTTAACCAAGCCTAGTCCCTTCAAACTACAACAAAAGGCCCTTGGTTCCTCGCCTCAGTTTGGGCCTGGATACTGTCAAAAAACAGACCTTCACACATATATGTAAATGAATTTCATAAGAGTGAGTTAGCCATGAGGATCCAGGTCCCAATTCTCACAAAATTAGTGCTTTTGCACAAGACTTATAGGATTTGGAACTCAAGTCCAAGTGGCTTTGTTTGGGCATTGCCTTCCAAGACAGTTAGGTGATGAGGATTTTATGGGAGAGAGTGATATCTGATGTGTACATGTTTTTGGCATATGTTTCTTTGGAGGCTAAATGATATTTCGAATAATCTCAAGGATATGGGACAAATTCCTCTTCCTTGCCTCTCTCTTGTTTTGTCCCTCTTTTCTTTCCCCTCCCTTGCTGGGCTTTTAAAGCTCTAAGAATATATCTTTTGAACCTCTAAACTCTCCCCTTGAATCCCCATTTTTCTCCCCCTCACCTTCTACTATGCCTTAGCGTTCCTTTTATAATGGACATGGTCTGGTATCCCGGGCAAGGATGTCCCAAGTCTGCTGAGTAAAACCGTGTCCTCTGGAACCTGAAAAGGTGCATTAGGCAGAGGTTTAGCTTATTTAGGCAATTATAACTCAAAATGGGCATTTGACTTTAGTTATAAATAAAAGATTCCTTCTTGGAAAGTCAAAGGAGTGGGTGGGCTGCTCAGTGTACTAGATGACAGCTTTAGTTGAAAGTGACAATTGAGAGGAAACTGTGGGGAAGTGTCATGCACATAGGGGAACTGAGTTTTTTATTGGTTCATGCATTCCAAGCAAATATATGAACCAAGGGAAACCTTCGAGATCCTCTTTTCACTAAAAATCACTCTCCTACCGACCAAACCACTTCTCCCTTACTATTCACTCGAGATCCTATAGGCTTGGACCATGGGTTACAAAGAAAATACCTATTTTGCTAGATTTTTAATGGCTTTTTTTTACTGGAAATCTGAACATACATCTTGGTTTTCCCATGTGTTAGCCAAGGTCCTCTTCTCAAGGCTTCAAAATGACACATCAAGGTCCTAGGGCCTTGATGCTCTTCTTACTGCATATCCTCTGACTGAGATCTTTGTTGCATGTCCTCTGGTGACTAGGGCCCTCTTCTTTTTTCATTATTATTATTATTATTGTTTCTTTCTTTTTTCCTTCTTTTTGCGACTTTGGGCCTTCATGATCCTTCTTAACTTCATGAATTGGGCCTTCTTTTATTAAGGTCCATGGTCTTTCCTTATTTTTCATGGAATAGGCTTTCTTGCGAAATTTTGACCCTCAACAATATGAAAAAAAATAAGAACAAAAGGAATCGTGAAGAATTGTAGCGGGGTCAATTTTTTCTTTGATAACTATGTGTTATATATAGAGGTAGCCGTAGCCTGAAAGTAGGCTACGTATTAGCCTAGAAGTAGAATTTTAAGTATACTATACTACAGATTGTGAGGGAGAGGTTAGGAATATAGCATAGTAGACTTCTAAAGTATATATGAATGAAGCAACAAATGTATGGACTTCAAAGAATATATATATATATATATATGATGACCAATTAGTTTCCATGATATTATATAGAGATTACGCCTAAAGAGGGAAAAAAATTAAATGATGTGGAAAATTATGAAGAGGTCAACCAAAAGTCAAAGACTTCGGTTTATATATAGATGATATTATATGATTCGGACATAATGGATTTATATAATATTTTGTTTTGTTTTGAATGTTTTAGTACCAATAACTAAATGATTATTATTATTAATATTTTTTTAAAAGTAATTATTTTATAATTAACAACTCTCATACAACAACATAGTAGTGGTCTTGTAATTTCATATTGAAGAATTGTTCATGTTCATCAGATAAATTTCATTCACAATGTGTAAATTTTTGTTAATTTCAATTACTAATGAAATATGGCCGACGCGAATTGAAACGATTTATAAAGTTCATGATTTTAATAATTACACTTAAACATTTAGGATTTAATTTTTGAAACCACCCTAAACTATCGGGGAGTTAAATAAATAAAATGTAACAAAGTTTTAATTAATGATAACCACTTGACAAAATTAAAAAAAAAAAATTTGTTGAAAATAATATAGAACCCAACTGTTATTTACAAGCGTTAACCAAGTATCCATATCTTGGTAGACCACGGAAGTTTACGTGTAATGTATTTAATTAAATCTTTAATATAGTAATTGTCAAGTTGCCAACCAAGCAGATGACTCCATGGCCCAATGGATAAGGCGCTGGTCTACGGAACCAGAGATTCTGGGTTCGATCCCCAGTGGAGTCGCATGCCCAGGATTTACGTATAGGTTTTTTTATGCATTAAAATGCACATTCTAAATGGGAAAAGGGAAATGAAAACATAATGAATTTTTTTCTTAACCACAACTTTTGAACTACACATGGCTAGAATAGAGTATTTTCTCATTCATTCATGCTGATTTTGTTCTTCACTTGCAAATAACATGGTAATGAACCTTACAAAAATGAATTTAAAGTGCTAGAGCCTAGAAACACACATGGAACCTTTTTTTAACCTTTGGGCATATAAACACCCAGTAACATTATAAACTTTCTGCAGATTAACTACCACTCTTGAAATACATTACATAGATTAGAATGCTAGAAGGGGGAAAATTCACTCTGATTTTGTTATTCACATCATTTTCTTAATTAAAAGGTCAAGTTCACTAATCAAAAGGAAATTAGGGAAAGCTAACAGTTATTCACATTCTTGAACGTGACCGTGGAGCTGATCAAGGGTGTTTACAATGTCTCTGAGGCATGCAATAAGCTTGTCCCCTTGCCGTCTTACAAAATCAGTTCGGTAGTCCTCCACATTACTCACATTGGCAGCCCCTAAGTTGACATTTTCAGAAACAATGGCATTGATCAGTTCTGTATTCTCCTGCAATTTCATAACCATCATTTGCTCTTTTGCTTCTGTGCCGATTGTCTCCTCTTCTTCCACATGACATCTCCGATTCTCTCCTTTACCATGACTTCTCTTAGGCTTTTCTTCTATAGGGTTCTCCACAGGTTCTTCTACATGGCCTTTTTGATGCTTTCCTTTAGTGCAGCTTTTCTGAGGATTTTCTTCTGTTAGGCTATTCACAGGATCTTCAAGGCGTCTTTTCTGAGGCTTTTCTTCCGTGGACCTTCTTGAAGGCTCTTCCTTTATGTGGCATTTTAGTGGCTTTCCTTCCAGCCAGCTTTTCTGAGATGTGAACCGCCGTCTTTGTCTCTTGGACCCTGGTGATACAACATTTTAAGAAAAAAGATGGTGCTGACTTATAACTCAGTAACACAGGTTCTAACAAGCATCTTGCATTTTTAGAATTTTGATGGGCACAGTGAAGCATAACTACAACAATCTTTTGGTATACACAAGATCATCCATTCACAATCCTGAAAATGAGATTACACCTAAGCAAAGTTGCAATTGTTCTGGATAAATAATAGGAAACAGAATCAAACCTTTATCAGCTCTGTTGTGATTTGGTCTTTCAGATTGATAAACTACCCTAAACCATTATTCTAACACTTCCCCTTACACATAGACTCATACTCTTAATAAATGAGTTCAAACAAATGGAATTTTTAACTTTTTAACTCAGGATCACGTGCATGATAAACTACCATTAGTCCTAACAGCTTAAGCAATTAAGAAATGATTAATTTTTTTTGATAAGTTATTAAGAAATGATTAATATGATCATTTAAGCATTAATCTAACAGAGATGTCTCACAATCATTGATTGTACTGCTTATTTTTCTATGTTATGATTATTACTAATCTATTAATCATTATGCCATGTCCATGTATTGGAGGCCAAATTTTCCCCCCTCCCATTGCAGCCATTAATTCCAATTTTCAATGTTAACATATTGATGAAAGCCTATAATAATTTTACAGTTAATAACACATTAATGTTTCCTTGTCTAGATCTGGCTTTATGTAAGCAAAAGTTTTCCCACTTTCTTCAGATAAATTGATATAGAAATTTCAGTGAGGTTCTTTTATACTCAGATGTACTTGTATCTGAAACATTTTCTTATGTGATCCTCAAACACACCTCAAATTAAACTTTAATAGAAAACTATCAATCATCATCAATCAATCAATCAATCATCAATCAATCAATAAATATATATATATATATAAAAGCAAAGACCTCATATGAAAAAGCATGAGGTTCTGCCAAGTGGTGTATTCTATGCAAAGATAATTGAAATATTCTCAAGTGCCACATTAAAGATATTAATAAATTAAATATTAACTTTTTATTTCTTTTTCTTTTCTTTTCTTTTTTTTTTTTTTTTTTTTTTTTGAGAAACAAACACACACACACACACACACACACAAGGAAGAGGGAAAGGGGTTCTAACACAAAAGCACACCATAACTCCACTCAAAAGCCATGGTAACTTTTAAGGGAGGGTGGGGCAAGTTATACTACACACAACACACTCTCTTAAGCAATGTGGGACAATTACCCATTATTTTTTTTGAGAAACAAACACACACACACACAAGGGAGAGGGAAAAGACAAAGGCAGACCACAACTCCACTCAAAAGCCATATTAACTTTTAACGGAGAGTAGGACAAGTTATACTACACACAACACACTCTCTTAAACAATGAACTTTTTATTTCATTTGGTTCATTGTTTCAAGACTTTTCTAATTAAAAAATAAATATTTTTTGTATCATTTGGTTCAATGTTTCAAGACTTTTCATCTCTCACACATACACACAAAACTCTTTGCATTTTAAAGCACCATTTTCACCTCTTGCACTTCTACCCCTTTATATATACCTACCCATTGCCCTTCATGCCATACCATGTCAAATACACACAAACAAAAAACGATGTCATTTACCTTCAATCTTTCTACTCCTTTATATATACCTAACCCATATGAGTTGACTACAACTAAGGAAGGGGGGCTTGCATTTTATATTGAGTGGCAACAACAGTTACAGTTTTGATGTTAAGGTCAGAAGTTGTGGATTTGTGGGCTTTGTAAATGATGTAGATGTGATTGACTGTGAGTGTTTGAAATGTGTATTTCATTTTAGAATTAAGGAGAAAGAGAAAGACACATTCTATATCAACTTTTATTTTATAATATTTATCCAAAAAAAAAATTTTTCTCATTACTTCAATTGAATAATTATAATAAATATGTGTGTGCAATTTATAATTGTTGGTTTTTATGATGAATTCATTATTAATAAAGTTCTATAACAATTATGCTATAATACATATACAACACTCTTCAAAATCATTTTACATAAAATATTACAACATTATTCGTGCATCACACAGGTAACTTACTAGTTAGTATCAATTATAGAAGTCAGATCCTAAATATAGGAATATAATAAGTCAGAGCACCTAAAACTGAATGCACAGACCAAAAGGGTTATATTATTTGATAATTTGTGCAGAATTTGACCATACATTATTTCTTAACCATCCCATCTAACAAGTGGAAGATTCATTAGACCATTGAACTTTATCCTCCCAACCATAATATGATGCGTTCCCAAGTCAATAAAAGGTAACCCATCAAATGGTATTTAACATCAAGAAAACTTCAAATTAAAAAGCTTCCCAAACTGAAATATAAGAATTGCTACATCCCATAACATCGCCAACAAAAAATAAAAAACCGTAACCAAAATCCTTTTTGTTTGGACTTAATTTAATAATTCATAGTTTTTAAAACTAAGAAATAATGAAGTTACCACTGAAAGGTGGAGTTGAACACGTGTTAGTCAGAAAATTCTTATCTCAATCAGCAAACAGAGCTTCCAACACTGATAAATGCTTTGGCAGAGTCATACATGGCAGACTGTAACACATGGAACATCAAAACAATAAATGTTCAGTTAAGGAAAAAAATTCTTAAGAGACACCATTCCTTTTATCAGCAAGTAACCTTCTTTTTTTTTTTTTCTTGGTATTCCTAACGCCATGTAAAACCTTCCCTTTTTTATTGGGGAGGGGTGGATCAGTCATGTAGAAAGAAATTACAAAACAAATCTTCAGAAATATGTGCACGGAAGAGACCACCTATCCATCCAACTCCCCAACAGAAACTTGGGGGAGTTAAGTCAACAGAAAGGATTAATCTTCTTTATCATTAATGCATTATGACAGAAATAATCAAGAAATCTTTAAAATGTATCTTTGCTAAAACCTTGAGAAGATTTAGGCATGCTAGCATTATAAATTATACAGCATCAAGTAATCACAGCCTGATAAAATACTTCAGTGTATTTCAAGTTAAAAAATAGGCAACTCATAACCACTAGATGACAACAGAAATAATATCTACTCAGGATTTCAATGCAATAAACGATTTAAGAAAATATATTAGATAGAGAAATCCACAAGTGACATTTTTGGAGATGACCAATAACACGTATTCAATATATTTTACTAAAAAGTACCATTCTTAGACTTGGAGATAAACCATACCTAGTTCTTCAACTACATCAGCCATCTCTGCCTTTGCTTCTGGGTCACTTTCTGGCTCAGTATCCGATCGGTTCTCCCTTGCACTCATGAAATCATCAACTGCTTTGAAAAGCTCGTAGTCAAAATCCTCTGGAAGCCCAAATTTTCTTCTCCTTTCACTTTCCAGAGACCAATACGAACCACTCCTGGACCGCAACTCCCACTTTTTGATCTTGCCACACTCAGCAGCCAAGGAGTCCCACTTCCTCCGGCACTGATTCAAAGTTCGCGGTACATCTAAAGCAGTGCAATTTTCAGCTATTATCTTCCACTTCTGGTAGCTAGACAAAGCATCTGAACAATCTGCTTCAACAGCAGCATACTCATTTGCAAGAATGAGGGCACCCTTTACAGTCCACTCTGGAGCTGCCTGAGAACGCGTGTGTCTAGATCCTGAAGCACGCAATTGGCTGCTCTCTTCACTTTCCATTTTACACTTCTTCATGTCTTTTTTTTCGGGGTCTAAGTTAGTTTTCAAGCTTTTCAGCCTAATGGGTTACTTTCATTTTTTTTCCCCCATTCAATCAAAGTCTATGCCTTTCCTACAAAATAATAAAGTGGTTTCTTAGAAACTAAAAACGAATGATGAATCCCAACTACACTAAAAAATTGACAATGAAAAACTTACTTATTGGGGTTTCCTTAATGAGAAATGAAACTAATAACCTCATGCAGCAATTTGCCTAAAAATTATAATGATTTACATTGAAAACTCAAACAAAAACCCACAACAAAAAACAACAATGGAAACTGAGAAAAACATGATAAAGTGGCATTGATTTGATATGATGACAAAAATCAAAAAGAAAACTGTTGCAAATTGCAATGACAGAGACCGACAATAGCATTTCCAACATAGTATTATTTTAGTTGTATAGTATTAATTAAGAAATAGAAACAACAAGGCTATTAGAAAATCAGCTTTACCAGGTAAGCCTTAGGCGTGAGCTGTGAATTGTGATCTTCAACTTAGGAACTGAGCTCACTGTGACAGTGTCTTCAATTGGGAACGGTAAGACCCAGATGACACCATCATAGTACTTTACAGAGTGAGAGAGATTAATTTAGACTTCGGTAAAAAAATAAAAAATAAAAAAAATGAAGTAAATGGCAAATTACACAAAATTTGAATTTTATATTTTAAAATTTCAAAATTTAAAATTTATTTTCTAAAATTTGAGAAGGTTTAAATTTATTTAGAGAATAAAATTTAAATTTTGAAATTATAGTGTGTAAAATTTAAATATCCTTATAAAAAAAATTTTTATATACCCTAAACAAATCTAAATTCTGAAATGAATGTCAAATCTAAACACTCTCAATTTTAAGGTTGTAATTTTTAATTTACCTCTAAAAAAAAATATACAGTATAAAATATAAAAATTTATAATACTAAATAGTCTGTCCAGTTTGTTCCAATTCGGTCCGGTCCGGGAGGGGACCAAAACCCTCTTTTAAAAAAAAGAATAGTGAGCAGATTTTTATACCTTTTGGGCTCCAGTAAACTTTGAAACTTGATGGGCTGGCTGGCCCAATAAAAAATTCTCTCTCTTCTCTTTTTGGGCATATTTTCCATATTTTGGGTGAAGTATGGCATAAGAAAATATTTATATATTTAGCAGCCAAGGGTCCCACTTTTGTCCCCAAATCCTGACCGTGTAGTCGCACACTCTCGCACGTTGTCACGTCTCAAATTAACCATTCCATTGTCTTCAACAAACAACAACCCCATCCCCAGTTAATTTTCACTTTATTATGTCCGCGTACCACAGGTACTCATTGACTAAATCTTTTTCAACACCGAATTGTCAAAAGAAGAAGAGAAATAATACCAGGCAAATTGACATTCCAACTTTTTTTTTTGCTTATAGGACATTCTAACTATTGATGGACCTATAAATTAATATTTTTCAAAAAAAAATTATTCTAATATAAAAATTACAAAAGTAAATTGAGCAAATTGCTAAGTACTTGTCGCTAGTTTCATAGATGAGGGTTTATATATATATATATATATATATAGACTTTAATGGCTCGTACCAACCCCCCACCCCCAAAAAAAAAAAATTTGTATTTATATGATAGAATTAGTATTATGCAAAATTGGCAATATTAATTCCTATTTAAAAAAAGCATTCAAAACTTTTTATCAAACATACGTACTTGCTTAAGTTTTCATTTCACTAAATACATTATGCTTCAATTTTTGTACTCACTCAGTGTATTTTTTGAAAAACATCTTCAACTTAAGTTTTATTTATCATGAGAAATAGACAAGATAATAATTCAAAACGTTATTCAAAACGTTTTAGCAAACATATATATACATATACATAAGTTTTTCACTACACTGAACATTATTCCCTTCAATTTATGCACTTAATCTTTGTAATTCTCAAACATACATCTTTAATTTAAGTTTTATCTATCATAATTCACGAGAAAGAGACAACATAATAATTAAAAACTTTTTAAAAAGCATGTTGTATGAGTATCAAGTCGGGGCCCGACCCATTATCCTTCATATGGTTAAGAGGTCGGGGCCCAATATTAGGTCAGGGCTCAGCCCATTAGCCTTCATATAGTTATGGGGTGGGAATCCAACATCAGGTCGGGACCAACCCATTAGCCCTTGATAAGCTGGAGACCAAATCCAGCCTGAATGAATGAGAATGATAGTGTCCTGGTGGAAATCGCTTGCAGAGCGCCTTTTGGCGTCAAGTGCAAATTTCAAGAGAATTCTCAAAAAATCCCACCTGATCAAAAATCTTGAACAGAAGTGAGGTCTATGTGACAAAGTGGAAGAAACATCGTCATTGGGGCCTCACTAGAAGGGCATTATAAAAGGGGAAGTGGGCTAGATAACAAAGGGCTGGCATTTTTTGGGGGGAGATACACAAGAGGAGAGTGAGGAACGACGAAAGAGGGAGAGAAGGTTTCAGCTCAATATAACTTGGGCCTTCTCAGGAAACAAACATACAAGGGTAAAAAGATAGAGTGGGCTTAAGAACCTTCCCTTGGGCTGTTGGGTTGGCTCTAGGAGGTTTTCCCATTATAGGAAATTTCATACCCATCCAAACAAATAAATTGGG
Organism: Quercus gilva; assembly: GCA_023621385.1. Classification (NCBI taxonomy): domain Eukaryota; kingdom Viridiplantae; phylum Streptophyta; class Magnoliopsida; order Fagales; family Fagaceae; genus Quercus; species Quercus gilva. The sequence goes on along the minus strand of CM042484.1, from coordinate 16,293,861 downwards.
AGTCTGACCCAAAAATTATCGAGCATTTTAGGTTCAGGCACCACACATGTATATAGAAGTTTCCCACCACAACGTGCACTTTCTCCTCCAATTTTTGCACCCACTTAGTGTATTTCTTAAAACAAACGTCTTCTACTGAAGTTTCATCTATCAATACAACTGTATTATTACAACTTTTACTAGTAACACTTGTCTCATTGTTGGATGACAAAGTAGTCATGGATCTTAACATGGGCAAGGTACTTGTTACTTTTTACTTTCTCAATCTTCTCTTCCCCATGGAAAGCTTTTATTCTTACCAAACTCAACTTCTCTTCACCTACAAGAATTGTTTTGTTAAGAGTTTTCAAAAGCTTCAAGCTATAGTAAAGATCTTCTCCACTTTCTTGTAGTATTAAGAAATCTTCTCGTTCTTTGCCTCTTTTTATTATTTTTTTTGTTTGTCATGATGTTATCAATCTCACTCAAAATAAGGTATATTCAGCTTCTCTTGCATGGATAACCTTTGCTTACCAATCACCTCTTGCATAGTTGCATAGATAACATGATTATTATATATTAAATTGATAGTATGACTTTATTATATAAAAAGGGAAATGCTAACAGATGCCCTTAAGGTAATGATTAACAATCTATTTAAAGAAAGTTTTTGTAGGAAAAGAAAAAAAAAATGTTTTGACAGTTTTTTTAAATTTCCATATAAAAATGGTATCAAAACTTTCTTAAGATGAATTGTTAACTATTGCCCTTTTTTTTTTGGAGAAAGAATTGTTAACTATTGCCCTTTTTTTTTTAGAAAGAATTGTTAACTGTTACCCTAAATGCACTCGTTAGCATAACCCATATAAAAATATATATATATTTTCTTGGTGATTATATGGATTAATGGTGCTTTATGTGGATGTTAGATTTAAACAATCTTTTGGGATTTCAACCCAATTGCCTTCCAATTGGGTTGAAATCCCAAAAGATTGTTTAAACCTAACAGAAGGCAATTGGGTTGAAATCCCAAAAGATTGTTTAAACCTAACATCTAGGTTTGGTGGCGAAATTGTGTCCAGGTTCAATGAACCAAAATTTAATAAGCTTCATGCCTTTTTTGACTAGAACAAGTGCATTACACTTTAGGTGTTTAGATTTTATACCCTGAAATTTCAAAATTTGGAATTTACTCCTAAAGTTTGAGAGTGTTTTGATTTTACACTCCAACGTTTTAAAGTTTGAATTTTATCTTTCAAAATTACATATTACACCCCAAATTTTGAAATTTTATGGAGTAAAATTCAAACACCCCTAAAATTTAGAGGTAAAATCTAAATTTTGAAACTATAGGTTGTAAAATCCAAACACTCCCAAACTTTATGTGGTAAAATCTAAATTCTAAAATTTCAAGATATAAAATCCAAATACCCCTAAACTTTAAGGGTAATATGTAATTTTCCTTTTAAAAAATATACAGTTTAAAATATAGAAATTTATATATACTTAACATTCGTCTAGTTGGATCCAATTCAGTTCATTCTGCTCTGAAACAAGAACAAAACCCTTTAAAAAAAAAAGGTAAAAATGCAAAACTAATCCTCTAACTTTTAGCTTTTGTCATTTCAGTCCTCTAACTTTGAGTTTTGTCATTTCAGTCCTTTAAGTTTCAATTTTTGTCAATGTAGTATTCTGTTAGGTTTTAGTTACTGCTGCCGTTGAGTTTGGCTTTTTTTTTTTTTAAATAATTTTTGTAATTAAAAGAAAAAAAAAATTGGAAAAAAAAAAAAAAAAAAACATGGAACTAGAAGGTCCCCTTCAGTCTTCATCCTTAACCTCCCCGTTCTCTGCTCTCTCTCTCAAGATCAATCTCTCTCTCTCTCAAATCCACCATCATATATGCATTATGTTTTAAAGCAGACAACCACCAAACCTCAATATTTCAACAAACCAACCCATCTTGCACAACCAATCTCACACTGATGAACACCCACTGACCAACGCCAACCACCATCACCAGTGCTACAAAACTCATTACGCCTCTTCCCTGCACAAACCCATCTTCTCTTCACTCTTGCATCATCCTTGCGTCCGATTAACAAGCTATGACGATCTTGGGTTTTTGGTTGCTACCCGATCTCGCCTCCACTGGGTTAGATTTTCAAATTATGTTCTTTGTTTCTTGGGTTTTTTTTGTTTGTTTGTTTGTTTGGGTTTCCTATCTAGGTTCGTGGATTTTTTTTTGTGGCTCCGTGATCTAAATTTTTGGTTGTTGGTGGTTGTTTTTTGGGTGGGCGGTGGTGGTTTGGTGGTTAGTGCTGTTTTGGTGGCTGTTTTTTCTTCCAGTTCCATGTTTTTTTTTTTTTTTTTCAAGCTTTTTTTATTTTCTTTTAATTACAAAAATTAATTTCAAAAAAAAAAAAAAAAAGGCAAAACTTAGCGGCAATAGTAACTGAGACCTAACAGAATACTACATTGACAAAAATTGAAACTTAGAGGATTGAAATAACAAAACTCAAAGTTGGAGGACTGAAATGACAAAAGCTAAAAGTTAGAGGGTTAGTTTTGTATTTTTGCCAAAAAAAAAAAAAAAATACAGTAAGCAGATTTTTAGACCTTTTGGGCTCCAGTAAACTTTGATACTTGATGGGCTGGCCGGTCCACTAAAAAATTCTCTCTCTTCTTTTTTTGGGCATATTTATTATTTTCCATATTTTAGGTGAAGTATGGTCTCGTTGTCACATCTCAAATTAACCATTCCAATGTCTTCAACAAACAACAACCCCATCGTTTCTCAAAAAAAAAAAAAAAAACAACAACCCCATCCCCAATTAATTTTCACTTTATTAGTTTATTATATTTTAAGTCCACATTTACTCATTGAATAATTCTTTTTCAACACCGAATTGTCAAAAGAAGAAGAGAAAAAATACCAGTCAAATTGACATTCCACTGTCACATTTACTCGTTGAAAAATACTTTTTCAACACCGAATTGTCAAAAAAAGAAGAGAAAAAATACCAGTCAAATTAACATTCCAACTTTTTTTTTTCTTATAGGACATTCCAACTATTGATGGACCTATAAATTAGTATTTTTCAAAAGAAATTTATTCTAAAATAAAAATTACAAAAGTAAGTTGAGCAAATTGCTAAGTACTTGTTGCTAGTTTCATAGATGAGGGTTTATATATATATATAGACTTTAATGCTTTTCTTCTTTAAAGAAAGCATTCAAAACTTTTTATCAAATATACATACATGTGTAAGTTTTCATTTCACTAAATACATTATGCTTCAAATTTTGTACTCACTAAGTGTATTTCTCAAAAAACATCTTCAACTTAAATTTTATCTATCATGAGAAATAGACAAGATAATAATTCAAAATGTTTTAGCAAACATACATACATACATACACACACACACACACACACACACACACACACAAGTTTTTCACTACACACACACACACACAAGTTTTTCACTACACTAAACATTTTCCCCTTCAATTTATGCACTTACACTGTGTTTGGTTGGGTAGATTTTAGGAGGAATGAAAAATATGAGAAGGAAAATAGGGTGGAAAAGTGGGTTTTCCACTGTTTGGAAGTGGGAGGAAAATGAGAGGAGTGGAATACCCGGGAGAAAATTTTCTCTCCCGAGTCCACAAAACTTTTCCTCCCAAATCGAGAGGAAAATCAGACATCTTTAACTTAAGTTTTATCTATCACGATTCATAAGAAAGAGACAACATAATAATTAAAAACTTTTTAACAAACATGTATATATAAGTTTCCTACTACAGCGCGCACTTTCTCCTCCAATTTTTGCACTCACTCAGTGTATTTCTTAGAACAAACCTCTTCTACTGAAGTTTCATCTATCAATACAACTGTATTATTACAACTTTTACCAATAATACTTATCTTGTTGTTGGATGATAAAGTGAGTCGTGGATCTTAAAATGAGCAAGGTACTTGTTACTTTTACTTTCTCAATCTTCTCTTCCTTTAGAAAGCTTTTATTCTTACCAAACTCGACTTCTCTTCACCTACAAGAATTGTTTTATTATGAGTTTTCAAAAGCTTCTCCACTTTCATGTAGTATTTAGCAATCTTTTCTTTCTTTGCCTCTTTTTTTTTTTTTTTTTTTTTTTTTTTTTTTTTTTTTTTTGTCATGATGTTATCTATCTCACTCAAAATAAGGTATATTCAGCTTCTCTTGCAAGGATAACCTTTGCTTACCAATCACCTCTTGCGTAGTTGCATGGATAATATAAGATTATCATGTATTAAATTGATAGCATGATTTTATTATATAAAATATATATATATATATATATATATTTCCTTGGTGATTATATGGATTATTGTTGCTTTATGTGGATATTATAAAGGCGATCGAGATAAGGAGAGCCACACCCAATTGGTTGAAATCCCAAAAGATTTTTTAAACCTAACATTTAGGTTTGGTCGCGAAATTGTGTCTACGTTCAATGAACCCAAATTTAATAAGCGTCATGCCTTTTTTGACTGGAACAAGTACACCACACGTTTTGTGGTACCAAGCAAAAGGTAATACCTAGCTTTTTTTTTGAGAAACAGGTAATACCTAGCTAACTGCACTGTAGGCAGATGCGGCTCGATTAACGATGATCTCTAATTGCCTCAAAAAAGAGGCTTTGTAAATTAACACGTCCAGGTTCAATGAACCTTCATTAAATTCACAATTTAATTTCTGTCGTCTATGTACTCCATGACATGGATGCATGATTTGTGCTCCTAAATTTAAGTACTCCGTAGATTATGCGTACTATTCATGTATATCAAATGAAAATTTTTAACACATTTTACATTTTTTTTTTTTTTTTTTTTAATAAACAGTAATACTTATTAGAACATACATAAAAATAGTAATATTAGTGTTTTAAACTTGATTTATAATACATTATATAATCGGAGTACAACTACAAAATGACATAACCTTTGTAATTGTAAACAAACTTTAAGTTAGTCCAAAACTACCGCATAAGATAATTGTGAATATATATATATATATAATTTATTATAGTTATAGAATAAATCATATCAAACATACAAAAAGAAAAAGTTGAGGGATAACCCAAAATCTCATTATCTCACAAAAATTTCACATTCTTATTTTCGAAGAATTATCTTTTGCCCTACATTTTTTTTAATATTCCACCAATTATAATGTCATGTGTTCATTGGACTTTCTATATAAAATAAACAAAATTTAAAATAGAAACAAATTAAACACATGATATACCATAATGAATTATAGCATAATTTTATTTTATTTTATTTTATTTTGACATATGGTAAATTTATATTTCAATTTATTGTAAATATATTACAATATTTGGTTGTATTTATAGAATAACTCATAATGTATAATATATAATATATAAAATTGTTGGTAAGTTTTTTTTTTTTTTTTTTAGTAAAGGAATTGTTCTACGGCTATTGAAATTGGTGGAAAAAAACAGATAATGTTACTAAGACAAATAAGATTCTTTGTGCTGATAATAATTATATAACTCGACTATCATGTGATAAAAAAAACAGCTAAACAAATTAAGAATAGGACGAGGTCCTCTTTGGTTTCTTCTTAATATCTTCTTATTTATAAAAAAAAAAATTAAGAATATTCTTATTCATAAAAAGAAAATTTAGAATTGGTGATGTATTTGTATGAGATTATGGATCAAACACTCAAATCCCTTATTGTAAGGGGAAAAAATTACTCAAATCTAATAACATGCTAATTTATGTTTGACAAGTCAATTTAATAAATACTAACTTTTTTTTTAGATAGTTTCAACATATGATGTTCATTTTTTATGATAACTCTTTATCATCAAACCAAAACACCAATCGATTTTTAGTATAGTCCAGAAATTGAATCTCAAATATCTAATAAGTACCAACTAAATTGCAAGACACATACTATCTTTAATAAGTTGAAAAAAATTAATGGTAAAAATAATAAAAAGGATTTTGTAATCTGTTAAAGCATTCACTTAGAAAATATTTTTAGAAATATTTTATGAGAAAAGAAACAAATAACTTATTTATATTTTCCATAAATTCGTTTTAACATTTTTCCTAAAATAATTCGAGGTCCTTAAAAAGAAAAAAAATAAACCAATATATACTTAAATGAATCTATTTTTTAAAAAAACATAAACATTTATTTGGCATACATATAGAGATATATACATAAAGACACGTTAACAATACATCATCCATTCGAGTCACGTGCATTACTCCTACGACTTGGCCATTGGCGTGAGCTTCCTATAAATGCTCTACTTTCTCGTCGCCGCTCTTCCTCGCAAAACAACCAAACACAAAGACACAGAGACAGAGAATTAGAGAGAGAAACAAAGAGATTGAGAGAGAGAGAGACCCTAATCGCTGAAAGTTAAACCCGGGTTTCTGGTTTCTCTCTCTCTTTGCCACCATAAAGCAACGGGAAATCTGAAAATCTAACGGCTCTTTCTCTCTAGAGTTTTCTCGGGAAAAAAAAAGAGTTCCACGATCTTCTTTGTAAGAACCGATTCCCTTTGATTTATTATTAATATTTATTTATTTATTTTTGTTTTGATTAATTAGTGTAATGTGGGTTTTACTTTTGATGCGTTGAACAATGCTGGTGACTTTCTATTTTTGTGTTTTTTTTTTTTTTTTTTTATATAAGTTGAATTGTGGTTATGCATTGTGATTTGAGCTTTCTGTTTGGTTGCTGAGAAAAAAACGTAGAAGGAAAAAAAAAATTTTAATTTAAGCCCTCTTTATATGTCATTATTTTGATTTCAAGATAATGGAAAACTCAACTCCTAGAAATTTGGGATTTTGTCTATTTTTTGCCTCTTAATTTGTTTCATTAGAATGAAGTCAATGGTTAAATAGTCATACTGTTCCAGAATTAGAACATAAGTAAGAAAAGAAAGAAATTGTTGACTAATTTAACTTGTTGAATGCTTTTGTGGAATTCACTTAAGGTTTAGATCTATATTTTTTGGGGATGTACACAAAATAGGCTAGAGAGTCAAAGGTGTTAGGGAAAGGGTGCAAGAAATAATGGTCAATACTTAATATTCAATCTGATGGGTTTTTGGGAATTCTGAAATTTAGGGTATAAGTAAGATAAAAGTTGTGATTTAACCCCAGTTGGTGCTAGTGTAACTGATTAATTAAAAGAAAAGAAAAGGTTTAGTGTTTCAATGTTTTTACAAACTTGTATTATGCTACCATATAAACGAGTCCATTTAAATTACTGGTCTAAACCTAGAAAGCAGAGACATGGATGGTAACCTAAATGAAGTGTTCGTGCTTCCTAAGTCAGAACTTCTATATATTTTGTTAGTATTTGATTGATCAAGTTTTGGGCGGTTTTGTGTTTGTATGGTGGCAACTGCTGATTTGAGTTTTGGTTCAACCCCGTAAACAATGTTTAACAAAGCAAGCTAATAATGTCTAACCAGCTTCAAGCTGTACAAACTAATAAATCACAACCCATTTGCTTGAAAAAGCAGTTATTTACTAAAATGTGAACCTGAGGATAATTTTCTTTTGGCAGGTGTTACACAACCATGGTTTTTTGGGTTTTCGGCTATGGTTCACTGGTATGGAACCCAGGATTTGAATACGATGAGAAGGTGATAGGCTACATTAAGGACTACAGGCGTGTATTTGATCTTGGTAAAGATTTATCAGTACAAGTATTTCTTACACATTGTGCATTATCAGTCTTAATCATATTCCTGAACATTTAATTATAATTGCTTATACATGTTTCATTCCTTCTGTCTCAGCATGCATTGATCACAGAGGCACACCTGAACATCCTGCGCGCACTTGCACGTTGGAACAGAAAGAAGGAGCCATATGCGTAAGTAGAAGATCTTAATACTAATTATCTTGTATGCTACTTATTTATGGTGATTGTGAGGCCACAGGTGATGAATCATTCCCTTCACTTAAGATTTGGATTATGTCAATTGATTTTTAACTCTTAAATTATTCTTTCAGTGGGGTGCTGCTTATCGTGTTGAGGGAGACTCTGAAAGGGAAAGATTAGCAATGGAGGTAATATTATATATGAATTTTAATTTAGCTTGTTTAGATGGGGAGTGCTAGGTATACTTGCTTTGCAGATAAAAAGTAGTACTTTTGACAAAAATGTAAATTGCTTTTTATTTTTTATAGCTGGGAATTCCTTTCCACAGAGTTGGCTTGCAATTGTTATTTTATTGTATAAGTAAACTAAAGAATCTTTTAAATGCAGTATTTGGAACGGAGGGAATGTGAATATGATCAAAAGACACTTGTAAACTTCTACAAGGTAAGATTTTGATGTGATTTACAACCGTTGTCTCTTGGCTAGAGTTGTCATTGTCATCTTTTCTTGTTTTCCATGCCGGTCTGTTTTGTTCATTCTTGTTTTTTTTTTTTTCTTATTTCCTATATGTGTGCTGTCTTCACTCCAGGAAGAAGATTCCTTGCAGCCTGCTTTAACAGGGGTTATAGTGTAAGTTGTCTTGTTATGTGCTTTAATTGTCATATCTTTCTTTTGTGGGGAAAAAATATTAATGGATGGATTCTGCAATGGTTTTCTTTATCAATCCGAAAAAAAAAAGTTTCTCTTTCTACCTTTAAATGATATAATGACATCAAATGGTGCATTTAGATATGGTCTGTTTAGTGGAATATTCTTAACAGAACCTTTCTTTTATTTTTGCAGTTTCACATCCACTCCAGACAAAGAATCAAACAAGTACTATCTTGGTCCTGCGCCATTGGAGGAAATGGCCAGGTAAAGTGATTAGTAATTCTTATTTTTTTCCTTTTCACCATCACCTAATTTGGTTCTTCTACTTCTACCCCTCATTTTATGAAAATTGCTTCCTCAAGCTGATTTCTTTTGTGTTTTTGGTCAGGCAAATTGCAACTGCTAATGGGCCATGCGGAAACAATAGAGACTATGTTTTCCTGTTAGAGAAGGCCATGTCTCAAATTGGTGAGTTTTCCACCCAACATGAAATATCATAATACATTCAGACTTTCCTTTTGTTGAACATAGAGACCTGGTTTAAACTTTGACGGAGTTTCTGGAACATTTTTGAACAGGCCATGAGGAAGACATGGTGATAGAGCTTGCAAACGAGGTGAGGAAGGTACTTGATGAAGGAATTCCGAAGGAGAGGAAGTTGGTTGGGCCACCCCACATCCCACACAAGTCCCATATGCCCACCCTTCAACTGCATCCACTTCCAGAAGCCATTGCCATGGACTCCTCCTAGCCAGAGAAAGATACCAACTAAAGGATTTGCACAAGCGACAGGAGTCTGCTAACCCATTTATTACCATATTTTGGCGCTTATTTATTTTTTTCCTACAACAGGGCAGTTTTTTTAGCAGTTATTTTGCCTTTCAAAACTACTACACGGCAGTTAGTCACTCCCTTTTTGGAAGTCAATAATCTTTGCTTAGCTTAGCTTTGAGGCGCTGCAAGAAAGTGGTAACTGGAGTTGAAATGAGTGACTAGCAATTTTCATACGAAATATAGAAAGTAAAAGACGATGATAATGCTAATTTCATTTTCCAACGAAGAGAAATCAATTGTTACTTGCGAAATACAGTATATGGTGTGTATGTGTTGTGGTGACAAATATGCCTTCATTTTTATTACTTGGTTTATTTTTGATAATTTGGTTATTAATGTCATTCAAGATGATAATTGGATCAGTATTGACACTAAATCAACAATCAAAATTGAAACTCAGATGCAGATTAAAACCTATAACCTAGAAGCAAATTGTTTCGTGTTATGAATTTTCCAAATTTTACATTGATGTGCCAATCTTTATTACCACGATAATTCTGGCAGGGGATGATCACATCAAGCTAACTTTTGACATTCTGATTCATTCGAGTCTTTTTTGAAGTTGACCCCGGTGGTTGCATCACTCAAGTCTTAAAAGCTAAACTAAGTTTGGAATTGGTACAGAATCGCATGCTTACAAATCTTAATGATCCTAACCTTTTAAGGCAAGAGAGGGAGAGCCCTTATATGTACCAATCTCTAATGTAGGCAGCAGAGAGATTTTTTAGGCAGAAAGAAAGAATCAGATGCCACAATTTGGGGGATCATAATTCCTCATTTTTTAAAATAAATTTGTGTCCATTAGAAATGCAAGGAATACTATAAGATGCCTCTATTATTACAATCAAGGGCATAAGGTAGGAGATCCCGCACTACTCTAGGAGATGGCTATTAAATTCAATGAATAACTTATTGGAACCTCTCACAGTAGTTTCGGTGTAGATGATAGTTGCTCAATTACTTCGTCGAAAGATTATTGTGGAGCAACAGAGGGTCATGCAGGCAAAATAACCGCTGAGGAAATACAATAAGTTATTTTCAATCTAGATGGAGATAAAGCTCCAGGGCCAGATAGCTTCACTGCTCAATTTTTTTAAAGAAATCTTGGAGTATATAGTTCATCAAGAAGTTAGTGCAGCAGTTAAGTCTATATATCTGGTAAGCTACAGGGAGAAGTAAATGTATTGTTATCTCAGGAAGTTATGGAAGTATCATAAAGAAAAAGGGCCTGCGAGGTGCAATTTAAAAATCGACCTTATGAAGGCTTATGATTCTGTTGTTGGAGTACCAGATCAGTTTGTTTCATTGGTTAGGGAATGAGTTACTACTCCAAAGTTCTCTGTTTCCTTTAATGGGAATTTGATTGGCTATTTCAAGGGGAAAAGGGGTTTTATGCAAGGCGATCATCTATCCCCATATCAGTTTGTATTAGCTATGGAGGTGTTTTCCAAGCCGATGCAGCAGATGGTGAGTAATTCAGCAAGTTCAAATTTCGTCCTAATGTGCAGATTTGAAATTAACCCATCTCTGCTTTGTTGATGATCTGATGGTTTTTTTGGGGGCTGACGTTCAATCCCTTGGATTAATCCAAAATGTACTACAATCCTTCAAGAAGCTTTCAAGGCTGAGTGCCAAATTCAATGGAAAATGAGGCTAGCTGCTGTTACTTTGACTTTGAAGCAACAAATATTGGCAGATCTTCAATTTAAGGAAGGGAAACTTCATGTGAGATACCTTGGTGTACGTTTGAGATCAAAGAGATTAACTGAAAAAGAAACCTTTGGCGGATAAAATTATAGCAAAAATTAATACTTGATCAGTTAAATGCCATTCCTATGTCGGCGGATTGCAACTAATTAAGAGTTCGTTTGGATAGCACTTATTTTGCTGAAAACTAAAAACTGAAAACACTGTAGCAAAATAATTTTTAAATGTGTGAATGGTATCGTGGGATCCATTTTTAATATTTTTAAATGCGTGAACAGTGTATAAACAGTACGTGAATACTGTTTTTTCCCTTGTACAGTAACATCATGTGATGTTACTGTTCATGCGCTGACAGAAAAATAAAAAAAAAGGGGACAAAAAGTGCCGTAGGAAAACTTGCTATCCAAATGGGGCAATAAATCAGTATTGTTTAGCTTATAAGGCTACTGGTCCAGAATGCTTGTGGAAGGGATCTGATCATACTACTACAGGAGCTAAGGTAAGGTTGGATTTGGTATGTAATCCAAAGAAATAAGGAGGTTTAGGGTTGAGGAGATTGGAAGAGTGGAACAAATTAGGCAGCTATCATGGGGTCTATATGGAGTTTATTTGCTCAAGCAGGTTCACTTTGGGCTATTTGGGTTCATTTTAATTTGTTGAAAAATAAGTGCTTTGAATTCCATCCAAAGAAATTTAGTGAACCTACAAAGCAAGATTGGTTTGGTGGTATTGGGAGAGGAAGACAAGCCAGTTCGGATTCCATCCAAATCTAGTCATTACACTTGTGCGAAACCCTGGAATCACATCAGAAGCAAAAACCCATAAGTGAGCTAGTGGAAAGTGGTTTGGTTTCCTAGCCATACCCCTAGCATGCTTTTATTGGTTGGCTGGTTATTGACTAGCAACAAAGGATAGATTGCTACAATGGGGGCTCAATATTGATCCACAATGTGCTTTATGTAGGAACAAAATAGAGGACAAAGATCAATTGTTTTTTCAATGCCCTTTTTTCTATAAAAGAATTTGAAAATTATTTCAAACTGGTGCCTTGTAAGACACCCAAAATTCCACTTGAATGAAGTCATAAGTTGGGGAGAGGCGGGGTTGAAGGGTAAAGGAAGGTATATATATTGAAGATGATCAAATTCGAAGTAAAGTGCAGATTGGAATCTCAGAAAGATTTCTGTAACTCTGTTATTAACAAAGCCATTTGTTGTTTTTGGTGTGTTTCTCATTCTGTTTTTAGGGACACTTCTTTAGGTTGAATCCCCTTTTGTTTCAGTGTTTCTTATTGATTCGGTGTAGGTTGTATTAGAGCTGATTATTTTCATCTCTTTGGTTCAGGTGTTCTGTTGTATATGACTTTTCAATTCTTTTGAAATAAAATTGCTCAAGAAGTTGACCTTGGTGACTTGATCACTAGGCATTGAGGGAGCTGAGTAATTCTGCTCTATCCTCTTCTTCATGGGGTCTTCTTATTAATGATATTAAGCTGTTGTTGCAATTTGCAAAGCGTTTGTGTATGGAAGGTTAGCTTAGGAATGCAATGTAAAAACAAACCGGCCAAAGCTTTAGCACACTATACCATTTTCCAGGACTGTAACCATGTGTGGGTTAAGGAATGTCCTCAGTTTCTTTTCTTACACCCCCTGGTGGTCTCTGATACATGCTTTGTAATTTTGTACTTTTTAAAATTTTATTAATAAAATTGCCTACATATATGTTATATATAATAACCATTATAAGTTTGGTCATTTTTTATTGTCGTTCTTTTTTTTACTAGTTTTTTTTTAAGTCACTTTATGTACAGCTTTTCAATGAATCAAAATTTTAAAAATACAGTTGTACTTCTACTTAATGATTTTTTTGGATCAATTTTTTTTTTATTTAAAATCTTCTGCCTTAATTCTATTATGAAGAAGATGAATCCTACATAATAATAATAAAAAAAAAGAATCCTATTAGGTATTAGGGTCTTTCTCAAAAAAAAAAAAAAAGTATTAGGGTGTGCTAGACTATAAAAAATTATATTTTTATTTTATTTCAAATAATTTGAATAGAGTACAAAATGTCTTCTTCTTTTTCCTTTTTTCCATTGGTGAAATTTATAGATGGATTTGGGTTTTACCAATATGTGGATTTTTTTTGGATATGTCATTTCAAATTCATAATATTACAAGTTTTGTTGTTTGGACAAAATTTTTAAAGTCCACATTATTATACGAGGTTAAATAAATACCAAACCGTTTCTACTGGTAATTATTCTTCAAATCCCTTAGGTGGCGTTTGGTATGGGGGAATTCACATTACTCTTGGCATCCAGATTCCTAGGAATGTGATTCACATTCCTAGGAATCACATTCCTAGGAATGTAGCTATTCCTATGTTTGGTTTCATTGGGAAACTTTTAAGATTCCTAGGAATGTGAGATGATAATGTTTGGTTTATTCTCAAGAATCTTAAATGAATTATTTATTTTTCCTATTCTATCCTTAGATTTGAATGTAAACTACCAAGTCATTTAAAAAAAATCTTTCTTCTAAATAAATAATGAAAAACCAAATATAAACTATTAATTATGACAAATTCATTAAAATTGTAGTCTAACATTTCAAAATGACAAATACAATACAAAAATAATTATTTAAATTCTCAAATGCTTTATTCTTAATAACATTTTTAAAAGAGTTTAATCCACATGTGAAACCTAAATAAAACTTTGTTAAAGAATATATCAACAGAGTTGTTTATCCTGTTTATGTTATTTTTGCAGGAAAAGATAAAGACAAGGGAAAAGATATTGGTGATTTATTTTATATTTTATCTTAATTGCTTAAATGATAAGGAAAAATGGTTAAAATTGTCAATTTATAAAAATTTACAATTTCCTTTAAGCTTGGGAATCTGGATTCCCACCTGTTTTAAAAGGAATCCACATTCCTACTGAGAGGGGTTTAAGGAGGGAATCCAGATTCCCCTGACATCTGATTCCCTAGCATGATTTGCAACCAAACATGGGAATCTTTAAACATTCCTAAGAATCCTAAAACATTACCTCATACCAAACGCCACATTAATTTAAAACTTTCTTATCCAAACACAACCTAGGAGAATGGACCAGATTGGATCAAATAAGAACAAATGGACAGAACAGGACCAAAGTCGACAAAATGGGCCGAATAGAACCAAATTGGACTGAATATGATCAAAGTGGACAAAATGGACTGAATTGGACCAAAGTGGATCGAATAGAATTGTAGTGGATAAAATGGACCGAATAGGACCAACGTGGACCTATTAGGATCAAATTGGACTGAATATGACCGAAGTGGACAAAATGGACAGGATTGGACTGAATAAGAATGAATGGACCGAATATGACCAAAATAGACAGAATGGACCGAAATGACTAAATAGAACCTAACTAGACTGAACTATACAGAACGGACCGAACAGGACTAAAGTGGACAGAATGGACCGAATGAGACTAAAGCGGTCAATTAGGACCAAATTAGACTGAATATGACCGAAGTGTATAGAATGGACCGGATTTGACCGAATAGGACCAAATTGGACCAAATAAGAATGAATTGACTGAATAGGACCAAAGTGGAATGAATAAGAACGAATAGGACCAAAGTGGATAGAATGGATCGAGACAAAATGTACAGAATATAACCAAATTGGACCAAATATGACCAAAATGGACTAAATGTACCAAATTAGACTGGATAGAATCAATGTTGATTGAATAGAACCAAATTGGACCGAATATGACCAAAGTGGATAGAATGGACCGAATATGACCGAAGTGGACTAAATAAAATCAATGTGGACCAAATATGACCAAAGTGAACAGAATGGACTGAAGTAGATCGAATATGATCAAAGTGGACCAAAGTACACAACATAAATATAAGAAAACATCATTTGTGATGGTAACATTTGTTTTAAAAATAAAATAAATAAAACAATGATGTTCTAAAGCCTTCAAAGTGAGGTAGCAAATATGAATATATAATATATATGATATTGGGTTTCGTTTATTAATTCTTATTTAAACATGCAATTCATGTATCATAAATAAATATAGGACATTTAATGTTTGGCACCTTGTTGTCAATATGAGTTTCAATGTTTTTGACATCATAAAAAGGGTGATACTATCCCCACATATCCTTGGCGCGATGGTCACTCTATAAGTATAAGTGCTTATAAGGTGCAGGGAACAAGGGTTAGGGTTCAAATCTCCAAAAGAGAGATTTATATACATATATACTTAAATTAGGCTAGAGTAGACTTCTATTTCAGATTATAATATATATATATATATATATAAGGTGACATAATTGTTATTGTAGTTAAATTTATGGTTTGATTGCATGGGCTCTAAGCATAGTTAGCATGTGAAGATTGGATGATCTTCTTGTACTTAGTCATGGTGTGTTTCTTCTTTTATATGTCTCGCTGATGTTTCCACAGCAGGTTTACCATGGCTCGAA
Organism: Quercus gilva; assembly: GCA_023621385.1. NCBI lineage: Eukaryota > Viridiplantae > Streptophyta > Magnoliopsida > Fagales > Fagaceae > Quercus > Quercus gilva. The sequence continues at coordinate 16,278,260 of CM042484.1, read as the reverse complement.
AGTTGAAACTACAACTACAATGTCATTTAATTTTTCTATAAGGGTTTTTGCTTCCTATATAAATGTATGAGTCTAGCTTAGCTAACTTTTTTAATCTTATATGATTTTTAAGAAAGTATACAAATATGCTTTTGGAAGCAAGTCAAAGACTTATACACCATTTTAAGAAAAACAATTCCTAATGGGAGTCGAAATACAAACTACGTTTTGTGTATTAAAATGAGTGATTGACATTTGATTAGTTTTTATCAAATAAATAAGGAATTAAAAAAATTATGTGTTAAATAAATAAAGAATTAAATATATAAAAATTATGTGAAAAATTGTAAGGCTACCAAAGCTTATGTGACATGATACAGAAGAGTTAAAAAAAAAATGAAACGTCTTATGCTATATATATATATATATAAGTGTATGATGATTATAATATGTTTTTTTTTTTTTGTAAATAATAATAATTATTATTATGGGTTTTACTAACGTATGCCCTCAGGGCATATGTTAGTAAACCATTTTAGGAAATTTTTTAAAATATATGATTATCTCTATATGTCTCTATCTATCAAGAGGATTCAGAAAATTAGTTATGGTTTCAAAAAATGTCAAAAATATCCCTAATCTAATTAGATAATTCTTATTCTTAAAATAAAAAATAGGGTTAAAATTGTAATTCAACAGAATTAAAAAAAAAAAAAATACCGGAAAAACTTTTTTCTTAAAAATTAGAACACTCTATTTAAATATATCTTACGCACGTTTGAAACTTTTTTTTTCCCTAAAAACTAGCACGCACTAAATTCTACAAGATAAAAATTTTTAAAATTTTTTATTATATATTTAATATAAGATAAAAATTTTACTTTAACTTAATCTAAGTATATATGTGTGTAAAACTCCCTTCTGAAAACTTAAACTCAGCCCTTGCCCCTCACACCCTACAAGCACTTATACTTATGAAGTAATTATCATGCCAAAAATGCGTAGTGATAAATTTTAATTTCTTAAAAATCTCTTTCTATGTATTCTCGCTAACTGTAGATAAATTCAAATTGAAAAATAACATTAAACTCAAAAAAAAAAAAAAATCAACACACGTGCGGAACCACCAGTGATATATTATTATTTTTGTTAAAGCAAAAGAAAAAGAGAAATAAAACAAAAGAAAAAGAAAAGAACTTGTTGTGCAAGAAGCCAGGTCCATTAAGGCTCCGAGCTTTAATAAGACTAAAAAGAAAAAACCCATTCCTTCACTCTCTGAACTCTCCCACCTCTAAGGCTCCGAGCTTTCATCCAGATCTTCATACTTTTACAGTCCACGCTATTAGGGTTTCTACCAAGCTCTGTCTCTCTGTCTCTCTCGAACATGGATCTAACCAAAGTCAATCTAGATGCCCCTCACTCCATGGGCACCACCATCATCGGCGTCACTTACAACGGCGGTGTTGTTCTCGGAGCCGACTCTCGCACCAGCACTGGTATTTTTCTTTTTTAATTTCCCTCTTCCGAAATAATTTCTTATTTTCTTGTCTTTTTCCCCAATTCCAAACCCTAATTTAGTTGCTCGCTCACTATCATCTTAAACACATTGCTTAATCCTTTAGGTTTGAATTAGTTTTCGATTTCGATTAAAACTAACGTTGATGATTTATGTTTGATTCGATTTCGTTTTTGTGTTTGTAGGAGTCTATGTTGCTAACCGTGCATCGGACAAGATTACTCAGCTGACCGATAATGTGTATGTTTGTCGCTCTGGATCGGTATTGTTCTTTCTCAAAAAATTCATATTCATTGTTGTTCCTGATTTGCTTATGGTGAAAATGCTTCAATTTTAATCACCGTTATTGGTTGGTGAAAGCTTTTGTAGGAGGCTTTGATTTCTTTGTGATGTATTGATTTTTACGTCACTAAAAAAGGATTGTGCATTGAGTCAAGAGCCTCGTAGCTCAGTGGCATTGCTTGGTTTCCTTTATGAGGAGAACCAGGGTTCGATTTCTCCCTCCTCCAATTGTTGCAACAATTGGATTATCAAAAAAAGGATTGAGCATTGAATAATAGTTTTAATTCAAGTATGTTCATCGGGTCAGTAGGTTGTTTGTGTAATGTTTGTTCTTGCGTGTTGGACAAATTTGGGGTTACAAGTTTATTGAATTAAGGGTTGTAGTGCTACTAGAGAATGATAAAGAAAGTAAAACTGATTCATCTGCTTCTTTGTTTGCTCCATCTGTTGGCTGAGCCTCTAATGCGTGGCTGTCATTCTGATTACATGTGTTATTTACTTGTCTGCTTCTTGCAGGCTGCAGATTCCCAGATTGTTTCCGACTATGTGCGTTACTTCCTTCATCAGCACACGTGAGTGGTTCTGTTCCTGTTTATTTCCTTGACCATTTAAATTGTATGATTAGTTTGGCGCATTGTATCTCTTGGATCATGTTTCGTTATATTACTGAGAGTCATCTGTAATTTACTTTATTGATAATCTGAGGTGGTTGTATTGAAACTATGGGTTTAATGAAGGGTGGGGGAGTTATGTCGACCACATTTGGCAGTAACTTAAAAGACTTTTGGTTGTTTTGGTTTATGTCATTATCATGTTAGTTACTGTTTCAAGTACTGAAATTTTAATTATCAATTATCTTTATATACAGGATACAGTTAGGGCAGCCTGCAACTGTCAAGGTTGCTGCGAACCTCGTCAGGCTACTAGCCTATAATAACAAGGTCTGAGTTTACTGCTTTAGTTTGTTCAATATGATTGCTTTCTTGCTTTGGTGAGAGTAATATATAATTGTTTCATTGCCGCTCTTTGAATACACTGGTTTTCTTCTTTTGCCTCATATATCCAATCATGTTACGGTAGATTGAGTATCAAAATAGGATTGATTTTGAGATTTTTTTTTTAAAGAATTCTGTTTGAGAAGAATAGGACTCTTCATGAACACAAATATTAATACCAAAATAAGCCGGTTGTGGGCTGCACCATGCAGTTTATGGCAATAAGAAAGATTTATTTGTGAAGGTTAAAACAGTACTTCTCTCTGTATGTGGAGGTTAATAACTTTTAACCTATTTGATGTTTTCAATTTGTGTATTAAAGTATTTCTTATTACCAAAAATTTGTACCATTAAACTATTTCTAGTTTATCTAAATACTTGCTTTGTCACAATATTTGGACCTGGCAGAACATGTTACAAACTGGCATGATTGTTGGTGGGTGGGACAAGTATGAAGGTGGTAAAATTTATGGAGTTCCTCTTGGTGGAACAATAATAGAGCAGCCTTTTTCAATTGGAGGTATGCTTTTCTTCTGTTTGTCTCATCAATAAATATTCCCTTGTATCCTATGTTTTGCGAGTGCTGCACATTCAATTTATTATTATTATTATATGTTTTTGTATTGTACCATATTCTTTTGTAGTAATTGCACTGTAAGATTCTGTATAAACTGTTCTCTTGCAGTCTTTTAGTAGGCTATATATATGAAGGGTTACTAAAGCCTGATTTGAAATTTCTACTTTCCCCTTGGGGCTAAATTTTTTTTTTTTTAATAAAAAGAATAGAAAAACCTTAATCTGGTTTGGAGGTGTGGGAGAGCTTAGCCTGAGGAGTCTAGTGATAAAAGTAGAAGATTGGCTTAGAAAAGGATTTGTTATGCTGCAACTTATAATCTTAATTTCTCTGGCTCCTTTTTGTTTGTTTCTTTCGTATACTTCCTTTCTATTTGGAATGGATTGCATTTAGCACTTCACATTCAGAATTTACTATATTTTAATTAATGGTATAAGTTTATATGTTGCCTGTTACATGCAGAGCATTCATTCATCTTGTGGAAAATTCATGATCTTGCAGGAATAGCTTTATATGTGCCATATTATATGACATTGTTATCTTTCTATCAGGGTTGGTTCTAACACAATAAATTAGTGTATATGTTATGTGTTTTTGTTATGTATGTTGGGTAAAGTTTTCTTTATGATGCCATCTTTGATATCAACTTCAGTGCTATATTTTTGCATGAGCGTTTGGTTTGACAAACTTTGTGTTTCACAGGATCTGGTTCTAGTTACTTGTACGGGTTTTTCGATCAAGCATGGAAAGAAGGAATGACCAAAGATGAAGCTGAGGTATGTAGGTCTTGATCTTTGTAAATGCAAAATTAGTTAATGCCTTTTGAGGTGATGATAAAATTCTTTCAAGTTTCTGTGAGATTTGATCTCATTGTTATGCTTGCATCAGTAAACAACTGAAGGTTACAATCAGGGAGAAGTAATAAACATGACAACCTTTTTTTTTTTTTTTTTTTTTTTTTTTGGCCTTATTATTTCCCCCTTGGCTGTATCTGAAAAGGTCAAATGTGATTTTAAAAAAAATTTAGTATAGGAAGAGTCATGATAACAGTTATTTCTTTTCTTTTCATTTGTCATTACTTATTACAAAAGGAGTAATATGTGTGTAAGGATGGAGTACGAGGGCAAAACATTTCTTGTAACTCATACTCTCTCATTGCTCATCCAATATATATAAGTATAAAACTGTTATTTTTTGCTGTGCTTTTTAGGCTCTTAATTATTTTTTGGTGTTTTACTGCAGCAATTAGTGGTTAAGGCAGTTTCCCTTGCCATTGCACGTGATGGTGCTAGTGGTGGTGTTGTTCGTACTGTCATTGTAAGATTTGTGCTAAGCATTTCCAAGTAGATTCTTTTTCACCGTTCACATGCTCACAAATTGACTGAAACCCCTTGGTCTTTGATGTTCTTGCAGATAAATTCCGAGGGAGTGACAAGAAACTTCTATCCGGGTGACAAACTTCCACTATGGCATGAGGAATTGGAGCCACATAACTCACTGTTGGACATACTGAACTCAACAAGTCCTGAGCCAATGAACATATGAAGTGGAGGAATCATAATGTTGATAGGCCTCTAGCCTCACTTCAGTTATTTCTCTTTAGCCTGCTACATCTGTTTTCCAAACAGGAACGAGATTTTAATCATTTATATTTGAGAATGGTTCATGTACCATATCTTGCTGGATATATTTCTTATTCAATCTAGATGGGTTTAAGTTATTTGTTATTGCCTGGTGTCATCATAATCTCTTCTCTGGGCCAATTAGAGGTCTGTGGAACAAACCACCACTCAAAAAAAATTAGAGGTCTGTGGAAACTGGAAATAGATACATTTGCACCTCATCGAGGGTGAAGTTTTTGATTCATATATTCCTGCTCATTGGTCAATGCCCGGATTTCAGATTTTAATACTTAAATTTTAGTTAGGGGTGTCAAATGGGTGGGTTTGGGTGGGGTTGGGGTGAGCATTATTAGGTTGGGTATATAAAATCTATTTATCCATTAAAACTCATTTAACTAATTACTTCTAACTCAAATTCAATCAAATCCAATTATTTTGGGTAAATCTCAACTCACCCAATTATTAAAATTATCAAAATGCCATTAAAGTGAAAATGACCATTTTGAAGCTTTGAAGCTGGAGGATCTGGTGGCACCAATGCTTCACACAGACCATCTGATTTGATAATCTCATCCTAGAAATGAAAGCTAGAATTTCATAGTTGAATTTGCTCTCTTTTTTCTTAGCAGCCAAACAAAGATTATGCTAATTAATGAGCACAATTAAATCAAAGACTGAACAATTTGTATTACTTGGCTATTGCTCGACTTCCTTTTGATCTGTTCGTTGCATCGATTACAAGATACTCAAATCATTTATATATCGGTAATTTGTACTTAATTTTAGTTTAATTTTTGAGGAAACACACAAAGAAATGAAAACTGGAAAATTTTAAATCAATTTTCTTCTCTCTTTTTCTCAGAAGCCAAACAAAAAATATGCTACTTAATGAGCACAATGAAATCAAGGACTGAACAACTTGTATTACTCGGCCATTACTTGATCTCTTATTGCTCTATTCATTTTACCGATTCCAAAGACGCTCAAATCATTTACACACTGTTAATTGATGTTAATGTTAGTTTAATTTCTAAGGAAATGCACAAAATAATGAAAACTGAACTTTTATAGCCAAACAAAGACTAGGCTAAGTAATGAGCAAAATGAAATCAAAGACGGACTAATTTGTATACAATAATTGGCATGAAAGTGATAACTAATACCAGAGGGAGATCGGAGATTGCAGGAGCTAGAGAGTTCAAGATCTTGAGGAAATTGAGCACCGCAACTTTGATTCTCACTCGGACCTAAACCAAAATATTTCAATTCTGAGAGAGAGAGAGAGAGAGAGAGAGAGAGAGAGAGAGATGGTTAATGGTGATGATATTATTGCCTCAAAAGGAGGGATGATAAAGCTAGGTTGTGCCTCAGTGTTCTCTGTGAGAGCTAGAGAGAGAAAGAGAGAGAGCAAGCGAGAGAGAGAGAGAAGTGTTCAAAGGCCGAGAAAATGAAAACCTAAAACATTGAAGCGTCTAAGGGGTTTTTTTTTTTATTTTTATAAATTTTATGGGAATGGCTGGATTGAATTGTTTTTGGGTTAAATGGGCCTCAATGAGTTTTTAGTTAAAACTCAATAATCACTAGGTCTAATTAGGTTGATGCCCATTTAACCCAACAAATAATTGGATGGGTTTGGATTCAATTAGAGTAGGTGGGTTTGTGTGGGCAAATGAGTTTGGGCTTACTTTGCCACCTCTAATTTTAGTAAGGTGATAAGTAAGTAAATTCTTATTTCTTGTGATTCCATTTTAGTAGATAGAAGATTTCTTCCAATCCCTTTGATAAACTAAAGAAAAAAAAAAAAAACCAACGAGAGAATCCAGTTGACTTTGTTTAGGCATGAAGGGTCTATTGATTGTGAATTCATGGTAAATTTTAATTGATACCATTATTAGAAGAAAAGTAATAATATGGATACTTATTATCAACATGTCTTTTTAAGAATATGTTTTTCGCTTTTAATAGGATGGTTCAAAATTTTGTGAAAATGAAAGGGGAAAATATAAAAAAGAAATCCCCAGTGAGTAAGTTGTGGACCTTGTGGATATTGAAGGCATCAATTGTTCAGTATGCCAAGGTGTATTGAATAATAAAAAGAAAAAGAAATGTTGAACGCTGATCAATTGATATACGATTCAATTACATGCGCATATAAAAAAAAAAAAAAAAAAATTCAATACATGGTAGATGACTTTGCAACTATTTTTTTTTTCTGACATTCATATAGAATGGTAAATACTAAGTAGAATCTCGTATCCTCCACGGAGTAATTAGTTTGTTACAAAGTATACAATGACGTTGGCAAAGCAAGCAGTAATTGGCGATTGGCCCGAGTACTAAAAAGAAAAAAGACAATCACCTAACAGCTAACCTTAACCGCAAAGCTGGTGGGAAGGCCAAACTCAACCCAAAAAAAAAAAAAAAAAACGCAAACAGAATGAGTGCGAGTGCGAGTGCGAATCCAGTTCAACATCATCACAACGTGTTCGTATACGGCAGCCTCTTAGCTGATGATGTCGTTAAGGTTCTCCTTAAGCGCGTCCCTCCCTCTTCCTCTGCCATCCTTCACTCCTTGTTAGTCTCTCTCTCTCTCTCTCTCTCTCTCTCTCATTTCTTAAACCAACCACTTTTTTGATCCTTCTTCTTGTTGTTACTTTCTAGTTTCTTCACAAATCCCACTTAAAAAAAAAAAAAAGTAAAAACCCATTTTATTTGAGCATATAGTTTTCCAATCTTTTATTATTATTTTTATTTTTTCTAGGCCCTCTTCTGCCCTTTGATAGTCTATAATCTACACTTTGTTTACTAACGTTTGTTTTTTTTTTTTGGACATTGATTTTAAACCTGCAGTCATAGGTTTAGCATCAAAGGAAGAGTTTATCCAGCTATTCTACCTGTGGAGAATAAGAAAGTAACTGGAAAGGTATGTTTCCATTTCATTTCAAGGCCTAGTTTCCTTTGAATAATTGTAACCGTTCTATGTCTGTATGTATGGTTGAAATCCATTCATTAGCTTTTGCATTTTTGTCTAAATCATAATCATAGATCCTTTTCATTTACCCAATTGCTATTTATCAGAATTTAGGTGACATGATGCATTTTATGTGTCAGCAGTATCAGATTGTTTCATGATTTGTCACACACTTTCTCTGCAAGTTTAGAGCAGGTTTTTGTTATCTTAAATTCTTGTTTATTTTGAGGCAGACCGCAAATTATTCTAGATTTTCTGAAACAAAGTGGAGACTCAAAAACTTGTTCGATTTCATCCAAGATTTCATAAATAGTATCTAGAATTTCCAGAAATCTGAACCATCTGGTGTCACTGATAGAAAGTTCATAATTCCAAATAATAGCTGTAATGCTGCAATTCAAAGGCATAATCAGATTGCAATTAGCAATTATATATAATTTTATTTACTAGAGGTCATACCTTCGTGCGATGGCAAGTGCCCACCCTCAAAGAGACGTGTCACAGATTTGAGTCCATGAATTAGCCTCTTCAAAATTGGGGTGTTGTTTCCTATTGATGACCTCTCCCAAAACCTATAGAAACAAGGAACTTGTGCAATGCGTATGACCTTTTAACTATATCCACCAGAGACAGGAACCGGATAACCTTTATTTGCATCAGCAAGCACCTTGGAAGATAGTACACGCCCATGGTCAAAAAAAAAAAAAAAAAAAATCATATTCCATCAATCAGCAGTAGTATGGATTTTTTGAATAAAATGCGGTGCATTAAACTATAAAAGCATAACAGGTCTAGGCCAAAGCTTATTGGGAAGCATTTGTGATAGATGTGCTTGCATGGTACTTCTAGTGCCTTTTTAAACTTTCCAGGAAGTTTGTGCATTTCAGAAGGTTTTCTATTTTTCCACCATTTTCCCTGGAAATACAATTAAGGGTAAGATATCATTTTCGTCCCTATAATTAATCATATTCAATTGGATGACATGAATGTGCCCATTCACTTTGTGAGATGTTTCAGTTTGACATTCACTGCTCTCATTCCTGTTCCATTAGCATGATCTTACTTGTTCCATTTCAAGTTTGTTTATCTGAACAGCATTGGAAATATGTTTGAGCACGAAGCATTGGCCTTTACTCACATGATTTGTTCACCACTTTAGTCCCCAAATCCTGACTTATTGTCCTGTGTCTTGAATCTCTTGATGCTAGAAACTTGAAAAAAAAAAGCAAGATGTGTAGTGAACAAGAGAATAAATAAGATTAATATTTATTTGTGTCTAATGGTGTCCTACTTCACATATGACTGGAATCATAATTACCTTGGCCTTGCTAATCTAACCCACATTTATGATTTTGTTTCTGAAAAATTCATGCCCATTATGATAACAATATCACATAATAAATTTAACCAATTTTCGCATTTTTGCAGGTCTTGTTTGGTATCACAAATCCTGAATTAGATATTTTAGATACTTTTGAAGATGTCGAGTATGAAAGGAGAACTGTTGAGGTTTCCTTGATGGTGAGTGTAATGGAAATCCACTTGATTGCTTTCCGTGCATCAATTACAGATTAACAAGCTTGCATATTAGGAGATCTTGAAGGGTAGGTTGATGTACCAAGTATAAAAGTACCCCTTCTGATGACCACACTTTCTAAAAACACAAAGAAAGGTCGGCATAAGATGCCGCAAGGCCTTAAAAAAAAGCAGTTTCCTCTAACAGCATGGTTAGGTGTACTTTTGTACTAGTGTTTTTTTTTTTTTTTTTTTTTTTTTTTTTTGGGAGAATATTTTTGTACTAGCTTGTAATGCTTTTAATCCTACAATAAACTATGATGGGGCAGTATCCTATCAATCTTGCAAGGGCATCACTCATTTTTTTCAAATTTTGGTAGGATCATTTTTTGTTTCAATCCACTATTAACAACAAAGATGAGTTTCACATTTTGCATATATGTGATTAAATTTGAATGATGAATAGCATTATATGTGTAGGTCACAAAGTACACCTTTGTGGAAAAGCATTGAATTTCATATTTTTTGCATTAGTTTCTTTTATATGACCTCCATACTCTATTGAATAGTTTACATTGTAATCGAAACTGATTGTTTTATGTAAAAATGGGTGATGTTCTCTCAATTATAATGGGTGGCATCCTATCATAGTTTTTCCCTTTAATCCGTGTAGGGTTGCAAAGAAAAAACTCATTATAAAGGATTATTTTCCTACCAGGCTTTGGAAACCTCATTCCCTTTGGTACCTAACCTGCCTGACATGAAGAAGGTATACCAATTGGTTTTTTGGCATCTAACCTGCCTGACATAAGCTAAGCTACCAATTCATTTACTCCCAAATAGAAATGAAAACTGAAAACTGAAATTAAATTCATTAGGTATTCTTACTTGTTGGAAGTGCATGATCAATTTCAAGGGGGAGGGTTTAAATCAGGCTCATCATTCATTATACCTGATGACAACTTAGAAAAGTGGAGCCATTTACTCTTGATGGTAATTTTTGAAAAATTCCTGCTTTCTTAAACCATGCTAAAAAGAAAAGTGACTTTTTTTTGCAGGATAGTTCTGAGAAGTTACAAGCTCACACCTATATATGGAGTGACAAAAATGATCCAAACTTGTATGGAGTTTGGGATTTTGAGGTAAAATTGTGTACTCTTTGAGTCTTTTCTCACCTGGATACATGCAATAGGTAGCGCTAGGCTTTGGACAATCTTTATTTGATATGTCAATGCTTCTCAATAATAACCTGATTTTATGTTTCTTGCTCTGTTACTCTCACTGCATGGTTCTGCTCACCTCAATTTCATATTATTTCCCTTCTGTTCCTCTTATATACCTCAATTTGTGTTTACTCTTGAGGATGTTGTCATTCTTCATTTTGTTCAATTGTTTTCAAGGGGAACCTGGGCCCATCAAGTTTCGAGCACTTGTCTGAGATCTTGATGGATGTATCTTCTAATTTTCCTAGTTTCTAGCCCTTTTTCATGATAATGAAACCAAGTAGCCTATGTGGCTATGTCCTCTTGGTTTAGGGGGAGGAAGTATAGAGAATTTATATAGTTGATAAAGATAGTTGTCCTGATGCCATCAGGGGGAAAAAAAAAGGAGAGATAAGATGACATAACTATTATTATGCCTCATTGTGGGTTCAATGCTGACACAACATTTGCATGCCAAGGCAGGTAGTTGCTGTCCATCAATTTTCTGATAAATTAATTGTCACTATATCATGAGATTAATATCACATTACTTATAAGGTGTTATTTTATGGGTATATATTATATTTACTTTTCTTCTGAAATTGGTTATTGTCCCCAATTTTTTTCTCTATTTGATTTGTCGTATTTATTCTTAAGGAATGGAAACGAGTACACATGAATGATTTTATCAAGATGACCACTGGGTTTGTGGAAGAATTGGAGCAGCCTGAATCAAAACCAAGAGTTGCCACATATGAATCATTCTATAACCAGGATGGTCAAAATCCCCCTACCTCTTGATACTATTCTTGATTTGTAAATCCGAAACTATTTTACACCTGTATGTTATTTTACCATTCTCAATGCTTCCATTATTAAAACTATGCTGTCATCCATTCTACTTTTTCTCCAGAATTTGTTGCAAATAAACATTGCTTGCATTGCAGTGGTTTAGTTCTCAATTTTTATCTTCTCTTTTGCATGGAAAATAGTAAGATATAGAGACTGGGAATTATTTTTTCACCACGCAGTCTCTAGAAATATGGTGCCCAATTTCAGTAATCATATAGGTGTATTAACCTAACCTTAACTATAGCTACCATGTTTAATTGTTTATTATACAATTGGTTTAACTCAACGTTAACTATGGCTAATTGGCTATCATTTTTAATTGGGTTCACTTGCTCTCCTCCCTCAAATTACAAAGAGAGGCCAAGAGTCTTATAGCTCAATAATAGAGAGAGAGAGAGAGAGAGTTAATGCAATTGGGTTTATTATTATACTGTGAGTAAAATCTTCGGTATTTGATGAAAGACAGCATAAGCAAATGAATAATTGAAGAAATTGAGAGAGAGCTTCTTTTTGTTTCAGCTGGCCAGGAGATACTCGTCATTCGATTCATTCCCTTGCCGCTAAGTTGGCTTTGTCATAGATCTGTCTACAGTACGCAGAATGCATGACTTTTGCTTATTATATGCTAGAGGAACAACTTTTTTCCATTTTAGTGTGGGCGTCATGAATGCATGATTTGCACTGATGGCCTCCAAGGTTTTCTTTAAAAAAAATAATAATACTTGTAATAAAGGCTTAGATAGTTAAATTCAAACAATCATTTGCTGAAACCATACATACATACCTACCGAGTGGAATGAATGTAGATTGGAGGGCAGATTAGAGCTAGTTAAAGAGCATGTGAATGCAAAACTAATACACTAAAAAACCAAAAAAAAAAAAAAAAAAAAAAAAAAAAAAACCAAAAGAATAAGAAAACAAAAAAGGGGTACAACCTTCATATAAAGGATGCCACATGCATATTTTATTCTTGTCCTCATAATTTTTTTTCCAGGATTTAGACGCATTGATGCAGACACAATAGGTGTCTAATGTACCACTTTGTAAAATTCTTCAAAGCACTCTAATTTTTCATAGACAGTCAATCAGTTCATCCCAAAAGTAAAATTGGAGGTAAAAATTAAAAATGATAAGTTTATTATTATTATTATGTTGGAATGTGTTTATTGCCATACTCCCCAGATGTTCTGATCGGAGTCAATCATAATAAACCCTTAAAAAATACTAAAATATCGCCTAGAGACTTGATCTGTTTCTAGTCTAGACCAGAATCGCTTCTCTTTAATTATTTTATCCCACAAAGTTGACATTAGTTTAGCTTGTTGGGGATGCGGCATATTTTCAGATATCCAAACTCCCCAGAGCCTGGTGATGAGCCTTCAAAAAGAAATGGCATATATCCCGTCGCTTTTTTGTATCTCTGCTGAATCTGGAAATCAAATAGCATAAAGCTCATTGTTTCAGCTCAATATGGCTCATTTATAAACAACTAAATCACTAAATCACCATATAATCAGCGATATAATGGACTATAAACAACACATGAAAAAGCCACACAAAAGTTTAGAGAAATAGTGGGAGTGGAGTTCAACCACAGACACTGAACCACAAAGGGTGCCAGTACCACTAAGCTATCACTCAAACCCCATAAAAGGTTAGAGAGAAGGATAATTCACTCTCAATCAACAAGGCCAGCTATAAAGTAAAAGAAACATGCTAGGGACAAGATCTTTTCAACGAACAAGCAGTATCTTGGTATATGGGTAGCACCTGACCTGAAGGGTAACTTTCTCTTTTAAGGAAAAAAAAAAAAAATGAACAAAATTACCTCAAGAATTTGTTCACTGCTTCGTAGACTGTTCCTGCCAACTACACAAACAGTTCCACCGGAACCTCCACCAGTAATTTTCGCTCCATATATTGTCCCCCTCTTTGGATTTAGATAATTTACCATGCTGTATTTCCTGGACTAACTGTACAAGCCTATCTGTCCCATCCGAGCCAAGCCCACAAACACTGTAGCTGAAGTGATACTGAAAAAGAAGGTTATATGTAAGAACCATTTCATTCCTTTTATTCTATTTCAACACAGAAAACAAATCGATAAGAAAATCGTAACTCCACAATTTCACTAGGTTTTCTAAGATTATTATTTTTATTTTTTTGTAAGTTCTAATTATTTTTTTATTGGTTAGTTACACACGTGTCAGATAGATCCTGAACCCAGAACCTCATTCTCCACCTAGCACTTATAGGGCGAGGAGGTGCCAATTGAGCTAGATTTTATTAGCACTAGGTTTTCTAAGATATTCAAAACATGCATACAAAAGAAGATCAAGACACAATTATCAAACTCATAATACCTCCTACAAAGATATGATAAAACAACATGCTGGCGTTGGAAGCATATAATGATTAATAAATCACCAAATATGGATCTGGTCCTGAACAGAACAGAGACAGGATGGGACCTTCCAACATCCTACAACTCACCTGATATATCATAGTTCAGGTTTCATTGGGTTAGCAAGGTTAGGCTAATCAACCCTCCAACCCTAACTCAGGCCAAAAGATTTATGAAGTCCTAACATCTCTCTCTCTCTCTCTCTCAGGCCAGAATAACATTTATTTCTCTTCTCACAGAACTATTGATTTTCTTAATTTTTGAAGGTTGGGAGTCACCATGATGGTCAAATGGGCGGGCTTGACTTTCAAGTTTAAACTCAAACCAAGGCAAACTCAATTTACAACCAGGCCTATGGAATCAGTGAGCATATGCTGCTCCCCAAACCTTGTGTTGATTGTCATATATCAGACCAGAACATAGATCCTACATATGAAGGCTACAACTTAAATAATTTGTTGTTGTACCATTTTTTTACAAGTAATATTGAAGAGGAGCTGTGCACACATAGCGTACTCCCAAGTAATTACAAAGAATGAGAGTTGTAATCCAAAAGAAAGAGAATTAATGAAATCTACAATGGAGCCAAAATAGTGCGTCATTCAAACAATGTTTTTATAAATGGCGATTTCAGCTGCATAACTGAGACTACCGCATGCTCAAATCATCAGTCCTTGGACCTATTTCAGCATTATTATTATTATTATTTTGATCGGTAAGCTATGCACTCACTCAATGGGTATTAAACCCATGACCCGACCCTCCACATAGCACTTGTAAGGGGGTGCCAATTGAGCGAGAGCTCATTGGCCTATTTCCATAATTTAAATTGCCATCACTTCTAGTAGTCAACCAATTATGTACAATAAAAATTACATGATTATTTTTATGTACATAAAGTTCAATTTTTTTAAGGATTACAAAGTTGGACCTCTGAAGTCTGAAAGAATAGTTTACCTATGCTAGGTGCTTTTGTTCATGAATTATTGAAAGCGTACTCACTACTCTCCAAACAATCAATTCCAAGATTCAAATTTACCTAAGCATTTAATGAGTTACTTTTTTTTGTTTATTTCACATAAAATTCCTCAGATCCATTAATAAAACACTCGTTCATACAAGGAATAGAAGAGGCTGAGTTTTATGGGTATAAATGCTACATTAATTTGATTCCCTGGATGTCACTAGTCTCCATTGCATTATTTCCGTCTATGAGGCCTGCCTTTATATATATGCAGAAGTAGATTTCAAAAACCAAGCTTAACAATTTATCAAAACTAGAAATTTGTACATACCTGATACAATAGTTCACCAAGAGCCGTAAGTTGCTCATCTGAAGTTGCCAATGTTAGAAGTGCTTTAAAGGCCTGTGAGTAAAGTAATTAAGCAAAGTAACTCAGCTGACATGTAATAATATAATCAACAGTTAAGTAATACAAGGTATCCGCTGCACATGATCTCTCGAGTCTTTTATGTCTTAAAGCGATTAAGTCCACAAAATGTGCTTAAAAAAGAAACCATAGTCCAAATTTAAATGAAGAATATAATCTATGGACTAACAGTATCATAAACATGTAATATCAGTCAAAGTTATCACTACTTAGATTGAGCACATATGAGGCTGATCAGCACCAATGAGAGCACTGAGCTGTGGCCATCCTGTCTAGCAAAAAAAAAAACAATTTGATATATTAACCACAATTCAAGTGGAGATTTCTCCTCAATAAGAATATCTCCTACGAGCTTCAGCTACAGTAATTTTCCAATAAAGTTAAGTACAATGATGAATTTTTTTACCTTAGAAAAACAATTAAGGAAGAGGAAAGCAACAATTGAGGTAAATAGAAAGGAATGGAAAAATTACAATTTGATGTAGCATTTAGAAACCTAACAAATGATTATATGAGAAATCCAACTTCAAAGAAACAAAGGATGGTAATATATATATAAATACATTCTGGACCATTTAACACTCTCAAAGATATACAAGAGTATTCAAATAAATGATTCATATTAAGAAACAAAGGATGGTAAAAAAACATTTAAAAAAGCCCAAAAAAATTGATAAAGTACCGATTCTCCCAAAAGCTTAAACTTTTAGGAAATGATGAATTTAATCATTCAAAATAATTCTAACAAAAATATAGATGTTTTTCATTGCAAAGTTCAAATTCAAATATATGCAAAAATTCAAGGGGGTTAATAACAATTACAACTTACTTTAAAAAATTTTAAAGGATTGACACTTATCAGGAATATTGCAAGTATATGTATAACAGCCACACTTTATTGACTGTACTGTTGAGCAGAAGGTCAAACTTACAAGTTACAATCACAAGACATCAAATCAACAATTGCAACCAAACCAGAAACTACCCACTGCACTTGACACTAGTGGTAACGGAGTGAAGTGAGATTAGGGGACGTCAAAATTTTGAACTTTCACATGAGCATGCACACACGCGTGAGTATGTGACAAACAGGGTTAAAGTAAAGAACAATTAACCTCAAATAATTGGAAAAAAATAACAATGATTTATACCACAATAGGTATTATTATTAAATCCTCTTTTGGATTGACAACATCATGAATCTCTAAATTAAAGTTCCTTTTCCATGAAGTAACATCTATATCAATCCGCTACTGATATTCCCCCTTTTGGATAAGTTTTGGCCTCAAGGAGAGGGGAACAGGGAGATTCAAACTAATGACCCCTGCTTAATGAGACATGATCTCTAACCAACTGTGCTACCCCTTGGGGTTCACTATTGACATTCATGACACAAATTCAATTCTCTAACTATTAAACAAACAGTTAAAAACAATTACCAACCTTGACACGGAAATTTTCATATATAGAATGTTTAGCAGGTGCTCTACCTCCATAAGTACGCTTGGGATCAATAACTGTGACAGGATCGTGGTGATCAACATATTTCTCCAAAAATGTCTCACCAAGCATGGACTCTGGAAGCACCTTTGCATAAAGAGCCTCATATCTGTGATTGAAGTTTAAAAATCAAGAACCCTGATTATTGGAGAACTGAAGGTGCCAATAAAAACAGGTGCAGAAATTAGGGGGGGGGGGGGGGGGGGTAAAGAAACAGGCCACTAAACCTCAGAAATTAAATAATTCATTTAATCTCTTCACTAAGATTTGATAAAGAATTAGAGTATCAAGAAGGAAAGCTTTCTAAAGGACAATACCTGTGAGGTGAAAGGTTACATAAGTAATCTAATGAAGCTTCATCTTCCAATAGTTCAACACCAACATCCTCCAAATCGTCAAGGTTTAGCCCATCACCTTTAGGTAATGACTGAGACAAGATCGAAGATGCAGTAGACTTTATCATCTTTCAACCCATATAGGTACCAACTCTGACAGATCCGTAGTCTGCACCACCAATGCTGCCACCAAAATACCCTTAAACTTTGCATTCAAAAACTTTAAAAAAAAAATAAAAAAGAAGAGAAAGAAAGAGCGTAAATAAATTAGGATTATACAGGATAGCAACTGCTGCACCAAGATAAAGGGATTAAGACGTTAAATTCATTTGATAATATTTACATGAAAGCACAATTAATCATCATGATAATGAATATATGCATACAGGATGGAAGGTGAAGAAGAATGATCTAGGATAATATGAAAGAAAAGGAAGATTACAACCATAGGATTATATGTAAATCCTATAATCAAATGTTCATAATGTTCCAACACAATATGAACGACAGGAAATTTGCAATCTCAACTCAGCAAACTTATCCATAAAAATTTAAAAAACAAGCATGATAAACTTATGTCAACACAAATCAGGAGAATGGAGATAAACACATTAAAGGACCATTTACCTGTGTCTTATTCCTGAATCAATTCCCCAAAATCGGATATGGGAGGAAATTTCTACAAGCCCAACTATCTCAGCAGGCTGCATAGATTCAATTTTAGACATCAATTTTTTATCTGTAAAACAACCATAGTAGAGTAGCTTTCTACAGAACTAATATGCGTACCAGGCACACCATTGCAAGAAGTTTGTTGGCGCTGAAGTCACCTGGTCCCTCACACCACATGGAGCTCCAACAATGTGATTCTCAACCTAATAAACAAAATTAAATAACAAATGAAGTAGCATAACATGCTCAAGGTACGTAAAAATTAAATAATCTATGATTAAGGGAAGAATATCAATCTGAAGGTTCTGCTAAAGAGTCAGACCTTTTGGCAGAGCAAAGCAAGATCTCAGGGACAGATGTTTAATCCTGCAAAGTGTAGAAAAAGAATTAAGGTTTTTTTTTTTTTTTTTTTTGTTAATAGTAAAGAAGAAGAATTAAGTTGATTTAGCATTTCCCTAAAATTTCTGGGTACTTCAAATTGAATTTCAAAGACTTGAATGCTCAAGATATTAGTCGTTGTCTATTTGATGTGGGCTTTTGATTTTGAGATATCTTAATTACAGATGAGTACAATTTTATTTGTCTTTATAACTAGATTTAGTCTTTGATGTTTTACTCAACTACAACTAAACCCATTCTTATTATCTAAAGGCATATGTAGGGATGTACCACATACAAGATATATAGAATTTTTTTTTATAAGTAAATAAAAAGATGTCAAAAGATTGAGTCCTAAAAAGACAGTCCTCAAAGTTTGGAATATTTGATAAATAAAATTACCATGAGCAGCAGCTATGGCAGCCATGCTAGCAACCTCCACAGAAGCAGAAGATGATACACCTTTGCCTTCTGGGACAGCAGAAGAAACCTGCATGTTCATAATATTGAGACAATAGTAATGGACTTTATAGGTACTTAACTTCAAAGCTGATGAAATACATTGAACACTAATAAATTCACAACGTCAACCTCATATAAAAGAGCATATTCATAAGCATAAAAAACTAGAAAAAGTTTCATACAAAAAAAAAAAAAAAAAAAAAAAGGAAAAGAGACTACATTGGTTGTTGGAATAACTAAGTATTAGTAGCAGCCACATAATTAAAATATCATGAGAAACAAAGAAGTGATCCACAGTAGAGAGAATATTTAAGTATATATTAGAAAAGCAAGATCGTGCAGAGAGTGGCTTTATACCAAAGAAAGCATGATACAAACTCAAGTGAATCTTACCAAGATAATAACGCAAAGTAAGTGGATTGGTAGCCTAAAATATATAATGGTCAAATTTTTGGAATGTAACATCAAAAGCCAAGTTTAAAGCCTAAGAAAAAAAATCTACACAAACAAGGTACCAGAAAAGGAGGTGTATCATAATAAAAGCCACAAGCCAAAAATGAGCTAACTCAATTTAATTAAGGCAGGGAAACAACTAAGAAAGGCCAACATGACAAGATGGAATATATATATATATATAGGGTCCAGTTAATGTGTGCCCTAAGCCATCCATTTTTGAAAACATTTCTTCGGGAATTGAAAAAGCTGTCAATACTTTTTCAATTCCCAAGAAATTTTTTTCTAAAAATGGTTAATTATTGTGTGCCCTTAGGGCACACATTAGCAAAATTCATATATATATATATATATATTAATATCAAGTATCCTATCTCCACTCACTTATTGAGCACTTATAAGGACATAAAAAAAGAGGATATATGTTTTAGCTTGTATTAAGAATGTATGCAGTGGCTATGAATGAATTAAAACATTCCAAACAAGATAGGGAGAAACTTATACCAGCATACTGATACTATCCTCAAAGTGTACACTTAATTCTGTCATTAAAACCAGAATCCCCCCCCGCAATAAAAGCTGCCCACCTACAACAAGAATCATATAAGTGGCATATTATTTTTCAAAATTATAGATAATCAAACAAAAGTGACCTACGATTGGGATGGATCTTTTTTTTTTTTTTGATAGGTAAAATATTTTTAAGTATAATGATTGGGATGGATTTTTAGCAAAGTATTCCTTTGCTTTTTCATATGATATTGGCTGGTCTCTGTCCATAAAATCAGATAAATCCATATCAAAGGTTGGTCCACGATTGCTCAATTCTGAACCATATGATACCTGATTTGGCCAAAATGTGGAGATAACACAGATTTTAATAAAATCAGATACATATAATAAACACACGTAAACAAATTTTTTTCTGTGACAAAAAACACACTTTAAGTCATAAGCTCCATGCTTAATGTGAGTAAATTTCAATCACTCAAAAGAGAAAAATTATATCCCTCTTCACCGTCCCAAAGAAGAAGAAAAGTCAACCAACTTCTATAAATCAAAAAACTGGAAAAAAGATAATGTCTATTTAAAGACTCATACATACAATTTCCAGAACAGGTATCGATACTTGTCCTTTGGCTTGCTGCCGAGCCAGGGCATGCTTCCAAAGCCTATGTTTACTTGGATGATTCATTTGCACAGCAACATATCAGGCTTCTCTTTTTGGCATCTACAAGAGAGCAGATAAAAAGAAAAAGTGAGAGGGGCAGAGGAAGACGGAAAGAGGAACATGTCATGAAGGGACTTCAAAAAAAGAAAAAGAAAACAATAGCACTAGTTCTATGACATTAGACAAACTTATTAACGGAATTGTATTTGATTCTATAAATTTTTCATAAATAAGTTTTTCTTAAAAAGATTCATAAATAAGTTTTGCATCCAACTAATTGATTGAATTTGATTGAAAACATCTTCAGTTTACATAGAACAATAAATGATCCATGTCCAATATTTACATCCACTTGTAGAACTGTTTTCATTTAAATTCTATCTGAATTAAGGATTAATAAATTAAGGATTCTAAATTAATTCAGATTCAGTGTTCTTTATATAATCCAAATCAATAATAATGAAAAAGAATGACAGGATTTTCCCAAGACAAACATGAGTCACTTGGTGATGTCAGTCATAAACCCCAAAGGTAGGTTGATTATACAGAGCCTTCCCTGCTGAAAATAATCCACAATCCAAATTTAAGCTGAGAAGGACATATTGCTTTCTTTATCCTGAGCACCCCAGTTCTATACTAAAAATTTCCTTGAGCATATCTGTGCTATCTTAGTGACTCCTAATCAATCAATAAGTTCATGTCAACCTTCATCTTTGACGTCTGAACAGCATATTTTAGGAATTCTACCCTCTGCAATAAGATTTCTAACTCTTGAAGAAGTCCTGGCATCTTCCGACAACTTAAGCACTGCATCTCTAACAATAAGACAGTTCTTATCCAGTGGATCTGGAAAGTTTCCTTTCCCAGCCATCTCCTTTAAAATTTCAAAAGCCAAGGGTAGGTTAAGATTACATAGAAAACTACTCATTAGCGCTACATAGACAAAGGTGTCAGGTTCCATTTCCTTCTCTTGCATCTGGTGAAGATATACAAGTGCCGTGTCAGGCCTACCACACTTACAAAGACCATGAATGAGGGCCATGAAAGCAATATTGTTTGGAGAACACCCTTCTCTTCCCATTTCATTCCAAAGCACCAGTGCATCATCAGGTCTTCCAGCATTGCATAAACCATTCATCAAAGTAGTGTAAGTAATTACATTAGGCTTTCTATCTTCCACAAACATCCGGGAAAGGAACAGCATGGCCTGATCAACATCACCATTTTTGCACCATCCATCTACAAGCAGATTGTAGGTAATGACTGAGGGGACAAGCCCCTTGACCTCCATCTCATGCAGAATTTCTTCGGCTTCGGAAACTCTCTTTGCCTTACAGAGCCCACATATCAATATGTTGTATGCAACCACATCAGGACAATAGCCATGAGAACAAATGTCCCGGAATAACTCCAAAGCTTGATCCACTTCTTGAGTTTTGATTAAACCATCTATGGCTGCAGAATAAGGAATTATATCAGGGAGGAAACCTTCTTGAACCATGCTAGCAAGAAACTTGCAAGCTTCTACTGCTCTCCCATGTTTACATAGCCCTTTTACAAGCAAGGTAGAATGTTTTGTATATGGTTCATATCCATAAACACGCATCTCTTTTGCCAGATCAAGAGCTGCGACAACATCTTCCCTTCTACATAGGCACCCAAATATAGAGTTGTAGGTAAAACGGGTTGGTTCAAATCTTGACAGCTTCATCTCTCTGAAAAGCTCATAACTTTCTTCCAATCTATTTGAATTGCACAGACCATCAATTAAATTTTTATAAATCATTATATTTGGTGCACAACCAATTTGCTTCATATGCTGGAAAATGTTAAGTGCTGAGTCCAACTTACCAGTCCTGAGTAGACCATCAATAACAATACTAAAAGAAGTGGTGTCAGGGCGAATGGCTTTCTCAACCCTTAGGAGTTTATGTTCCACAACATCAGCATCAGATTGATCCCCCATCATTGCCCTGAGCAGGAGAAAAGCTCTATCAATTGAGTTGTTATTAACAAGAGCATTCAGAACAGAATTGTAAAGCAAAATCATAGCTTCCTCATCAATATCTTCTTGCATTTCCTCGAGTAATTGGACCATTTTGTTCTCTTCAGAGAAAGATGTCATAAGCTTTGTAAGTATTTGAACATCGGGATGAATTCCCAACTGCTTCATTTCTGAAAACAAATGTAAGGCTTTGTCCAGCTCCTTAATTTTACAGAGTCCTCCTATGAGCACATCATATAGTGAAATATCAGGATAGTAACCTGATTGCTGCATTTTATCAAACAATTGAAGGGCCTTATCCACTCTGGACTCCTTTACAAACCCATGAATCAGAACGCGAAAAGTCTTCTCATTCAACGTAATATTATGGTCTTCCATTCTCTCAATCAATTCAAAGGCCTTATCTACCTCACCCCACTTGCTAAAAGACAAAACTAAGATAGAGAATACGTGCATGTCGACCCACTCCCGCTCATTCATATCATTGAAAATGCTCAGAGCTTTTTCAAACTTGCCAACATTGCAATAAACTTGTAACACGGGGGTCAATGTGTATTTACTGAATTTCCAACCATAATCGTGCATCTCTTTCATTCTCATTTCAATTAAATCAACTGAATTAGACTTAGATAAAGCCTCTAACAAACAATTATAGCTATAGTCATTGGGAACGCAAAGACCCATCATTCTAGCTTGATCAAACAATACGTTAGCTTCATCAAACAGTCCTACACTGCCCAAACACCTTACTAGATATCCCAGAGCTCCTGGAGACATGGAACAACGCAAATTTACAATATCCCTGGCCATGGCTCTCAGTGGGGCAATTTGTCGAGCACGTGATAGGATTGAGGCCATGGCATTATAAGTATAACAATTGTGCTTATAACCACATTGATTTGAGGCCCAAGTAAAGAACATGTGAGCTATTTTCCAACTCTTGAGGCAATTTAGCACACTTTCAACGACTTGGGTGGTGAGTCTTGGTGAAAGGCTACTGAGTTCTGGGTTGTGTGGGGAAAATGGTTTCTTGGTGAAGATGGAAATGAAGCCATTTGTAATGCTGGTGAGGTCGGAATGAAAAGATGAGTCATAAATATTAGTATGAGTTTTGGTGCAAATGGGTCTGTGAGTGTGAGAGAGGTTCTTGGTGAAGAGAAGTGAAAGCAGAGCACAAGGTCTGATGGATTTACGAAGATTATTACGTGCTTCTGTGATTTTTGGTAGTGCCATAGCTTTTCAAACAAATGGAAAAAAACCCAAAGGCTCGGGAATCCGATTTTCTTTCTTAAGACCCAAATTAAAATTTTAGATAATACCCAAAACCCCAAAGTATCGGATTTCTGCAAATCTGGTTGAGAGAGTGAGAACCCGAAGTGGAGAAGTTCAGTCCGAGCTGATTTCCCTCGCCTGAGGCCTTCGCAGCCGCAGCCGCCGCCTGAAGCCTTCGCCGTTGGGTTCAGTCCGAACCGTTGCTTCACTGCCTGGGTTCAATCCAAACCGTTGCTTCACCGCCTGGGTTGCTTCGTTGTGGGTCTCTGGGTTTGTTGATTTCGTTGTTTCTCTCTGCTTTGTTGATTGTCGTGTTTGATTTCGTTGTTTAAAAATCAGTGTTATTTTGAAGCCATTTGTAATGCTGGAGGTAATTTGCAGGCGGGCATTAGTGACATGCGTTATAAACAAAATTGCCCAATAACATCTCGATGTTCTCCATTGTTTTTGGGGGATATTTGCAGACTAGTACAGTAGGAGGATAAAATATAGTAAGTTAGCGTGGGTAAAAAAGAAGTTTAGAAATTATCATCACGTGTTTTAGAATCTCGAGTTCTATATTAAATTTGAGTTTTAAAAACTTGCTTCCAACTTGCTGATTTGGACAAATTTTTGCCATATAGATCTCAGGTCTTTTACACTCGATTTCAAAATACACTACAACCCCAAAAAAAGAAGAAAACCAAGAAGAAAGAAGGAAACCTAGTAGACCAAATCGACAAAAAGGGGTTCTGGCAAGAATTACCCACACTGAGAATCAAGACATGTTAGAACAAAGACAAGGAGTTGAACCATAGAAGAGCATATTGGTAACCAAGAAAGAAAATCCAATGGAGGCATGGTGGTCAGAGCTACGGTTGGTGGCTAAAAAGGGTGTTTATGGGTTGCCAGTGGAAGCCGACTAGAACCACGATGGAATTGCGGTTAGGCAACGACGGAACAAAGTCACAAGACCCACGAAGCAGTTGTTGGAGCTAGTCGATGCCTCCAGCCCAGCGAACCTGGGTTCATTGTGGTTGTCAGAGTTAGAATGAGGGATTGGTGATGGACGACAACAACAAATGTGATCTCCGGTGATGGGAAGTTGATGGGTTACGGTTGTGGGGTTAACGACAGAGGGTGGCTAGTTTTCTTACTGTTATGCCCCTAGCTTTATACCCATTTTGTTCAGGTCTTCTTTTTCTTCTTTTTTTCTTCTTCTCCACTTGAACTTGAGTCTTAGAGACTCGAGTTCCACGTGGAATTTTTATCCATGTCACTCAGACAGAATTCTGGAACTTGAGTTTTTAAAACTCGATTTGCTATTGAACTCGTGTTTTAAAAACTCGAGATGCTAGTTTTTCACATTTTTTCAGAACTTGTCAAATAACAAAATTCTTCTAATAATAAAGTTAGAAGGAAAAAAAATTCATTGTTTTTGTGTTTGTTGAGTCAGTACTGAAATTGAGTCCAATTTGACAGAGAACGAGTTAGCATTCCAAAATAGAGTTAATGGACTCAATTTTAGCATTACAAAATAGAGTTTATTAGATATTAGTTTTCTAAATAGTTTTGAAACTTACTAACTAACGAAATTGTTTGAAAATCAGTTATATTTGGAAGCCATTTGTTAGCACATTTTCAAAATAACCCAAATTTTCAAAAAAAATTCATTAGTTAGCACATTTTCAAAACTATTTAGAAAACTAACATTTCGAGTTCTATATACTCGATTTTGGTGTGCTAAATCAAGTCTAGTGAACTCGATTTCAACATATGAAACTCAAGTCTATATGACTCGATTTCTTCGGCCAAAATTGACAATTAACACCAATCCCTAGACTATATAATTAGTTGGCAACGTTTCAAAACTATATACTAAACTAGTATCTTGAGTTTAAAAGGCTCGATTTATTGAAGGGTTATACTATAAGACTTATTTGATCTTATGAATTGTTAGAATTTTTTTTTTTTTTAAAGAATAAATCATGAATTTTTCTAGGACCGTATTAAAGATCTTACTGAAAATTTACAGCAACTTGGCTCGATTTCCATGTTCTGATTTGGCTTTGTTCCATGTGGCATCCACTTGGAACTCAACTCTTAGAGGCTCAAGTTCCATCTTGACCCTTAGAGCCTCGATTTGTGTGTTCCAAGAATTACGTGGTTTATCCATGTGGAATCCACCTGGATATCAACCCTTGGGAATTCATAAGGGAATGGAATGGAATGAGATGGTCATAAGAGAATGGAATGGAATGGAATGTATTTAAGTAAGGGAAAGGAATGGAAAAGAATGGAATTAAGTAACCTTGATTGGATGTTTTAAAATAAAGGAATGGAAATGAATGGAATGTAAGTAATCCTGTTTGGGAGCAACATGAAGAGAATGGAATGAAATCATTTTATAACAATATTACTATTAGACCACTATTTTAAAATAAATGGTTGAATATATAGGGGTATTTTGGGAGTTTTAGTAAAAAAATCATTAAGTCTAATTTCATTCCCTCTCATTCCTCCTAATTTCGGGGGGAATGAAAATATGAGGATTTAAGAGAATATAGAGGAATGAGTGTTCCCTTCTACCCATTCCATTTCCTCCCACTTAAACTCCCAAACAAGGAAATGGACTTTCCATTCCCTCCATTAAAACTTCCAAACAAGAGAAGGGAAGAATATTCTAAAATTATTCTTTTTATTCCTTTCCATTCCATTCCATTCCCTCTCCCAAATGGAGCCTTAGAGGCTTGATTTCATAAAGGGAAAATTCCTCACACTATCACTCAGTCACTATCACCCTCTCCACTCTCACTCAGTCCACAGAAACACTCTCAATTCCTCACTCTCATTCTTCCTATAACTCTCAATTCTTTTCAATTCCTTATCCACAGACTCACCCTCAGTTCTTCCCCCTAAATCAACCTTAAATCCACGGACTTGCCCAAACACTGAAGCCACCCTACCTTATTGAAACCTGCTACCTCTGTATCACTGAAACTCGTGACTTCTGAATCACTGAAACCCACCCCAGGTAATCCACTTTGTTAAATGCTTTTTTTGTTTTTTGGGTTTTATTTTATTTTATTTTTTTTACGCTTTTTTCTATTTGTGGGTTGAACTATTGATACTATAAGCTTAAATCATTGAAAAGTATATCAGGCAAATCAAATTTCTATCTTGTATTTTGTCAAAGAAAGGGAATGCATTTCAAATTTTTGTCAAATTTTAAATGCATTGTTCTGTGATATGCATTATTCTGGGAGAGCTTGTGTTGTGGTTTTTTGGATGTGCCTAGTGAAAAGACCTAAACCCAATGGTTCTGTTTTCTATAGTGATTGTTATTTTTTTCTCTTATTTAGAAAATATGAAAATTATAGTAAATTATAGTATATGTATTTACTTAAATTGGTTGTTTTCTGTGAGAAACTAAGAAAAGAAAGTAATTGAAGATTGAAGTCCGAACTGGGTCCTTGTTAAATTAAATTGTTGGTGTTAGGCTTAGTTAAAGTTGAGGATTTAGTGTTTAATTGGATCCATAAAAATTTTAAGAAATTTTGAAAGTTCGATGACTTTCTTCTTGCTAAATTTGATAATGTATTTTTGATATTGTGTTTATTAATGTAATATTGTTGTAGTGATATTTTATTTTATTTTTAATTGGATTGTATTGTTATTAACTGATTTTTATGGGATTGATGTGGATGATGACTCACAGGTCTTACAATGTGGTGCGGAGAATTTTTAGGAATGAATGTTCAGTTCGAGGATTCTAGTGTGGCACCAAGGGGCTTTACTAGCTAGGATTGGTATTAGCTTCCCTAATATGTGAGAAAATTTGTTATGCTTCATACTAAAAATAGGTATCAAGATGTGATGAGCCTTATTGGGAAAAAAAGTTGGGTCCAAAATTTGTGGTTTTCAATTAATTTGTCATTTGGACAAAATTAAAAAATAATAAAAACAATTTTTCATAAAAGAATTGCTAACAACTGTCTGCGATGTGTGAATCTGTGTTTGCCTCTGTCCTTGTCACTATTCATGCACATACATAGGTTTGACCTCATTGTTTTTTTAGCATAATGTTATTTTGCTGCTTGTTATGTCTGCCTTTATGTAATTCAGATATCATCAAAAAGGAACCATGGGCATTGGACCGCAGTTGCAAAATAAAAACTTCGTCACCCTCCTTAACTGTTCTTGCAAACTGACCCAGAGATTGCTTAGAAACCAAATCCTCAATGTGAGTCAAAATTCTCATAGCACTCTCCTTCCCCATACAAATAGAACGTAATGAAATCTAGCCTCGTTCATAGATATGTAACAAGAAGAAAGATCCCCCCCTCCTCAACAACAAACTCAAAAGATTTAGATTCAATGAAAACAAACATAGAACCACCCATAACGAAAGAATAAAAAACATAGGAAAACACCTCCTCTAAAGAAAGAATAACAGAGCAATCTAAGGCTTATTAGAGGTAGCCAGGCCTCATATGTGACTAATCTTGGCTCAGGGGTGTTATCAATGTAAAAGAATTTTTCAATTTTAGTTAATCAGGTTATTTTGTATGTTTATCTAATTTGTATAATCAAGCTTATTTTTGCAATTCAATAAGTTGGCTTTCCTGGTAGTCTATATAAGTTTACCATTGTAATGCTATGGAGACAAGCTTGTATGTGACTAATCCCAAGTATAAACAAATGGTATCTGAAGACATGAAGGAAGAATTGTATTTTCCCAAGTATTTGCACAGAATGACGAGGCAGGAGGTGGTGGTCGTATTTGTAACATGCTGGACACCAATATCATCATCCGCATCACCTTCATTACAATCAACCATATTTTTCTCTTCACAATTGGGAGCAACTTCATGGTCATTAACATCCCCGTCAAAGTTGCCTCGCTCAATCCTCTCTTCGTACTCATCTATATCATCAAGATTTTCACCATTATTAGCAGCATGATCTTCGTCTTGGTCTTCCTCTCCTAAATGTGTCTCTTGAGGTTGGAGAGTTTCACCATTATTGGCAACATGATTGTCATCTTTGTCTTCCTCCCCTAAATGTATCTCTTGAGATGGGAATGTATAATCTTCCATTGTATAGCCTCCCATTGTAGTGCATCCATCATCTAGGGATGTAAATTATAAAGATATAGTTGTTTGTTGCACCTCCTCGACATCAACTTCTGCAAGCAGCTCCAAACTTATGTACAACTCAGTAACATTTACTTGAGACATTTTTTGGATCCTATTAAACATGATCTTTACATGTTTGTCTTCTTTGATCGTCATATACCTGTAATTTATCCATTCATGAAGGACTTCTTGTGAGTAACGGTAAATAATCTTTATGTCATAATAAGCAGGGTTCAACTTCAATTCTTCCATAAATTTCATCTTCAAATCATTCAACGTCTTCAACTTACGACGTATCATCATATAATAGCACTAGATACCCGGCCCTTTAAATGGGAATCCGTCAATCTTGTTTGGATTGACAAGGGGTCCACCGTAGTATATATGTATGTCAATCATCTTCAGTTGTGATTGTGAACCTATTAGAGTCAAGTGTAATATCTTAGTGACATATTTTTATTTCTTTCATTTAACATCAATTACAAAACCTTTTATCTACTCACAAACTACAAAAATTACAACTTGTTACATCATATGCATATACAAACACACCCCACATTTGCATATACTTATCCCACAACACATACAAACACACTAATCATTATCATTTCATACTCACAAAAAAAAAAAAAAAAAAAAAAAAAACTAAACACAAAACTCACCCCTATCACAAAATTTCAAATCATTCTAACAAAAAAAATAAAGAAAAATATCAAACCAAAAAAAAAAAAATAGTCATGATACATACCCATGATAAAAACCTAACAATACAAATATATCTTAAATATTTTTTACTTTTTATAAAAACCTAGCAAATATATACAATAACAACTAGAGAGAGTGAGTATTATAAAAACCTTACCTGACATGAGGATGTGCAAATGTGAGTGTTAGGATTGTATGAGAGTGAGAGAGAGAGTGAGAGAAGGAGAGTACAAGAGTGAAGAAAGGTTTTCTTC
Organism: Quercus gilva; assembly: GCA_023621385.1. NCBI lineage: Eukaryota > Viridiplantae > Streptophyta > Magnoliopsida > Fagales > Fagaceae > Quercus > Quercus gilva. Next base: position 16,248,633 of record CM042484.1, on the reverse strand, counting down.
ACTAAATGCTTGAGAGACCCACAACAAAGAGAGCTGGGATCTAAATGACATTTATGAGGAATAGGGATCCTAAGAAAAACCATGTGGATTAATATCAACCACAATTTACAAATTGAGTCTCTAAGGCTCGACTTTGCTTTTTGGAAACCGAGCCTCTAAGGGTCGATTCCAAGTGGATTCCACGTAAATAAATCATGTCATTCTCAAAACACAAAACTCGAGGCTCTAAGGGTCGATATGGAACTCGAGCCTCTAAGAGTCAAGTTCCAGATGGACTCCACGTTCAAAAAAGCCAAATCAGGGCGCTAAAATCGAGCCTTTGAGGCTTTAGTTTTGAGGGGTAAATCGAGTCTCTGAAACTCGAGATGCTAGTTTAGTATATAGTTTCAAAACGTTGCCAACTAACTATATAGTCTAGGGATTGGTGTCAAATGGCAATTTTCCCCCAATTTCTTCAGCAAACTACAAACTCAAATTGTAAGTTAACAAGTCCATTTTCTCTTTCTTTTCTTGAATCTTTGGGAGATTGTAGCGAAGCCATCACTATGATCACTGAAACAATGCCATCGATGGAAGGAGGCGGAGGAGTTGGACCAATCGTGGCAGTGGTTGACAAAGGAGGATTGGGAAAGCAGTTATGGATCAAGGTCTGAAATGACACTGCTTCAGTTCTCTACACACTATTCTTCATTTCTTTATCCTTCGGTCACTTGCTCCCCGAAACTTTTTGCCTTTGCATCTCTCAAGACGTTCATTTCCTTCGAGCCTTCGCTCAAGCATGATTACAAACAATGAAACGTTTCACTTTCTTGCTCTATATGTAATATAAGCATTTTTCTTGAATCTGGAGATCTTTTTTCTTGAATCTAGAAATCTGAGGGTTTGTGAATTGGCTTTTTTTTTTTGGATGAAGAAATCAAGTCCTATGGACTTGAGTTTCAATTGTTAAAATCGACTTCAATGGACTCGATTTAGCATACCAAAATCGAGTATATAGAACTTGAGATGTTAGTTTCCTAAATAGTTTTGAAAACGTGTGTTGAGGTCTAAAAAAAGTTATTACACCAAGGCCCAAAATAGAGAAAAGGATAGAAGGCCCAAGTCCATTAAAAGAAGATTTAAAAGCCCAGCACCCATGAAAGGGATAAGCCTTAGAAGAAAACAAAGGAAAGAAGGGAAGAAGCCTAGCCTAAACAGAAAATCAAAAGGGAATCCGGTGATAAGAACTGGGCCGGGATACCCAGGGACTGCTAGAAGCTCAAGGTCCTCGGGACATGTAGCAAAGGTAGGATGAGATTAAGACAGCTCAAAAGAAGTGCCCAGAAAATACAAGAAATGAAGAACAAACACGTCTTTATCAGCCACCCAATGATGTAGAAAGGAATCAGAGAGCTTGGGACTAGCAATTCATGAACAAATGGCTGGTACCTCAAGAAGCCTAGAAGGAAGAACCACGAAGGGAAGTAGTTGGGAAAACTTTTGTTGAAAACAAATTTTTCACATCACAGGCTTCATTTCATTGGTGACTAGCACCATGTCAACACTATCATGAATTTTTGGAAAATCTCTTCTAAAGCCCAAAAGAGCCCATATTTACACAAAAAAGGCGTCAAAGCCTATGGTTCAAGCTCATAGCACATCATCTCATTTTTTGCTCATAATCCAAGCTCATAAGTCTCATCGGGGGAATTTTGGGAGTTGTGGTTTGGAGGGCCAAGAAGTATGTTAAGTAAAACTCTAGTGGTTCAAAGTTGATAAAGGAAAACATGTTGCTTGGCATGTCTTCCCCAATTCCCTGAACTCTGATGGGTTAGTGTGCAATAGGTAACATTTGGTAAGCCTCTCATATCACATAACACTTAAAATGATAAAACTCCCCATGCTCTTTACATAAAAATTAATGTCCATCATATGATATAAGTTTTAAAATATAATTATATCATAATATTATTTTCATATAAATCAATTCCAAGCACATGGCTAAATATACAATAGTATCTCATATCTAGCATTAAATGCTCTCCTTACTCACCAAGATTTGGTTAAAATACAAAAAGACCATATTTACATTTCTAAAACTTCATAAAAAAACAACCAACTAGTCTACTACTTACCAAAATTATATATGGCCTAAGTACATAATTTTCCAAAAGAAGAAACTTAGCCAAAAATACCAACAGTAGCTCCAACAAAAGCTGCAAACAGCTCCAGCAAAAGCTGTTTTGTAGAAATAGCTCTAACAGAAGCTGCAAACAGCTCCAGTAGAAGCTGCAGACAGTTCCAACAGAAGCAAAAATAGCTTCTACAGAAACAGCTTCTACAGAAGCTGTAATAGCTCCAGCACTTTCTGCAGTGGCTCCAGCTGTGGTACCAGAAATAGAATAAAGCTTATCTTACATTTTTTGGATATTTCCCCTCTAAGCAAAAGATTTTGGTCAGATGGCATCATTTGACAGCTATCAGCTGTGACTAATAGCTGTGATAGCAACATTAAAAGTCTCAAACTTTCTTCTTTTGGCTAAAAAACAAAACCTTACTAATGAAACCACTTATTTTGTCAAGGACTTTTCATTATTTGCTATTTTTCCCTTCAACTAAGTTCTAATCTAGTTACATACTTGGCTCTATATAAAGAGGACCAACCTACACATTAAAGGGGACCAATCCATCCCTCTCTCACCCTCTTAGGCAGAAACTTCACTCATTTTACTGCAAAATACACATTTTCACACTTCCCCACCTCTCTTACAAAGTCCCTCTTCATAGATAACAACACAACACACATATTACAACATACCATTATCCATTACCCATCTTTCTCACACAACATTATTCTGAAACTTCATCATTTTTGCTGCCCAAAACATATCTCCATCTCCATCTCATTCTTTATTTCTCATACAAAATCTCCCTTCTTAGAAAGCAACATAACCCATAACACAAATAATCTCATGTATTCACTATATTTAACCTTCATATTATCTATCTCATACTTCCATATATTTTACAAATACATTTCTCACAAAATACCCATACATACTTCTCATATATCTTTAAACTCCATATCTCACAAGTATACATATACAAGATCCATGTCCAACAAAGTATCTACATATAATTCCTATACATATTACAAACACCATATCTCACCATCTCTACACATCTCAAAACATATCAAAATACTCTTCCAAGAACACATTATAAAAACCCTTCCTCATGGAAGGCATATGGACATCAATACTAAGGCCTTTCTCTTAAAAGGCACAAAGACTTCATATTAAAATCATTCTCATTGAAGACATGCATTGCTAATACTTAAAACTATTCTTATGAAAGGCACGAACTCACTCATGTTTGACTAAAAACTAAAAGGGCATTACATGGGGAAAATTATTTAAGTGCATGATTAAGGGGACAAACTTAACCAACCGATGCACACGGCTGGGCATGCTCTCTCTCTCTCTCTCTCCCTTCATTCCATCCTATATTTCCTCTTTTATTTGTAACTATGAAGCCTTTAATCCTTGTTTAGTATTATTATGATGAAGGCCATAATGTTTTGGAAATTATGGAAGTTTTCCCTTATATTGACTTAATAATAATAAGGAAAAAAAAATATATGATTTTTACCATGTAAACACACTTACTAACCTGAAATTACCCTACCACTGGAGATAATACCGTAACACCAGAGGACTGATTTGAATTATCAGACCAGGATCATTAATGTACTAATTAAGTATTGTAACGTGTTTTTCATTGGGCTTTTGTTGTTGTTTTGTCATGTGCAGCCTTTGTTTCTTGCTTGGATATGCTTTGTCATCACACTGAAAGCCTTTGGGTACCATCTCAAGAGCCCATAGTTGAGTTTCAGTTTGGCTTCCCAACATCTTAGATAGAGGCATCAATTTCCCCCTCGATAACTTTCAACCTGGCAGAGATGGAATTAGCTCACTTAGGAAAAATGACAAAAAGGAAATGTAGCCAAAAAGACTGAATCTAAAAAGATGAGGTGTAGAAGCCTAGAAGGAAGAGGGATTAGAAGTCAGCTCTTTAGGGACACCTCAGAAAGGAAAGTTAGCAAGAAGCTTTTAGGGAAACGGCACCAAAAGAAGAAAACTGTGAGAAAAAAGAAAAGGACCAGTCATCAGAACGACTGGCATAACGTGGGCTCTGGTATCCAGGGGAGTAGAGGAGAGGAATCAATGGTACCCCGGAACCCTAGAGTGACATTATAAAAAGGGGAAACAGCCAACATTGGAGGAACATTCAGCAAGAGTGAATCAAAACGGAGTCATTGAGAAAACTTTGTAAAAAAAACTCAAAGAAAGTAGTAAAAGAAAGAGGAATATCGCTCGGTATCCTGGAACAGCCATTATAGAACATACTTGGATTCAAAGGAATTCAAATCTTGCAAGTCTTAGAGGCTTAGATAGCCATCTAAATCTGTAATTTTTGAGCCTATTTGGACCTTGTAACACGTCTTAGTGAGCACATTATAATTTACAACTAAAGAAAGTAATGAAATATTTCATAGTGTTTTAGGGATCCTTAACAATATATTTGTCTCTCTCTTTATTACATTGTTCATTTACTGTTTCTTGTTATTCAATAAATATATATTCTTGCCTATTAGTATGTATGTATTGTAGGATTCTTGCTATGTGCACCACTTGGTTTGTAAACAGCACATTTAGCTGCGGTGAACCAAGCCTAGTCCCTTTAAACAACAACTCAAAGGCCCGGGTTCCTTGCTTCAAGTTGGGCTTGGACACCATCCAAAAAAGGACCCTCACAATGTGTTAACTAACGAAATTGTTTGAAAATAGGTGTTATTTTGAAAAAAAATCCCTCCTCCTAATCTTGTAGAGGAGAAACTTATTTATTTATTTATTTTTAATACAAGTAGAGGAGAAACTTATAAGGTGCAATCGCATTGTCACCTTTTTTTTCTTTTTTGCTTTTTTCCTACATTGTATATACAATGAGAAGCTTTTCATGTTTGGTAACAATTTTTGTTTTTTATTTTCAAAAACTTGTTTTGAGGAGTATAAAGAAAAAACAATTTTCTTGTATTTTTGAAATAAAAAACATGTTTGGTTAGTTGAAATTAAAAAATAGTTTTTTGAAGAAAAAAAAAAGAAAATAGTAAAATATATTATTACTAGGATTTGAACTTTAATACTAACTCATTAAATGGGACAGTATCATTAAATCATATATGTGTTTTCATTGACTTTTGAAAAATAAAAACTGAAAACAGTTTTTTTACATGTTTTTAGTTTCCTTCACAGATTAAGTTTTGAGAACGGTTTTTGTTTTTTGTCCATTTTGTGCTTCCAAAAAAGTTTTTAAGTCTCAAAAATAAAAAATTGTTTTTGGAAACAAAAAATAAGGGAAAAAAATAGTTTCCTTCACAGATTAAGTTTTGAGAACGATTTTTGTTTTTTGTCCATTTTGTGTTTCCAAAAAAGTTTTTAAGTCTCAAAAATAAAAAATTGTTTTTGAAAACAAAAAATAAGGAAAAAAAAAACAGTTACCAAACATACACACTAAAAAAAACAAAAACAAAAACAAGAAAACAAAAAACGGGTACAACCTCATTTAAAGGATGCCACAATCCACATGCATATTTTATTCTTTTCCTTATAATTTTTTTTCCCAGGATTCAGGCGCATTGATGCAGACACGAGTTGTCTAATGTACCACTTTGTACAACTCTTCAAAGCACTCTAATTTTTTATAGACAGTCAATCAGTTCATCTCGGAAGTAAAATTGGAGGTAAAAATTAAAAATGATAATTTTATTATTATTATTATTATTATTATGCTGGAATGTGTTTATTGCCATACTCCCCAGATGTTCTGATCGAAGTCAATTATAATAAACCCTTACAAAAAAACTTAAATGTCGCCTAGAGACCTGATCTGTTTCTAGCCTAGACCAGAATCGCTTCCCTTTAATTATTTTATCCCACAAAGCTGACATTAGTTTAGCTTGTTGGGGATGCGGCGTATTTTCAGATATCCAAACGTTCCAGAGCCTGGTGATGAGCCTTCAAAAAGAAATGGCAAATAGCCTGTCGCTTTTTTGTATCTCTGCTGAATCTGGAAATCAAACAGCATAAAGCTCATTGTATCAACTCAGTATGACTCATTTATATACGACAACTAAATCACTAATTCACCATATAATCAGCGATATAATGGGCTATGAACAACACATGAAAAGGTCATACAAAAGGTTAGAGAAAATGATTTTTTTTTTTTTTCTATGTAAATAGTGGGAATGGAGTTTAACCACAGACACTGAACCACAAAGGGTGCCAATACCACTAAGCCATCACTCAAACCCCATAAAAGGTTAGAGAGAAGGATAATAATTCACTCTCAATTAACAAGGCCAGCTATAAAGTAAAAGAAACATGCTAGGGACAAGATCTTTTCAACCAACAAGCAGTATATTGTTATATGGGTAGCACCTAAGTGATCTGAAGGGTAACGTTCTCTTTTAAGGACAAAAAAAAAAAAATGAACAAAATTACCTCAAGAATTTGTTCACTGCTTCGTAAACTGTTCCTGCCAACTACACAAACAGTTCCACCGGAACCTCCACCAGTAATTTTCGCTCCATATATTGTCCCCTCTTTGGATTTAGATAATTTACCATGCTGTATTTCCTGGACTAACTGTACAAGCCTATCTGTCCCATCCGAGCCAAGCCCACAAACACTGTAGCTGAAGTGACACTGAAAAGGAAGGTTATATGTAAGAACCATTTCAAACCTTTTATTCTATTTCAACACAGAAAACAAATTGATAAGAAAATTGTAACTCCACAATTTCACTAGGTTTTCTAAGATTTTTTTTTTTTTTTTTTTGGTAAGTTCTAATTTTTTATTGGTTAGTTACACACACGTCAGATAGATCTTGAATCCACAACCTCATCCTCCACCTAGCACTTATAAGGAGGAAGTGCCAATTGAGCTAGAGTTTATTAGCAGTAGGTTTTCTAAGATATTCAAAACATGTATACAAAAGAAGATCAAGATGAAGTTATCAAACTCATAATACCTCCTTTAAAGATATGATAAAACAACATGCTAGTGTTAGAAGCATAATGATAAATAAATCACCAAATATGGATCTGGTCCTGAACAGAACAGAGACAGGATGGGACCTTCCAACATCCTACAACTCACCTGATATAACATAGTTCAGGTTTCATTGGGTTAGCAAGGTTAGGCTAATCAACCCTCCAACCCTAACTCAGGCCAAAAGATTTATGAAGTGCTAACATCTCTCCATCTCTCTCTCTCAGAGGCCAGAATAACATTTGTTTCTCTTCTCACAGAACTATTGATTTTCTTAATTTTTGAAGGTTGGGAGTCACCATGATGGTCGAATGGGCTGGCTTGACTTTCAAGTTTAAACTCAACCCAAGGCAAATTCAACTTACAACAAGGCCTATGGAATCAGTGAACATATGCTGCTCCCCCAAACCTTGTATTGATTGTCATATATCAGACTGGAACATAGATTCTATATATGATTGAAAAATGATTAGGAATTTTACTGATAATAGAAAAAACCTCTTACAAACAAGGTGTCAAAGATTCTACATATGAAGGCTACAACTTAATAATTTGTTGTTGTACCATTTTTTTTACAAGTAATATTGAAGAGCTGTGCACATAGCGTACTACCAAGTAATTACAAAGAGTGAGAGTTGTAATCCAAAAGAAAGAGAACTAATGAAATCTACAATGGAGCCAAAATATTGCATCATTCAAACAATGTTTTTATAATGGCAATTTCAGCTGCATAACTGAGACTACCACATGCTCAAATCATCAGTCCTTGGACCTATCTCCAGCATTATTATTATTATTTTGATTGGTAAGCTATGCACTCACTCAGTGGGTATTAACTCCATGACCCGACCCTCCACCTAGCACTTGTAAGGGGGTGCCAATTGAGCTAGAGCTCATTGGCCTATTTCAATAATTTAAATTGCCATCACTTCTAGTAGTCAACCTATTATGAACGATAAAAATTTCGTGATTATTTTTATGTATATGAAGTTTAATTTTTTTAAGGATTACAAAGTTGGATCTCTGAAGTCTGAAAGAACAGTATACCTATACTAGATACTTTTGTTCATGAATTATTGAAAGCGTACTCACTACTCTCCAAACAATCAATTCTAGGATTCAAATTTACCTAAGCATTTAATGAGTTACTTTTTTGTTTATTTCACATAAAATTCCTCAGATCCATTAATAAAACTAGAAATTTGTATATACCTGATACAATAGTTCACCAAGAGCTGTAAGTTGCTCATCTGAAGTTGCCGATGTTAGAAGTGCTTTAAAGGCCTGTGAGTAAAGTAATTAAGCAAAGTAACTCAGCTGATGTGTAATAATATAATCAACAGTCAAGTAATACAAGGTATCCGCTGCACATGATCTCTCAAGTCCACAAAATGTGCTTAAAAAAGAAACCATAAGTATCTATGGACTGACAGTAACATAAACATGTAATATCAGTCAAAGTTATCACTACTTAGATTAGGCACATATGAGGCTGATCAGCACCAATGAGAGCACTGAGCTGTGGCCATCCTGTCTGGCTAAAAAAAAAAAACAATTTGATATATTAACCACAGTTCAAGCGGAGATTGCTCCTCAGTAAGAATATCTCCTATGAGCTTCGGGTACAGTAATTTTCCAATAAAGTTATGTACAATGATGAATTTTTTTACCTTAGAAAAACAAGTAAGGAAGAGGAAAGCAACAAAAGAGGGTAAATAGAAAGGAATGGAAAAATTACAATTTGATGTAGCATTTAGAAACCTAACAAATGATTATATGAGAAATCCAACTTCAAAGAAACAAAGGATGGTAATATATATATATATATATTAAGCTATTCTGGACCATTTAATAGTCTCAGAGATATACAAGAGCATTCAAATAAATGATTAATATTAAGAAACAAAGGATGGTAAAAAAAAAAAAATTTTAAAAAGCCCAAAAAAATTGATAAGGTACCGATTCTCCCAAAAGCTTAAACTTTTAGGAAATGATGAATTTAATCATTTAAAATAATTCTAACAAAAATATAGAAATTTTTCATTGCAAAGTTCAAACTCAAATATATGCAAAATTGAAGGGGGTTGATAATAATTAAAACTTACTTTAAAAAGTTTTAAAGGATTAACACATATCAGGAATATTGCAAGTATATGTATAACAGCCACACTATTGACTTTACTGTTGAGCAGAAGGGCAAAATTACAAATTACAATCACAAGACATCAAATCAACAATTGCAACCAAACCAGAACTACCCATTGCACTTGACACTAGTGGTAACGGAGTGAAGTGAGATTAGGGGACGTCAAAATTTTGAACTTTCACATGAGCATGCACATATGTGTGAGTATTTGACAAACAGAGTTAAAGTAAAGAACAATTAACCTCAAATAACTGGAAAAAAAAAATAACAATGATTTATACCAAAATAGGTATAATTATTAAATCCTCTTTTGGATTGACAACATCATGAATCTCTGAATTAAAGTTCCTTTTCCATGAAGTAACATCTATATCAATCTGCTACTGATATTCTCCTTTTTGGATAAGTTTTGGCCTCAAGGAGAGGGGAACAGGGAGATTCAAACTAATGACCATTGCTTCATGAGACATGATCTCTAACCAACTATGCTACCCCTTGGGGTTCACTATTGACGTTCATCATGCAAATTCAATTCTCTAACTATCAAACAAACAGTTAAAAACAATTACTAACCTTGACACAGAAATTTTCATATGTAGGATTTTTAGCAGGCGCTCTTAACTCTCTAGCTATCAAACAAACAGTTAAAAACAATTACTAACCTTGACACGGAAATTTTCATATATAGGATGTTTAGCAGGTGCTCTAACTCCATAAGTACGCTTGGGATCAATAACTGTGACAGGATCATGGTGATCAGCATATTTCTCCAAAAATGTCTCACCAAGCATGGACTCTGGAAGCACCTTTGCATAAAGAGCCTCATATCTGTGATTGATGTTTAAAAATCAAGAACCATGATTATCCCTGATTATTGGAGAACTGAAGGTGCCAATAAAAACATGTGCAGAAATAGGAAGGGAGACAGGCCACTAAACATCAGAAATTAAATAATTCATTTAATCTCTTCACTAAGATTTGATAAAGAATTAGAGTATCAAGAAGGAAAACTTTCTAAAGGACAATACCTGTGAGGTGAAAGGTTACATAAGTAATCTAATGAAGCTTCATCTTCCAATAGTTCAATACCAGCATCCTCCAAATCATCAAGGTTTAGCCCATCACCATTAGGTAATGACCGAGACAAGATCGAAGATGCAGTAGACTTTATCATCTTTAGACCCATGTAGGTACCAACTCTGACAGATCCGTAGTCTGCACCACCAATGCTGCCACCAAAATACCCTTAAACTTTGCATTCAAAAACTTTCAAAAAAAAAAAAGAGAAAGAAAGAGCGTAAATAAATTATGATTATACAGGATAGCAACTGCTGCACCAAGATAAAGGGATTAAGATGTTAAATTCATTTGATAATATTTACATGAAAGCACAATTAATCATCATGATAATGAATATATGGATACAGGATGGAGGTGAAGAAGAATGATCTAGGATTATATGAAAGAAAAGGAAGATTAATACCATAGGATTATATGTAAATCCTATAATCAAATGTTCATAATGTTCCAACACAGGGTCCGTTTGAATACAGTTGAAAATTGAAAATATTGTAGCAAAATAATTTTTAAATATGTGAATAGTGCCGTGGAACCCATTTTTAATGAAAAAGTTGCTAAAAAGAGGAATTTGTGAGTCTGTGAACAGTGCACGGGTGCATTGTTCACCGTGGAAAAGTCAACAAATACGGGTCAAAAAAAAAAAAAAAAAAGCAAAACACGCTACAGTGAAAAACGTGGCCGCAGACGCAGCTTTCATTGCTATCCAAACGGGTACATAATATGAAAGACAGGAAATTTGCAATCTCAACTCAGCAAACTCATCCGTAAATATTAAAAAAACAAGCATGATAAACCTATGTCAACACAAATCAGGAGAATGGAGATAAACATATTAAAGGACCATTTACCTATGTTTTATTCCTGAATCAATTCCCCAAAATCGGATATGGGAGGGAATTTCTACAAGCCCAACTATCTCAGCAGGCTGCATAGATTCAATTTTAGACATCAATTTTTTATTTGTAAAACAACCATAGTAGAGTAGCTTTCTAAAGAACTAATATGCGTACCTGGCACACCATTGCAAGAAGTTTGTTGGCTTCACCACATGCTGAAGTCATCTGGTCCATCACACCACATGGAGCTCCAACAATGTGATTCTCAACCTAATAAACAAAATGAAATAACAAATGAAGTAGCATAACATGCTCAAGGTACATAAAAATTAAATAATCTATAATTAAGGGAAGAATATCAATCTGAAGGTTCTGCTAAAGAGTCAGACCTTTTGGCAGAGCAAAGCAAGATCTCGTGGACTGATGTTTAATCCTGCAAAGTGTAGAAGAAGAAATTAAGGTTCTTTTTTTTTTTTTTTGTTAATAGCAAAGAAGAATTAAGTTGATTAAGCATTTCCCTAAAATTTCTGGGTACTTTAAATTGAATTTCAAATACTTGAATGCTCAAGATATTAGTTGTTGTCTATTTGATGTGGGCTTTTGAGACATCTTAATTACAGATGAGTACAATTTTATTTGTCTTTATAACTAAATTTAGCCTTTGATGTTTTACTCAACTACAACTAAACCCATTCTTATTATCTAAGGCATATGTAGGGATGTACCATATACAAGATATACAGAATTTTTTTTTATAAGTAAATAAAAAGATGTCAAAAGATTGAGTCCTAAAAAGACAGTTCTCAAATTTTGGAATATTATATAAATAAAATTACCACGAGCAGCAGCTATGGCAGCCATGCTAGCAACCTCCACAGAAGCAGAAGATGATACACCTTTGCCTTCTGGGACAGCAGAAGAAACCTGCATGTTCATAATATTGAGACAATAGAAATGGACTTTATAGGTACTTAACTTCAAAGCTGATGAAATACATTGAACACTAATAAATTCACAATGACAACCTCATATAAAAGAACATATTCATAAGCATAAAAAACTAGGAAAAGTTTCATACAAAAAAAAAACAAAAAACTGCATTGGTTTTTGGAATATCTAAGTATTAGTAGCAGCCACATAATTAAAATATCATGAGAAACAAAGAAGTGATCCACAGTAGAGAGAATATTGAAGTATATATTAGAAAAGAAAGATCGTGCAGAGAGTGGCTTTATACAAAAGTAAGCATGATACAAACTCAAGTGAATCTTATCAAGATAATAAAGCAAAGTAAGTGGATTGGTAGCCTAAAATATATAATGGTCAAATTTTTGGGATGTAACATCAAAAGCCAAGTTTAAAGCCTAAGAAAAAAAAATTCTACACAAAGCAAGGTACTAGAAAAGATGGTGTATCATAATAAAAGCCACAAGCCAGAAATGAGCTAAGTCAATTTAATTAAGGCAGGGAAACAACTAAGAAAGGCCAACATGACAAGATGGAATATATATACACACACACATATATTAATATCAAGTTTCCTATATCCACTCACATATTGGGCACTTTTAAGGACATAAAAAAATGAGGATATATGTTTTAGCTTGTATTAAGAATGTATGCAGTGGCTATGAATGAATCAAAATATTCCAAACAAGATAGGGAGAAACTTATACCAGCATACTGATACTCTCCTCAAAGCGTACACCTAATTCTGTCATTAAAACCAGAATCCCCCCTGCAACAAAAGCTGCCCACCTACAACAAGAATCATATAAGTGGCATATTATTTTACAAAATTATAGATAATCAAACAAAAGTGACCTACGATTGGGATGGATCTTTAGCAAAGTATTCCTTTGCTTTTTCATATGATATTGGCTGGTCTCCGTCCATAAAATCAGATAAATCCATATCAAAGGTTGGTCCACGATTGCTCAATTCTGAACCATATGATACCTGATTTGGCCAAAATGTGGAGATAACACAGATTTTAATAAAATCAGATACATATAATAAACACACGTAAACATATTTTTTCTGTGACAAAAAACACACTTTAAGTCATAAGCTCGATGCTTATTGTGACTAAATTTAAATCACTCAAAAGAGAAAAAGTATATCCCTCTTCCCTATCCCAAAGAAGAAGAAAAGTCAACCAACTTCTATAAATGAAAAAACTTTGGAAAAAAAGATACTGTCTATTTAAAGACTCATACATACAATTTCCAGAACAGGTGTTGATCCTTGTCCTTTGGCTTGCTGCCGAGCCAGGGCATGCTTCCAAAGCCTATGTTTACTTGGATGATTCATTTGCACAGCAACATGGCAGGCTTCTCTTATTGGCAACTGCAAGAGAGCAGATAAAAAGAAAAAGCGAGCAGGGCAGAGGAAGAGGGAAAGGGGAACATGTCATGAAGGAACTTCAAAAAAGATAAAAGAAAACAATAGCACCAGTTCTATGACATTAGACAAACTTATTAATGGAATTGTATTTGATTCTATAAATTTTTCTACATTATATCAGGTGCTAATGTGATGACATTTATGACTCAAAAACGACTCCTTGTAAGCAAAGTCAAAATTTCAGAGAAGTTATTGTTCACTTTTAAATAGAAATCATGTAAAATAAATAAGTTGACAAAAAAGCCACACGAAGATCGAAAGTTACTGATTTTGTGGTGAGGATATTGCACATCCCCCACCCGGTGGAAAGTAGAATAAAGCTTTAACCAACCATTAAGAGAAGAAATGGATGACTTGAAAGATATTACTACTATTAAAAGAAAATACCAATGTATTTATAGTTATCCAACAGAACTTTCCCTTCAATCTTGATAGTAATAAATGTAATATGCCACATCATTCATATTATTCTATGGTCAACATCCTCTTTGATCTCCCTAATGGAAAGTTTAACTAAGATAGCAAACAGGTCACTGTGATTGTACTAGTCATTACCATCATTAAGAAGTCTTCTTCTTTTTTTGGTAAGTTACCATCATTAATATACCAACCACTAAGTTCAGGGAGTCTTTCCTTAATCCAAACTTCATGTCTTTACATATTTTTGAGGAAACTTCATTTTGGAGGTTAAATTAATTATACAGTCAAATGATCTTAAAATATGAAACAGTTGCTAACATCACAGATCATGTCCCTATCTCCTATTTTCAGTCTTCTCATTCTCCTCTTCCTTCTAGAATTTCTAATGTGCTTCCACCGACAAAGAATGTCAAAGTTCAGTATGATTTAATTTGATATGCATCATTGGCAACTCCCTCAGCCTGAATTCAGAACAACAAGCATCATACAAAGTCTAAATATGTGGCTACTAATGCCCTTTCCTTCATTCTTCTTAAACAATCTAATGGTCTGAATCTGTTTATAGCAGTATTATTTGGTGTAACACAATTAAACTTAAGCAAGAAACAGTTAGTAAATATGCAACCAAAAATAGTTCAAGGAAAATAAAGCAGAATCTTAATTTATAGAAAGATGAACTTTGAGGGAAAAGAAGGCATCGAATGGAAACAGTGTGCCTATAAAGACAAAATAAAACAACTAGCAAACTGAAAAATGTAACCTGCAAGACAAGGCTTCCTGAATAGTCAGCAATCCCTCCCATCACATCCAACCTTCCAGGTGCTCTTGACACAAAGATTTCATCCTGTAAACAAATTTAGAAAAAAAAAAAAAAAAAAAAAACAAAACAAAATCATTTAAGAAATTATCAAGATGCCAAAAACCAAAACAGAAGCCAATAATATATTATTACGTTTATTTGCCTTACATGATCAAACATTATAAACTGTCTCACAGCTACAGTTCACTAGATAAGGTTTGAACTAAAAATGAAAGTGCTTCCTGAAGCATATCCAAACTTTCATAAAATCCAAATAACTCAGCCATTAATCAGATCCGAACCTCAAATAGGTTATTTATAGACCAATGTGTTATTATTTAGTAAACAAAGAAGCACCCATTTATATAAACTACTAATGTCTATGTCTATTCAAACAAATAAGCGCCCATTTATATAAAGACCAATGTGTGATTATATAGGGAAAATGACAGCAACTGATAATGTATTGATTGCATTGAATTCAACTACAATCTTATGCATTATCATCCATGTAGATGGATGCTACCAAGACAAATCATCTAGGGAGGAGATGTGGAAAAATATAAATGGTTATTAGATGAAATAAGCAAGACCTCCCAATTGAAGAGTCCAGCAGCAGCCTTACGCTCTCGGCGCGTCTCACCACTCTTTTCAGAGTCATTTACAGCATCTAGCTCTGCCAAGCTCTTTAAGAAACCAATTGTATCTGGATAATCTCGAGGATCTCCATGAAGAATCTCAAAGTCCTCGGTGCATCTAGTTAAAAATAATGTAATGATTTCAATTAAGTAGTCAAAGTAATTCCACAAACACACTAAAATCTATTAAAAGAAAGAGAAACTCACGATCTCATTATGGAACCATTATCTGAACTTTGGTAAGTCGGTGATCCACCAGAAATACCCAGTTCATTTTCAGCACTTGCATACCATTCTGGAATGAATGCATCTCGTCCAGGGGCTCTTTGTAGTTGATAACCAAGAATTATAGCATCACGCAATCTTCTTGCCCCACTAAGCTGCATCTCAATAAGGTAAAAATGGAATTAGAACCTGAGTCTTCCTAAAACTAATCCTATGGATTGTTAAAAAGAAATGTACCTAAGTTCCAGTATTTCTTGAGAATTTGTTAATCCTTTTGATCTTTATCCTATTGGCACTCTTTCACTAACTATTTCTTTTGTTGACAGATGAGAAAGTGGAAAATGCAGTGTCATGACCTTTTCCTTAAAAGGCATCTTCTGTTAACGAACCCATCCTAAGCCTAAAACTCTCCTGAGAATGGATATCCCATTTGTACAAAAAAGGATGTAAAACAGGATTCCAAATCAGGCTTCCCTCACTTAAGGAGAAAGCTTACTTCCCATCACATGAAGGACCAGACTTCCCCACAATGAGTCGGGTCCAACGCAAAACTTTTTGAATTTAAATGTTAGGCATAGAATAGAGGGAGTTTGAGCTTAATCCCATGAAAAATTACCAATTTTCCAAATGCATAAGCTAATGAGAAATTGTGAACTGGGTTTAACTGCTATTTTTAAAACTTCATTCGCATTAGATAGCTCGACATTTTAAGATAAATGGGTTGAACTACTCTTGTTTTGAACCTATGTCAAATTTGAAATGGTGCAAGGTTTAATCATGGGTATTGAAAATTTTATCAAGAGAATTCTTCAATTTTTTGGTTCTATAAATTCTAACACATAAACAGACAACACATGCAAATTTGTGATATATATGTTGGCATAAAAATCATCCAACTCTAGATTTGGTTAAAATTCCCCTACGCCATATTGTCCACTAAAAATATCTGGGTTTTTTCTGCATAAATTATATAATAAAAAATAAATAAATAAATTAATTAAAAAAAAAAAAAAAAAAAAAAAAAACTTAACAGACTTTGGAAGGCAAATTCTCCTGAAGTTCACCTCTAAATATTTTTTTCTAAAAATTTTTGTTAAAGTGTACTGGAGCAGACCATATACATGACAGTAACAGAATATGTTTCGGGTTGCTTTTCTTGATATCTGAATTAAACAGCTATCACAACCAATCGAAATGATGAAAAGAAACACTGCACCTACAAAATCAATGAAAGCCAACACCCAAATAAACATATAAAATACAAAAACAAACATTTAATTACCTTATCTGATGCATAGTTTTTCCCAATAGCTGTCTCCTGCAGGATTTGAGCTGCCATCTAAAATTACAAAATGCACCAGGAAATAATTGTGAGAACAATACATATCAATTAAAATATGCGGGGAAAGTATTTGACATACAACGCACCTAGTGAGCTTCGAACCTACGACCTCAACCTCCACCCACTCTTATAGGAGGAGGATTTAGGAAGTACCATTTGAGCCCAAGCTCATTGGCATGGTCCAAGAAGAATTACAGATCATGGTACTAAAGTTTCTAGACAAGGAAATACTAAATAGTACCCTGTCCTGGAAGAATTACAAAACCAGGAACTATTTCCTTGTCTAAAACCTTAAGTTCTAGCAGATGAAATTGGATTATTCAACCTCTTTTGGTTGTAATCCATAACTAATGGTAATTATTTAAGATATACTCAATGAGAAGCTTAATAGAATTGCACTAGTCCATCACTGTGAACTCCTTTCCTAAAATTGAATTATAAAATTCCAGCAAAGAAGAGGTTACCTCACCACCATTGATGCTTCCTTCATAGCATGGTTTCAAACTAATTGCACGCTCAAGGTACGGTGTCCAATGACCAGTGAGTAAGTCCCTCCTAATCATCTCAACGCCGCTTTGGTAATACTGATCAAAATAATTTATAACATCTCAATCAGTAGATGATAAGAAGACCAAAACAGAAGAAGAAAAAAAGTGGGCAACTATACCTCAAGCATATTTCTCAAAAATGGCTCTTCATTGAAATAATCTCTGCGTACAAAGACAAATGGCAACTTGAATGCAAGGGCTTCACTGCAAGTGCCATACCCAATTTTTCCTGAAATAATGCAGGCTCTATTAAACATATTTTATATCAATTTGTTTGAGATCAGATATCAGAAAAAAAATTTGCACTGACCAAGCATACAGTCAGATGCTGCTATAAGATCAGGAGTATATGCATCTTTTGCAAGCTTTATGAAATTTGGTGGAAGCTCCTGGTTAGAAGCACCACAAACCTGAATAAAAGAACAATAGTGCCATCACCAAAGCATGCACAATGGTACAACAATGTCAATTATCAAAGAAAATTTAAAACAGGACAAGAGTGTAGAGTATATGCTACAAAAAGATACCAGGCACAACCAACCAGAAGGTAAGTACTCCTCCTTTAGATTCCAGCCAGCTGGCTGCAAATGACAGCAAATAAAGGTGCAATTAAAATTACACAAAGGAAGTGAAATTGTTCAAAACTTGAAATTCAAAAATAAAAGTTGACGTATATCTAAAGTGTGAGGCAAATATTTTCTTGTCCATAACACATTCACATAAAGGCAAAACATTATTAACGTTGTTATTGCATCTCTGCAAACGCATCAGATACAGCACATGTTCCAGGATACAAGCTCGGTCTAACAAGTATTCAAACTACCACTCAGTAAAAAAAATTTCAAACTACCAGCATTTTGTCATAAGCTTTCTCAATCAATGAGAACTCTATGCAGCCAAACATTTGCCTAAATCATACAATGTGCATGCAACTAGAATTCGATGCTAATATAACATGTGACACAGTCAGAAGTCTTGGCCATATGTTATGCTACAACAATAACTGGTTTAGCAATTTACTTGTATAACAAAAGAAAACTTTATGGAGGGTGACCGATTATGCAACCAATGCACATCCCTCAACCAGTTGATAGGCAGTTACAAAGAGAGGGAGAGAGTACATGAATTATGCATCACCAACAAATTTCAATAAAAAATATTTCTAAATAAATAAAAAAGACACCCTAGTAACTAACCATCACAACTGGTCAATCAGTTACTCACCTGTCCACCAAAGTTTAGAATAACTAGCTTCACATCATCCCCAATTCCAAGCTCCTTTCTCACCTACAAAGGAAATGGTTAAAAAGAAAAGTGCATTTTAAATTAAATAACAGTGAGGGATTTAGCAGCTTTTTTGAGCCAAACCTCCTTTCGGGATTTATGCAACCTCCTCACAACCAGAGGTACGTCAATTACATCACGGAAAGCAGGCACTGCAAAGTTAATGATAAATTTTTAGACAAATTCCTTAAAAGTCTGAGCGCAGGTTTATCTAGTTTGGGAAGGTTAAAATGGACACAATGAAAAACATTGTCTTGGAGTTATGCAACCACCTACTTGGGCAATATCCAGGGAGACGGATCAGGAACTCACAATGGGAATAATCCTCTGCTATCTGTATCAATTTTCAACAGACTGAACAGGTTTAGCATAATAAATATTATTAGCCACAGCAAAAACCATCAGGCAGAATTGAAATCTCCAAGAAAGTGAAGACCAGTATCATCACCTCGCATTTCATGTATATTAAAAATTTTCCTGAATAATGAAAATGGTAATGATTTCAAGAAACTAGTAAACTATAAATTTTTACAGAAATTGCCATGATGAGAAAAGAAAAAGGTGTACCTTACATCCATGAAAGCTCTCCTTCTTGGTTACGAGGAAAAATTTTGAATCCAAAAAAAATTAATAATTTGGACATATTAATTATTACAGATAGACATCCAGTTAATGATCTCACTTGTCTCACTTCATTCTACATTTTCTGATTTTGGATAGGGAACAGGAACATTTAAATCATGAGTATGCATGAAACTAGAGTGATAAGAAGCATGCTTTTTCTCTAATTTTCCAATTGATTTTCATGGAAATTTGCCAATATCAGCCACCACTCCATATATGTCTTTACTCAATACATCCAAAGCACATCATCACTGGAGATGGCTGATTAATATTTTGAGAATGATTTCTTCTTCTTTTATATAAATACTTATTTTGACAATAAACCAAATTAAATTTCAATTTTGGCCAAATAAAATTAATTTAAAGAAGATGCAATTAACAATTGACAAGACTTCTTTCCATTAGAAGGGGAAACCCTAAGAAGCAAATAATTTGATTTCAAGAAAATTAGGTCACCTGCCAAACTATTGAACGGTGATGATTTCCAGCTGCCATCACATACTCCGCGTAGATAAAGTCCCAACTGCAAATAGTAGGAAAGATAAAGGCATAAGGAGTGCAGAAAACTGATGTGCCCGATGATAATTCACCTTAAGTCATTACTTGAAACATAAATACCAAATCCCAATATATTGCTCTCTCTAGTTTAGCATCCACGGGCAGGTCTGTATCTTAAGATGATGGTTTAAGTGAAAGGGGAGGCCAATTAAAGAAAATTAAATATAGACAGAATAGGACATAATAGGTTAGATGAAAGGGGGCAAAAGAAGTAGGGTCAAATAACAGATGAGTAAAGAGAAGGAGGTGATGGGTTGGGTTCCTTAGCCAATGCAATAAGGGGATGGGGAAGTAAAAGACTGATGTATGCAACTAACTAAACGTAAAAATTATGACTGAAAAGAGAAAGTAAGTTTAGATGAACATGATTGAAAAGAGAGAAATTGGCAAGTATCCGGCATCATTTTCCCCAAAGACTCTTCTTCACTTATGTTTTGCTTTCATCATATTGACAGTTCAATGAAGAGTAAAAGACATTGATCAATAGGACTAATGCGAGTCCATTATTCAAAGAAAAAATAAATTATTTTGTAAAAGCTATATCTAGGTCATGCAAAATAATCTAAAGCCATTACTAATAGAAATTACAAAAGCACACAAAATCAAGTGAAAAGAATAGTAGTGGTATAACACAGATACCTGAAGTTCGTGACACAAACAGAGCGTATTCCAGCATCAGCTGCTGCACGACAAGCAACTGGAACAACATCGGAGACCTGATTTTGTATAAACACACACGTGCACACAGACACACACAAAGGGGTCTTAGCACTCGAAATGGCCAATGCAATGTAATTAAAAAGACTAGAGCTGATAAAATTTCAGTAACAATTCATAGAAGCATGTAAATACCACTAAGTCAGCTTTGATGGAGTTCAGCCACTCTATTTCCGTTTCCAAAATAGAAGCCCGAGGCACCACGGCTGTCTCGTGGTACTAAAAATAACCAAAACGAACCAAAGCATGAATCAATAAATTGAAAAATTAAGAAGCCATCAAAGATAACCAACATTAACAGTACAAGTGACATTTGCATACCTTCTCCAAAGACGCAAGACGATCTACGGTCAAGGCATCTGCCTGAACTGCTCCACAATCTAACAGCACCTGATTTTCCAAACACCAACATGTAACTATTATAAATTGTGGCCACTCCTCTCATATAAAATCTATAATCAATAAATATAAAACCAAAGACATTTGACTTTTAGTTGATCTCAAAAAAATTTTACCTCATAACCATTTGAATCTTCACAATTTTACACGTAATTGTTCTGATATATATTTTTAACAGGTTTTAAATCTTTTTTTTTTCTTAAATGATATAAGAGGCAATTCCATATACAAACATAATCAGAATAATTATCAAATTTCATAATCAAGCCACAAAAATAAAAAATAGAGAAAATCAGTTTTCGTTAAAACTTCACGTGCATTACACAGGTTATTGGCTAGTAAGAAATCTAGAACAGAAACTTCAAATACATACATACATACATATATATATATATATATATATATAGAATTTTCTAGGGAAACAAACAGAAAGTGGTTAGATGACCTTGCGAATGAAGAGGCGAGGGGACTGAATCTCAGAGGTGAAAACAAAATCAGGAGCACCGGTCACCACGTGCACATCATGCCCCGCCAGAATCAGCTGCCGAGCCACCTACACTCATATCACCATCGCATCCCATTCAAATTTCATCAATGTATTCTTCATATATATATATATATATATACACACACGAAAATTTCGCAACATTTAAATAATAAAAACAAAACAGTGTGATCAAGCACCAAATCGATTTAATAAATCCATGGCCAAATTGATCAGAGAATTTTGGATAGAGAATTTGAACCTCGACAACACGAGTGGCATGACCGAAGCCATGGCCAGTAACGTAGTAAGCGAAAACCAAGTGATCTCTGGACGCCGAAACTCCATCATTCTCTTCGTTAATCCTCATTCTTTTTGGTTTCAGATTCTTTGTGCCTCAGATGATCACTTTTTCAAAGATAATAATAGAGGGAGAGAGTAGAGACAAATATAGAAAGAAGAGAGAGGGAGATCCTCCAAATATGGACAAAGCTTTTGGGTAGAGACTAAATAGAGAATAATCAGTAATATAACAGGTGGATAACGCCTTTGCGAAACTGGCGGGGCTTTCCTTTTCTATTTTTTGCGTATTAATTATGGTCCTATTTTTTTTTTTAGAGAAGTTTTATCGATAAATTATAATAAGCTTATTATTGATCCTAATTAGAATCGACAACAAATTATAATTGTGTCATTTGTCACCGCACCCCTTAATAAAAATGAAACTTTCACTTAAACCTATAATTCCTGAACTAACAAATGTAATAGATCATAAAAGCTTTCTAATTCTATCATTAGGTCACAAGTGGTAATTATAATTCCACTTTTTTTTTTTAAGTGAAAAATTATAATACTAGTGTTCTACTTGTTACACAAGTGATTTAAGCTAACGTGATATTGTGGGTCACATAATATCGTGCATAACTTTTTATTTTTAAAGGTAGTTTTAATCTATAAAATATGTTTTTGATAATTGATTTTTATCATCAAATTAATATATTAACTGATTTTTTTTATGGAAAAACAGTAACTTTATTAAGAAGAAAATAAAAGCAATACATCTTGAGCTAAAGCTGACTCAACAAAAGCTAGATTTTTATCTATCCAAGTTACATAGTTGTCAATATTCTTTGCATAATGAGCTAAGATGTGATTTTTTGATATAAGTTAGAATTGAATGTTGAATTTTTTATTTCAAAATAAGAGACTTTACCATTATCATACATGAAGTGATTTTTTTATATAAGGAGGAATTGGACGTAGAATCCCTTATTCCATAATAAGAGACTTAACCGTTACCACTAATATATGCCGGATATATTTGCCACTGGCTCGTTTACCTTTTCATTAATTCGGTGCTTGATTTGGCATTTGATTAGATTACTTTATGTATTTTAATTGATTAAGGAAAATCTCAAAAACGTCAGTGCCACGTCAGCCTGGACTCTGGATAAAGTTGGTGACAAGGGAACTGGTCAATGTGACAAAACAGCAAAAAACTCGCCTTTTCCCATTAAAAACTTAAAAGGCAACAAAACCAGCTTTTGGAAAATAATCAAATATACCTTTTTTTTATTATTATTATTACTTATTTTAAAATAAAGTCGAGATAGGAAATAGTGTGGAACCTACAAATAATGAATGATTTAAAGAAAAAAAAACTAATTTATAGTTGGTTGACAAAAGCAATTTATTTTTTTTGATAATGCTAAAAATGTAAATTATTTTACAAATTTTTTTATAAAATGCTAATACGGTGAGTGATTATTGATAAATAAAAAAGTGATATTAATGGTAAGTCTAGATGAAAACAAAAAACGTCAGTGCCACATCAGCCTGGACTCTGGATAAGGTTGGTGACAAGGGAACTGGTCAATGTGACAAAGCAGCAAAAAACACGCCTTTTCTCATTAAAACTTAAAAGGCAACAAAACCAGTTTTGGAAAATAATCAAATATACCTTTTTTATTATTATTATTACTTATTTTAAAATAAAGTCGAGATAGAAAATAGTGTGGAACCTACAAATAATGAATGATTTAAGAAAAAAAAAACTAGTTTATAGTTGGTTGAGAAAGCAAGTTATTTTTTTTTTATATTGCTAAAGATGCAAATTATTTTACAAATTTTTTTACAAAATGCTGGTGCAGTGAATGATTATTGGTAAATGGAAAAGTGATATTAATGGTAGGCTTAGATGAAAACCAATAAGAGGTTGGCCATATCAACATTTTATAAAAATATTGTAAAATAGTTTGTGACTGTAACATTACTCTAATTTTTTTATTTTTCTCCATCTAATTAGCTATCAAAAATTATGGAATACCACTCTTTTAGTTTTGAGGAGTAATTATTCACGAGTGGTATTTTTTCCTTTCACATAAAAATAGCTTTGGCTAATTAAACTAACAACTAGGATTTATCATTCATGTGAGAAGTTGTACTATATCGCTATATTTGAAAGACTTAGTGTCCGTTTGGGAACAACTTATTCAGCTCAAACTGAAAACTTTTTACTAGGATTTATCATTCATGTGAGAGGCAGTATTATATCGCTATATTTGGAAGATTTAGTGTCCATTTGAAAACAGCTTATTTAGCTGAAACTAAAAATTTTTACTGGAAGTACCATAAAAGTTAGCTGAATAGTACAGTGAAACCCATGAATAGTACCAAAAAATGCAATGGAACTCATGGATAGTAATAAAAATAAACTGAAAATGCAAATAAGCTGAAATTTTTAGCTTGTTCCAAATGCACACTTAATAATAAATCAACCAAAGAGTACTCTCTCGTAAAAATTACTCACTGTCACAAAGTAGAGTTTCATAGTTCTCTTTCTTCTCATATAAATGGTGGATCTCATCATGAATTTAGTTAGTGGGATCTACCATTCATATGATAAGAGAAAATACGACATCACATGTTATACTATATAAGATCACAAAAACTATGATTGCATTAAGGGACTTTTTTTTTTTTTGCACTAAGTGTCTACATGCTCATTAATTATTGGAAAATATTTTTTATACAACCCATTACGTGGCAGATAAGAAAATCATCCAAGTGTATTTATAGTCACATTATATTTTTAAGGAGTCATGTAACTTAAATAATACAAGTGAATGGTTTTTTTTAACTATCACGTAATGGGATGCACAAAAGCCTTGCTCTTAATTATTTAGCTAGTTTTTCTTTGATTAAATTTTATAAATAATTACAAGTTACCCACTTGTGGTTAAGCTAGATTTTATATTACTTACCCGTGGTTAGCTTTTAGTGGCAGCTCCAGGAATTTATTCTAGGTGGGCCAATAAAAAGATAAATCTTGGGCAGTAGATGAATCTTGCAGTTTACATGATTTTCTTATTAAAAATTTTTCCGTAGTACTAGGAAGAAAATAAAAGATAAACTATAAGTTAATTTGGTATATTGTTTCTTAATATAATGAACATACTAATTACAATTGTTAAATTAAATCTTAGAATAATCTATTGCTTCTAAATACAATACCATCAATCACCCTTAACGTGATAGTTACTTCACAAGTACAAATTCTTGTGGGGTGTAGAGGCAAAAGTCGGAGTTCAAGTCTATATAAGGGAGTTTTAAACACACATACACTTAGATCAAACTAAAGTATGCTTTCTGATGATGCACGAAAATTAGTAGGTTGAAATACTTCAGGCTATGGTAATGGCTGTAAGTCCTGGAAAAAAAAAAAAAAAAAAAAACTGTCAAATGTGACCGATGTAACCCGGCCAAGGACCCTCTGACGATTAAGTCAATTTTTTCTCTAGAACACAAGGATAGGAAATAGTGAATGGTAGGAACTTACGTTGGATGAATGGGATTTGCTCCTTTTGTAAAGAGTTAGAAGTGGGTCTACTTATTTGGATCCACCATCATCATGGATGATGTGGGTGGTTAAAGGAGAAAATGGGATATGTGGAGCAAAATCCGAGGAGTCCCTTCCACGTATTAAGAGCAATATGTTGTGGTCTGATTATGTGGAACCTTTGGAGAATTCTTTGTAGGATTTACCAAGTATAATCCAGCCATCAATGTACTTAATCGTCCATAGGGGACTTCCCTCAAACTGAAACATCTTGTTATTAATGGACAGGCATTATTCATGCATTCTGTCATTCTTAGACTTCTTTCTTTGCAACCAAGGATGGGTTAGCCTTAATTGATCTCCATCACTTTCTATCTCATATTAAGAAATAAAATAAAAATATAATAAAGATATTAATTATTGTTGTTTAGTAAACTTTAATTATTATTGGTTAAAATATTTTTATCAATTAGTTTATTTCTTTACCCTGTACAGTTCTTTTATTTAACAATTCAACTCAACTTTGACAATTATTGGTTTTTGTAAATATATTAAGAAATCTCTTATTGTTTTAACATTTGTTTTTGTCTTCACTCAATCATTCCCCTATCCCACGTTTCTTGTCTAATTGTTTTTAAGAATCACCCATTGTTTAATTGTCTTTTAGTGTTAACATTTGCTAATTACTGACATATCCATGCTCCCATTTCCTACTTAATAAATAAAAAATTAAAAACACATTCAAATTCATCCACTGTACTCATAGATTTGGTCAAATGTATAAATTAATTGTAAATTTATTTGCAATAATAAATTATTAAGAGAATCATATTCAATCTTATTTTATATTGTAAGGACCAGATTTGAGTTCCTTAGCCTAAAGGTTGATGGACTTTGGCCCAAAAAGCCGAAAACAATGAATTTGTAGAGAGTAGGTTGGAAAACTGGGCTTTAATGAATCAGACAAACACTAGAGTAGATTCAGATGACAAGAGAATGAGAATAAACAAGTTTATACTAAAGAAAATAGTCCTTGGCACAATCTGAAAAGATCAGTTCTTATATATTTCTTTTAGATTTGATTACAAAATCAGTTCTTAATGCTACAGTATTTTTCTCCTTGTTCTCGATCTCCCTCTCCCATTGCTTCCTTCTTTTATACTCTCTTCCCCTTTCATCTCTCCCCTCCATGTCCAATAAAACTCCCTAGAACGTTCTCCTGGATGGCAGACCACCTATTCGGACCTCGGCTTTGGTCAGCCGAGGTGACATTTGTCCTCGATTTAACCTCTTGTGCCATCATGACCAAAACTGACCTCTTCATCTACTAACATGGACTTCCTTGATAATGTTTACTCTTCCTTGGATTACCTCTAGTCCTTAGCTTGGGCATTAGGCCCAATATATAAATGGATAATGAGCTCCTGGGCCTAATACCCCTACAATAGCCCCTCGAGATTCTTCTTTCTGGCTCATCGGGAAGAAAGGAGGATTTCGATATTACTGTAGTTGTTCTGAGCCCATTGCATCCCACATCTGCCTGTGAAGACGCCTTTTTAACTGCCCAAGACACGCTCCTGGTGCTGCGGCATTCGAGACGCGTCTTTATCAAATTCTTATGGTTTCCTGTCCCCCACATTCTACGACGTGATCAAATCCAACAGTTGAGGATTTCGTTGGGAACCGAGCGGGAATTTTCCAGCTCCTCGCTCTCTCCTTGGTATAAATACCCCTCAAATCAATCATTCACCTTATCTTAGTATTCATTTCGTTCTAGCGCACATACATTGAATTTACAAACCTCCCCAACTCACTTGTGCCCTTACAAGTACCAAAAGCCCATTTGAGGATACTCTTCTTCTTTTTGTAAGTCTTCATAAATCTTTTCACTTTATCTTTCCTTATAATTTTCTTTTCTTGGTGTCTTTTCCTCCTCGACTCCTTTTTCTTCTTATTATCTTTTCAATACCTCCAACTCCCTCCTAAAAATAGGTAGATTCAAAAGCTTGGTAGATTCTGAAAAGGGTTTAGAGAGCTTAAGAGCTCAATATAGGATCCCTCCAAAAGTAGGCGTTAGATATTGTAAGGAGGGGCAGTGGTTTGAAGAAAGGCGAGAGGGAGGGGTAGTAATCCCAATGATCGCCTTCATAGAAGGGGGGATGAGCATCCCTATGGGCACGGTTACTAGGGATTATCTTAGGGTCCACAGGTTAGCGCTCACCCAGTGTGCCCTCAATATGTTTAGAATATTAGGTTGTGTAGACGCCCTAAATGAGAGAATGGGCTTAAACCTTACCCACCACGATATAAACTGGATTTACAACCTCCACCACCTAACCGGGCAGGGGTACTACCTAAAATCTAGGTACCCTGAGGTTAGGCTCATCCAATGCCTTCCCGACTCCAATAAAGGCCTGAAAAAGGACTTTTTGATCCTATCAGGGGAGTGGCACAATGGCCTCCCTTGTCCGACGAGGGAGGGGAAGCCGGGTGGGGCTTTAGGTTTAGATTCACAATTTCAAAGTTATCCCCCTTTTCTTTTTCTTTAACTTTTGTTTATATCTAAAATTTCCTTTGATTTGCATGTTGCTGATGATGTCTTTCTGTCTTTCTTGATGGTTTTGCAGACCCACACGCTGCTGTGCCCAACTTTAACCTCGTAAACCAGGAGAGTTTGGACAAGATCCTAAAAGCTGAGGTCTTTGTCCACTCGGACGGCCAACTTAGGTCAGCCCACTTGATATTGGGCTACACTCCAATATCCAAAAGTTTCCAGGCGCCTAAGTGCATTATTAAAGCGAAGGATCCTCGGCTACTCCAGATTAGCGTTGCCGCTCCAGGCTTCCTCGTCACCGGACCAATATCAAAAGGCACTATTGCCACCACACCTATCCCAGAGGGGATACCAAGGGTAGCCTCACCCTCACAACGTGCTGTAGAGGGGGCCACTTCATCACAGCCAATTGTCAAGAAGGAGGAAGAGGAAGAAGATAAAGGAGTGGTGGAGTTGACTGACTCTGAAGACGAGTTTGCTGTCTTCGACCAGCCATTATCTCTAGAGCCTCAGGTTGGCGATCTTAGCCACCTTTCCCCGGTTCAAGCAGACAACCCTCAAGAAGACATCACTGTTCTTGAAGAAATGGAAATCCAACATAAGCAAAGATCAACCCTTCAGGAGCTGCTTGAGTCCCAGCCTGGGGGAAAAGCATCTAGAAAGGCAACCTAAACCCAGCTTCCTACTCCTCCACCAGCCCAACCTACCCGAGCCAATCCTGCCGACCAAAAAAGGAAGAGGGAAGAGAAGGGGAAGGAAGTGGTGGAAGTTGGGAAGAACCAACCTCCCCAAGAGATTGAGCCCCAAAGGGGGGCCAAGCATCCCAGGGTGATGCAGATGAGGTCAGCCACTGACGAAGAAAAAATGGTTGACCACCGAGCTGCAGCCCTATTTGGGCCCCACGCATAGAGCTGGATGGAGCTTCCCTTCTTAATGATGTCTCCATTCGAGACTTCCACCGGAGCACAATTGGGTACATGGCAAACGCAGTGGAACAATCCTTGCTACTGCCCAAGGATATGGCTAACCTCAAGTCCTTGAGGCAGCACGAAGTCTTCCTCGAACTGAAGAAGGATTTGGCCATGGTAAGCAAGTTTTTAAGTTAAGGTTTTTTTTTTAAAACTTTACTCCTCTTCCTTTCCAGGCCATCTAAGCCACCTTTAGGGCCGAGGAGATGGTGAACTATTCCCATCAAAAAATGAAGGAGGAAAAGAGAAGGAGGATAGTAGCCGTGGATGCCTTCCACGTGGCAAAAAAGAGTGTTCAAGATCTTAAGGCCAAGCTGACCGAAGAGGAGAGAGAAAGAAAAAGCACTGCAGCTGCCCTAGACAGCGCTGAAAAACAAGTAGAAGGCCAAAGGATACTGCTTCGCAATGCCGAGGACCAGTTAGCCGCCTCTAAGGAACAGATCCTTGCTCTGAAGAAGAAATTAGAGGAGGTCCAAAGGCCAAGGATCAAGTAAAGAAAGCCAAGGAGGAGGCAAAAAAAAGCCAGGGAGGAGGCAGAGCAACATGGATATGATGTTAGGGTGCCCGAGACCGAGGACGCCCTTAGGGCTGAGGTCCTAGAGGTATACAGGACTTATTGCCTCCAGGTATGGAATAAGGCTCTCAACCAAGCCAGGGTTGAGACTTCTTCCGTATTCAAGAAGGTAGAAAGTGTCTATTACCTTTAGGCTATCCGCCCTTCTTCCTCCAGCAGCTCTAAGGCAGACACCCCTCCCAAGGTGGCCAATCCAGAGAAGAGCAACCCCAAAAAGGTCCCTCCTCCCCTTTCTAGTAGCCCTCCAAGAGTGGCCAAGCAGCCTAGGGTGAATGAAAAAGAAAACGAAATGGCTAAGGAGGTGGCCCCTGATGCCACCAAGCCCCCGGTTGCTTCCCAGGATCCTTCCAAAGACAAAGAGGCCCCCAGGATGGAGATTGTTCTCGCAAGCCTCCCAATTACTGCCAAAGGTGACTCTAAAGGAGCAGATCAAAGATCCTCAGAAGCTGTAGTCCAGCAATCAAAAGCCCCTCCCCAAGGAAAAATCATAATAAAAAAGAAGTAGATTTTCGTATAGTTCTCTTTTTCTTTTCTTTTTTTACAACTTCTATTCTGGTTTTCACAGTTTATAAGCACATTGCCCTCTTTTGTACTCAACTTGCCTTGCTTTAAAGCTTTAATTAATGAAAGTTATGCATATTTTCTTTCTTCTTATGATTCTCATATCGGTGTTAATGTAATTTTTGTCTTTATCTAATCACTTAAGAAACGTAATAATGAGTGAAACCCTTTCTTATTAATCTGCATAAGTAACAGAAAAGTTATCCCATATTACATGATCAGCAGCAGAACAAGTGAAATCCACTAAGTCCACCATCTCAGCAAAGCATAATTCTAATTTTAAGAACATACATAGTAGTGCAGCATACATATAGGTTTAAAATTACTCTGTCCCTTACTTATTAACAAGTTTATAGGGTCAGAGGGATAATCAATTTTTAAACAGACACAGGTATGCCTGCAAATGCTTTAAGTGATGCTTATGAGCATCTAGTTGAGTCTCTTATTGTAGTGAAAATCATTGCTGTTTGGAGTAACTGATTATACCTAACATTAAAGTAATCAATAATAAATAATAATTTACCTCAAGTGTGTAGTTTGAAAAGTCTGTAATAACTAAGGCTTTGCCCTGACACTTAGCAACTTGAAAGAAAGTATTAATTTACCCAAGGTATGTAGTCCAAGGAGTCAGGCATGACCAAAGTTCTGTTTAATACTTAGAATAGTGATTAAAAGATATCAATTTACCCAAGGTATGTGGTCCGAGAAGTCAGGCATGACCAAGGTTCTGTTTGATATTTAGATAGATGTCAGGGAGTATTAATTTACCCAAAGCATGTGGTCCGAGAAGCTTAGCATAGCTAAGGTTCTGTTTAATACTTAAAACAATTATTAAAAGATATCAATTTACCCAAGGTATGTGGTCCGAGGAGCCAGGCATGACCAAGGTCCTGTTTGATACTTAAATAGATGTTAGGGAGTATTAATTTACCCAAAACATGTGGTCCGAGGAGCCAGTCATAGCTAAGGTTTTGTTTAATACTTAGAATAATGATTAAAAGATATCAATTTACCCAAGGTATGTGGTCCGAGGAGCCAGACATGACCAAGGTTCTGCTTGATACTTAGATAGATAGTAGAACGCATGACACGCAATATAACAAACCCAAATAGGGTGAGGAAAGCTTCCATTAATAATAATACATTCTCAGGTTCCAGGGGCGTGGTATAGCCTTTTCCTCTAGATCTTCAAGATAATATGTACTTATTCCAGTCACTGATGTGATACGATATGGCCCTTCCCAGTTGGGTCCCAATTTTTCCCATGCTGGGTTTTTTGCAGTTCCTAGAACCTTTCTTAAGACCAAGTCCCCTAGTGCCAGTGGCCTTAGCTTTACGTTGGCATCATACCATTGCTTGAGCATGTGTTGATAGTAGGCCAATTGGACCATGGCATTTTCTCTCCGTTCTTCAATTAAGTCTAAGCTCTTCTCCAATAGCCCATCGTTGCTGCTTGGAGTGAAATAACTTGTTCTCAACGTGGGGAATCTAGCTTACAGAGGAATAACAACATTGGCCTCATAGTCATTGAAAAAGGCGTCTCCCCAGTAGACCTACGAGGTGTAGTCCGGTTAGTCCAAAGGACGTGTGACAGCTCTTCCACCCATTTCCCCTTCGCATCATCTAGTCTTTTCTTGAGTCCACTCACTATGACCTTATTAACATCCTCGGCCTGTCCATTCCCTTGTGAATAGGCCGGAGTGGAATATCTATTCATTATTCCCAGATCACAACAATATCTCCTAAAGACTTTACTGTCAAACTGAAGTCCATTGTCCGAGATGAGGGTATAAGGGATTCCAAACCGAGTGATAATATTTTTCCAGACAAATCTTTTGGCATCCATGTCCCTGATATTTGCCAGTGGTTCAGCATCAACCCACTTGGTGAAGTAATCCGTGCCGACCAACAAATACCTCTTATTCCCTGCTGCTTTAGGAAATGGCTTACAATGTCCAAGCCCCATTGAGCAAAAGGCCAAGGGCTGGACAAAGGATTAAGGACTCATCTTGGTTGATGAATATTTGGTGCAAATCTTTGGCATTGACCGCACTTCTTTACGTATTCTTGTGCTTCCTTCTTCATATTTGGCCACCAATAGCCTTGTGTGAGGGCCTTGTGAGACAGAGATCTGCCCCCTATGTGGCTTCCACAAATTCCTTCAGGTAACTCTTCCAGAAGTAGCTCAACTGCTTCAGGGTGTATGCACAGCAGATATGGGCCAAAAAAGGATCTCTTATACAACTTTTGGTTCTTGGACAGCCAAAACCGAGGAGCCTTCCTCCGTACCTTATCAGCCTCGGACTTATTCTCAGGCAAGACATCTACCTTAAGGAATAGCACAATAGAGTCCATCCAGCTAGAACCCACCCTTATTTGATGAACATGAACCACATTTCTTTTTACCTCAGTAGGTTTACACAAGTCCTCCACAAGGATCACCCTTGGTAAACTTTGTGCCGAGGAGGTTGTCAGTGTGGCAAGAGAGTCTGCATGTGTATTTCTACTTCTAGGGACTTGTGACAAAGTAAAAGACTCAAATCCAGACTGTAAATGTCTAACTTAGCTCAAATATTCCTGCATTCTGGGATCTCTAGCTTCCGATTCTCCCTGGACTTGGCCCACCACCAGCCTTGAATCAGAGAATACCTTCACTGCTTTTCCACCCATTTTCTAAAACATGCTTATCCCTACCAGCAGAGCTTCATATTCTGCTTCATTGTTTGTGGCCGAGAAGCCCAATCTCAAGGATTTTTCAATTGTAATCCTCTCCGGGGATACCAGAACTAGCCCCACTCCAGATCCTTTATGATTCGCTACACCATCAACATAGACCTTCCAGGACAAAGGTTCTTGTACAAAGATTATACCAACCAATTTTTCATCCATGTTCTGCTCCTCTACCCTTTCTTCTAATGGAGTTTCAGCAAACTTAGCCACTAGGTCGGTGAGGATTTGGCCCTTGACAGAGGTGTGAGGCATGTACTTGATGTCAAAAACTCTTAGAATCGTACTCCACTTTGCAATTCTTCCTGTGTAATCAGCACTCCAAAGTAGAGATCTGAGTGGGAGCTGGGTTAGGACAACAACTGTATGTGATTGGAAATAGTAGGGGAGCTTACATGTAGCATGCACCACTGCTAGAATAGCCTTCTCTAGTGGTAAGTAATGGACCTTGGCCTCATGTAGCGACTTGCTCATATAATAAACTAGCCTTTGTACACCACTATCAACTCGTATCAGCACCAAGCTCACCACGTGGGAGGCCACTGCAATGTAGGCAAACAAAACCTCATCCACCTCGGGTCTACACATGATGAGTGGCCGAGAAAGATACTCTTTCAACTGTTGGAAGGCCAAGACACATTCCTCGGTCCATTCAAATCCCTTCCACTTGTTTAATAATTAAAAGAAAGGTCTACACCTGTTTGCTGACCGAGAGATGAATCGGTCTAGAGTAGCGGTCATCCCTGTTAGCTTCTAGACCTCTTTGGGATTTCGAGATGGTTGTAAATTATTGATTGTTTTAATTTGGTCAAGGTTGACTTCAATTCCGCGGTGCATGATCATGTAGCCCAAGAACTTCCTTGATC
The DNA here is from genome assembly GCA_023621385.1 of Quercus gilva. NCBI lineage: Eukaryota > Viridiplantae > Streptophyta > Magnoliopsida > Fagales > Fagaceae > Quercus > Quercus gilva. The sequence goes on along the minus strand of CM042484.1, from coordinate 16,214,945 downwards.
CGACACCAAAAGAACACTTGGTTGCATTAAGTTATAACTTGTGTCTCTTCCAGATTTCGAAGATATTCCCGAAGTCATTAACGTGCTCAGATTCCAAATTGCTCTTGACCACCATGTCATCTATATAGACTTCAATATTTTTCCCTAACTGTGGCTCGATTATCCTGGTCATCATCCTCTAGTAAGTAGCCCCTGCATTCTTTAAACCAAATGACATCACATTGTAATGGTAATTCCTGATAGGAGTAATAAAAGTTGTCATCTCTTGATCGTCCAAAGCCAAAGGTATCTGGTGGTAGCCTTGAAAAGCATCCAAAAAGTTCATCCGAGGATAACCTATAATGGTATCCACTAGCTGGTCAATCTGAGCCATGGGGAAATGGTCTTTTGGGCATGCTTTGTTCAGATTTGTGAAGTCTACACATACCCGCCACTTTCCATTTTTCTTCTTCACAACCACAGTGTTAGCCAACTATTTAGGGTAGAACACTTCTTTAATAGCCCCAGCCTGCTTAAACTTCATCACCTCGTCTTTGACTGCGTCAGAATGATCCTTAGATGAATGCCGAGGTGGTTGCTTTCTGGGGATGACAGATAGATTGACGTTCAAATGATGGCAAATGAAGCTCAGATCCACCCTTAGAGATTCATAAGTATTCCAAGCGAACACATCAACGTTCCTCTTGAGAAACTCCACCAGCTCCTCCTTCTCCTAAAGCGATAGCTGAGCTCCAACTTGAAAAAACTTCTTCAGGTCATCAACTACAGCAAATTTCTCTAAATCTTCACATTTTGCCTCCTTGGCCGGCCCATTCACAGGTAACACCAGAGACTTTGATTGCTATAAGCCTCCCTCAGCAGAGGCCGAGGACTCAACTGCAGGCTAATGCAAAATTGCATACACGAGGCACTGCTTAGCTACAGACTGACTCCCTACCAGTTCCTCAATCCGATCCCCTGATGGATACTTCACTTTCTGATGCAGAGTTGAAGAAACAGCCCCTAGGGTATAAAGCCAAGGTCTAGCCACAATGGCCGTGTAGGGGGAGTATGCATCCACCACAATGAAGTCCACTTCAACCACCTCTGAGTCTGCCCGTGCAGGCGACCTAATATGGCCTTTTGGGATGACAACCTTCCCATCAAAACTTACTAAAGGTGAATCATAAGCTGTCAAATCTTCAGACTTTAAGTTCAGCCCTCTATACAAGTTAGGGTATATGATATTTGCACAACTGCCCTGGTCTACCATTACCCTCTTCACATCATACCCCCTATTCTGAGGGTAACCACCAAAACATCATCATGTGGCTGGATGGTTCCAATCTTGTCTTCATTCGAGAAAATCAGCAATGGTCGAACCTCTACTCTAGCCCTTTTCGACTCAAAATTAGAGTCTTTGGCTGGTAGCCTAGCTACAGACATCACCCTGGAAATGTGAGAACCAGTTCTCCCAAGTGTAGTAAAGATGACATTGATTGTACCTAACGGGGGCCTTAAAGGAGCATTCCCCTAAGCCCTTGACCTTGATTGGTCTCCTTGTCCGTTAGGCCGATACAAAAATTGCTGCAACCTTCCCTGTCTGACCAGTTGCTCCAGATGGTTCCACAGAGTTCTGCAGTCCTCGGTGGTATATCCCCGCTTTTGGTGGTACTGGTAATGAAGGCTCTGGTTGTGCCTCAAAGGGTCTCCACTCATCTTGTTCGGCCATTTGAAGTATGGCTCATTCTTGATCTTCTTTAAAACTTGATGCATCGGTTCTCGGAACACAGTATTAACCACTTGAGGAGCTGCAGGCCCAGACTACCCAGCAAAATCCCTCCAGGGTCTGTTTTTGTTGTAGCGGTCTGACTTGAAATCCCTCCTCTCCTGAGGAATAGCCTTGCCTTTTCCCTTGCCTTGCTGCTGGTCCTCCTCAACCCTCTTATACTTATCAATCCGATACATGAGCTGACGTACACTGGTAACAGCTTTCCCAGTCAAAGACTTCCTTAAGCCATGCTCGGCAAGTAGGCCGACCTTGAAAGTGCTAATGGCTACATCGTCAAAATCACCATTTATCTTATTGAACATCTCCCAGTATCTATCCGAATATGTTTTTAGGGTTTCTCCTTCTTTCATGGACAGAAATAATAAGGAATCTAAAGGCCGAGGAACCCTGCTGCACGTAATAAAGTGGGATCCAAACACCTGAGTGAATTCCTTGAAGGAATCAATGGAACCTGCCCTCAGACCATCAAACCACCTCATTGCCACAGGTCCCAAGCTGGATGGGAATACCTTGCACATCAAGATCTCGTTCTTGGAGTGTACAACCATCATTTGATTGAAGTGGCTAACATGCTCCACAGGGTCTATTCTACCATTGTACATGGTGAATGTGGGTTGAGTGAACCGCCGAGGAAGTCTTCCTCCCTCAATCCTACGCGTGAAAGGTGATCTGGAAATTTGGTTGAGTGCTTTACTCATAGCATCATTTCCCAGGCCTTTCGAAGATGAATTTTTGTTTCTGCACTTATGATGGTAGTCTTTATCATACGAGGACTCACTAGAAGAAGTCCTTGATCTGCGCCTATAGCTACTATCCTCTTCCCCATCGGAAGAGAAGTCAAAATTGGAAAGAGCTCGCCTTCGCCGTTCATGGTGTAAGCTTCTCCTCTGGTGATCAATCTCCAGCTACATGGTTTTGGTATTTTTCTCATGGGAGAGATGGCTACCACCCCGAGAATGGCTCCTACTAGTACAGGTAGTATGCACACTCCCCTCCTAGTCCCTTCTTTGTTTAAGATCATGAAAGTGATCTTAACACTGAGACCCCATTGATTCTGCCTGGTTTGAACCTGAACCTACCATCGTTGAACGTTGGACTCACTATAACACCAGTTTCCCACAGACGACACCAATTGTAAGGACCAGATTTGAGTTCCTTAGCCCAAAGGTTCATGGATTCAAGCCCAAAAAGCACAAAACAATAAAATTGTAGAAAGTGGATTGGAAAATTGGGCTTTAATGAATCAGATTAACACTAAAGTAGATTCAGATGACAAGAGAATGAGAATAAATGAGTTTATACTAAAGAAAATAGTCCTAAGCACAGTTCGAGGAGATCAGTTCTTATATATTTCTTTCAGATTTGATTACAAAATCTGCTCTTGATGCTACATTATTTTTCTCCTTGTTCTCGATCTCCCTCTCCCATTGATTCCTTCTTCTTTTATACTCTCTTCCTCTTTCATCTCTCCCCTCTACGTGCTGGCCAGATGGTTGGTATTGATACTTGTCCCATCAGCACCTTCATAAAGTCTTCATGTGATAGCTATAAGGTTGAAAAACACTGTTCAGGTTGAAAAACACTGTTCAGGTATCACCTCCACATTAATGCGATCAGAGAGTTAGATGCAGAGCATTTAATGCAGTGGTAATAGCTTTCTCTTTAGATATTTTAGGATTCCCCTCTGTCCTATGTTCCTGCAATGTTAATCCATACCAATAGAACTCCCTAAAATGTTCTCCTGGATGGCAGACCACCTATTCGGACCTTGTCTTTAGTTAGTCGAGGTGACATTTGTCCTCGACTTAACCTCTTATGCCATCATGACCAAAACTAACCTCTTCATCTACTAACACGGACTCCCTTGATAATGTTTACTCTTCCTCGAACTACTTCTAGTTCTCGGCTTGGGCAGTAGGCCCAATATATACATGGATAATGAGCTCCTGGGCCCAATACCCCTACATATATATATATATATATATATTGCTAGCTCTGAGATGAACCCCTTGAACCAAAGCTAATGCCACCTGTCATGTAGCTTTTACCAATCTCATCACAACCTCATCACTTTCACGGTTAAAAAGCATAAAAATCATTAAAAAAAAAGTTTTTTTTTTTAATAAGAAAAAAGAAAAAAGTTGGTTATAGAGCTACAATGACATTTACAGTCAAGCATAGAGTAAATAAAAGTCATATAAAAGTACAATTACAACTAAAAAAACTGTGAACATTTTTAAAAACTAAAAATAAGTTGACCAATAAATTAGTAATACCACGTTACAAAAATGTTTGAAAATTTAAATTCTTCATATTTTGTTATAATAATCACTATGGTTCGGAAATCTGTTACCTTAAAAATGGTTTATATGATTTTTTTTTCCACATGAAAATTGTGTTCATAGAACTAAATTTCATTGAGATAAGCCAAGGATATAATTACAGCCGAGCATCAATGACGCAATGGTTAGTTCATAGTTGGCTACTCTAGAATCTATAGCGTAGCGGTATATGCTCAACCATCTTTCACAAAGCACAAAAGCTTAACAGTACACTACCATTCTATTTTTTTTTTTTTGGGTAGAAAAAAGTTTAGGTGAGAGGAGGCTACCCCATACCAGGGCCAAGTAGGGGCAAGCAAGGATCCGCCCAACTCGACCCAAAGGGTTTTAGGCAGGTCAGATGGACATCTGGGTTGGGTTTGGGTCTCACACTTTTTGGGTTTCGAATTGGGTTCGGGTTTAACCCAACCCGCCTGGTCCTTTTTTTTTTTTTTTTTTCCAGCTTTGATGGGTTTGACGTTATATTATATATTCCCTAATATAGAGTTCTCAAACCTAAAAAAATCGTCTTTATAAAATTATATATTTTTATTTCTAATTATAAATTTAAAATAAATAAAAAAATCCTATTATAGAGTTGTAAGGGCATGGTTTGGTTCCTAAGCCCAAAAGTTAAAAGGATTAAAGTCCAAAGAGCCTAACACAATGAATTTGAAAATAGTGGGCTGGAAACTAGACTTCAATGAGTTGGACAACAATCATAATAGGTTAAAGATGACAAGGAAACAAAGATAAACAAATTTCGTGCACAAAAAGTCTTCCTCGGCAACGTCTGAGGAGAGTAGTTCTTGTATAAATTTCTCTTAGACTTGATTACAATTACAGTTCTTATTACTACAGTGTTTTCTCTACAGATTCTCCGATCCCCCCTTTGTAATGGGGTCTTTCTTCTTTATATTGCCCTTTTTTACTTCATCTCAGCCCTCCACATGTAGATCAAGTTGCTGGCTTTAATCCTTATTCCATCAGCACCTTCCTAAAGTCTTTAGGGATAGCTGTAAGGTTGAATATTACTGTTTAGGTATCACCTCTACATTAATGCGGCCAGGGAGTTAGTTGCAGAGCATTTAATACGGTAGTAGCAGCTTTCTCTTAGATATTTCTTAGCTTCCCTTTGTCCTATTTCCCCCTGATGTTTATCCTTACCAGTAGAATTATCCGGAGTTTTGCTCCTTGTTGATCACATTTTTTTACAAGCTCAATTCATGTATTATGTTTTATTTTATTCTTTTAAGCATGGCCCAAGCTTATGCGACTTATTGGGAAAATTGAGGAAATGTGGTTTGGAGGATATGGGTTAGTTCCTTTCGGACCTTTTGCATGAGCCCAACTTATGCGTGCTACCAAGTGGGCAAGGGACACTAGTAGCACCTCAGGCTCATGGAGGAGATCTTGTACCCAAAATTTCCACCTCAAAAGAGCTTTTATGCTCTAGGTGACTGTGCGCCTAATTTTTAGCCCAGCTCCATTTTTCACACCAAAACACAGCTGACTCTAAGAAAAAGGTTAAACAGCCTAGCTCACTCAGCCACCCAAATGTAGTTTTCTAAGGCCTGCAAAGACTAGAGACAGTAGTCATGAAGAGGAAACAACTTTATTTCCAAAATCATGGAAAAAGCAACCAAACATTTCCTTAGGCACAAAACATAATACACCAAGTCATAGAAATAGCATCTGAAAGGTCCAAGGCCTTCCTCCTAACTAAAAAACTGGTCACAAGCATCCCCTAAAACTTGATATAAATATTGATCACCAGCCCATAAGAGAAGCACCACGTTCTACCCATAAACCTAAAACTTCAGAGTAAAAGTCCATTCAACCAGTCAACAATCTCACAATTCCGAAACTTGGGGGTGAAAATATGGGTACAGGGGAACCTTCCATCTTTTCCTCACAATCTCTCTCAATTTCCTCTTCTTGGTGACTGTGGGTCGAAGTTTTAGACCTGTTAAACCACGTTTTCCCCATAGAACTGAAACTTGAGAGCAAAAACCTACTAAACTAGGAAACATTCTCACAATTCTGAACTTTAGGGGTGGAAATATGGATACAGGGGAATCTTCCCTCTCTTCCTCACAATCTTTCTCAATTTCCTCTTCTTGGTGACTGTGGGTTGAAGTTTGAGACCTGTTATGTTTTTATAATTTTTCTGCACTTTTGTTATTAGCATTTTGATTCTCTCTTGTCAAAGCACCATTAGCCTTTGTTTTCTATACATTGTGAATTTTGGGCTTGATTCTCCACAAATAAACACTTCTAAAGAACCCAATGGGAGATTTGGGCTGTTTTCGCATTTTTGGCCCTTGTCACAAAAACGTCCCCAACACTCTTGATTGCAGGTCAAACCTTTTGACCTCTACTCTGCTTAGTCGAGAAGACATTTCTCCTCGGACACTTTCCCAAACCTTCATGACCAAAACTCCTCCAAAACCTACTAATTTGTACGTCTTCGCTAATGTATAATTGTCCTCGGACTACTAATGTCCTCAAATAAAGCCCACGGCCCAATATGCATTCCTAGGCCTTTCATCCCTACAAGAGTTTTTGCTTAATTACTTTTCCAATTTAAAACCTTTACCAAATCTTCTTATTTAAGATCCAAACATATTTTATACTTTCCATGTTTTATTTTAGTCACCTCATTAAAGTCTTTGCATTTTCCAAATTGATTTTTTAGGATTCAAATTTTAAATCCAAACATTGATTAAACTGATTCTATTTGGAAACACAATATAAATTAATCAATTTCCTTTGAATCCTTCCCTTGAATTTTGACTACATAGTGTTAAGGTTCAAAATTGCAATAAGGAACCAGACCCTTAAAAGTAAGAGAGGCCCAACCCATGAAGAAGAAAGGCTTGACCCTCAAAAAATAAATAAGAGAGGAGCCCAACCCATAGAGAGAAAAGAATAAAGTATTGGGCCTTAGGAAAAAAAAAGAGGCACAAAGGGAAGCATGGGCCATGGGCTTAAGCAAGAGGTGGTACCCAAGGAAGCCCAAAAGGGAGGCAGAAAGGAGCTGGGTCAGGTTGCATAGGATACACCAGAGTTAGGGGGGATCCTCGAGAAATGCTGGGAAAAAACTAGTTGGGATTTGGACAGCTCAGGGTGGCATACCTATGGACACAAGAAACGAAGGAGGTCATGTCCCATCATCCATCCATAATTCAGAAGAAAGCTTTGGGAACAGATGGTGGCTTAGAAGTCAGCATCTAATGAAGGAGCTTAGTACCTCGGGTAAAGTAGATTGGGAGCCTTTTTGCCTTTCATCATTATTAATGAGGAATCTGCCCATTTAAAGAAAAGGGACAAAGTGTGAAGCAGCCAAAGCTCTAAGATGTCTTTTTAAAGATTTTGGGAAAAGGATGAGAAGCCTTGACTTGGGAAGAGCATCTAGGATAACTCAAACAAGATCTCCCATAAAAGGAAGGCCAGCTGGGGACTTTTGGGTTGCTAAATCTCAAAAGGGGAAATAATGAGAGAAAGAGGAAATGACCAGCCACCAATGTTACAGACATGACATTGGTTCTAGTATCTAGAACACCAAGAGAATGGATCAATGGTATGAAAAAAACCTTAGAAGTGGTACTATAAAAGGGGATGAAGCTCCTACCGAAAGGCATTCAAGCAAAAGCATTCAGATACTAGAAGAGATATTAAAAAGAGATCTGTGAGCTTGAAATAGAGTGGAGAGTGAGGAATTGTGAAGGATCCTACAGACAATACTTAAGGATATACTTGGATTCAAAAAGATTCAAATTTCACAAGTCTTGGAAGCCCAAAGAGAGCTATCTAAGTCTGAGATTTTTGAACTTTATTAAACCTTGTGATATATCCCAACAAAGTAGGACTCAATGTATTCAAATACTTGATATAATTTTGGGCATCCCAGACGTTATTTATTTGCACTCTTTTAGTTCATTTGCTGTTCTTTAGTTATTTGTTTAACCAATACACACACACACTATCTTTCCACAGTGAGTCAAGCCCAGTTTACCAATTATTTACACTATCCTTTGGAGGCCTAGGATCTTTTCAAACTATTGGGCTTGGGCTCTGTCCAAAGCAGTAACCCACACATATAGAAATTTAGATTAAACCTTAAAAACATAAATCATGCCTGATATATAATAATTTATAATCAACTACAGTAAATGGCACCATATTAGTAACGTTATTCACCCAAGGAACTAATTTGGAAACAAATTCTCTAATATGTAATCAGTCTTAGGTAGCATTAAAACCAAATTCTAATATAGAGTACGTTGGACGAGAGATTACGTTTGATAAGGAAATATTATAAACAAAAAAGGATATGACTTACTTCCAATACTTTTTTTAATTGGATATGTCATTTTATTTTAAATATACAAGGCAAATGATAGTGAGTTTTAATTTTCACATTTTATTTAGTTAGTGGATGATGTAACAATTTCTCGTTAAAACAAAAAGAGATTCCAATTAAAAAAGTACTGAAGTTAAGCCAAACCCAGAAATATATTTGATAAGGAAAGATTATAAAGTCACTAATGACATTGCCAACATTCAAATCATTAATGATACCGGAAATAATATTGAGTTTGAATTTTAGTTTAAGAATAGGTAAGAAAACGGAAAGTCCATCAATTAAAAATTGATCTTATTTTTTTTTCTTAAATTACCATTTAATTAGGATTAAAAATAATATATAAGTTTGAATTTTAGTTTAAGAATAGGTAAGAAAACAGAAAGTCCATCAATTAAAAATTGATCTTATTTTTTTTTTCTTAAATTACCATTTAATTAGGATTAAAAATAATATATAATAATTTTAATAAAAATACTCCAACAAGCACTTGTGGGTGCATTTTTTGCTTCAAGGCCAAGGGCTAGACCGGTTGGAGTATATCTTCATTATTTTTTTTTAGAGAGAAATAATAATATGAAAAAGTGATACATGATGGATTGATATACAAAGCTCTACCGAAAATTATCTTATATCTTCTCAAAAAAAGAAAAAAGAAAAGAAAACTATCTATAGGCCCACTCAATCGGGCATATAAAAAAGTGATTCTTTCTCTAACTCTACAGGCCCAATGGGCATACAATGGCCCAAACAAAGCAAATAGTAGTACCATGTTGAAGGGTAAAGTTGAGATGAAGGCTACTCGTATATATATGCCTAGAATGCTGAGGTTCTCAAATACATTAAAAGTTCGTCTTAGGGTTTCTCCTCACTTCTCTTTCAGCCAGACAGAAAATTGGGGCAGAGTAACATTTGAACTCGCTGTTAGGGTTTCTCACCTCTAACTATACATTGGTTTCACTAGTTTTTGTTCCTCTGATCTTGTTTCTTTTTTTTGGTTCAATGGCAATTTTATAATTGTATATGGGGCTTGAGTTTGGCTCTTTGGCTAACAAAAAACCGTGCCATAGAGATGAATATAGTCCCTAAATTAAACTTTCAACCTTTTCATCCATATTCGCTGTGACTTTTTATTTAGATCTAGCGAATTTCTTCGATTTGGCTGATACATTTTGCTAGGCCTTTCTACTGATAATAAGTGTTGCTTGCCGATCTTTGTTTTATCATTAGTATGTTATTGTTTTTGGGTATTCTAGTTCATGTGTCGAATTTTCTCGATACTCGATTTAGTTAAGGTTTTTGTTTATGTTTTATTTATTTTTTAAAATATTTTGAATATTAATCTAATTGTTAGCAAAATTTAGTTTCGAGTAGTAATTCAGGCAGCCTCTTTGCTAAAGTTTAATGGCGAAGAAGGTGTTGTACTGCTCGTAAATTAATGTCTTTTGCTCTTCAGACTTGCTGAGATGCCTTTGAAACTGGTCTAGTAAGCTCAAGTACATTCTTTTTTTGTTTTACAAAATTCTTATTCGGAATTTTCTTTATGGAGAATCAGTATGTAATAAGAAATTCTAATAAAATAGTGCTATGAGTGAAATCTTTATTAATTAACGAACATGCACCAAGCACCTAATTGATGCAAAATGGACAAATAAAATATCACATACAGAGGATCTCCGTTGTCTATTACAAAGAGCTTTCATGTAATCTGTGAAAATCTTTAGCACTCTCACCCATTTGAGAAAAAAACAAGTTTCCTTCTCGGCTTCTCTCCATTAGAATCAAAACAATTTCATGGTGTGGTGAGCTGGTTAAATTTCAATCTTTTTTTTTTATGGGATTATTATAGCTGCCAATGATATAACCCAATATGCTAAAGACCTTTTCTTTAATTCACAAATTTATAAGTTTCAATTTTCAAATGTCATGTTCATAAAATCACTGAACAGGCTAATGTGTAATGATGAATAGTGAAAGTAAATTCTGGTGATTTGTGAAGGGGAATGACGAATCCATTGTGTGCTTGGAGGCCTGGGGCATAAGCTTCATATTTGCCATTTCCTAAAACACTAGTTGTGTAATACACCCTTAACTTAATACTAATTACAAGTCATTTCAAGACAAAGAAAAAGACAACTGACTATAGGAAAACTGAAAAGAAAGCTTCCCAGAAGCTGATCATGTATAAAAACGTGAGAACAGTGATTCAGAGTCCTTGCAGTTTGCAGCCTACCGTCTCTTTTATTTACATAAAATCCCCTCTAGAGGGCACATTGTAATTAGCATTGCCTGAAAAAAGAAAATCTGGGTTAAGAAAGTCCTATTCTGTTATCTTCTAAGTTCTAACAACTGGACCTACATGTACAACATCAAGTGCTGAAGCAGCTCAACCAATGTGTTACCATTCGACAGGAGCCGAATTGTTTTTAAGGAAATGTGGCTGCATACTGTGTTGTTGCTGCCAGTGTGGTAATTCTCCAGCTTCTTGCACCATTCCATCATACTCAAAAGCCCTTTGACCGCTGATATTTGAATAGGAGTCATAATCTGTGTCCATCATTTCCACCTCCTCGTTTCCATGGCCTCTGACACACCTGCTGAAGGTGACTTTGCAACCCAGGGAACAACAGCCAAAGAGTCATTTGAAACCATGGGGTTCTTGTCTGTGTCTTCTTTCTCCTTGGAATTCCCTAACTTCCCATTTCCTAGTGCGAGGAAATGTTCTGTGGGTAGTACATTAAAGATGAATAATGTGAATAAATGATTCCAAGACCAACAAAAGCTAATAACCAGAACACAAACATAAAAATATTTACTAATTTAACACCAGTAATTACCATTCCAATAGTGATAGTAATAGATAGAAAAGCACAATCAAGAAACATGTTGAGTGACCAATTTACAATTGACATTCAATAATTATTTGGAATTTTAGAAGTGGAAAATGGGAATGACTGTTTCACCGCCAACTGGTGCCAGAAAACTTTCATGTGAATAAATCTTTCACAATGTGTGTTTTATCTCAAGCCCAAACAATCAGAGAACAGTCACACACATCAAAGGCACGTTCTCATGGGAAACAAAAAGTTTTCTTTGTAAGGAATTAGGCCTACTTATTTAACACCAATCAGACTCTATTTCTTCTCCAGAAACTCAAACAACTCTGCAGGTACAGACATTAGAGTCAAACTATGCTAGTTCAATCCATGATGATATTTGATATATCCCAATCAAAAGGTCCAGGACAAGTAGCAGTGACAGTGAGACATGACAAGGGTTACGTAAAGTGTAAACAAAGCTAGATGCATTTGGTATTTGGGGTGATGTTTCGTCATTTATAACCAAGCAGAGGCCCACCTCTTGACAAGTATATGTAAGGTTAATGATGCAATTGTTTGGCAGTGATCTAAGATTATAATTTGTTGGTGAGGCACAGCAGTTTCAGACAAAATTTGCAGGTTGGTGAAATAAAGTCTCTAATATTACTAAATTGCATGGTTTGAGATAAATATATTCTCTGGTGGCAGCTCCAACGGTTTATTCTTTTGCACAATAAAATCAGAAACTGGTTCTTTAATAAATCTCTCTTTCTCATTATAAAAATTGGGAGCTGGATATTTGACTTATGATGAGAAGCTTTTGAAATGATCTACATTTGTGGTCCTCAGTAGGAAGGACATCTTTCTGTTGGTATCTTCCAATCATATTATTTCCTTTGATAGTGCTGAGGTAACCCAATTAGTTACTGTTAAGTTAAGTTGATTCTCCCTTTCTGAGAGTAAAAGTTTTTAGCTGCCCCATCCCCAAAAAGTGCTTGAGGAGTTTACTTACAGCAAATGAAAAAGAACAGAAACATACAGATACATGCTGCATACATGTCAATCCTCACCACCAATAGTTGCTTGCAAAAACCTAGCATTTTTTCTTCACAATACCTTCTAATTACCCAACACACATCCCCATTACTCTTCCTATGTCTGTGGCAAAATTACAATTATACAGTCCTTCCACACTCACTTTCACCATTTCCTCACAAGATCCGATCAAGCAATCCATTTAAAGCCACTTTAAGCCACCTATAATCCATTGGTGTGTGTGTACTTCACCTTTCACGTGGTTAGGCAGGAAAATTATACTAACAATTTACTGAAAGATTCCAATCCAGGCCCAAATTCAACAAATAAATGCAGTACTTAAACATTGGCTCAGACCTCCAAAATTTAATCTTTGCAAATCAATACCTTCTTTTAAAAGTTAAAAAGTTATATTAGAAAAGAGCAAAAAGGAGCACAACCCAAATACACGGAAGGTATACAGAGGAAGAGCCAAAGGAGAAAACAGAATAAACTATTGTCTAAAATTCATATTATCCAAGAATTCAACAAATTGTGAAAGAGAAAGAGACAGTAGTTGACAAAATTTTTGTGCGCCTATACCTATAATCTATGACAGATTTTTTTCGGTGAACTAATTGTGTAGTTAAGGTTTTCCTCCTTATCTAATAAAATTCATTTATTATATATACATATATATAAGTGCATGCATGAAGCTCATTAAACAAACCTTTCCCTTTTTTTTTTTTGATAAGTAAGAATGATACACATACCAAAAGGATAATCTATGCATAAAAAGCGCAGAGCACACCAACAAACAAAAAAGAAGGAAAAGAGAGAGGAAACTGAAAAAAACCAAACAGCAAAATTAAATGTCCATTTGTGAATAGCTTATTTAGCTAAAACTGAAAACTTTTTATTGAAAGTACTATAGATAAAAGTAAAAGTTAGATAAAATAGTAAAGTAGGACCCATGAATAATACCAAAAAGTGCAGTGGGACCCATGAATAATAGCAAAAATAAGCTGGCAAAAATAATCAATGCCAAACACACACTAAACAAACCTTTCCTCATACATATATGTATATATAATGCATTTCTATTTTCTTATCTTAATTTTTAAATGGGCATCACTCTCCAATCTAATAAACCATGATCAAACAAAGATCTATGCACCTCACTTCTAATAAATCATGGAATCAAAATCTGTCTACTCTATGTACCTCAATTCCATAATAGACAAGTACAACAATAGAGAGCCTAGTAATCAATCAAAATATCTAGGATTAACTTATCAAAAGCTCAAATACAGTTTTTTTTTAGTTAGAAAGTTACTCATGCACGAAATGGATCATGATCTCACAACCTCACTCTCCACCTTACTTACAAGGGTGTAGGTGCCACTTGTGCTAAAACTCATTGGTGTTATATATATATATATATATAATCACTTTTTCGTTCAGTGAACTAAGGTAACAACAAAATTACAAATTCACAAATGGCCACAGGTCACAAAATAGATCAGCCTACATTCTTTGATTCGTCAAATCATTTCTTTCGTATAGAGGAAAAAGCATAAATCAGTTTGGTGGTTTCTATATATGATCAAAGGCTTCATGGCAACACATTTAAAACGCTTAACGAAGATGAATTGAACTGCAAATTCTAAACACCAAATGTCATAAAAAGGAAAAAAAGAAAAAAAGAAAAAAAAAAGGCATGTAGTAGTAGTAGTAGTAGTAGCAACATAGCATCCAACCATTGCAGAAACTAAATACAAATGGGAGACTTTGATACCGACCTTTCAACCCCGGAATCAATGCAGAGTTCAGAACAATAGGAAAATCAGGCGAATACGGAGACTTAAAAAACGGGGTGTTTAGTGGCTGATTGCAGAGAACAAGAGCGCTCGCTCTATCCTCCAAACTATTACTCGAAAGCATCGACAGTGGAGCAACAGCCATTTGCAGCATATTATTGCTACTGCTTGTGAAGGGTGGTTGTTGTTGTTGTTCTTGCAATAACAACCCTTGTTCAAGTATCTGGGGAACTCTAATTGGTGGGTCTTCATTCATGTTTTCAAGTAATTCAACATCCTAAAAATTCATACAAACCAAACAAAAAATATGAATGATTTTGTTTAAGAATATGAAAAATTGGTGATTATAGATATCTTTCTAGAAATTGAGAGAAAAAATTGGAGGAGTACCAGTCTTGGGGATTTTCTGGGAGAAAATGGAATGAAAGAGAGATCATGATGAAGATCCTTGCGCTTCATGGCTTCGTTCTAAGATCACAATCAGTAAAACTAATTGAATTCAAAAACCCTAATCTTCATTCTTTAATGCTAGTATTAATCGCGCTCTCTCTCTCTCTCTCTCTCTCTCTCTCTCTGTGTTTCTTTTGCCGCGGTTTTATTTTCCTGTTAGTTTCTCGCGTAGTTTCTTCGTCTTTCGTGGCACAACTTTTTATGTTTTATTTTTTATTTTTTTTATTTTATACTTAATGTGAAAGTGGTGTTTAATGTGACAAACTGAGTATAGTGTTGTTAATGATAAAATGTTGAGAATTTGTGTAGATCTTGAAAAGAAAATGAAAAGACAAACAAACTCATTTTGCTCTCTCATTTTCTTCCTTTGAATCGGTTCTTGTGGGTTATAAATAGAGGATTTGTTCTCAATAAAAGGATAATATTCTTCTTCACTCACAAAAGCTATTTGTATAGTGATAATTTTTCTTAAGAGTTTCTCAATTTATAGGGTTTTAAAAGGTGTTTATGATAGTAATTTTATTTCTTTGTGATATGATATGTATGTTGTTTAATCTTTTTAATATAATTTTCCTACGATTCGATTAAACTTTTAATTGTTAATGTTGTTTGATCTAAAATGCATTACCTTTGATTTGTTTTTGTGTTTAGTTTACTTACTTAGGCTTTGCTTTGTTTATTGTTTAGTACTATGTAGGCATTGAATTGTGATAGGGTCCAAATTAAGTTTAGTTCGTCCATAGTTGTCGTCCATGACTAGACCACATCCAAAAGGTTTTACAAGGAAAGAAACCCAACAGAAACATCACGGGCATGAATAGGATCCATCCATAGGTAACGAGATCATCCAATTTCATGATAGTCGTCCATGATCCAAGGGCTGGACAACCAAACAACACTTAGTGAATTTTAAAAGAACTTTTCAAAGGTTCAATATAATCAGGCCACGATTCACCATTCCTAAAACGTGGAAAGGATTCCCAGTAAATCGCTCCACGTCCTCCATTTTCTTCATTAACTCCACACACTCTCCATGATAATAGTGGATCTGAACAAGTAGACCCATTCCTAACACTCTATAAAAGGATCAAGTCACATTCAACTAAGGTAAGTTCTACTATTCACAGTTTCCCATCCTTGTATTTTAGAGAGAAAACTTACTAAACCGTTAGAGGGTCCTTGGCCGAGTTATACCGGTCACCCTTGACAATCCTTTATTTCCTTTCAAGTCATTAAGCCATCACCATAGCTCGGAGCATTTTAGCCTATTGATTTTCAAGCATCATCAGTTGGTGCTGTCTGTGGGAAAAATTTGGCCTGTTTCCAAGTGATAACCGCCTTGCTTTCCAAGACAAATATGTTGCATGGTTTGGACTAGGTTGATGGCCACTAGTCCAGAAAACTAGGGGAGCGGAAACGCCTCCATTCACCCAAATCGTGCACCTGTACCACCACTAACCGTCCAGCAATAGTTGTAGTCCATGGCAGTTGCAATGGTGGACTTGACACAGCAAAACCAGGAGTTAACTAGAGAAGTTAATAAACACCGTTGATAGCGACGTGGTGAGGAACACGGGCACAATTCAGAGAATGGAGGAGCAGAGAATGATGCTGAGGGAGGAGATGAGTCCAGAGGTACCGTCACTCGTAGGGTATTACACTTAGAGAGAGAGAGAGAGAGAGATGGATCAGATGAAAAGAGCCATGGAGAAGATGAAGGACTCTATGACTATGAGGAGGGCAAATCACGTGGATGACCTTGTCTATAAGACTGATTCTCCTTTCATCGCGTCCATCATAAATCACCCCCTACCCTCCAAATTCAAATGCCTACCTTGGACTCATATGATGAAACGCGAGATCCCTATGATCATATTGCCACGTTCAAGACGAACATGCATCTCCAAGGTGTTCCAAATGAAATCATGTGCTGAGCTTTTTCTACTACTTTAAAAGGCCTAACCAGAGTATGGTTTGGTAAGCTACCACCAAACACCATAACTTCGTTCCAGGAGTTAAGTAAGTTGTTCGTCAACAATTTTATTGGGGGCCAAAGGCATAAGCGCTCCTCGTCCAGTTTGTTGAACATAGAACAAGGAGAAAATGAGAGTATGCGCACTTTTATTAGTCGCTTTAACAGGGAAGCCCTGTAGGTAAACGAGATGGACGATAAGATCCTCTTGGCAACCTTCTACAATGGGGTTACTTTAGATTTATTCATCCACAAGTTGTTTGACCAAGAGCCACAGACAATGGTTAAGTTAATACACTCAGCTCAAAGTTTCATGAACGCTGAAGACGCCATTATTGCTAAGAAGAAAAAGAAGGCTGATTGATTGGAAACTAGTAATGTACATCATTTGGAGCAAGGCCCTCGTCCAAAGAAGGCTAAAACAGGGGAGAAAAGGGATTGAGACGGCAAGAAGGCAAGGCCGTTCTCAGGACGACACTCCAACTACACTCTTCTAAATACCCCACTTGACCAAGTGTTGATGCAGATTAAAGATGACCCGTCCTTGAAATGACCAGAGAAGATGAAAGGAGATCCTAGCAAGCGGAATAAAAGCAAGTATTGTCGTTTCCACCGAGACCACAAACATGATACAGACGAGTGTTATGATTTGAAGCAACAAATTGAAATCCTTATTAAGCAGAGAAAGTTAAAAAATTTCCTTGGACGAGACCATAAAGATGAAAGACAACCACTAAAAGGCAAAGCGGAAGAGCCATTGTGCCAGCTACTAGAAGAGATAAAGGTCATTGTAGGAGGAATGTCAACCGGAAGCTCGTCCGAAGCCAAGAAGACTTACTTACAGGTAGTTCAGAATGTTCAACTCACTAGCCGCCTACCAAGGACATCCGGAGAGGATGAGCCTGCCATTATATTCACGGACGAAGATGCAAGGCGATTACATCATCCTCATGATGATGCAATTGTTATTACTTTGACAATTGCAAATTATACAATTAGAAGGGTGTTAATAGGCAATGAGAGTTCAGCGAACATCCTTTACTATTCAGCCTTCCAGCAAATGAGAATCAATAAGGAGTTACTTCGTCCAGTGAATGTGCCTTTAATTGGATTCAGAGGAATGAATGTTCTAATAGTAGGCACTATCTCCTTGCTAGTCGCAGTTGGCTCTTACCCACGACAAATCAATAAGGAAGTAAACTTTCTTGTTGTGGATTGTTTATCCTCATACAATGCCATCATAGGACAACCAACGTTAAACAGTTGGAAGACCGCAACGTCCACGTATCACTTGCCTGTCAAATTCCCAACGGAGTATGGCATTGGAGAAGTATAAGGAGACCAACTAGCTGCTAGAGAATGTTACTTAGTAATGTTGGCAATATATGAGCAGATGCAGATGATGAACATTGAAGAAAGAAGAATAGTGGTTGAACCAATTAAAGTATTGGAAGATGTGCCATTAGATGAGTTCAACCCAGAGAAGTTTACTATGATCGGGACAAGCATGGAAGAGAAGACAAAGCAAGACCTCATCCAATTCCTCAAGAAGAGCATAGAGGTTTTTGCTTGGAGCTAAGAAGACATGCCTGGGATTGACCTAAGTGTGATTACTCATCATCTAAATGTGTCCCCGTCTTACAAGCCTGTCTGTCAGAAAAGAAGAGTGTTCGCCCCGAAACGAGACAATGCCATCAAAGAATAAGTCCAGAAGTTGGTACAGTGGAGTTCATCCGTGAAGTCTACTATCCTGATTGGCTAGCTAACGTAGTGATGGTCAAAAACGCTAATGGCAAATGGAGGATGTGCGTGAACTTTACAGATTTGAACAAGGCGTGCTCCAAGGATAGTTGTCATCTTCCACGCATTGACTAGCTGGTGGACTCAACAACTAGACACCAACTGCTAAGTTTCATCGTTCTTCATCACAAGCCAAGGTTTGTTTTGTTACAAAGTAATGTCATTTGGTCTGAAAAATGCAGGAGCTGCCTATCAAAGACTAGTTAACCACATGTTTCGTCCACAAATTGGGCTAAATGTTGAAGTACATATAGACAACATGCTGGTCAAAAGTGTGAAGGAGATGCAACATATGGATGACCTCCAAGAAACTTTCGACATGCTTAGACGATACAAAATGAAGCTGAATCCAAGCAAGTGTGTCTTTGGAGTTGTATCAGGAAAGTTGATTGGTTTTATGTTTTCATAAAGAGGAAGTAAAGCAAATCCTGATAAAATCCAAGCGATTTTGAACATGGAGCCCCCAAAAAATGTCACAGATGTCTAGAGCCTCACTGGACGAGTAGTAGCCCTTAACAGGTTCAGCTCAAAGGCTATAAACAAGTGTTTACTATTTTTCAGAGTGTTAAGGAGAGCATTTGAATAGACATACAAGTGCTAAAAAGCATTTGAAGACCTCAAGGCTTATCTCACTTCAACTTCGTTGTGGAGCCTGTCCAAACCAGGTGAAGACTTATATCTCTACCTAGTGGGGTCCCTTCATTCAGTGAGTTCAGCCATAATCAGGGAAGAAAAAAAGGTACAGAAGCTCGTCTACTACACTAGCAAAGCTTTAAGATGAGCTGAAGGACGATACTCGCCAATGGAAAAGTTAGCTTTCTCGTTGGTAACAACAGCAAGAAAGCTCAGGTCTTATTTCCAGGCTCATGTTATCAACGTCCTAACAGATCACTTGTTAAAGAAGGCTATGAATAAGCTGGAAGCCGCTGGATGATTAATCTAGTGGGCAGTGGAACTTAGTGAATTTGACGTGAGATATTGACCAAAGGAAGCAATAAAAGCCCAAGCCATTGCAGACTTCATTGCCAAAGTTACTCCTGCTCATGATTAGCAAAGTGAAGACCGGGGGGAACAACAGTAGGTCGTCTGTGTGGATGGTTCGTCTACACAACATGCATGAGGAATTGGAATAGTATTGCAATCACCAGAGGGGGATCATCTGGAGTATGCCATCCGTCTACAATTTCAGACAACCAACAATAAAACTGAATATGAAGCCTTACTTCAGGGCTTGGAGTTAGCTAAATCACTTGCAGCAGATTCAATTCCTATCCAGGGAGACTTGCAGTTGGTGATAGGCCAAGTAAATGGGACGTGTGAAGCCAAAGAAGAATGAATGAAGAAGTCTTTGGGTAAAGTAAAGTAATGCATCAAGGGCTTTACAACGGCCCAGTTTCAACAAATCCTAAGAGAGGAAAACATGGAAGCTGACATCTTAGCCAAGGCAGCATCTACAAACGAGTTAGTCGGTGATCCGAGTAAAGTCCAGTACATACCAAGTATAGACGTTCCAGAAGTACATCAGATAGATGGATTAGCTAACTGGACCACTCTCATTATGTCTTATCTCAAAGATGAACTTCTCCCCGAAGATAGAGAAGAAGTAAGGAAGCTAAGAGTAAGAACAACAAAGTTTGTCCTCATGGACGAGGTACTGTATAAAAGGGGTTTTTCTCAACCCTACCTAAGGTGTTTGACTCCAAATGAGTCTTACTATGTCCTGAGGGACGTCCACGAAGGAACCTGTGGAAACCATTCAGGGGCTAAATCCTTCGTCTACAAGATAGTCTGCGCAGGATATTACTAGCTGTCCATGCAAGCAGATGCCAAAACTTATGTCAAAGTGTGTGACAAGTGTCAACACTACAACAATATACCTAGACAACCATCAGAATACCTCATTCCATTAGTGGCCTTTTGGCTACTTGCCCAGTGGGGACTTAACATCCTCGGTCCCTTTCCCATAGGGACGAGACAAATGAAATTCTTGGTGATAGGGATTGATTATTTTACTAAATAGGTAGAAGCAGAGCCATTGGCAATGATCACTAAGCAGAACATCAGAAGCTTTATCTAGAAGAACATTATCTGCCTTTTTGGAATCCTTAGGGTGCTTGTTTCAGACAACGGGCGCTAGTTTGATAACACACACTTTAGAGAATTTTGCGAGCAATTGGGAATCAGGAATCACTACTCCTCACCCTCTCACCCACAGGCTAATGGACAGGCAGAAGTTGTAAATCGATCCTTGCTGAAGATCATTAAGATTAGGCTTGAGGGGGAAAAAGGGATATGGCTAGACGAATTACCCAGCGTCCTTTGGGCATACAGGACGATAGTAAGGACTCCTACTAGAGAGACTCATTTTAAGTTAGCATATGGAAGTGATGCAGTGATACCCGTAGAGGTTGGTCTGACTAGTAATAGGGTGGTCCACTATAAGGATAAAGAAAATGAGAAACAACCCTGTCTAGGCCTCGATCTCATTGACGAGGTAAGGATGGACGTGGAATAGAGGGTGGCACATTATAAGAATCTGATGACTAAGCAACATGACGCATTGGTTAAACCAAGGCAGTTCAACATTGGGGACCTCGTCCTCAAAAGGGAGTCCCTGGTTACTAAGGACCCCGCTCATGGAAAGTTGGGACCTAATTGGGAATAACCATACAGAGTCATCAATTACAAGAAATGAGGGTCGTACTATCTGGAAGCCTTGGATGGACGAGGCTAGAGCATCCGTGGAATGTGAAACATTTGAAGAAGTGCTACTAGTAAAGATCTGTCGGGAAGGTCAGCATGGACAAGTCTAGAGACTATAGGTTCTCTCTAGCAGTCTACTTATGTTATCTTTCAGCACTTTATGTTTTCTAGCAATATTATATGTTTTTAGCATTTAAATTCCCTAAAAAGCACTAGCTACTAGCATGTGCTATGTTTATGGACGATGTCATGAGTAAAGTCCTTTTGTATATAAAGCAATTTGAATTCCCTAAAAAAAAAAAACTAGGTACTAACATGAATGATGTTTATGGACGGTGTTATGTACAAAGTCCTCTATTGTTTATGGACAATGTTATGTACAAAGTTCTTTATTGTATATAAAGCAGGTTGAATTTTCTAACTTAAGTGTTGATGATTCTTTATGAAACTAAAGTCCATAAAAAATTAAAGACGTCTAAAATCTCTGGACACAAAGATTTATCATCATGAGCCATCCTTAGACGAGGAAAAGACAAATTATCATATATAAAACCTTAAGGTAAAAACATAAGTACAAAGGGAAGGAAAAGACACCTCCCAGTACACTCGTCCAACAATGAAAGATGAGAAAAAGCGTGCATGCAATAAATAGGCAATTTCTAAGGACGACAAATGTCCAAGCAATTGAGTAGTCCAAACTATGGACGAGTAAACACTTAGCCAATTATGAATTCCAAAACTAAGTCCAAGTTAAGGACGAGGAAATATTTAACCACTCCAAAGTAAAGTCCTAACTATGGATGAGAAAATACTTGGATATTAAAATTGACAACAAAAACAAAAACAAGCGTTCAAACATGGATGACAATATATTTATTGATGAACTAAGGGTAGACGACCATAATTCAAAAACCCTTTAAAGTAACAAGCCTAAAAAAGGCAATTGTATGAGACCCTATCCTTAAACATAGATGAGGTAATGTACTTGAAAAAAAAATTTTAATGGTCCAAAACAACGAACCCCCCCTCCTAAAAAATAAAAATAAAAAAAAGAAGAGAGAGCAAATAAAGGAAAGTAAATTTTTGCTTAAAACTTAATTTATTGGGATAAACCACTAGGGGCAATGCCTCCAGACTTTGAGCCTTCCTTCATTAGATGAGAGGTAGAAGCATCGTCCTCAATATTCACTTCCTCTGAGTTTGTCTGGAGTAAAGAACTCTTGGCTACAGTATGAAGCTTGATAGAATCAAAGTCCACCCAAGGAAATGATTCAATGGCGTCCATACGGAAATCCTTGAAGCCTGCAACACAATTTTTGTCTAAGAGGTCAGTGAACTCCTTAGACGTCTTGAACTCCTTAATCACTTTGTCTTTGGATTTGCTTAAAGAGGACCTAAGCTCGTCATTTTACTTCTGAAGGTCGTCTAGACGAGTGTCCTTTTCCACAATATCAGTCCCCAGCCAGATTCTTTAACTCCTTCATCTCGTCCTTCAGCTTCAGTCCTTTCCCCCGTCTTGTGGCTAGATTCCTTCTCCATGTCACGGACATTTGCCTCTAGCCTGATCCTATCCTTGTCCAATTCATAGGCTTGCCTAGACGCCGCTATAAACTTGGACATGGTCTATATTAGGAAATATGGACGTGATATAAAGAGAATAAATTTCAATTTTAGTATAGCTAAGGACGAGTCAAAATACCTTAAAAAGATCGTGGACTGTAAACCATTCAAACTCCTTCACGGACATGTCATAGTAGATGGCAATGTCTTTGTCAATCACTGCTTGCTTGAACCTGTCCCAAGCTAGACCTTCACTCTTTAGGAGGGTCATTGAGCCACTGTCAGGGGGCCCAGTAGGTGAAGGTTTGGACAGATTTGCACCAGGATGAGGAAGGGAATCTTTAACCTTAAAGACTGGAGGATTGGCCGCAAGATCAACAGGGTCAAGAACCACGACAGGAGTAGTGGATGGCGTCGAGGAGTGAACCTTTTGTTTCTTATTGCCTCGACGGCTGGGAAGATTACTCGTGTCCAATTTCTTAGACACAATCTTCCTTTTCTCTAACGAAGCTAGAGGGACGAGCTTCAATGTAGACAAGGCAGGGGGATGAGTTTAAGCAAGACCCTTTGTCCTAGGCTGAACACTTTTATCACTAGCATTGCCTTTCCCCTTGTTTTCCTTCATGGTTGTTATTCTTATATGGGAAAGAGGAGCATCAGAGTCTAGACGAGCTAACTAACCAGAATGCAACAAAATAGATAACTTACGTCGACGGGTAGTGCGCTCATGGGCTAATGCTTCTTCTGTAAGCTTAGGTCTAAGCCTCTAAGCTGCTAGACAACAAAGTGTCACCAAAAAGTGAAAGCTCCTATTTGCAAAAGAGAGTGCTTGTTGGATGCAGTCTAAGAAGAATTGGTTAAATAGGGTTGTCTTACAGCTGAAAAAAATGGAGTTAGTTAAATATAATGGAACAAGTGAGATGAGCAATAGAAAACAACGTATCTTTAGGACGTAGATGACCTATCTCACCAGTGTAGGGAGGGAATGGGTCCCTGCCTACCTCGATAGGGTGCCCTACCCAAAACCCTGAGACAAAGAAGAACTTTGTCTTCCACCTTCTATCAGACGAGGGAAGGGACCTTATCAACCTACAACTAGAACCCTTGGCTGAAAAATGATAGAAACCTAGGGATTGGCTTATTTCAGAGGGTTTATAGCAATATAGGAACTCGTCCACAGCAAAAGGACGGTTCCCGTCAAAGGACTCTCTCCATAACACTTGCATAGATACAATGAGCCTCCATGCGTTGAGGTTAAGTTGGTTTAGACCTACACTCAGCCTATGGAGGATCTCCCTAGCGAAAGCATTGAGAGGTAACCTAAGACCCCCTAAAAGATAAGCCTCATATACACCAACCCCTGTTTGGAGTACAGCACCATTCACCAGGAACGGCTAGATGAAGGTTAAGTTCATATGGAATTTGATATTTGCCCTTAAGAGAGTAAAGTATTTTCTCATCTATCTTTGAAAGAATATCTATAGCACAACAATACAAAATGTCCTCATCTTCCCTTGAGGAGGGGATGGACGCTAGGGTACTAGTGGACAGACCGGTAGACGACCTTGATGCCACCCTCCACCTTAACTCTTCCTGGAGGACCTTTAAAGGAACCCTAGGGACCCCAGACCAGTACTGCTTATCTGTAGAACCATTATCACTACTACTACTGTCACTACTACTACTACCACCATTACTTCATCCTGGTACTCTTCTATCTCCCTCTCGTCACTATCGTCAGACAAAGATACTACTATCTCTGACATTTTGAAAAGAATTCTACAGAAAAACATACAAATGAAGAAAAAAGGATACCTGATTCTAAATGAGGATGACTAAGGACGGAAGAAAACTTCTGGACGAGGCATGGGACGATTGATGTCAGAGAAGAAAATATGAGAACCAGTTAGTAGGAGAGGTATTGCCTTATTTATAGTTAGCAGGGTTGGACATTAAAATGATGCGAACTAGTTAGAATGTGTCATGTGGCAATTTTTTTGAAGAACGAAACAACACGACTGGTAAGCCATCAAGAATATGCCACGTGTCAACATCCAAAACGTCTGATTTTAGATCACCCTGACATGCCACCTGGAGAATCCTTCAGCCAATGAAAAATCACCACGTGTCAAGCCAACAGTAACATGGACGACATAAGGACAAGGGAGCAGCTGATAGGGTCCAAATTAAGTTTAGTTTGTCCATAGTTGTTGTCCATGAGTAGACCACGTCTAGAAGGTTTTATGAGGAAAGAAACCCAATAGAAACATCACGAGCATGAATAGGATCCGTCCATGGGTAACGAGATCATCCAATTTCAGGATAGTCATCCATGATCCAAAGGCATGGATGGCCAGACAACACCTAGTGAATTTTAAAAGAACTTTTCAAAGGTTCAATATAATCAGACCACGATTCACCATTCCTAAAACATGGAAAGGATTCCCCGTAAACCGCTTCACATCCTCCATTTTCTCCATTAACTCCACAAATACCCCATGATGATAGTGGATTCGAACAAGTAGACCCACTCCTAACTCTCTATAAAAGGATCAAGTCACATTCAACCAAGGTAAGCTCTACTATTCACAGTTTCCCATCCTGGTGTTTTAGAGAAAAAACTGACTTAACCGTTAGAGGGTCCTTGGCCAGGTTACATCGGTCACCCTTGATAGTCTTTTCTTTCCTTTCAGGTCATTAAGCCATCACCATAACTTAAAGCATTTCAACCTACTGATTTTCGAGCATCATTAAATTGTGTGTGTTTTTTTTTTTTTTTTGATAATTTAAGATAATAGTATTGAGAAAGAGGAGGCCCATACTCAAAGATAGTGGAAACAACAAAGGGAAAATGACCCATTGGAAGAATAGAAGAGATGGGATAAGTTCCTTAAGTTGAAGAAAATGATGCTTAATAAGCCAAAAGGTGAGCAATTGTTTCATTTGCTTCTATATTTAGTGTAATCATGAATTACTTAGTAGTTCCATGGGACTCAATGACATTATGGGTCTATTTGAATACCGCTTATTGCTGAAAACTGAAAACTGAAAACTAAAAACACTATAGCAAAATAATTTTTAAATATGTGAATTGTGTCGTGAGACCCAGTTTTAAAGTTATTTTTGTTGAAAAAAGTACTTGTGAGTCTCGTGAACAGTGCACAAAACCCCTATTTAAACATCAGACGCGCTAGACGCCAACGCAACCCAAACAATCATTATATATCTCAATTAGAATTTGGGGTTGGTGCTTGTTAACTTAGAATTTATTTGCTTTCCATAGTTCATTATTATCAGTATCTTCTTTATCGGACCTAAAAGTTATCTTCATGGAAGTAATAACGTACCCACATTCTCTTAAATACGAAGTCAAATAATTCATCCAATTCGTCAATTAATCAAACTGAAGTTTGACATAAATCATTCAACTAACTTAAAAAAAAGTTAGTAAATGGACAATCATTTATCTTTGAGTTAAAATGTTTACAATGAGTCATTACTAATTCTCAAGTGATGATCTCGAATGAACAATTCTAACATGTAAAGGAAAAAAAAAACTCTCCTATGATTTATCACAAAACACCAAATGTCCTCCTTTCTCACACAAAGCTTGTTCACCAACCGAATTAACTACCTTCCCATAACCGTATCTCAAAGGCATTCTTCCCAGCACTCTATGAAACTCCATTATACACTTCCCTCTCCTCTTCCTATGCTCCCCTCTTCTACTACTCAACCCCACTTCCTTCACTCCCTCATCCTTTAATCCTAACCGTTGATCACCATCATGATGATCAACATCGACGTCATTCCTCGCATCCCCGTAATCCCTGGCCCACTTCGCCCCCACCAAAACGGGCCCCACGTTAGTCTCATCCGCCACCACAAAATTCATCAAGATGTCCTCACAATTGCTCATCCGATCAACGGTCCTCCTCATCTCAACCATCGCGGGCCCACCGTTACAGCTGTACTTAAACAGGTAATCATTTCTCAGAATCATAAACTTGGTGAGCAAAATCGAGTACTTCTCTGGATGCACAGTGTAAATCCACTCCTTCCTCGACAAATCAAGATCGTGCGATCTCACGAAGAATCCAATCAGACGGTCACGGTTCGATCCCCAAATCCTCACCGCGAACTCGAACGATTCGTGGTCGATCTCCACGTCGTCGTCGCATATCAAAACGGCGTGGGTCCCGATGGAAGATCTAGGGAGGAACCGGTTGTTGAGGCTGTTCGATGATTGGCGGAGCAGAGAGATTGAGTGATGGAGAGAGAGATTTTGGGCCAATTGGGCTAGGGTTTGGGCCGGGGTGGAGGGGTTTCCCCAGAGGACGAGCACAGAGGATACGAGAGGCGAAGTTGCGTACGTGGCAGCCAGTGATTGGAGCAGAGGAATACGAGACTCGGAGTAACCGTTGATCAAGACCGTTATTTGATCGGATCGGAGCGTCCGCGGGTCGCGCTGGGCCTTCGGGTCGCACGGGTCATCGGATAGTGTACGAAAACCGTTTACAGAGAAGAAGAAAAAGAAGAGTATCACGAAGGTTCGAATCTGATTCATCTCCGTTAGAGCAACATGGATCAGCTTGATTTTATAAAATGGTTTTTCAGTGGCAATTTCGATAATAACGATAGACTTTGAGTGCAAATTTGCGGGAGTGGCAGTTTTGTTATTTGTGGAGAACTACGCGGGTGAATTGTTAATTTGTTATTATTATTATTTTTTTCCTCCTGCAGCAGCAACGTTATCTGATTCTGAAGTGCGTGACAGCGTGAGGTGAGGAAAGTGTAAAAATGGCGATTATGATGTGTACTATGGCCCCTGGGAAGCTCTACTTTTTGCGGAATTTGCCATCGGCTCCGTTAAAGACGACGAGGCGGCGTTTTTTAATGAAGCCTGTGCATTGCGCGCCAATTCAGCCAGTGTCAGTGTCAGTGTCAGTGGAACAACAGGTATAAAATCATTTCTGAGCTTAAAATGAATTAAGAATAATAGTCAGGCGCAATGAGCATTTTATCACGCTGAGCTTATTGGAAATTTAACGAATCTTTTTGGGAATTTAAAACTCCCTCACTTTTCCAAGGTCCCTGAAGCCCATCTTACTATAAAAAAAAAATGTAGTATGTGACTCTGCATGTTGGGCTAAATTCAATGATTTAAAAAAGAAAAAAAAGAAAAAACCATATAAACAACGCAAAAAATTAAGTAAATGCTACACGTCACAAATCTAACTAAAAATTAGAGGGAAATGAGAGAATTTAAATGTTTTGAGTTACCTAAGTTATGCCTGTGTATATTTCTCTATGGCATTTATTAGTGTTGGGGCCATCTTAGGTTCCGCAATTGAATTCAATCACTGGATGTATTGAATCTATTGATCAATGCAATAAAAACAATGTTGTCTTGTTTAAAGATAAATAAAATTAAATTTAACCATATGATTCATTGGTAAATAAGTTTAATTGGAAATCTAAGATACAGTACCTAAGTAAGTTTACCCGTGTTGTGATTAAGGCTGGGGCTCTTTTGTTGTTTGACATTGAGATTTACATGACATTGATGTCTATATTTTGCTGCTATTGACAATTGTGCCATCATCGCTGCTGTCGAATCTCTAAACGGGATCGACAGATTTCAATTCTTATTTTTTTTTTCATTGATGCCTAAATCAAGTTCTTGCTCAAATTTGGACAAGTTTGAGATAAATACAGAAGATACATTAAAAATGGAAGGAAAGGGTCTAAACTTCTTTAATTTGGATGCTTCATAAGTGGAACTATTTTGTGGAAACTTGAGGAAGTTTGGAACAATGGATTTTTAAATTAAATATTGATTGAGATCTATTTTCTTCCTCTTTATTTTACAGAAAACTTAGCATTCTACTACACAAGGTTCAATATGAATAACATCTTAATCTGTATTGACTTAGGCTACAATTGCTGTTCTTACTCTAGTCCAGTTGTTTTAAGGTTGATGCAGGAATTAGCTGCGAACCTTGCAATGGTAAAGGATGGTTAACTTGTGATTTTTGTAAAGGGCAAAAGACCAATGTGAAAGCTGAAAACAATCGGATCTACCGTCGATGTCCATCTTGCAGAGCTGTAAGTAGTCCATTAAGTACTCTTCTCAAAGCTTGTAAAATGGTACTTTTGTCGTCAAGTTGATGAGAATACTTTTCTATTGTGATGAAAACATTTAGTGTAGCATAGTTGAAAATGATGCATTAAGGTTGCATGTAAAGGTATATGTTGAGCACCCATTTTAGACATGACATGATATGGGCGTGAATATGGCATAATGCAATTGGTGAACCTTCCCAGCTAAAGATCTAGCAGTGGATTGTCTTACAACTACCCTTGCATTTTTTACATGTTTGTAGCTCCTGGTTTTGATAATCCCTTCGTGAATGTACCTCGGGGTTTTATAGTATTTATTAGTTATAGATTCATCTCATGGATGGCAATCTGTCAGAGAATCCTTGTTTTTATTTATTCTTGACATTTGGCTGCAGATTGGATACATCTTGTGCTCAAAGTGCAAAGTTTTCAAATGTGTAACCTTCCCAAATTACAGTGATGGTGCAAATCTATCCTTTTGAGCCTTGAAACTATTCTGGTTTGCTAGCATGATCATAAACTTCAGCAAGGATACACTATGCTCATGAGGTGGAATTTAATTGTTTTGAACAACTTTCTTTCAGGTTCTCATCTTTTCCTTCTGTGTGATTTTCCATCTCAAGAAGGTCTTCTTTGAGTGACATTTATGTAATTTACATATTATAAGTTGGAAAGAAAAGGGAAAGGAATGGTTGAGTTTTAACCTTTGATATTTCTTTTTTTCTGATTGGAATAAACTACAATCATAAAATTGAATGGTTATCATTCTTGATTGAGATTGTGATTTTAATTCAATTGTAGAACATTTTTCATTCAAGAGGATGGGCTGAGCCAGGAGGGCAAGTGCCCTCTACCCTCTCTTTTCTGAGGTACAACTAAAATAGCTTCTTTGAGACGTGCCAGTACATCGATCCTTTTGGATTTTTTTTCTTCTGTACAGGGTTTTAGAAGTGTTTGGTTAGAGTTTTATCTTTGAAATTAGTTACCCCATCTTAGAGTTGAATTTCCCTTGAGGCTGAAAATATTTTTTGAAAAATGTTTTTCACATTTTCTGTTGTTTGGTATGACGAAAAAAAAGTCAACAGAAAACAAGGCAAAAGAGGTAGAAAATGCTGATCACCTCTCCCTTGCGTACTCAATAACAGCGCCATCACCACATTTGTCGCCACACCATCACCACCATCACCACCATTACCACCATACTATCTTCTTGCTACCACCATAGGTCTGGCACTACTGCGCGCCTCCATGAAATATTGTGATTTCTGTGCGAGCCAAAAGACATAAAATGTTTTTGGGATTATTTTCAAAGTCACAATCAAATACAGAAAAATAAGTTATTTTTTTGGAGGGGGAAGGGGTTGTCAAATTGTAATGCTGGTAGAGATACCTGTTATGTATTCCTATTTGTTGAACTAACTAGAACGGTTAGTATTGCTATTCTTTTTTCTTCTCATTTCAAAAGTAACTTGAAATGAGGATGTGGTAAAAACAAAGGAAAGAGATGAGATGAAATATATTAAAAATTAGATGAAGCCCTTTTAGGAAATGGAAAAGCTAACTCAAGTTTATAGGATGCAAATTACATAAAAGAAAGAGTAAAAATGATCAAAGCCAGACACACAAACACATAGATTTATGTGGTTTACCCTAAATAAGGGTTATGTCCAAAAGTTTATTGCAATTTTATTATGATGATTATGACAGGAGTTGCATGGATAATTAGCACATATATACCGCTCTTTTACTAGGGCTACACAAACATGAGAAATCACAGAAGGGGACTTAGGGCATCTAAAGTGTACTCAAAGGCCGGAAATACCCCCAATAATTGTATGGACACCAATTTTATTTGATTTGGGGCCATGATGGCCAAAATTTTGGCATAACCAACAGTGTGCATCTGGTTCCACGTACATCCCATCAATCTCCCACTTGGAGACTAACACCATCAAAATATTAACTCCATATGTCTTCTCATCATAACACATGTTGCAGCAACTCACTGCTTTGTCCTCAAGCTCGGAGGCCAACTGAAGCTGAGCATAGCTTTAGTATCTCAATGGTGATTGACTTGGTTAACATGTCTTCTGGATTTTGACTCCCATGGACCCTCTCAACTGACAACACTCTATCATCTAGAATTGTTATGAATGAAGTCATCTCTAACATGTATATGCTTCATTCTAGTATGAAATACTGCGTTCTTTGCCAAGTCCTTATGAGTGTGACCATACATGTCACCTTTACTACTTGGTTATAAAGTTGTGTTCTTGAGGCAATGGGAACTTGGTTCCATATTCATAGTTTGGCTTCAACACTGTTTCTTTGATGCTACTGCAGCGAGTTCCTGAAAAGGTATTTGGAATGAAAGGAACAATGAAGCATCTTGAACTTGATAGAATCCATAAAATTGGAAACTTTTGGTCCTCGTTTGTGAGGGTGACTAGATTTGTCTCTTCCACTACTACTTAGCTCAGTTTCAATGTTGTGTTTTCAAGACAATATGAATTTGGCTGTCTTCCTAATTTGACTTTAACACTTGCCGTTCTTGAGATATTGCTGCATTGGCACCTTCCTGAGCCTGACTTCTTATTCATTTTCAATATGGATGGTGTTGTGCCAAAAGTAAATGTGCCCAGGTGTGATTGCCGTTTTCCTCTGTCATCATCTTGGACTATTTGTATTTGTGGGCCTATCCTTGAAAGAGAATGCCGTGCAAGCTACAGGGTTGACCATCACAATCTGTCCAGAGGTTCCATGTCACTGACATAGCCACGCATTGTAACCATCTCTTTAACCAAAGAGAAAGTGGGCTAAATTTGCCCCTCCTTAAGTTTTGTAGTGGTTTTAGAACTAGTACTATATTTTGGCCCATTGTCTTGACACATGTAGAATGATTATTTTACCTCACTTATGTGGGTAATGCATTCTTACTTCCCATTGAGGAGGGCTTGGATCCCTCTTTACGTCTTCTGGTCCTTGGACAACTTCAGCCAGGATGGTGAATCATGTTGACGTGGTTGTACTTCCAGAAAGTTTGAATTGAATAGATGCATGTGAGTCTCATAATGAAAGTATTAGAATGTGCTACTGTAATCTTTTCTTTTTTAACTTGACTTGATCTGAGTGCGAATTGTTGCAATATAACATGGTTGTGCTGTGCATTATTATATCTTTTAGATCTGCTTTCATAACCAAAAATATTGGATACTGTACTCTGTACTTGCGGATTGTAATACAATATTTTGTGTTAAGCCTTGAGAGGCTCAAACAAGTGGTTTCCCTATGATGAAATTGCATATGGTTAAAGCATTTATACTTTGATGAATTCTACAATAGGACAATTCCGTAGGACTTAATCCGTATACTACTCATTAATAAGTAGCTGCCTTATCGTGTAGTGTAGTGTCTTATACATGGGCATTCTCAAAGCTCATTCACTATTCTTGACATATATTGTTAATCCTTAAATATATTTTGAAGCAAATTATTTATGTCATATATTAGTGGTAAATAAGACTCCATGTTGTTGTCTAAAGTTCTGCCGTGATTGTTAAAGTCCTTTAACCAAAATTTTCTAAGAACGAAGGTTATCTAACCATAATTTCTTTCTTGTAGGCTCCATTTGTTTGAGCTGAAAATGGTACAACAGAAGAAAAAATGAACTAAGATATGGATATATACATGCAAAACTATGTGATTTCCTCAGCCTAGGACTTATCTAAATAATTGCTTTTGCTGTGCAAGATCTGAAGCAGGGCTGCCTACAGCAAATACTAGAGGCTACCTTAACACCATCACCATTTGTGTCGCGAATGAAACTTGTTTGACAATGTTATATGTAATTCTGTAAGTTTTAAAGATCTGTTTCTTTTTAGCTCCTTGACTAGGAAAAAGAACTAAACAAAGAATGAGATACATAGGTGCCACAAAATGCATCAGTGGAATGGTTGGATTAATAGACAACGCAAGTTGTTTGATGCTTACAGTAATTTTCAAATAGTTACTGTTACATCTTGTTCAAATCTCTCTCTAGCTAGCTCTCATTGTCATAAATGCCCTCATGTAAAGAAATAACATGAAGATGAAGGGGCTCAAAGTCAAAAACAGAAAAATGAAATCCAAAAGTAACTATCTGCACATTGGGCTTTGTGGGTGGTGAGAATGTTGAGTACGATGGCTTTTTGATGAACAGATTTGAACCTTCTCATCCATGCTAAACCTGCATTCTTGCACAAGGAAATGGTCCTCCTTTTCCTCCACCATCTTCAAAATGTTCTCAAACACAGAAACTTCACAAGGAATCCTCAAAACACCTGTCTGTTGAAACCCGAATTCATCTTCTGCTTCTCTTAACAAAATGTGAAATGCATGATGACCCAAATGCTTGGTTGGAATTACGAATCTCTTTAGCTCTTCTCCAACACAAACAGCAAGGTTGCCTTTGGGGACAACATTATTGCTGGAAGCATCACCACGGATATTAGAGTGATCAGATAAAGAAAGTGTTCTTTTGAGAAACTTGATGCTCTTTCTGCTGCTTGTGGTTTTTGATGAGTTAGCAAGCTTTCTCCATTTCTTGAGGATCTGCTGAAGCCTCACAATATCTCTGATCTTGTTAGACTTCTTTGAATCCATGGATATGGTGTCTCTTGCTACTTAATTATCTATTGATTAGCTTGCTGTTGTCACCTGTCAATCTTAGATGGGTGCTTCTAATTTATAGAGGTTTGGACCTTTGGACTTCTGATTATTATTATTATTGGATGAGGGACTTCTGAAATTTTTTTTTTTTTTTTTGAGAAATAGGGACTTCCGAATTTTAAATGTTCATTTTTCAGTTAAAAATTTATATCATATGAATCTGTATTAAAAAAGTATTATAATATAAATTGTAATTTATGTTTTCTCTTTTTTTTTTTTTTTTTTTTTTTGAGAAGGAAGAACTTGAAGTTTTTTATTCAGTAATAGGTAGATCCGCTAGGAAAGTTGCAGAAATTTGGAAAAAAACATCCTCCATTCAAACTGAAAAATCAGTGACATGACATGCATGTTTAGCTAAGTTGTAAGCAACATTATTCCCTACTCTACCAACATGTTGGAAGGAAATACAAGTAAATAAATTTGCCTTCAATTGGGCATCCCGAATTAACAGACCACATGAAGCTAGTGAGGGAGAAGGGTCCTTCATTGCAGCCATGACGATCATCGAATCTCCTTCAAGAATTGCTTTATGGAAGCCTAGCTCTAGGGAGAATTCAAGTGTTCTACATGCTGCCAAAGTTTCGAAGTTTACAACTGAGTGTGGGAGTGGGATGTTTTGGGATAAAGAAGCCATGATCCTGCCTTGGCTATCTTTAACAACCACATCAATACCCGCTCTGTCTTCATTCGTAAAAACCACTCCGTCAAAGTTAACTTTGACCCGATTTGTCGATGGAGGTTGCCAACGTATCTAAGTTGGAGTTGTTGCAATGGGTTTCCTTGGTGGTGTTGACCGAAATTCTTGAAGGGACTGATAAGCTTGCTGAGCTACCTGGTCCAAAGGCCAACATGGTGGGGACGTCCGTACCTTATTTCGTCAATATCATATATTCCAGATGAGCATTGCGAAAAGGTCACCACTGCAGTCCGAATCTAACACATGAATGAGGACTTGAGTTTTCTAATTAAATTGATTGTGTCGAGCAATATAGCATATGTCTATGTTGTTGTTATTATTATTATTATTATTATTATTATTATTAAGCGCTTTATGTATGAAGATGTGTCAATTAAGTTACAATACTCTTGGCATATAATTATGTTATCATATAATTAAATTTAATTATTTTTGAAAGAATATAACATTTTTGTGCTGCATTGATTAATAATTTAACACAATCATGTGGTCATAGAGTTGAATTTAATTAATAAACTTAACATATAAACATCTAGTATATATAAGTTTTTATAGTAATAATATAATGCCGGTTTACCATGTGGGAAGCTCTTGGTTTCATGTATCAGTTACGGCAGGATTGATACATGTGTCATTGAACCTAGAAGTGAGTTTGTGGGAGTAAATAAATTATAATTTCTCTCTCAGAATTTTTCTGATCAGAATCCGTGATTCGTATTGACTGCTTTGGTTTCCAATGCAAACCGCCCCAACAGTCAAGAGAAGGACCTCGTACCATTCAACTGTACTACTATTCAAACTTTCTTTATTTATGTTACTGCTGATTTAACTGCCTTGGTGGTCTTGGAATGAGGTTTTTAAGACTTTAAGAGTTTCCCATGTGAACATGATTCCCTTTACCCCTTGGGAAGGAGGAAAAACCCATTGTCTATGGCTGTATGCAATATATATAATATTTCATTTGCATAGGGTTGGATCTCATAAAATGACCTATTTCTATACAAGACGGTTATTGCATATAATATACTGGTTATGCCATATATTATTTCTAAAAAGAGAAAAAAAGGAAATTACACACATCTACACAGTGAAGTGGATATGGACATGGACATGAACTCCATACTCGATAACACTATAATTCTTGAAAAATTAGAATACAAAATAGTGAAGATACTGCAATTAAGTAGTTTATATATTTTTTTAAAATTTATTTATTTATAGTGAAGATACCATGATAATTTTTTTATAAGTTTTTGAAAATAAAAAATAAAATATCTAAAAACACATTTAAAATTAAAGGTTTTTTTCTTTTCTTTTCTTTTAACATATCGAGTACATGCATGCAGAAGTGTTTTCGGCATCTCAGACATAGACATGCCGAAGGTTTTGAAGTATC
Organism: Quercus gilva; assembly: GCA_023621385.1. NCBI lineage: Eukaryota > Viridiplantae > Streptophyta > Magnoliopsida > Fagales > Fagaceae > Quercus > Quercus gilva. Next base: position 16,179,426 of record CM042484.1, on the reverse strand, counting down.
TTGTACTTGGTATACATATATACAAATTGCTTAAGAGCCACGACAATGAGTCGAGACTAAATGACCAAACATGCATCAAGGTTTCAATATTTGGACTAAGTGGAGATGATATGAATGAAGCTTGTTAATCAAGTTGTTGAGAAGAGCTCAGCTTGTTAATAAGTATGTTCACTCTAGTTCATACATTAAAGCACAATGTTCACTCCATTTCTAGTTTTAGTTTTCTAGTTAAAGCCTTAGAGCAACCACATTAGTGGTTGCATAATCTTACAAAATAGAAAAAGTAAGACATTTTACACATTTTGATAAAAAAAAACATCAACATCAGAGGGTGTAAAATTGTGCATAAATGCACAAGTGCTATAGTAACTGTGCATTTATGCACGGTTACTGTAGCTCTTGCATTTGATATTTTATTATTTTTCCTCTCTCCACCTCACTCTCTCTTTTTCTCTTTGGTTTGACTCTCACCTCACGCTCTCTTTCTCCACTGATCTCCGCTGCTCTCGCCGTTGCTGATCGTCGATGGTTTTGATTATTTGATCAGTGCTTTCACCATTGCTGATCGTTGATGGTTTTGATTAGTGGGTTTGACGATTTTGATGAGTGAGTTTTGATGATTTTGATCCGTGAGTATTGATCGCGTTGATGGTGGCTAAGATTTTGATGGGTGGGTTGATGATGGAGGTTGGTGGTTGTGTGGGTTGATGATGAAGGGCTGGGTATTGATTGGGTTGATGGTGCCTGGGTTTTGATGATTTTGATCCGTGAGTATTGATCTGATTGATGGTGGTTGGGATTTTGATGGATGGGTTGATGATGAGGCTGGTTTGATGATGGTGGTTGTGTGGGTTGATGATGGATGTTGGGTATTGATCGTTGATGGTGGCTGGGTATTGATCGGGTTGATGGTGGCTAGGTTTAGAATATTTTATTGAATAAATGTGTAGAATAAACAATCTGATATGAGTGTTTTGTAAAAATGAGTGTGTGAAAAAACATGTTTTTTCTTGCATTTGATGTAGATGCTCTATGATCATCAGTGAGATATTCCTCCTTAAAAAATAATCACAATGTGTTATGTCTGGTTAGGTCATCTCAAGGATCTAAAATAACCCTCATGTTTGCTTCTGTGCAAGCTGATAACCGTTGGATCCAAACAAATACGTAATTAACTATCCCAAGTCCCAACGTGGCCTTTTCTCCATCACATATTGGGTACCGAAGCATATGATGACCATTAATACATTATCCTTTATTGAAAATATATGATTTGGAGATAATTAAATTGCACGTACAACGTGATCCGCACTCTAATAATAATCCACCAATTGAGAGAACTTTCACATGGAGTGACCCATAAATTCGAACATGGCTATTCATCAGAAAGGGCCCTGTTAACAACTTAACTTGTGTTTTAAGCACCAATAGTAATTTTTTGAAATAAAAAAAGTATACGTAATAATAACCTATAATATATATTGTGTAAATTAAAAAAGGTTTGGTTAATAAGTGTCCAAGTGTTTTTTTTTTTTTTTTTTTTTTTAAGAAACAAACACACATACACAGCGGAGAGGAAATAGGATTCTAACCCCCCCCCCAAAAAAAAAAAAAAAAAAAAACCACATTAAAGTTGAGTCTTTAATCTTTATAGCTCATCTAGAAAGTTTGTCAATATTATGGTTGAGTTTTTTATATTTATTTATTTTATTGCAAATAGACAGTATTTTTTTAAGAACTCGAATAATTTTAGATTAAAGAGATATTTATTTATTAGTTTTTGTTATTTTTCAATGTAGTACAATTCACTCGATTCTTCTTTAACCAGTGCAATCAAACACTCATTAACACATTCTATATTAACAAAAAAATTGTAGGGACTGGGTTTGAGCACTTCTCCTATTGGATGAGTGGACTCAGACCCAACTAGCCAAATACAATGAATTTGTAGAGAGTTCGTTTAAGAACTAGGCCCTAGTGAGGATTATAACAATTAAACATGGTTGTATGCGGATTGGATAACAAGAACATGGACTAAAGCATGAAATTCTACTCCTCGGACCTCTTTTTAGGGGTTGATAATTCTTATTACTTCTTCAATGAATGGTTACAAAGGTTTTAGCTGCTACAGTATTCGATGCTTTTGATCTCCCTCCTCTATTTTTGGAGGATCTTCTACATTATATACCCCTTTTCAATTGATCTTGACCCTCTATTTGTTGATCATGCGGTCACTATTTGAGTGTCTGTCCCATCAGCCGCCTTCACCAACTTTTTGTGGGTTGCAGCAACCAAGACAGTACTGTTCAGGGGCCATTTCTTCATTAATGCGGCCAGAATATTAGCTGTAGGCATTTAATGTGAAGGTGACAAGGTTGCCTTCTATGATCTTGATTGGCTGAGGACAGGGTTGTTCTCGGCAATACCTTTTGACAACATGGACTCATTTCGTTCATCCTTGGGTGTTTTTTCCTCCTTAACGTGGGCCTTGGGCTCGGTACAAAATGGGACAGGACTGCCAATTTCTTTGACCCCACAAAAATTATTAGTTAACATATTCTATATATATATATATATATAACTATTAATTTGCATGGACAAATCATTGTGATTGTATGTGACTCTGTTGAAGTTGGTGCATAGTTTGACTATTTTTTAAAAGGGGAAAAAAATTGTTATAAAACCTCAATTTTTTTTTTAAAAAAGTACTCTTCTTTGTTTTTCTTAAATTTGTTTGTTCACAAATTTAGAAAGAAAAAAAAATGCTAAGTGTTCTATTTTTTAAATACTTTCATAACCACCTAACCAATTTTTTTCAATGACATTTATAACAAATTTTTTTTTTCAAAACACTTTAATATCTTACATATACCCTATAAGTTTTTTAAATTCCTGTGGATGCAATTGTTGCGGGTGGATTAATTTGGAAATCATACGGTCAGTTGGGTTCTTTTATTTATTATAAATGGGTTGCATACTTTGAACTGGTAAGATACATGCATGCAAGTCCTTCATTAAATTGAAATTTCTTAAGATCCATAAATCAAGGCAGACCTAATTTATTTCTCATTTTGTTTTGTATAACTTGCCTCATCCTCTCCTAGAAATTACTTTGGTTTTTGAGTGAAGTTTATAATGTGCATTTATCTTAGAATCTCATTCATTTTCCATTGTTTATGTGTATGTTTATTTTTCCCCAGGAAAAAAAAAGGGCACCTTTCATCTAATAATTCCACAGATTATTTTAGCTTTAAAAAAATCTGGATAATTGGCACCTTATATTTATAATTTAAGTTTAAGATCAGCTTAATTTCTATGACCTGATGAAAGGAAAAGCTTCCCATTCACACTAAAAATCATTGAGCCAGCGAATAGGTGCAAACTGCAAACTTAATAAATTGCTACTTAAAGGTCTGTTTGGATAGAACTTATTTTGCTGAAATTGAAAATTGAAAACTGAAAACATTGTAGCAAAATAATTTTTATGTGTGAATAGTGCTGTGGGACTCATTTTTAATGAAAAAGTTGTTGAAAAATGAAATTTGTGGGTCCCGTGAACAGTGTATGGGACTCACAAATTGATGAAAAGTGGTTGAAAAGTCAGAAATATACTGCTATTGTTTATGAACAGTAGCCATTTGTCCCCCTGAAACGCGTGCTGCAAAAAAAAAAAAAAAAAAAAAAAGAAGAAGAAGAAGAAGAAGGGAAAAACGTAGGAAACGCTAGACGCAGTAAACGCAACGTGTATCCAAACAGATACTTAGCTGTCATCAATGATACTGTTGCAAATGTACAATCAGAAGGGCAAGCCTAATGTAAAGTTGACACCAGGGAATATCAATTATTCCTATATAACTAACTATCTCCGATGTGGTTTTTAAAATGATAGTCTCTTGTTTTCAAAAAAGGACTTTAAGTTCAAGTCTAATTGTTTTTCTATAAAAAAAAAAAAAGAAAAGGTTCAGAGTCTTATTTAGTGTTTTAGCTTGATGGTAAAAAGTTATTATTATGAGTGGAAGTTGCCATAACCCATAAGTTCAAATCGTTTCGGATATGGATGTTCAGTAACAGTTGACTAATATTTTGAGAGTTTGAAAATTTTGGAATACCTTAGTTTTCATAATTTATGAGATTCTAAAGTCTCACCTAAAGTTAGGAATTTTAATCTCCTATGTCTTACGCTTTAATTATGGGGTTTTTGGCCCATGCCGTGTAGTCTCGTGAAGAGGGAAATGATGGGCTTGTGGGCCCGATTGGCTCGGCTGAGAGATATTGGGCTTTCATCTTGTAATATTATAATGGATTTTTAGCCCATTTCGTGATGAGGTACATTTGCCTGTAGGCCCAAAGCTCTTTGAGAGAAGAGGGTGTTGAGCGAAGCCCAACTTGTGTAGCGTAGGGCTGATTTTTGCTATATCCATTTTCTTTTATTTTTTTGGCTGACTGAGAAAGCATCGCACAATGGGATTGAACCACGTGGCATCTGAAAAAGAATATCCCTACATATTTTTTTAGCAGTTTTTTTTTTTTTTTTTTTAATTATAAAAAAAAAATCTACTTCTTTTGTGTGCTATAGAACTAAAATTCTTAAGTAAAAAATAGAATAATATTTCTCTTTTCTTAAGAAAATAAGGGCAAATGAGAAATAAAATATTAAGGGCCTTGTAAATTTTATCTTTTATTATCACTTCTTTCTGCAATGTGCAAAATTGTTAGTATGGATTAAAAGATAAACAATCTACCAACTTGTTTATAGAGTGATTATATTATACTTTTTTTTTTTTTTTTTAGTATAACTACAAGACAAATATTTCAGTCATAAATATCGTCAACATAGGCTTTGCAACAGAAAGGAAGATTCTAAAGGACTATTTTTTGTACATTGAATTATTGAAAGAGAAGTTACGACAAATTTAGTACACAATCAATTATTTTGTGTTGAGAAACAATTATTTTGTATCTTTTTTTTAAAATATACATCATGATAACATTGAATGGATATTAGTTTTATTGGTGTTTCCCATTAACTCTAAAAGCTAATGAACCAAATAGCTATTGGATATTTTTTAGACTTTAACTTTAGCATTAATGATATTGCCAATTTGCCATTCATCCTATTATCCCTACCAACTTGTCATGTTGCCATGAGTTTTGTAATTCATTGACATTGATCATGGGTCTTTATTATGAGAAGAAATGAGTCAGAATCTCCTGTGTCTAAAATTCTTAAGTCGGTCAATATCACCAATAAATCTTTGGACAACATTAAGACAGGCATGTCAATCAATAAAACTAGCCTCATCACACACACTTTGCGCGTGCGATGAGGCTTTTTTTTTTTGGTTAGTGATCCTATTTTGTAGAGTTTTTTTTATTCTATAACAGGAGAGTGGTCCTATTTAAAAAAAAAAAAACTGTGTTTATTTTTTTTATATATATATAATTTTTATTTTGAAAATCTAATTTATAAGTGAATAAAATCAATTTGAAAATTAATAGAAGAGTGATTCTATTTTTTAGGCAATATTTTAATGGAAGTTAGAGTTGTAATTTTGCTGGATTGTCTTTTAGTTTTGTCTTTACTTAAATATAGGGATGTAAGAATATTTTTGAACTAAAAAATAAAGAATCTAAATAAGAGAAGCTCTTTAAATAATAGTATAGATTAAGAGAAAAATCACACTCACAACTTGTCATTTGAATAAAAGGACAGATCTCCATATTTATTGTAATGGTGTACTAATCACTTTATCAGCCCTTATCTCTATTGGTAGCACCCATTGCTAAAGAAGCCCAGCAAATTCAAAGGGCCTGGGTTCGAAGCTGAATAAGACAGCTGGTCAAACTGGGTGGCGGAAAAGGGGTCCAAATGGGGCCAAGGGTTTGCTGTGAAAAAGATGATAAATGACATAAAGCATTGTGTGTTGGGAAATTCAGGGTGATCCACTCAGCTACTTTCATAGTCCACTAATGCATACAAAAGCACGAGCATTTTGGAGCTAAAGCGTGTGCCTTGGAGCACAGATGGTTGATAATGAGTGAGAAAGAGTGTCCCTCAGTATGTTTCCTTTTGATCATTTCTTGTCCGTTTCGTTTATATTATAGTTCAAAGAATCAATCAGTCAACGAAGAATCAAACTTTACCGAGGACGAAACAAAAGAAAGAAATAAAGAAAAAGAAAAATCAAGGCACAATCAAACTTAAATTCAGTGAGTTTTGAGAAGATATATAAGTATATAATGGACTTGAACCCTAAACTTGGAGGTTTCAAATTCTATTTAATACACTATCAATCCATGAGATTTTTAAAATATCTTACGGACAATGAATGAAATAGTCTCATTAAAAGTAAAAACACCACTTCCGTATATCCAAAAAAGTATAGTAACTAAAATTGAAATTCTATGTAGAATCGATGAAGAGTCTTATGTATCGGATTAAGAATGATAACATTCTACTTTGTCTAAAAAATAAAGTGAAAAGTCACTTAGAATGATAATATATGTTGACGAATCATTAAGATCATTAAAAAAAAATAAAACAGTTTTTATTAAATATTTTATTTGGGAAAAGAAACAGAGATAAGTTTTTATATAAAATTATAAAAATTCTCAAAATTGTAAATCAAACCCACTTACAATTTTCATCAACAATGTAGGCTTTCCTAGGATATTTAATTATAAAAAAACCACTTACTCGTATTTTTCATATTTATTATTTTGTGTAATGCATGTTACCCATAGTATCACCTCCAATTCGGCAATTCCTCATCCACCAAGTTTGTAAGTCCACAAACCCAGCACTTGCAGCAACTCTCTCTCTGTCTCTCTCTCTCTCTCTCTCTCTCTCTCTCTCTCTCTCTCTCTGTTTTAGTTTTCCTTTTCTTTTATTTATTTATTCATTTGAGCCAACTGAAAGAAGCTTTTAGACAATGAATGACCACGTTTCTTATTTTAGATTAATCTTTAAAAATAATAATGTAACCTTTTTTTAATTTTAATTTTTATTTTGAGAAGATGAAGAATTTAATAGTGTAACCTAAAGCCAAGAAAAAGCCCAACATAAATTATTGAGGTAGAATCAGACAGGATCAAAGTGAGATCGCAATCCTACATTGGCTTGCAATTCCACCTTGTTTTTAATATATATATGATTCTCTTTCAATTCCAATTGTTTGGGGGAAGTGGGATAGTAAGATTATACCATCCGAATCGTGATTTTAACAATGACTATAAATCAAAATTTATATATAATAATAATAATAATAATAATAACTACCGGAGATTAAGTATTGCCCTTAAAACTTCAAAAGGTTCCATGTTTTATAAAAAAATCACATAGAAATTTTATGTACTTTTCAATATAAAGAAAAGGCCCGTTCAAAAAAAAAAAAATATATATATATATATATATAAAGAAAAGGCCAAAAGGGTATAAACACCCCCGAAAGTTTTTTTAATTTTTTTTTTCAACAATTTGATACCGTAACTATAGGCTTCTATCAAATACGCCAATTGTTAACCCGTTGGAGGATCTGAATTGAAGGGTCAGATTAGATATGAGATACGCCCTTGTTTGGTGGGGTCAGATATGAATATGAGACCCATGTGCCATTTTGACTAGTATATGAACAAAATATTGACAAAAGAGGCCTATTTGGTGCTAACTCAAAGTTACCGTACAAAATTGATGAAAAAAAAGGGTTGAAGAGGTCTTGATGCAATAGCGTGAAAGCTCAATAGATGGTGGTGCATTTTACACAAATAAAAAATAAAAAATAAAAAGAAGAAGAAAAAGAAGAGAAGGACAATCGACATCCAGTCCCCGCATCGTTTTCCTTTACTTACAATAGTTACAAATAGTTTCCTAAGAAGAAAGAAGATTAAAAAAAAAAAAAAAGTTTCTAATCTTCATTTTTTTTAATTAAAAAATGAGATATTTCAACAGCAAGAAGAGGGAAAGCTACTATAAATCTAATTACATAATTATGATATAACATGTTATAATTAGTGTATAATAAAAGTGATGTCAATAATCAACTTATATATAAAATAATGTTTCTTCAATCACAATAGACTATATCTATAATTATGAAAAAATTATAAAAATGGAATATATAAGAGTTCCTCCTGCCCTTGAATATATATTTATTTATTTATAAATATTTTTTGTTGGTAAAAGATAACCTTACATTTCGTATATAGGATACTCTGAATAAACCCTAACCCATCCAAGTTTTTCATGTAAACCTTATTAGGACTTGCACCCCACAAGGGGGGGGGGGGGGGGGGGTGGGTGGGTTGCCTTTCACTCCAAGAAAGGACATGGACTGAAGCAATAATTCTATCCCATAAGAATTAAGTCATTAACAGTCGTAGAACCTTTTTTCCCACCCCCCTAAATGACAAGAAGCTACAAGGAATATGTCTCTGCCCAAAATGCAAATATCCGCCTCTTTACAATCTACATAGAAAGATTATTACTTGAATATCCCAAGTGACATTGAAGGTACCTCCAACAACCTTATTGTTACTTGGTGTCTAGCCTACGCCAAGACATTTCTGATTTTCTTCCTTGATATATATATGTGTATATATATATATATATATATATATAACAAGCTACGAGAATTATGTACATTTTGATTAAAAAAGGATGAAATCTTATAGGTTGCAGTGTGATTCACAGTCCCCATATATCCTTGTAGATGTAATCTATACATTTATCAATAGATGTAATACATACTAGTTATCATCATGATTCTTATACTTTAACTTTTACCTCCTGGTGTTCTCAACAGAGACATTTGAAGTTCAAATCCCTTCGCCCCTTATTACCAAATATATATATATATATATGAAAGAAGTTATTAGTTATAATTTACCTAAATGTGATTGTTAATTGCAAGAATAGTATCCAACTAAAGCCCAATACGTACCTAGTTTGGCAATAACTTTAAAAATCCAAAACCTTTATCATTTTTATGTAAAGTTGCTTCTAATTGTTATCTTGAAATTTATATTTCTCTAGTCGCTAACCCGTATGATGCACGGAAAAGCTATTGTGTATAAAGATGTAAACTATTCTTTTTCTCTTCCTCATTGATTGTACATTCAGATTCCAATTTCATAGTTTCCTATCCTTTGTATGAAACAATAAATTACGTAATGAAAAATAGAAATCAAACTTAAGTTTAAATTAAAATGAAAAATCAAATCCTTTGCATCCTTAATTATCCATTAAATGAATGATACCCAAATTTAAAGAACTCCTTAACCAATATTTCAAATAAATTGAAAGACAACTTTAATGTGTTTTTTGTATCTTCTTTCCTTGTTGCTTTGTTGTAGTCACTGAATATGTCATTTTGTTTTCCTTGATTACAGATATTGGTGTGAGTTGCACATCGCTTTGAACATCAACTTTTTGAAACTTTGTAGAATCACCTCCTTATTCACTTGATAAGTTGCTGTTATATTCAAATAAAGTGCATCAGTTTTATATAGATAGAGTACATAAGTTATATAATGATCGAACAATATTAAAAACTATAAAAGAATAATAAACCTGCTCATCAATTGTAAAATATCATTTTCGTCCCTAAACTATCACAAAAGTTTGTTTTTCGTTCCTAAATTTTCAAAAGTTCGTTTTTCGTCCCTAAACTTTCAAAAGTTCTATTTTCGTCCCTAAACTTTTCCAAACATATTGATTTTCGTCCCTCCATCTGATGGAGTGCTGACGTGGCTTTGACGGAGTGCTAATGTGGGAGGGACGAAAATCAATACGTTTGGAAAAGTTTAGGGACGAAAATAGAACTTTTGAATGTTTAGGGACGAAAAACGAACTTTTGTGATAGTTTAGGAACAAAAATGATATTTTACCCAAAATCAAATCTAAACTAATAATTTCATTATTTTTTGAGTTGATTGCATCCCACATCCTTGATACGCTGATCTTGACTTTCCAATTTTCTTTTTGTTTGTCCATATAATAATTCAACCTTTCATTTAGATACTCCATAGAATAAATACAACTCTGCAAATGTAATTCACAACAAAATTGAACCCAAAAAAAACAAAGCAGTATAACAAAGATACAAAAGAGTAATTAGCTTGTCAAAGATAGAAATATCCTTGGAAGCAATTTGGTAGAGAATCATGGTTGTAGTTAGTTTCATGTTCTTTGTTTTAATACTTCTTCATCTAAAGAGTAAAGTAGTTTATACATCAAATTTAGCACCAACCTTGATAAGACAATAACAACTATAACGATTACAACCCATCATCAAGAAAATTTCCTCAAGAGTAAAATTGTTTTTGAAACCACTTTAAAGAAACTACAGAGAGCTTTAATTTTTTCCTAAATATTCAAGAATGGTGTGACAATCTGATCAAATAAAAGATTTATTTTTTTTGATAGATAATAACAGCTTTATTGATAAAAAAAGCACAATAAATTTACGATAGTAAACTCACTGCACTGAAAAGAATACAACCAATCCTGATCAAATAAAAGATTTATTTGCATACATATAAGAAACTATATAACTCAATCAAAATATAAGCATTTAAAACCTATAAGGACTTATAAAAAAAAAACCTACAGGGATTCACAATGAAATATTTTAACTATATATGGTTTCATATGATCTAGAGGATAGGTGATTAGAGATGGCATCACAAAATTGTCTCTAACAGCCATATATGAAAGAAAAGCCAATAGGTAAAAACAAAATGCTACTCTAAAAGAGAACCAAGTAAGAGCATTTTTAAATATTATGTAGCATGTCACCATAAAAGTGTTTTTTAGAGTATCTAAATCTATAGTTAATGATGTCTAAGCCCACCAAACTCCAAAATTGAAGCTGAAAATATATATTGATAATTTAAAATATATATTTAGGCAAAGATTCCTTTAGAAAAAATCATTACAGGCCAACACAAAAAATCTTAAAAGAAAGCTATAACCTATTAAAGGAATTGAAAAGCCTTCCCTCCACAGAGATTTATGTTACTTCTTATATAGATTAAGCGAAAATGCCTAATTTACTTTTTCATTCCCACCTAATTTGAATTGCTTATAACTTTGTCTAGAATAAGCTCCTGCTCTATATCAATATTAGAAGTAACCGAAAGAGACTAAGACTCTCTTAAGTTCTTTAAATCTGCTCCTTTGTGTTTTAACCCAATCACCATAGATAGATAAATACGAACAAATTAACAAAAATAACTAAACTAAAACCAATTTTACTCAAATGCCTTAATCAAAACCAAATATAACCTAAAGACCTAAACTGAAACCAATCCATACAAATATCAAAAAACTTGATCATATTTAATGCACAAACCAAAAAGCAAAGAGAAAAACATAACTTGAAGACCTAAATAGAAACTACTCCAAACAAAATGGCTAAATCAATTTGGAGAAGGAGATAAACACAAATATAAATAATATAAATGCAAAGCAATTATGAGTGACTTTTACAATATAAATTATGTTACCTCTATTAGTTGGTTCCTTGACTTAGAAATTGGTAAAAACTTCTTTATACACTATTTTTTGGTTCAGAAATTTTAGTCCATTTTTGCTTGTAACCCTAGCCACTACATCGTACAATTGCCCATGACTAAAAAAAGGTTTTGGTAAATACACAATATAGCATCCACGTACTAACTTCAAAATAAAAATATGCAATATAGAAATTAAAAAAACATGATTCTTTAATAAAATACAAATTGTACATAAAGGTAGTAAAAACAATGGCAATCTTGAAATGAAACAATTAAACCAAACATAAAACCAAGTTTGAGATAACCAAGAAACTTAAATATGCAATCACATTCCAAGTTCAAATTATTTCTAGAAACATATTACCAATAAATATGCAAGAAATAGTATAGAATAAAGGAGAGATTGGTAAATACCTGATTGTCCTTGTCTTGTAGTTGTATTACCAAATAACCCAAATAATGCTAGATCCTTACCTGCAAAACAATAAGAATCCAATTTTCAGCTAACATTCAAGAAACATTAATAGAAGAGAAATAGTGCAATGCAGAAAGTTTGAAACAATTCAGTGTAGTGCAGATTTTTATGAACCATAAGATTTTTATGGTCTTTGATCCTATTGCGTTGTTTTCCATGGGGGACTATTCATCTCAGGGTGTGAGTACTGGAAAGGCCTTTTCCTTGATAGTGTTACTTTCATTGCACACATAAGAGGCCCCGACATAATGGTATACTGTTATTGGTATTCCATAACAATTATTGCATTCATGGACCATAAGAATTGAAATAGGCATGAGAAATATGAATTTATTATGCATTGTCCAGTGGTCAGCTAAAATGAAATAGCTTAGCCAGCTAGGTGCATCATGGTCATAACATGGAGATATAATTTTTCCAAACCCAATATTTAACATATGAATCATAAAAAAATTTCAAATACACAATCTCAAAGAATTAGAATTTAAAATTCCTTATGAATTTCAAATTTAAATCCACAAACTATACACTAAAATCAAGTTTTTAAGCGGTAGCCACATGAATCCAAATAAAAATTCACAAAATTAAATCCAAAAAAACTGAATAGAAAATCAGAATTATAAAGAGAGCAATAAAAATTCAAAATTATAAAGCAAGCAAAAAAAATTTCAACTGTGAGTTGTATTGTAACAAATAATCCCTAAAAAAATATTATTTATAATATAATATAGGGTTATGGATTCCTAATCAAATTTGGTTAGGGTTATGGATTCCTAATCATGGTTAGGGTTATGGATTCCTAATCAAAATATAATATAGGGTTATGAATTCCTAATCAATTTTGGTTACCTTTGCCAACCAACATAATTAAAATATGCAATGGACTGAATAAATTCAGCCAAAGTATAATGCCCAGTTTTGATGGTTGTCGTTAGTGCTCAAAGGTAGAGATCGGTCCTTGTGAGTAGTACCATGGAAAGATCAGTGATGCCTTCTTTCTATTTTGGACCTGATAGTGTGGGGATGGCTTCTTGGCGAGATTGATTTTCAGTGTTGGGTTTTGGGGAAGAAGAGGCTAGAGAAATAGAGAAGAGAAAGGAACGGCAGGGGCCTACGTTTTGGACGAACAAGGAGGTTGGTTTTGTATTTATCGGGTTTTGGAAAAGATATTTTTTGCGTTTATGTTTTTTTTTTTTAATATTGTGCTGACGTGGAAAATTGTGGGAGTTTCAAAAGTTTCAGTTATATATATATATATATATATAGATTATCACTGATCAATGACATGAATTATTAGCACGCATCATGTGTGTGTGTATCCACTGCTAATTGGGAAAAATCAGGATTTAGTGATCCTTTTCTTGAAGTGTGATGCCTTTAATCATTGTTCTTACCGGCATGGCTCCTCATCCGCATCATTACATTTAGTGAAGGTGCTTTGCTGCTTCTCTTCGTTGCAGTGGAAATATGAGGTAGGCTTTCAATTTTCAAGATATTGTTCAAAAAAGTCATTGCAAAGGACAGCCTCATATATAACATAGTACATGTTATAGTAATTAATAATTGTGGTGTTTATTTCACATCCAGATGTTGTACGATTTTAATGCAAAATGCGAGACGGTATTTAGTATCAAATAATATCATATCAAGCGGTATCAAAATTCAATAAATATGAGACATATTAGCAAAAAAATAACTAATTCACTAACAATTGAAAGACATGTGTTAGTGGGTAGTTATTTTTGCATACATGTCTTTCATTTATTAGATTTTGATATGGATGTTATGGTATCATTTGATACAAAATACTTTTTTTTTGCAAAATACGTGTGTAAGGTTGTGTGCATACAGCCGGGGCACTAATGTTTTCCCATTAATAAGATATATAGTATTAAAAAGTTGATAGGAATTTCTAGCAATTGCCAATTTGCTTTGCTGTACGTACTATTTGAATTAAAAACTCTTATGAAAACCAATGAATCTACAACATTTTTGAGAACTTAATGTGAATCAAGAATCTTGAAGTAGAATATTCTTATTAGAGCATTCTCATCAAGGTGAGTAAAATTTTTAACACATACCACCTCAAAACCCAAAATTTTAGCTTTTAACAATTCATTTTACAATACATCCAATATAAAAAATTCTATATTTTTTACCATTTCATTTAAATAGTCTTTTTTTATTATTTCTTTATTCTTCAATTATCTCTCTCTCTCTCTCTCTCTCTCTCTCTCTCAACCTAACAAACTTGACAATCTCAACGCAGCAAACCCATATCCACCCCATCCACCACTGTCGGGAAAAAACACCAACCACCCATACCCACCTATCTATCCAATAAACTCACACTCTTCCATCTCAACCCAGCAAACCCATGTCCATATCCCAGCCAACACCACTAGGGAAAAAAAAAAAAAAAAAAAAAAAAAAAAAGCCCAATCACTATACCTTCCTCTTCCAAATCACTAATCAACCACCATCACAATCACAAAACCAAAATCGGCGAGAAGAAAGAAGAAAGACAAAGAGACAAACCCATCATGCCGGTGAGCAAAACACACACACACACACATACAAACCCACCACGGCAAACCTCCACAAAAGCAAACCCATCACGTCGATCCACTGCACCACAACCCACTACAACCTAGAACCACAACTCAGAGACCCACGCCGATCACAATTTGAAGTCACAAACCCACAACCCAGAGAACCACGCCTACGCCGATCACAATCCGAAATCACAAACCCACAACCAGACCCACGCCGATCACAATTCGAAATCACAAATTTACAACCCACAAAATCAAATCACCCCGCCGTCAAGCTCTACCTTCATATCGGCGGCAATACTCCAAAGGAGTTTAGGCTTTGAAGTTCCTGATTGACGAACCTTGGAGGGGAGGAGCTCAAACCGTGAACCCGAGAGAAACAGAGAAGCTACGGGAAAGAGGAAGAGGAAAGTGAGAGAGGAGAGAGAAGAAAGAGGGGAAAAATAAAAAAACAAATACACGTACAGTTACCGTTGGAATAAAAAATTAATTTTTGGTTTAGGATTTGAGCTACAGTGAGGTTGTATTAATACAATCTCATTGTAGCAGTATCTCAAAATTTTTGAGATTTGAAATGTTTGATGGAGTTGGTTTTTTGGTGTATTGGAGTTAAAATTTAGCATATAATACTTTTCACATCTTTAATGGGAATGCTCTTAGTGGCTACTTCTCGTTGTAACTTATATTGGAGCACTCGATATCAATTGTCTTATGTCGCAAAAAGTATTTGAAAAACTATTTTGAGGAGTGGAGGTAGGCATAGACTTGGGGTCATGTTCATGCATCACCCAAGATTTCAAAGTTCTTTTATGTAGTGTTCATTAACTTTTTATATTTGGCCAATAAATACAAGATATATTGCTTGGGCTCATTAGTGTGAATTTTAAAACAAATGCTAGCAGTACACGCACCTGAAATACATGCACAATCCATATATATAATCATAATAAAAGTCAAATTTTAAGAAAGCAATTGAATGATGTAACATATATATAGGGGTTATAAAAGTTTTGCATTTTTTTAAAAATTAATTTCCAAAAGCTTGTAATGGAATAGTTGGATAATCAACTCAACTCAAAGATAATTTATAGTCATTACATTTTTATTGAAATTTTCACCAAAATTGTAATACATTATTTGAAGGGTCACAAATTGTTGGAGATTGGTTTAGTGAGTCCAATACAATAAATTTGTAAAGAATGGACCAAAGAGCTAGGTTTTAGTAGCTTACAGTAACGGCTAGTAAATAGTTCAACACATATAGCTCAAGGAAACAATTGTCCGAGGAGATCAATACAATAGATATGAAAGTTTTTACAAGTCTTAATGCTACAGTTTTTCTTTCGTCTCCTCCTCTTTCTCCTTTTTTCTTCGATCCCCCATTCATGGGAGATCTTTTACATTTATATAAGCCTCTTCAGGCCATCTCGACCTTACACTTGTTACCCATCAAAATCCTTACTTGAGTGCATGTCCTATCAAGTATCTTCTTTTGTTATCCGTGAGTGGCGGTAGCTGAAAATTGTACTGTTCAGGGGTCTTCTCCCCATGCTGCAGTGCATTTAATGCGGTGGTAGCAGTTTTTCTTTGAGATATTTCCGTATTATCATCACCTTCGTACGTGCTTGAAGTTCGTCCTTATTGGTGAAGTTTCCTGGAGTATCACTTTAAATCACCAAAACAATTGCTTGACCTACATTCACCCTGTCCGAGGAGGCTAACCTCCTCGGATCATATTCCTCCACCTTTTCCTTGCGTGGTCCTTTGTTCCAGGGCCTTACCTAATTATTTACTCCTCCTCGAATGTATCCACGAATAGGGCCCAAAGTCCAATATACAAGTTTGGGTTCTTACCCCCACATTATTTATACTATATATATATTTTTTTGTATATATATATATTAGAGAAGAATAAAAGATGAAGATAAAGCTAAAGACTGTCCATTTTGCTTTTGAATTTGGTAATTAGTTGACAAGATAAAAAAAAAAAAAAAAATTAGATAATTCAAAGATATATAACTAGGGGTGTTCACCAAACTACATAAATCGCACAAATCGCATAAACCGCACCAAAACTGCCCACAGAATGGCATAATTGCACCGCACCACAAATAATAGTGCATCGCACATGTACCAGGCCGCATGGTGCAGTGTGGTTTGTGGTTTTATAATAAGAAAATCGCATAAACTGCACCGCACCGCACCTTCTCTGTATGTTAATATATTTGTTTATTTTTAATATTAAATATATTATTAATAGTTTAATAACCCTAGTTTAAAAAAAAAAAAGTTTAATAACCCTAACAAGTGTTGACTAGAAAAGCCAACACAAAATAAATAAAAACTAGTTCAATAATTTAAAACTTGGCCCAAAAAAAGGGAAAAATTAGTTTTGGGCTGAGTAGAAAAAAACCAAAATTTGAAAAATATACCGACTTCAAAAAGCATCTTGTATATAGTATCGTACATGTGATCACAAAAATAAGGTGCGGTACGGTTATGGTTTTGGCTAAATTCTAAACCGCACCACACTGCACCGCACCGTACATGTGACTGCAAAAACAAGGTGCAGTGCAGTTATGGTTTTAGTTAAATCACACCGCAAAGTGCATGCTAAAAATAGCCCAAAATTGCACCGCACCGCACCACGAACACATATAACTATCTCTTATTAGTATTTTGACCTCTCAAGATGATCAGTTTCCTGTGTGATTTGTCCTCGATTATTTCATGCTTCCAAGTTCCATGCAATGTGACTACTGACTAGGAAGTAGAAACTCGAATATTTTATGCTTTGTAGGGATAGCACGAGCACTAGACACGAAAATAGTCTTTATTGTGTTTCCTGGTTTGCTAGATAGAAAATGGTCTTATGTGGAACTCATAACCAATAACTCCAATGGGTTATTGGACACCCACTACCTGAGGTCCCCCATTACGTGCCCTATTGATTGGACAACTCTACATTTTATTTTTTCATTGGATAAGTAGGACTATGAATGGATTTTTAAAGTTTGATAATTCAAATGCAAGATAAGAAGCTTTTCACTTTTATCTATATATATATTTTTTAAAAAGGATAATGCCTCATATTTTTATAGGTAAGAAAGTCGGTCGGGAACGAAACGGTTCATGAGTCATGAGATTGGCATGCACTTGTTTTGGCCAGTGGCCACCTCTTATCTCCTTCCTCTCCTCTTAATTTCTTTTTTCCTGCGCCTTGTCAGACTCTCACTCTCCTACATTTCCTCCACTCCATGCAAATAGTGCTCCACTTTGTTTCAATAACCAATTTGCCCTTCACTTTTATTTTCTTCATTCACACAAAATTTCGGGGCATCGATTTATGAATGATCAGTTACTGATATCATCATATGTGACATTCTTTCCTCATTTTGACAGAGATGGCACCGAAGTTGCAAAGTTGTTTTTTTTTGGTAAAAACATACAATTTTACACCCAAATTAAACAAGAATTGTAATTGGAAAAAAGAAAAAAGAAAAAAAAAAAAAAAGACTTCTACACAATTAATGATCTCAAGAACTAAACCCTCTATCACCGTTATAACATATTTTTTTCTTAACAAAACTTTGATACAATAGTATTTAAATAAAAATGGCTTGAATAAATTGACGGAAAAATAAGTAGGTGTAAACAGTTGTTATTGTACTTGACTAATCTCCGAATATGTGTAATGGGATACGTAATTGTCGGAAAGAATGCTTGCTAAGTTGCTATGGTCCCAAATTGTTAATTATAAGGCTTGAATTCAAGAACTCATGAAATACATGAGCCCTAAAAATCTCAAAACCAACCATTTGGAATTAGTTAGAATTAATTATGAGTACTCATGAATTAAATGTGGTTTGAAAATCACTAAACCAACTCTTTGGGTTTAGTTATAATGTGAAGATTACATGTGGCCAACCATAGATACGTGAAAGCAAAAGTAAAGAAAAGGAAAATTGTTTTAATTTCAACCAAAAAGCTAACACTAAAAAAGAAAAAAGAAAAAATAGGAAACAAAAAGAAATGGAAAAATGGTGGTTGCTGAGGGCAAAAGCCCCTCATAATTAGGTCAGGCATGTAATTTAGTGATAAAGTAGGGGTTAGGTTTTCTATTTACACTGATTGGCCACTGAATCACGCATCCAAACAAGTCCACATACATTTTTTCTGAATATGTATATATAGATGCCAAGACACCAAGGATATATCCTTCTAAACTACTATTAGAACTGTGAAGGACTAGGTAGAAAGGGAAGCGATTATAAAAAAAAAGGTAGAAAGAGAAGCACATACGCCTCAACTCAAAGAAAGCAAAGAAAGAAATGGAATGGAAAAAGAGTTATCTGGATGTTATACTTGTACCACTAGGTTTTTTGATAAACATTGCTTATCATTTCTGGTTATGGCATAAGGTTCGCAATGAACCACTCACAACTATCATCGGGACAAATGCTAAAGGAAGACGTTATTGGGTCTCGGCCATTATGAAGGTACAGTTATATATAATCTTTTTTTTTTTTTTTTCTGGGTTTTGTTTTTAACTTGGTGATCAAACAATGAAAGAAAGGCTTGCACTTTGTGTGTAATCATTTAAATGGAAAAAAATTCATACACAGTATATATGCTTTTTCCATGAAGCTAGCTCGTTAAATATTATTCATTAGTTTCACAATGAAAACTTGATACGAATTGCAACTAAACTAACAATGCTCGAGATAGAAACCAAAGTAGCAATTGTGGATATACTGCCATCTCTTTATTCTGATCTTTAAACAGTTTTTTTTTATTTTTTTATTTTATACATTTTACGTGAGAATGACTAATTTGAATCCTGAATATTTCAATTGAAACCACTAGTAAATATCTTTCTTGAATTGTAGATGTTGTATCTGGTCAGGCAGGAGATGTCTTGCTTGGCTTGTATTCTGTTAGCTTAGTCTGAGCTTTGGTTCAGCTCTGATCTCATGAACATTTGTTGTTTTGTTTCTTAGGCTCCTCTTTGCCGAAGAGTTTGGATGTACCTTTGTTTGTTTGTTTCAAATAATCCATATGATTTACCGAAAAAATTAAAAAACCTAGAGGTCCTTTGGCGTGATCTTTAACTTATTTCATATTATTTAGTGTTTTAGCTAAGCACGTAACATATAGCTAGCTTTGGATTATCAAAGAAGAATCAAATGTGATGCTACCAAAAAAATTCCCAGATTTCACGTGTAATGTTTTGTATTCTACCATGAGTCAGTTGGTGCTTTGAAAAGTTTTGGATTTTACAATCATGGCAAGCAAAAAGTATATACATGGGGAGCATAACCTGTCATTTTGCTTAATGACGAGGAGGCTACCACTTGTTTTTAGTGGTGTAAATCACTTTGATGGTGATTTTAATCTTGTCCTATATAACCCCGTATAAACTTTAAACAACATTGTCAAATCTAAGTTAGGGTCAGGGTGGTCTATTTTTAGTTTATTTCTATGACATAGTGCATTGAATAAAATGTTGGCAAAAATAAAATCACATATATAACAAAAAAAATTTATGTCACTCCCTCTAATAAACAAATTATTTAATTTTCACAGGACAATGACAAGAAGAACATCTTGGCAGTCCAATCTCTGAGGAACACAATAATGGGATCAACCCTAATGGCCACTACGTCGGTTCTACTTTGTTCTGGTCTCGCAGCTGTAATAAGTAGCACTTACAGTGTGAAGAAGCCACTTAACGACACCGTTTATGGGGCCCATGGGGAATTCATGGTGGCTTTGAAATATGTGACACTACTCACTATTTTCCTCTTCTCATTTTTCTGCCACTCTTCGTCCATTAGGTTTATAAACCAAGTGAACATTCTGATTAACACACCACCTGACCCCATGTCCACAGTGACCCCAGCGTACGTGTCTGAGCTCTTAGAGAAGGGTTTCTTGCTAAACACCGTGGGAAACAGGCTCTTCTATGTGGCACTTCCTCTTTTGCTTTGGATCTTTGGACCTGTATTGGTTTTCTTGTGCTCTGTCACCATGGTGCCAGTGCTTTACAACCTTGACTTTGTGTTTGGGAATGGCCAAGTTGAAAACGGGAAAAATGTGAATGGGGACTTCGTATGAATAGTGTGAAAAAAACTAAAATGAGAACATGGATGGTGTGATTTTGTGTATGTTGTTTTGGGCAATACATGAGATTTGGTTCTTTTATTGTGTGTGCACATATAAATAACGTGTTCTACATTTTAGTGCGCGCGTGATGATAAATTGATAACGTTGTGCTTTTCCCAACTAAATAAAAAAGTATGGAGGGCTTATCTTATGTGGTGTCCATTATCCTAGGTAGTAAAGTTTAGAAAACATGGAATTAAACTGTTTATCAAAAAAAGAAAAAAAGAAAGGAAAACACAGGAACCGCACAATAGAACAATAGAATAATCTTTTTTACCAAGGCATGCATGCTTAGTCGTGATGGTTCAAAAAGTATGCCCACAATTCATCAGAAACTCAAAATACGTAGAAACATGTACATATTAATGTATCTAATTTTCTAAAATTAGATCAAGTCAAAGTAATAACTTATAAATATAGTTATACAAAAATGATCACTTTTGATATAAATATTTATAAAATAATCGCAAAAGAGAACATTTGTCCTAATGAATATCGGGTAGTTTGATATAAATGTATACAAAGAGAAATCCAAAGAAGAAAAATACTCAAAAATTACATTATGAACCTTGTATTGACTAAGTGGAAGCACCCCATTTGTGTTTGTTAACAAGAGGAGAGAAAAGTTATGTGAGAAAGATGACTCATACTAATCATACCACTTTTATTTATTTATTTATTTTTTTTCATATATAACTTCTTAATATCGTAATTGGCGATTGCTTAAATCTCAATAAATTAACTTATTGGAGAAAGAAGGTGTAGCAATAAGAAGCCATAGTTACTTTGTTTATTTTAAATTATTTCTTTTGGGTTATGGAGTCGGGTCTAAAGTTAATTTGTAATTTTAGGAACGGGAATAATTTTGGCAATGGGTTCTTTTTTGACGCATGGAAAGCTAGCCAAAATTAAGGATTGAAGAGCTAACTTTTTCTTGCACATTTTAGCAATTTAAAACCCGAAAAAAAGCCTTCGATCGGCATTTCAATTTTAACATGCTGTCATTTTTTTGCTTGCTCTGTTTGCCTTGCCTATGAAAATTTAACAACCCAAATTTCTGCCCTACCCTACTACCCAATAAGAACTTATTGGCATGCTAGTTCTAACTCTCTGCTTGCCACTTTTATTTTTTCTCTAATAAGACAATGAATATTTTTTTATCCATAATTATTTTAGCATGAATTACTAATAATAAATAAAATGAGTAATCTATATATATATATATATATAAAACCGAAGCTTTTCAAGCTTTCACAATTTTCCACATCATCACTATTTTCTTTTTCTTTTTATTTTTGATTCTTTTTATTTTAGGTTTTATATCTTATAACAATAATATTGAAAAACGTATACAAATTTGGAGGCCTATTTAAGGGTTCCATAAAACTTGATGAACAAGAAAATATATTCTAAAATAAGCCCTAATTAATACCTAACCATAATATGAATCAAATTTGACCTAAAAAAACATTAAAAGAGCCTAAAAACAAGGAAATAAATCACCTAGACCTAAAATAACGTTTTTTTGCATAAAAATACCAAAATCTCTTCTCTCCTTAAAACCCTAGCAATTACCATCTCAAAACCCTAAACTCAACTTCACTTTAAGATTAAAAAAATAAGAAAGAGAGACTCACGTAAAAAAAAAAAAAAAAAAAAAAAAAAACCGTAGATTTTGTCTTTTTTTATTTGCTTTCATATGTGCCTAAAATTTTCATTCTATCTTATTGTTTTATTATGTTTAGAATTGATTTTCTTATAAGTATTTGGGTTAATCTCTATATTTTGATAGTGTTTTTATGGGTTTGGTTTTTGGGTTGAAATTCTAATAATTATTTTATATTGTATATGGCAGATGAAGCATCTCTATTTTTTGGAGAAAAATCAAAACTGCAACCTATGTCTTTCAGCCTAAGGTGTAGTAAATTTTTATATGTTCTTGCTTTATTGAGAATTTTTATTTGGGTTCATGTGATTTTTTATTTTTTTATTAAAGTTTTGATTTTTGGTTGATTAATTATTTGTTTGGATTAATTTCAATTAATTATTTGTTTGGATTCAACGTAAAAGATAATGAAATTAGGTGTTATAAATTTGATAATGTTCCATGTTTTGAATTGTTTATATTATTTAGACTCCTGGTAGGACTCTCTCTTCTCTCCTTAAAACCCTAACAATTACCATCTCAAAACCCTAAACTTAACTTCACTTTAAAATTAAAAAAAATAAGAAGGAGAGAGACTCAACTAAAAAAAAAAAAAAAAAAAAAACGTAGGTTTTGTTTTTTTTATTCGCTTTCATATGTGCCTGAAATTTTTATTCTATCTTATTGTTTTGTTATGTTTAGAATTTATTTTCTTCTAAGTATTTGGGTTAGTCTCTATATTTTGATAGTGTTTTTGTGGGTTTGGTTTTTGGGTTGAAATTTCTAATAATTATTTTATATTGTATACAGCAAATGAAACATCTCTATTTTTTGGAGAAAAATCAAAACTGCAACCTATGTCTTCCAACCCAAGGTGTGGTAAATTTTTATTTGGTATATTATATATGAATTTTTTGAATTTGAAGGGTTTTGTTTGGTTTTGAAGTAGAATTTGGGAATTCTATAAAATTTGGAAGGTTTAAATTTTGGGATTTTTGGTATTTGCGTCTTAGTAGATTGATTTTAATTCTTTACATTATATGTTTTTTCTTTATTGAGAATTTTTATTTTGGGTTCATGTGATTTTTTGTTTTCTTAATTAAAGTTTTGATTTTTGGTTGATTAATTATTTGTTTGGATTAATTTCAATTAATTATTTGTTTGGATTCAACGTAAAAGATAATGGAATTATATGTTATAAATTTGATAATGTTCCATGTTTTGAATTGTTTATATTGTTATTAATATGACTAAATAAGATTTGTTTTTATCTTTGTAGTTTATATTAGTTTTGAGTATGTGTATATATATAACTTTTGGGAATTTTGTTTTATTAATTTAAGAATTGTAAATTATTTTGTAGGTTTCAGTAACTATGTACCTGCAGTGAGACATTGACAATATAAGCATATATATATGGTATTAACATTTTATAAAAATCTTTCTTACAACCCAATAACATTCTACGTTAGACAACACTTCTAAACTAATGAAAATCATAGAAGTTAAATATTTATTCCCATTGTATTTTATTTAATTATGACAGATCCATTTTTTTTTAAACGCTAACTAGCAAAATATCTATAATATGCATATTATTAACCCAATTTTCTATTTCTAAATTTCTTAGATTTTATTACATCAATCTTTTTTTCTTTTAAATTCTTGGTGGACAAATCAATCTCTTACTAATTCTTTTACCTTAACGTGATGTTGGTTAATTGTCATTTTATTTAACTATCCCGTGCATCGCACGGGTTAACGACTAGTTAATAATAATATCAATTCCACCCAAAACAATAACTAATCCTAAATTTTAAATTCTAATAAATAAACCATAGCAAACCCTAAACAATATTAAGCAAAAACCCAAAACCCTAATAAAAATAACCTAAACAAACCCTGCCCTAGGGTTTGTTATGTTTTTTTTATTAGAGTGTTTGGGTTTTAGGAGGGTTTGTTATGAAGTGGGTCTTGACTCTGCCAACACTTAAACCCCCCCAAACAAAAAAGGAGCATCCTCTCCTCCTCAATCATATGTCACAGAGGATTCTCTCAATCTCTATGCTATTTTTCCTTTCTTAGTGGGGCCTTGCACGCTTTAAAATAGAAGTTTTGTAAGTATGTGTCTGTTGTCACATGCCTGGCTTAAATAATTGGATTTGAGCCATGACATTTGGTGATCCTTTGTAGATCTAGTACCCAAAACTTGTGTGTTTTTGCTATTTCCCAAACCAAGGAAGCAGATCCTGACTCCATCATTCTCGAAGATTATGCTCTCTAATATATAGTGTTTTTGAACCCAATCCAACACTATCTTTCCCCCTATCTCATATTTGTGATATTTTGCCTTCCTTTATTTTCTTCATGTAATCAGATCTGCCGACAGAGCAACCCATGTTTTGGGTGCCTAGGCTTTCTTTTGTTGCTAATAGGATAGGGCCCAACCCCATGAACTCTCTTCCTATCTCGCGTGGGCCCTTCCCCCTTTTTGTCAATAAATTATCTGTCATCAGTCGAAAAAAAAAAAGGCATTGGCTTGCCAAGAATTCATGGATTCAATCAGCTGAGCCACTCTTTCATGTTGTCTCGTCTTGCCTTTTAGGTAAAAATTTTAAATCATTGTTTCCCATAATGGTTTTAGGTTAAAAGTTTAAATCATTGTTTCCTATAATGGAAAAGAATGGGTGGCTTACGTTTAATTTGTTCTCTTTCATTGGATCTCAATCGCATTAGCATTTTTTTTTTTCCTGCCCCAATGAATAATTCTTTAAGTCTGGCGTAGATCTGCGATGTGTTGTTACACATAAGTCATTAATAAATTCAAAAACATGGCGGAAACATAATTTATAAATATTTAAAACTCATAAATCATGATCTTTGATTTTAAAATTTGCACGCTATTATCTTATATAATTTAATTCATTCTTTATATGTTCATTTTTATTCAGCTAGCATTTGTGAATTGTGAGTTTATGCATTTGACAACCAAATATGGGAAAGTTGGTATTTCTTGTTAAAACGGTTCACCTATCAAATTAAATAGATAAAAAAAAAAAAATTATTGTCACATTTCAAACTTTGATATTTTATATCTCTAGAAGAGTCTCGCGCTTCAAATCCACTTCATGATGAGTAACTGTGTGTATTACTTGCCATATGCTCCATCAAAGTACAGTAAATATAGGTCCAAATAAGGTGGAAATGTGAGTCAGTAATCCAACTTCCACATTTTTTCAACATTTTATTTTTAATATCTTTGTATATTTGAAGGATTTTATTATTTTATTTTCAACCAATAAAGAGAAGGGTGTTTGAAAAGTAGGAACTGCTTTTTGTCATTTGCTCTTTAAATATGGCCTTTCACTCTTTCTAGGTCTCTTGAGGAATGTATTAAAATTTGGATGGAGTCTTCATCAAATAATTTTAGCCCTGGTCTTGTCTTTCTTCCATTATTTGTCTTAGAAATATTTATTATTTGTTAGCTATCGTAGACATATCTATCATTATGTGTCAAAGTCACAAGTTATGAGATTGTGTTTATTCTGAACTAGTATATTCTGCAAAATTCTCTCTCCTGTCTCATATGAGATATGCCATACCTTCCTTTTCCAGTTATTATTTCTGTTATCTTGTAATGCTTTCATCTGAACTAAGTTCTGCATATATTGTGATACTGATTGCTCTTTTTAGTACATTTTGTTTTCCTTTATTTGACCAAAGAATCCTTGTTACTATGCATATATATGTTATAGGCATGTCATTGTTGTTGTTCAGTTGATCAAATGATCTAACTATTTAATCAACGAAAACCTGTAATAAAGAAAGGAATAGCACTAGAATTCAGTCTTCTAGTTAAGTTAGTGGGGGATTCTCCAATGTTTAAGTAAGCAAGATTTAAATCACTACTTTACTACGTGATGGTTAGGGTTTTTTTTTTTTGTGTGCATATTACCAATGTGATCCATTATACGAGTCCAAAGAATAATTAGGTTCATTAATGCTCGCATGCAGTTGAAATTCAAATTTAGGAGGGATTCTTGTGAACTAAATCACCAAGAGGAACATCTTGAGGTAATCCTATGATTTTTAGGATTTTCTTTCAAAATAGTCATTTATGGCTAGTTTGGATGAAGTTGAGAAAGGGAGAGTATATAGAGCAGTAAAGAAGAGTTCGCCAGCCTCATTTTTGATTTCTAGTTTGGCCTTGATTTTTGCCGAGGAGGTCAAGCTAAGAGGCATGGTTAAGCTCGTCTGTGCCATATCATCATGTTGTTCATCATTTCTTATTCTTTGTTAGTGTTCCAGACATTTTCTCATTTAATCTGCAACAGGGAGTGATTACTTCATTTTCTTCTATCTATCAATTTGATTGGTATTCCTAGGTGAAATAGCACAATCAGTAAAAATTATTTAATAATTGTTTCTCTTTTTGCCAAATATGAAGCTCGAAAATAAATTAATTTAAGGGCTCATGTGAAACTCAAAATTCATGTCATCTGGTGGCTACAAATGCTTTTTTTTATCAATTCCTGCCACGTTAAAAAAAGGAAGATCACAAATGCAAGATTTTCTCTTGATGGATATTAAATAAGATATATATATATATATATAAAAGGACACGAGGTTTGTAAGAAAAGGAGAGAATTATATAGTGTTGTTGAATGAAAGAAACCTAATTTTGGACCCTTTTCAAAATATAAAATTAACAAAAAAAAGGAGAAAAAGTCTATTTGGTGTCTCTTGAAATCAAGAGGCACGAGGTTTGGTGAGGCGCTAATGCACCTAGCCTTTGTTGGTCCTTCTTATTCCTCTATAATAACAAAGGCTTCTTTTGTAATGTTTAGCATTATCAGAGCACCAGCATTGGTAGTGCTAAAAAGCTAAATAGTTATTTTTAGCACCATATACAAAAAATGTGATACATCAATGGTGGTATAGGTAAAATTTTTACCTACTTAGCTACAGTGCACAACTATTTATGGCTGTGCACTGTAACTCAAAAGTTAAAATCAAATAATATATTTTATTATCTCTCATTAAAATAATATATATTTTTTTTCTCTTCCTTTTTTTTTTTCCTCTATTCCAACATTCTCCATTCTCAGTCTCTCACCCAAGCTTTGATTCATCATCTTCCTCACCCAAGCTCACTCTTCAGTTAGCCATCGCTGCCAATCCAAGCCATCACCACCGACCCAAGCACCATTGCCGACTGAAGCACTCTCCCACGACTTCTCTCAAATCTCCACCATTCATCCCATCACCCCTTCCATTGTCCACCATGTCATCAAGAAATGCGGTGGGGTCCGCCATGGCATCCCTTTCCTCCAAACCCTATCGTTCTTCAACTGGGCCATAGCCCACGATATTCTGGCCCAGTCCCCCAACCCTTACAACGAAATGATCAACCTCGTCAGAAAAGTTCGCCAATTCGACTTGGCTTGGCAAGTCATCGATTCAATGAAAGCCATCATGCATATCTTGTGTTTGTGTTGTGTTTAATTGAATGGAGGACTATGGAGGCGATTCTTGTGTTTGTGTTGCGGCTGATTTGGGGTTGTGTTTGTGTTTGGGGTTACTGGGT
Source organism: Quercus gilva (assembly GCA_023621385.1). NCBI lineage: Eukaryota > Viridiplantae > Streptophyta > Magnoliopsida > Fagales > Fagaceae > Quercus > Quercus gilva. Next base: position 16,151,485 of record CM042484.1, on the reverse strand, counting down.
GTTTGGGGTTGCTGGGTGTTTGTGGTGGCGGTGGTGTCGGGGTGGTGGTGGTGGGGGCAGCGCCATGAGTGCTTGAAAATAGTGAAGAAAAAAAATAGATAAATGAATTGTTTAATGTAGTAAATATATTATTTTATTGTGTTGTTTATATTATTTCATTATGTTGAAAGCTAAAATAAAATTACTGATGTTGGATGATTTGTAAAGTGAGAAGGTAAAATAGATAAAGTAATTTTTGTAAAACCATATTTGAGCCATATTGCTAAATTTATGGCTCCACCAATGTGGATGCTCTCACAATATATAGGTGACTTGCAAGAATAGGTTTCACATGTTTTGGGTAGCGTGTGGCAACATGAAATTTCAATCTTAATCAGGGTTTTACACTGCATTTTGCATGAGATAGTCTTATTTATGAGTCTAAAAATTGGTTACAATTTGTGCCAAATAAGGAAGCTTAATTAATCAATCTTTCTCTGGTTCATTGCCATAAAGGGAATGACACCTTTTGTAAGGAAAATTATTAGGTACTCTCGGAGTACCATAAATGCGTACTCCTTCTTCTCACATAAATGGTGGGTCCCACTATGAATTTAATTAGTGGGACCCACCATTCATGTGAGAAGAGGGAGTACGCATTTATGGTACTCCGGGAGTACACAATAATTTTCTCCTTTTTTTGTAATTTCTGAATTGAACAATTCAAGAAATTAAACATTTAAAGTTGGTGGAGTCAATTGAATGGGACTTTGAATGTTAAACAAGTTTAGTTTTCCAGTAGGTAATGTGTGGCTTTCTACTATATATATATATATATATATATACACACACACTCAATTTTTTGCAAGACTACTATACTCGTAAAATTGGTAGAATATAAAAATGAAAATGTCAAACTGAAATTGATGATTTTTATTCAATATGTACTAGTACCACTAAGATAATTTTCTCTTTATTTATTGTTCAATATTTTTGTCATATATTGCTAAATATATTTATTGACTTTAATTTCCCACGAATATATTTTCAAAATTTTTATCTAGTGTTAAATGCTTTAAAGCCAAATAATATTTCTTAAAGAATACTCTCTTCTTTTCCTTCTTTTTTATTTTTTATTTTTTCTACTACCCATTAATCATTATAGGGTAAATTACAAAGTTGGTCATTATCCTTTACATTATACTTCAATCTGGTTTCTAACCTTTTAATTATGTCAATTTAGTCCTTAGCATTTTTAGTGATATGTCAATTTAGTCTTTGTCATTATTCTTTCGATAAAAAAAGCTTACATGTCAAAAGGAATAATAAAAAAATGATTTTTCATGCCACATCAACCGGCAATTATACCACGACATCAAATTATTTATGATAATAAAAAAAAAACCTCAAATTAAGATTTGCACACATGTGAGTTCAGTACCATCTCATTCTCACCAACGCTTTAAAATCTGTAGATATGCTTGGCTTTCATTTCTTAAATCTGCTCGTCATTCCGGTCAGTGAAATTAATTCACCATATATATCAAAGTTGTGCAACAAAAGGCGGATCTGGATTGGAATATAAAAGAGACTCTGAATCCAAAACAAAAACTATATTATCATGATTAATTTTCCCAAGGTTTTTTTTTTTTTTTTTTTTTTTTTTGGGATAATCTGCAAATACATTAAAACTAAGCAAAAGAACAAAAAGGGGAATCTCCCGTAGAAACTGCCTATAGAGCAAGGGAGTCAATACCGTACCGGAGGCTGTACCAGTTTGCCTAGCGGTACGGTATATTTCGGATACCGGTCAATACCGGTGTACCGTTTCGAGTTTACCGCTATTTTTTATATTTATAAATAAATATATATATATATATATATATATATATATGTATGTGTGTATATATATTATAATAAATATAAAAGTTTACCATAAAACATTTCCTCAATTTAAAACTAATTATTCATAATTTTAGACTTTAGTATCAATTAAAAGAAAAAAAAAAAAGCACACAATATAAAAAATAGAAAGCTTAAAAGTTACCATTGCATACTAAGAAAACAAATAATACTAATAAGTTAATGCAAATAAGTTACCATTCTACCTTAACAAAAATTCAAAAATTACAAAACTTAAAAAAAAACTTTTTTCTGTACCGGCCGATACGCCCGGGTACCGACTGGTATTGCCCGAAATTGGCCGGTATGGCCGGTACATGGCCGGTACGGCCGGTATTTAAACCGGTACGAAATGTTAATGTTTCGATACCGGTATGCAACTGGTACGGTATGTACCGGCCGGTACGGCCGGTACCGGTACGGTATCGACTTCCTTGCTACAGAGAGGGAGGGAGATTACCATGACAAAAACTAAAGGGGCGGGAAAGCTCAGCGCAAATCCTGCAGTTTCATGTGCTGCAATATTACACTTTCGCTAGACCCACCTAAAAACACAAGACTCGAAATGAGGAGCCAAACTATGAATGTTACTAATTATGGTGTTGCGAGACCAACTCAGAGTGAGGTCAGGTTATGACAAAGGGTTGAAACACAACTTTGCGTCTCCTTCGAAAATGACTGTGCTCCATCTTTCTTGAATAGCAAGCTATACTGCCTATAGAATTGCTTCGGCTTCTGCTTGAGATGGAGAGCAAAGATGATACTCCTTACCCTAGAAGGAAAGGGCCACTCCTAAGTGGTTTCTAGCAACTACAGCCAAAGTTGAATTGGTGTTACTTAGAGCAGCATCAATGTGAATCTTGATCCAACCTTTAAGAGGGGGGGGGGGGGGGGGGAAGTCCAGACATCTAAGGATGGTTCCAATAAGGGACAAATGCTTGGAGAGTACACCTTGGAGGCTTCTAGGAATCTGGTCCACACATTACTCATGGCTTTAGACAAATCAACTCTGTCCCCTTGGAAGAGAAGGAGGTTCCTAGTCTCCAAAATCTCGTCAATGATCAAGGCCATGTTTAGCGGAATAGTCCATTGCTAATCTGTGGGGATGGGAGCCTTTGGTGGGTTCGTGATCAACTTGATGATGTCTTCATTTGAGGTCAGAGACGAAGAATCAATTCTAAAGCCCCAACCAACAGTTGTCCACAGTGCTTTGGCAAAAGGGCATTGGAAGAACAAATAAGTATATGTTTCCTCATCTGAATTGCATAAGCTACAGGTTGTGTCAGCTTGTTGAATTCTGCGCTGAAGGTTTACCTTTGTAGGAATGGCATTGGCACTGATCCTCCATAAGAGCATTTTGAGGTGCCTAAGGAGTGTAGCTTCCCATAAATCTTTCCAGTGGGGTTAAGAATGATTGTTGCTGCTAGGATTGTGAAAGGCAACCTTATGGACAGACTTAACTGAGAAATTTCCTTTAGTATTGGGAAGCCATATAAGTTTATCTTGGCTAGGGGTGATTCGGATGGGGATAGTGAGGATTGAAAGTGCAAAATCTGAAGAAAAAATCTCATTGATCAAATTCGTATCCCAAGTTTTCAAAGATGAATCGAAGAGGTGATGGGCTTTGAAGGGGAGCTCTGAGTATACTTCAATCCTTGGCTGAGGTTTGAATCCTTCAATCCATGGAATCCACAAATCCTCCCACACATTGATTGATTTGCCATCGCCTAAAAGATAACACGCTCCTTTTACAATTTAATTTTTGGCATCCTCAATCGCTCTCTATGTAGGGGATGCTATTTTCTTTGGTTTTGCTCTAAGCCAGTCGTCTTTGACTTTGAATTTAGTGCGAAGCACTTCCATACAGATGCTTTGGTTTCCTGAGGCCACCATCCATGCTAGCTTTACAAGGAGAACAGCATTAACTTCTTTAGTTTTTTTGGAACCCAAACCACCTGCGGATTTGGGGTGATAGAACTTGTCCCATTACTTCTAGGCAATGAATTTACCCTCCTTCTCCTTAGGCTTCCACCAAAATCTTCTGCTCCTCCAACTTGAAAGCTTCGACTCCAACTTTTCCTACAGAAATTTGAAGTCTTTGGATGGTGATCTGGACATGAACAAAGGTGCTCCAAGTTAAACTGTATCATTTTTGAGGGATTTCATTTGGAGAAGTCGTTTTATAGTTCTTTTGCAGTTTGCAGTGGTGTGCTTCGAGAAAAAGATCCCTGATTTAGTTCTGTTTAAACTCTAACCAGACCAAACACAATACTTCTTAAGACAAGAGGCTAATATCTCAGCATCCTTCCTTGTTGGAGAAAAGCACGATGTCATCAGCGTACATGACGTGTGTTAGTGCTGGCCCTCTTACACTTGCTTTAGTGCTATTAAGGTTGCCTAAGCTCAGCTCCCTATCTAGCATTCTTGATAAAACCTCCTACCCTAGTATGAACAAATAGGATGAAAGATGATTACCTTGTCTTAGGCCTGTACTAGGTTTGAATTGATTTGACTTACCTCCATTAACCAACACCTCAAAGGGTACAAATGATATACATGTTAGGATCCATTTAATGAAAATGGGGTTGAACCCAAGATTAGAGAGCACAGCTTGGATAAATTTCCTATTGAATCTATCATATACTTTTTGGAGATCAAGCTTTAAGGCCATGAATCCCGATTTTACCTTCCTTACCTTGAAGCTATGCAGTAGCTCGTGCATCACCACTTGGTTTTCTGCAATCCACCTCCCTGGGATGAATGCTGATTGACATGGGGAGATGATCCTATGCAAGAGAGGTCGTAGCTTTGCAACTAGCAGCTTATAGATGATCTTGTAGACCACGTTGCAGAGGCTTATAAGCCGAAAGTTGTTAACCATGGTAGGGTTGGAGGTTTTTGGGATTAGCACGATGAGGTAATCTTTAGGTAACCTTCCATCAACATTAGCACGTTGCTGATGGGGCAGCTGCACACGCTTGCCCCATTAGAAGCAGACGCACCGCATATCAACAGCCCATGCACACCCTGCAGCACCTCACCATGCAACAACACACGCATGCCTCATCAGCACCACACGCACTCCCCATCAGCACCCCACACACATATACACCTACACACTCCTAACATTAGATCATGTTTGTAACTAGTTCACTAGATTGGAATATTATGAATTCTATTTTTTGCATTTCTTATGGTTGCTTAACTCTATGGATAGGTAAAAACACCACTTCCAACCCCGAGGCAAAAAAGGCTAGAGCGTTATAGTATAATCCAAAGTGGACAATGACTTTTTGTAACCTTTTTGTGGAACATATTGAAGCCGAGAATAGAACAAACAATGATGCCTTTAGTAACAAAGATTGGACCAATTTGGTGACCAAGTTTTGTGATGAGACCAGTCTAAACTATGATAAGGACCAATTAAAAAGTAGGTGAGATGTATTAAAAGATGATTGGAGAGTGTGGGAAAAATTGAGGAATCTTGACACAGGTTTAGGTTAGGATGCAGTGAAGGGAACGATTGCTGCTAGTGATGATTGGTGAGACTGGAAGTTGAAAGTGAGTTGAGTATTTTATTAATATGCAGTTAGTTGGAGATTGTGTAGGAATTACCCAAAGCTACAAAATTTCAAGAGAAAGGTCCATAGAATCTAGAACAACTTGATAGAATGTTTAGGGATGTTGCAGCAACTAGAGTAACTGCATGGACCCCTTCTTCAAATACACTCTCTCCAACAATGCCACGAGAGCGTGCTAGTGATTCATCTGGTGAATCAATGTCACAGGAGCTCCGAATTTAAGGATAATCAATGTGACATGAGTTTAGACATTGATAGTTTGCAGCAAGGACATACTAGTCAATCACATAGTTCAGGACAAAAGCGAACTAGTGAATCAGTACCCTCACAGAAGAAAAAGAAGAAGATAGAAGAAGTTGCAGTGTTGGATGATCGTATTAGTCAATTAATAAATGTATGTCAGAATAAGTCTGAAGGTACTTCTCAAGAGTCACCAAGTTCAATTGATAATGTCATAGAAATTGTGAGAGCACTTCCTGGAGTGGAAAGTACGTTTGTGGTACAAGCTTACTATATCTTACTGAAAAGGTCACGTAGGGAGATGTTCCTAACTTTCAAGGAGCCAGAGTCACAGCTGGAGTGGCTACAAGGAATGATTTTTAACCAAAAGAAGTGACCAACCTTATGTGGTACTCTGTATTAGCTTAGGACTAATATTAACTTTATGTTGAATTAGCTTAGGATTAATATTAGTTTTATGTTGTATTAGCTATGTTGTATTAACTTTAAACTAAGTTATGTGATATTTAGTATTAGCTTTGGGCTAATATGTGTAATGTAAACACATTTGAAATTTTCATTACAATGTTATGTACTTGATGTTCTGAATTGTCTTGGTATACAACATGTTTCCAGTCAAGTGGTTGCCTTTTGTTACTTTGTGGATTATTATGTTGATTTATATTAAAGTAGTATTAGCAATGGTTGATTATTTGTTACTTTGTTGTGTAGCCTAAACCAATATGGATGATTATAATGGTACTCATGACAATGGCCATTTTATGGAACTATTAATGGATGGGGATGACAGAAATTACTGTGATGATCATGATGGTGGTGATTATAACAATGCTGATAATAATAATGATGGTGATAACAATGATGATGATGATGGTGAGAGTAGTGACAGTGATGATGACAGTGACAGTGATTTTGATGATGATGATAGTAACGACAATTCTGATGAGGAGTTTTACCAGCTTGTGGCAGTTACCTGTGAAGCAATTGTGACATATTTCAATAAGTATATTAATAAGACTCCTTGTTATGATTCTGAACAAACAGGATGGGCTTGGGTGAGACGTTGTATGGAAGGTAATGAGAAATTATGTTACAACATGTTTAGAATGAAAAATGAGGTGTTTCATAATTTGTGTCAAGTTTTACAACATGACTATGGACTTCAACATTCAAGGGATATAAGGTTAGAAGAGTCAGTGGCAATTTGTTTACTGATACTTGGTCATGGAACATGTAATCGAATGGTTTAAGAAACATTTCAGCATTCGGGTAAAGCCATAAGTAGACATTTTGAGAAGATGATCACTCTGTTGGGTGCTCGCTTTGCAGCTGCATATGTAAAGCCTTCAAATCCAACTTTTAGTGAAGTTCCAACCCAAATACAAGACCATCCAATTTATTGGCCACATTTCAAAGTATGTATACTATTGTATATTTGAATAAATGCTATTGTCTATAAGATAATACAATACATGTGGAACTGAAAACTATTAATGTTTTTATTAGGATTGCATCGGTGCAATTGATGGCACACATGTGATAGCGGTTGTACCTATTGAAAAGTCCATTCCGTACTTTGGAAGAAAGGGATATCCAACCCAAAATGTGATGGCTGGATGTGACTTTGATATGTTATTCACATTTGTTTTGCCTGGATGGGAAGGTGCAGCACACGACACCTCCATTTTTCTTGATACTATTCGTAAACAAAGTAGCAACTTTCCGCACCACCACCAGGTTTGTAATTGGTTAATCAATTGTTCATTATAATGACATATTGTGTGTGTGTTAATACAATTGAATTTTTTTTTCTAGGGAAATATTATGTAGTTGATTCTAGATACCCCATGATGAAAGGCTATTTGGCACCATACAAGGGGATGTCTTACCATCTTCAGGAATTTCGAAGGAGAGGTGGAAGCCCTAAAACTAGACATGAAAATTTTAATCATGCTCACTCATCTCTTCGATGTGTGATTGAGCACACTTTTGGTGTGTGGAAGAATAATGGAGAATTATCAGAAACATGCCATCTTTTCCATTCCATATCCAAATACTTATTGTATTTGCTACTATGCCTCTTCATAATTTTGTTAGACTAAATGATAGGGATGATAGGGGCTTCATAAATACCAATTGAGATTCAATTTCTAGAAGAGAACATAATAGTGAAGCAGGTAGCAGTTATGAGCGGAACTCAAGATCTTTAACAAAACCTGCGATGGTGGTTCTTTGTGATTCTATTGCTAATTCCATTTGAGGGGATAATAATTAGTAGTTGTCTTTTTTTTTATTTTTATTTTATAATATCATGTAATACAATTTAAACTTGGGTTATTGGTATGTATTTTATCATCTTTTTACATTTTTATGTTGTACAATTTAAACTTAGGTTATTGGTATGTATTTTATATCTTTTTACATTTTTATGTAGTATAATTTAAACTTGGATTATTGGTGTTTATTTTATCATCTTTTTACATTTTCATTTTGTGCTTCATGATAATGAAAATTATTTAGATTTAATTAATATTGATAAGAAGTCATTAATGGTAATAACAAATAATTATGACAGTAAAAAAGAAAAATTGCCCAAACATTATTAAAATAATACCAATAATATATATTTATTATTATTATTATTTTTTAGTAAGTATATGAAGTAGTTGATTAAAGTATGAAATAAACTCCTATATATATACATTATCCTTTTTGGTAATTTATCCCTCAAACTGTCACTTTTATAAGTGCTAGCCAAATACTTAGTTTTTTCAAAAAGTACTTTTTAACAGTTTTCACCAAACACTCAGTTTTTTGAAAAAACATTTTTTCATTATACACTTGTTGAAAACTCCACTTTTTCAAAAAGTGCTTTTTCAGAAAGCTAAACCACTCACCCTTTGCCTTATCCATTTCTAAAGAAATTGAATCTTATGCTCAAGCCATCTTAGATCCTAGATGGCAGGCTTCCTTAAAGGCTGAGATTAATGCTCTTCAGGCAAACAATACTTGGGTTATGTGTGAGCTTCCTCTTGGTAAAGTTCCTATAGAGTGTAAATGGGTTTACAAAGTGAAATTAAAGGTTGATGGCTCTGTGGAAAGGTATAAGGCACGCTTGGTGGCTAAGGGGTACACTCAGATTGAAAGTATTGACTTTTATGAGACCTTTTCTCCTATGGTTAAATTTGTGATAGTTAGAACCTTGCTGGCCTTCGCTACTGTCTATGGTTGGCATTTGACACAACTTGATGTCAACATTGCTTTTTTGCATGGTGATTTCCATAAGGAATTTTACATGGTTCCTCCTCCTGAATTTGGCAGCAAAGGGGAGGTTTGCAGACTTGTTAAATCTCTCTATGGCCTTAAACAAGCTAGCAAGCAGTGGTTTGCCAAGCTATCCTCTACAATTGTGGATCATGGATTTGTCCAATCTAAATCAGATTATTCTGTCTTCACCAGAGTTAAAGGTGGTTCTATCATCATTATTCTAGTCTATGTTGATGAAATATTAATTGCAAGCAATGATGTGGATGCAGTGAACTCCTTTAAGCAATTTCTAGACAACAAGTACAAGCTTAAGGACTTTGGAACTTTGAAATACTTCCTAGGCCTTGAGGCAGCTAGAACTACAAAAGGGTTGCCCTTGTGTCAAAGAAAATATACTTTGGACCTTCTTGCTGATACAAGAGTGTTGGCTAGTAAACCAACAAGTATACCTATGGAGCAATCTGCCACGTTTAGTAGCTCTATTGGTGATCCAGTTTTAGATCCCTCACAGTACAAAATGTTAATTGGCAAGCTTCTCTACTTGACCTTGACAAAACCTGACATATGCTACTCAGTGCATAAGTTGAGTTAATTTATGAACTCTCCTAAGGTGCCTCACCTACAAGCAGCATATAGAATACTCAAATATTTGAAAAAGACACCAAGACAAGGCTTATTTCTTTCTGTAGAATTAGATTTATGCTTGAAATCCTATTGTGATGTTGATTGGGCAGCTTGCCATGACACTGGAAGATCCATTTCAAGCTTTTGTGTTTTTCTAGGAGATTCCTTGATTTTCTGGAAGTGAAAAAAGTAGCAAGTTGTTTCAAGATCATCAGCTAAATTTGAATATAGGGTTATGGCCACAGTGACTAGTGAGATTGTTTGGCTCATTGCCTTGCTCAAGACTTTTGGGAGTAAAGCAGCTTTGTACATTGTTGCAAATCCAATATACCATGAAAGAACATTAGGGAGAAAATTCAAAATGGTATGATCAAGACTTTCCACATTCTAGCAAGACATCCAATAGCAGATTTCTTTACTAAAGCTCTTGGGCAAAAACAGTTCTTTCATCTACTTTCCAAGATGAACTTGATTAATTATACAGTTCAGCTTGAGGGGGAGTGTTAAACTGTGATAAAGAATGATGAAGGAAGAACTACTTAAACTACAAGTAGTTTAGGATAATTGTATATAAACGACATGTAGTTTTGTATGTAAATAGTTAGTTAGAAATCTGTTTGACAGTTGTCATCTTTGTATTGGTTAGCTAGGAGTTAGTTATTTTTCTGTTTTGGTTTCCCACTTCTCTGCTTCTCATATATAAAGGACAGAGCTATTAGATATTTAATACATGAGAATCATTCATACAATTTCTCTCACTTGCTCTCTCTCAATTCTCTCTTTTTGTGATTCCCAATCTCCATTGTTGGAGCTTGACCTTGATTGCAAGATTTCAACAGTAGGTTCAAATTTAAACCAATAACAACTAACCACTTATGATTTGTTATAAAAATATTGTGGACGTAACACTTCTCATATATAAATAAATTGGGCTACATGGGCTGAATCTCATCACATGGATCACATATGTAGCATAATTAGAAAACGGTTCTCTATCTCTCTCTATCATATATAATGGAATTGTCCCCCTCGATTATGAAGCAATGCATTGCTGACCCACCAAGAATCGTATATTGATTTTGTGTATTAAAAAGAGGAAAAAAAAAATGTCACCACACATTATGTTTGTGGTGCGCTACAACCGTGCTCTCAAATTATCACGCGGTGACCCTTTTAATTTGTACAATATGGTGGTAGCTTCCTAATATGATCAATCATTTATAATTAATAAAATCATATACTTTTTGTGGTGGCTGTATCGTGGGGCTTGGTAATTCACCGTAAAAAGTTAGGTATTGCGCAGTCTTTATTAATAAAGTTGTGAAAAAAGAGAGAAAAAAAAGAAAGAAGAAAAGCAAAGCTTATTACTTTAAAACTCAAAAGGAAGTGTCAAAAGGAAGTGGGAGTTCACTACTTTTTTGCATGAAATACAAAGTATCTTAGCTACTTTGTTTTTTAAGTCGGTGCCTGTCAAAATCAACTTAAAATATATATTGCTTTGTCCTATTGCCCATCCCTCTAAGAAATCCAATTTAATTTATTTGGCTCAAACATCATTTGCCCCTTCTTGCCCAGACACCCTTCCATGCATTCTTTTATATATGATGCATAAGCCATTTGGGCAAAATACTTTTGCTTTTAGAAAGAAAAAAATAAAGCTTTGCATTACTTTGTTGGTTTTGCTATGCTTTTTTGGCGGCTGCCATAGACAATAGTCTACAGTGGAACCAAACTGATCCAACTTTCGCAGACTGTGACTTTGTCATTGGGTCTCAATTTAAAATTAAGGAAAATTAAATCCTCCATAGGGAAAATAGTGATTTTTTTTTCCTTCTTCGTAAATTTACTTTTCTGTTATTAATTTAGTTAAACGGATTGAGTTGTAACATTTGTTTGTCTGGTCTACCGACTCCAGCTTTAAGGCTAATTCAATTTTGGTCGTTTGAAAATTTTATTGTATTTATCAAATGGAGTTTCACATTGTTTATTTTAATGAAAACATGATATATTTAGAAAAAAAAGAGATTTTAATAAAACTTTTATGTAATATCACAATGTAAATATATTGGATTTTAAAATAAAATAAATAAATTAAAGACGTTGAGCCAATAAAATCCTATATAATAATACATCAGGTGGATGATCCTTTAATAGAACTAAATGATATCCTGTGCGATGTGCAAACTATTTTACAATTTCATTTGAAATTATTTTTACGTATATTAAAACCTAAATATATAATGGCGGCTCCAGAAATTTTGTTTAGAAGGGTCTTTAAAAAACTTAAATGAAAATTTTTTTAATAAAAAGAGAATTTGAATATATCGAGTTATCGACAAAAAAAAAGTTTTACAATTTCCTTCTACAAGTTTTTAAATTTTGAATGGTTACATGATAGTTTATTATGAGTATTTATTGCCATTGTGGGTAGCTATGACTATTTTATTTTGTTAAGTTTGTCTAACATTTTTACTTTTATGCAATTGTTATTATTTATTTGTCTTTATTTTTATAAAAATATTTTAAACTAAATAAATAAACTCAACTCATTGGCTTTTTATTAATTATTGACACATACTATCATACTCATTCATACATAAATAACACACTACATGTCTGCTTAACCAATCAAATATTTGAACAATCACTAACTTTACAGTTTTTATGACTTTATAACAAAAAGTTATTATAATATGATAACAATACACACACATGCAACAAACCCTCTTTATTCCCTAGTTATTAAATTATATAAAGTTATTATATTTAAGATCCCAAAATTTCTGGATTGTAAGCCCATTGAACCCAGAACAATGAATTTGTAGAGAGTGGGTAAAAAAGCTGGGTTGGTTATGGACTTAGCAACGATTTACTTTGGTGAATTAGGATGAATTGAAATAAAAAAACACTTAAACACTGGGTAATACTCAAATCCGAAGAGGCTTGTTATTCACGTAATGGTGGGTACAATTCTCTCAGTTCTCTTCCCTCTCTCTCTCCAATTTTTTCTCTCCCTCATTTAGAGGCCTTTTTCATTTATATATTCTTCTTCTTCCTCATCTTCACCGTACACCTGTTCTTCATCTAAGCATTCACTTGAGTACATGTCACGTCAGACGTCTGCTTTAGTTTGCTGTGAGTGGTAGTAGCTGAGGTTGCACTGTTCAGGGGTCTTCTCTACATAAATGCAGCCAGGAAAGTAGCTGCAGTGCATTAAATGCGGTGGTAGAAACTTTTCCTTTTAGATATTTCTCTATTCTTATCATCTCTAGGCATGCCCAGAGCTTGTCCTTATCGTGGAGATAGTTGGGAAGGTCACACAAGCCTTCAATATATTTGCTTGATCAAGTTCCCTTGTGATCTAAGAAGAGGGACCTCTTCGGACCAATATGGTTGTCTTCGGACTTTTCCTCTCATTCATTTCCGAGTGCGTTTCCCCCCATGGACTCATCCCTAATCCCTTTTTTCTCTTCAAACACATAGTGATATTCGAATTGGGCCTCAGGCCCAATACGTAACGTTGGGTTTTTACACCCACAATAGCCCCTCAAAATTTTAATTTTTCCCTCGCATCTGAGGAGAAAAAATAGGATTTTGATTTGCTGCGAAATAAAAACTTTAAAATCCCTAAACATCTGAATCCACACGTGTATGTGCATAGATTTAGGCGCTTCATCATTGCCGCTGTCGTTGCAGCGTTTCCAAGGTGCTATTAATTGCTCCAGGCAGCGTCTTGTCCCTGGCATCCAACGGTGGGCTATTGATCCAACGGACGTGATTTTTTCTCCAAATTTGGGCGGGATAACTCCCACCATTTCATCTATCCTTGTATAAAGCCCAAAAAGGGGGTTATTCTCTCCTTTACTTTAGAGATTTTCAGATCCTCAGCGAACTCAAGCATTCACGCCCACCAAGCCCTTTCTGTCATCAACTCCAGCTTTCCCCAGAATTTGTTACAATCTCTCCACAAGCCTGAAGATCATTCTTTGATTTAGTTCCGCGTAAGTTCCTTACTCAAGCCTTTCATCTTCTCTTTGGCCAACCTCTTCGGCCCTTGAGTAGTCACTCCTCAGTCACTGTATTTAACGTTTTCCCCTCTATTCTAACTGAAATGGGTAGATTTCGATATCTAGTGAATAGTCCCTCCCAGATGGAGAAATTTAGGGCAACGTATCGCATACCACAGGACGTGGGCTTGAGATATTGCCCTCTAGAAGAGTTAATAACAGATCGAGAAGTGGGCGAAGTTATAATCCCCATCATCGCCTTCTTAGAGGGAGGAATGACCATCCTTGTGGGTCTCGTTACCAGAGACTATCTCCGAAACCATAGGCTTAGACTTGAACAATGCGTGCCTAACATGTTTAGAATTTTAGGAGCAGTTGATGATCTGAATCGTTATCTAGGATTGGGACTCACCTGGCTCGATGTGGTACACATGTACGAATGTCCTACCAAAAAAGGATCGGGATACTATCTTAAATCCCGACCTGACATTGTCAGGCTCGTCTCTTGTCTTCCCAAATCTAACAAAGGGATGAAAGATGACTATCTAATCGTCTCGAGCGCGTGGCATGACGGACTTCATTACCCAACCCAACCAGGAGAGCTAGGTGGGACATCCTAGATTTAGGTTTCCTAATAATAGATTAAGGGTTTTGCTTTTAATGATTCGGCCTTCTCTTTCTATCATGTTTCAAGTTTTCTGACTAAATTTTATTGTGATGTTAACAGATAGAGATCACGTTGCTCCTCGGCTAAGCCTTACAAACACTGTAGCGCTCAACTTCCTTCTTCGGTCAGAGATTTTCGCAAGTGAAGACGGTCAACTAAGGGCCGTGCACCTTATCCTCGAATATATCCCAAAATCATCTGATTTTCAGCCAGTCGGCAACGCGATAACACTTGGGGATCGCCGCATCAACCGTATCGACGTTGCTGGGAAAGATTTTTTGGCGCCCTTTGATCTTGCTCTTGTGCCACACCCAAACCCACAGGGCATACCATTACTCATTTAACCCATTCAGCAGGCTCCTCCAGAACCGGCAGCAAAAGGTGAAAGAGTTGCTTCTTCAACCCTTTCACTTGATGAGCAGATTGATAAGTTCAGGTTTGAAGGGGAAGCTTCAGAGGAGGTTCAGATTTTGAACGCCGAAGAGGGGATCGATAGGCAATCTAGTGTTCTCCCAAAGAGAATAAACGTACCAGACGATTCTTCCGAGGAAGATATGGAGAGCCTAAAAGATCTGATGAAGAACAGAGGAAAGAAATCTGTGACCAAAGAAGTTGGCACATCTCAGCCAACAGTCACTCTTCCTCCTCCACCTCCTCAGGCTCTTTCGGATCTCGGCCTAAAGCTGTTGTTGGATCTGAAAAAGAAAAAGACTGTTCCTGATACTGAAGAAAAAGAAGTGGCGCCTTCGAAGGGACCCAAGCAACAGAAAGTGGCCCACGAGACACGGAACAGAAGGGTTTCGTCTACTGAGAGTCGAGATGACCCTTTGGCAGCAGACGTACGCCGAGAAGTTCGGACATGGTCCCCTAAGCTGGCACTGGATGGTGCTGCTATCCTATGGGATGCTTCCCTCAGAAATTATGGCGGAGGGAAAGCTGGTCATATTGCAGAGGCATTGGAGCAGCCTCTGCTCCTTCCGAAGGACATGGAGTCATACAGGCATTTTAGACAGCAAGAACTCTTTCGATCCCTTAAAAGGGATTTAGCTATGGTAAGTGAATTGACCCATCTTCTCAACTTTAAGATGTTGGTTTTCTGCATTCACTACTTTTCTTTGCCTTACATTAAAAATTTTTATTCTGTCATGCAGATCACTCAGCAAGTTTACGTGGCCGAGGAGTGGAACAAGAAAGCCCATGTTGAAGCCCAAGTGGAGGCCCGTTCTCGGTCTAAGGCTAAAAAGTCATTGGGCAACCTGAAGGATAAGTGCGCCCATATGTCCGAGCAGCTGAACGAGAAGACCAAAGAGAAAAAGAGTCTCGAAGCAGGCCTTAAGAATGCTAAGAGGCAGGCCAAAGACCAACGCCAACAGCTGTACACAACTGAAATTAACCTGGAAACAGAAAGAGTGCTGGTGAAGGGTCTTCGAACCGAGCTTGATAAAGCCAGGGAGTCAGCCAAGTTGGCCAAAGAGGATGCTCAATTGGCCAAGGAGGCGCTTAAGGCTGAAAAACAGGCTGCCTACACGCTGGGGGTAAAAGAGACCCAAATAAAGCTGATTGAGGAGTTTGCGAAGGTCTGCAGGGAGTATTGCGATGTAACGTGGGGCAAAGGCCTTGATGCAGCTGGAGTCCCCCCAGAATCTGCCCTGAGGCAGCCTGGGAGTGTTTACTACCATCCTGACATCTGTGAACTCCTAGAAGCCTCAAATCCCCCAGATGCCAACCAGAACCTTCCAGCTCCTACTGAGGCAACTCAGGCATCTGACCAAATTGGTGGTGTGGGCAAGCCATCTGGGAATGTACAAGGATCAGACGCTGCTGCTACTCAGCTTGGCCAGATTACTGACCCAGCACCTCAAAAGAAGGCCTAGATGTTCAGGAGTTTTATTAGTATATATTTTTTATTTTTTTTTGTTTTTTTTTACTTGTATTAGCTAGGCCCCTTTTTTTGTTTCGTGACTGTAAGTTATTTTCCTTTGATCAATGAAATAGTTTCCTTTTTACCTTTAATGCCCTCACAGTACATATCAAGATGCATTATTACTATAAATAACAATAGCTTGCAAACCTAACCACCATATCACGCTGATTATGTAAATAATCTAAGTCAATACTTGAGAGAGCTGTTCGTATGAGAATTACTAATAAAATGATTTTGATTTAAGTATGGCTAGGAAGGCCTTGTGATAACAACAACTGCATTGGTGTGTTAACTAGCTGAGACAACCTGGTCCGAGGACTATAGGCATGATTGAATTTAAGTTTAAACACTTAGAAAAATTGTAAACGAGTGTTAACTAACCCAAACCATCTTGTCCGAGGACTACAGGCATGATTGAATTTAAATTTAAACACTTAGGAGAATTGTAAACAGGTGTTAACTAACCCAAATCATCTGGTCCGAAGACTACAGGCATGATTGAATTTAAATTTAAACACTTAGGAGAATTGTAAACAAGTGTTAACTAACCCAAACCATCTTGTCCGAGGACTACAGGCATGATTGAATTTAAGTTTAAACACTTACGAGAATTGTAAACAGGTGTTAACTAACCCAAATCATCTAGTCCGAAGACTATAGGCATGATTGTATTTAAGTTTAAACACTTAGGAGAATTGTAAACGAGTGTTAACTAACCCAAATCATCTGGTCCGAGGACTACAGGCATGATTGAATTTAAGTTTAAACACTTAGGAAAATTGTAAACGAGTGTTCGCTAACCCAAATCATCTGGTTCGAGAACCACAGGCATGATTGAATTTAAGTTTAAACACTTAGGAAAATTGTAAACGAGTGTTAACTAACCCAAATCATCTGGTCCGAGGACTACAGGCATGATTGAATTTAAGTTTAAATACTTAGGAAAATTATAAACGAGTGTTAACTAATCCAAACCATCTGGTTCGAGGACTACAGGCATGATTGAATTTAAGTTTAAACACTTAGGAGAATTGTAAACGAGTGTTAACTAACCCAAATCATCTGGTCCGAGAACTACAGGCATGATTGAATTTTAGTTTAAACACTTAGGAAAATTGTAAACGAGTGTTTGCTAACCCAAATCATCTGGTTCGAGGACTTCAAGCATGATTGAATTTAAGTTTAAACACTTAGGAAAATTGTAAGTGTTAACTAACCCAAATCATCTGGTCCGAGGACTACAGACATAATTGAATTTAAGTTTAAACACTTAGAAAAATTGTAAACGAGTGTTAACTAAACCAAATCATCCGATCCGAGGACTACAAGCATGATTGAATTTAAGTTTAAACACTTAAGAGAATTGCAAACGAGTGTTAACTAACCCAAATTATCTGGTCCGAGGACTACAAGCATGATTGAATTTAAGTTTAAACACTTAGGAAAATTGTAAATGAGTGTTAACTAACCCAAATCATCTGGTCCGAGAACTACAGGCATGATTGAATTTAAGTTTAAACACTTAAGAGAATTTGTTAGCATAACAAAATGGCATATTGATTGAGGGAAAGATTCATTTAATAATAATAACTTTTGAGGTTATTTACATTCCATGGCCAGGGTATTATATGATTATTTAGATCTTCTAAGAAATACGCTCCAATACCAGCTCTAGAAGTGATACGATATGGTCCTTCCCAGTTTGGTCCCAGTTTTTCCCAAGCTGGATTCTTTGCAATACCCATAACCTTCCTCAGCACCAAATCACCAGGTTCTAAAGGTCTCAACTTTACGTTGGCGTCGTAGCCTTGCTTGAGCTTTTGCTGGTAATGTGCCAGTTGGACCATTGTATTTTCTCTCCTTTCTTCAATTAGATCCAAACTCTTCTCTAGTTGCTCATCGTTACCCGTCGGACTGAACGAACTAGTCCTGTATGTTGGAAACCCAGTCTTTAAAGGTATAACAGCTTCAGCCCCATAGGTCATTGAAAAGGGGATTTCTCCAGTAGACTTGCGAGGCGTAGTTTTGTATGCCCAAAGTACATGGGGCAATTCTTCCACCCATCTACCCTTCACATCGTCTAACCTTTTCTTTAATCCATTAACTATGACTTTGTTAACAGCTTCCGCTTGCCCATTTCCCTGGGGATAAGCAAGGGTGGAGTATCTGTTTATGATTCCCAGTTCGCCACATAGCTCCTGAATGTCTTGCTATCAAATTGAAGACCGTTGTCCGAGATGATGGTATGAGGGATCCCAAACCGAGTGACAATGTTTTTCCAGATAAATTTCTTTACATCTACATCCCTGATGTTTGCCAGAGGTTTAGCCTCGACCCATTTGGTGAAGTAGTCTGTGCCGACCAGAAGGTACTTCTTATTTCCTGCGGCCTTAGGGAATGGGCCAACGATATCCAATTCCCATTGAGCGAAAGGCCATGGGCTGGATAGTGGATTAAGGGTGCCACCTGGTTGATGTATGTTCAGCGCAAATTGTTGGCATTGGTCGCATTTTTTAACATATTCACGGGCCTCTTTTTGCATATTTGGCCACCAGTAGCCTTGAGTAATGGCTTGATGAGCTAAAGATTTACCTCCAGTATGGCTTCCACAGATCCCTTCATGCAATTCCTCTAGTAGTAACTCGGCCGCTTCAGGGTGCATGCACAATAAGTATGGTCTTGAATAGGAGCGTTTATACAGTTTCTGGTCCTTGGATAGCCAGAATCAATAGCCTTCCTCTGTACTTTGTCAGCTTCCCCTTTTTCGTCGGGTAAGATATCGTTTTTCAAGAACTTAATTATAGGATCCATCCAGCTAAGCTCGGCCCTGATATGATGAACTTGGACTGCATCTCTTCTTAACTCCGTAGGTCTATGCAAGTCTTCAATGAGGATAACTCTTGGCAACTCTTGCGCCGAGGAGGTAGTGAGCGTGGCCAAAGAATCTGCATGTGTATTACCACTTTTGAGGATGTCCAGCAGGTTAAAAGACTCAAACTCCGACTGTAGGGATTTAACTCGACTCAAGTATCCCTGCATTCTTTCGTCCTTTGCCTCAAACTCACCTTGCACTTGACCAACGACTAATTTTGAGTCCAAGAACGCCTCAACTGACTTTCCTCCCATTCTTCGTACCATTGTCATTCTCATCAATAGAGCCTCATACTCTGTCTCATTATTCGTTGCCAAGAAGTCCAGTCTTAACGCCTTTTCAATGATGATTCTCTCTGGGGATATCAGCACTAGCTCCACTCCTAAGCCTCTCTGATTCGATTCTATGTACACCTCTTAGGGTAAAGGGATTTGTCGAGAAATCATACCAACAGATTTTCCATCCAAGTCTAGTGTTGGTGTTACTTCTTCTAAGTGGGGCTCTGCGAATTCGGCCACCAAGTCTGCAAGGATTTGGCCCTTAATTGATGTGTGAGGCATGTTTTTGATATCAAAAGCCCCTAGGATCGTGCCCCATTTGGCAATCCTTCCAGTGTAGTCAGTGCTTTGGAGTATGGCCTTGAGTAGGAGCTGGGTGAGAACAATAACTGTGTGGGCTTGGAAATAATGAGGCAGCTTCCGCGTTCCAAGCACCACAGTCAGGATAGCCTTCTCTAGTGGCAAATAACGGATCTCAGCTTCATGCAGTGACTTATTTACGTAATAAACTGGCTTTTACACGCCACAATCGGTTCGTATTAGCACTAAACTTACGGCATTAGGAGCTACAGCAATGTAGGCAAACAAGACTTCATCTGGTTCAGGACTGGACATGATTGAAGGCCGAGCTAGGTAGTCCTTAAGTTGCTGAAAAGCCACAGCACACTCTTCAGTCCACTCAAATCCCTTCCGTTTGTTGATCAACGAGAAAACAGGTCTACACCTATCGGTTGATCGGGAAATGAACCTATTAAGGGCAACAGTCATTCCGGTCAGTTTCTAAATCTCCTTGGGGTTCTGAGGAGCTAGCAAGTTGTTGATGGCCTTTATCTGATCAGGGTTAACTTCAATTCCCCTGTGAGTCACCATGTATCCCAAAAACTTGCATGACCCCACACTAAATGAACACTTGGATGCGTTTAAACGCAATCTGTGTCCCCTGAGGATTTCAAAAATATCCCTGAGATCCCCAATGTGCCTAGCTATAACCTTGGTCTTCACCACCATGTCCTCAATATAAACTTCCATACTTTTACCCAACTGAGGCTCAAACATTCTGGTCATCATTCTCTGATAAGTGGCCCCTGCGTTCTTCAGATTGAACGACATTGTGCAGACCAAAAACGAGGCTGCTGGGCCAAGATTCACTTGGGCTCACAATCTATTTGTGCAATGGGCTTGGATTTCCTACACTAGGTCGTCCTTGTGCTGAGACCAATTGAAGTCCTTTTTCCACTCTTTTTCTGTTGACCATATTTACTCTCTTTCTCCTCTCCCCTCAGTTTCAACAACCTTCTCCCTCCCACAAGCTCCTCGTATTTATAGCTAGATGTTAGTGGGATAGTGATGATTGCCTCTAGCGCTAGTGCGTTTAGAGGTCCAATGCTGTTAGCAATAAATGGGTGTTTAGGTGGGAGTGGTCTTGGAATTGATTCCCACTCTGGAATGCTCGGCAGCTGCATTTCTCGATCGAGGATTGCTCGGTCGTTAACTTCCCGGGCGTAGCCCCACTTCCCCCGAGGAGGATCCTTGGGGGACGATGCAAGTTCGAACAGCCCGCGCGGGTGGACAAGGTCAAAATACCATCCTCCGAGCATGCTATGAATGTAAGGCCCTAATGGGCCTGGATATTCCAACAGGCCCAGGGAGCTTTGGTGCCGTACATGCATTACTTTTTAGTGGTAATTCCCAATAAGGGTGATGAAAGCTGTTTTATTCTGGTCCTCCAAAGCCGATGGTATCTGATGATACCCTTGAAATGCGTCCAAGAAACTCATCTGAGGATGTCCAACGGTAGCATCAACCAGTTGGTCAATCTTTGGCATGGAAATGGATCCTTCGGACAAGCTCTATTCAGGTCAGTGAAATCCACGCACACTCGCCATTTTTCGCTTTTCTTCTTTACCACCACAGTGTTAGCCAGCCATTCAGGATAAAAAAAATTCCTTAATTGCTCCTGCTCGTTTGAGTTTCATCACTTCTTCCCTGACTGTAGCTGCGTGTTCTCTTGATGGACGTCGGAGCGGTTGCTTCTTAAGAACGATGGCGGGGTTAACATTCAGATGGTGGCAAATAAACTCTGGGTTTACTTCTGGGGCTTCTACGGAGTCCTATGCGAATACATCAATGTTGATTCTGAGAAACTCTATCAGCTCTTCCTTCTTTTGAGGAGGCAGCATGGATCCGACTTGAAAGAACTTCTCTGGGTCATCATCAATAACTATCTTTACCAAGCTTTCACCCTCAGCCTTCGGCTGAGACTTCGGTGTCCAGCACCGAAGGTTTTAACTGCTATAAGTTCCTCTCGTTGTGTGCTGAGGATTCAGCTTGAGGTTTGTGCTGGATCGCTGCCACTAAACATTGTCTGGCCGTAGATTGATCTCCTCGAATCTCCTTAACTTGCCCTTCGGACGGGTATTTGACCTTCTGATGAAGAGTGGAGAAAACGGCCCCGAGTGTATGAAGCCAAGGTCTAGCCACAATCGCAGTGTAGGGTGAGTACGCATCTACCACTATAAAATCTACCTCCACCGTCTCAGAGCCGGTTTGCACGGGTAGTCTGATCTGGCCTTTAGGGATGACCACCTTGCCATCAAAACTCACCAAGGGGGAGCTATAGGGCGTTAAGTCTTCAAGCGTTAAGTTCAGCCTCTTATAAAGGTCTGGGTACATTATTTCTGCGCCACTGCCCTGATCTACCATTACTCTCTTCACGTCATATTCACCTATCTTGAGAGTGACCACCAGAGCATCATTATGTGGTTGTATAATTCTGATTTTGTCCTCGTCCGAAAAGCCCAAAACCGGTTGAACCTCCATCCTAGCCCTCTTCGGCTCTCTGTCAACGCTTTCCGAGGGCAGTCGAGCAACTGATAATATTCTGGATGGGCAAGACCCTATTCTTCCTGGTGCGGCAAAGATAATATTTATTGTGCCCGGAGGGGGTTTTAAGGAATCATCTCTTCGAGATCCTGCGTTTGCCTGGTTACCCTGATCGTAGGTGTGGTGTAAGAGTTGTTTTAACTTGCCCTCGCCGACGAGTTTATCCAAGTGGTCCCACAGGCTCCTACAATCTTCCATAGTGTGTCCATGATCCTGGTGATATTGGCAGTAGAGATTGTGATTACGCATTTCAGGGTTTCCAACCATCTTGTTCTGTCTCTTGAAGAATGGTTCATTCTTGATCTTCTCCAGGACTTGGTGCACAAGCTCTTGGAAAACAGCATTAACCGTTTGAAGGTTCGCTGAACCCTGTCCGATCCAGTCCTTCCGTGACCTATTGTGGCCTTATCGATCCAACCTGAAATCCTTCCTCTCCTAAGGGATAACCTTATCTTTCCCTTTGCCCTGCTGCTTCCTCTCCTAAGGGATAACCTTATCTTTCCCTTTGCCCTGCTGCTGGTCTTCCTCGACTCTTTTATACTTGTCAATCCTGTCCATCAGCTGACGTACACTAGTAACAGGTTTGCTCGTTAGAGACATCCTCAAGCCGTGTTCAGTGGGGAGGCCGAGCTTAAAGGAGCGGATGGCCACCAAGTCACAATCTTCCTCCATCTCGTTGTACATTTCCCAGAACCTGTCCGAATATGACTTCAAAGTTTCGCCCTCTCGCATACTTACGGACAATAGGGAGGCCAAAGACTGCAAAACCCTGCAACATGTGACAAAACGAGACCCAAATGCTTGAGTGAGCTCTTGAAAAGAGCTTATAGAGTCTGCTTTCAACCTATCAAACCACCTCATAGCGATCGACCCCAAACTGGACGAGAAAACCTTACACATTAGGGCTTTATCTTTGGAATGAACGACCATTCTTTGGTTGAAATGACTCACATGTTCCACTAGGTCTGTCCGACCATTATAGATGGTAAACATCGGCTGGTGAAAACGTCGAGGGAGTCTTGCGTTCTTAATGTTGCACATAAAAGGGGACTTAAAGATTTGACTCAAAGCCTTGCTCATAGTATCGTTCCCTACACCTCCACGTAATGGGTTCTAAGGCTGCCTCTCACGACAGTGCGTCTCCTCATAGGAAAAAGATTCACTGACTGGCGTTCGAAACTTCTGCTTGTAAGCAACATCCTGTTCGTCGTCAGAATCTTCATCAGAATACGAAGAAATACGTTTCCTCTTTGCATGGCGCAGCTCCCTCTTTAGCCTTTCAATTTCTAACTGCATGTTTTGGTTTTTCTCTGCATGGGACATGTGACTTTCTCCATGCGACTGACTTCGATCATCATGTGCGGTGTGTACACTACCTTCACGATCTTGCCTCCGTTCCAGATTGAGGAAAGGGTCAGCATGCTGAGATGCCCTGGACTGTGCTGGTTGTTGCCTTGGTTCAGCCATTTATGAGATGTTGCTTCCACACTTGCTTAAGCTAATTCCCACATACGGTAGCAATTGTAGGGTCCAAATTTGGTAGGCCAAGCCCAAAATTTCTGGATTGTAAGCCTAATGAACCCAGAACAATGAATTTGTAGAGAGTGAGCGAAAAAGCTGGGCTAGTTATGGACTTAGCAACGATTCACTTTAGTGAATTAGGATGAATTGAAATCAAAAAACACTTAAACACTAGGTAATACTCAAATCCGAAGAGGCTTGTTATTCACGTAATGGTGGGTACAATTCTCTCAGTTCTCTTCCCTCTCTCTCTCTCCAATTTTTTCTCTCCCTCATTTAGAGGCCTCTTTCATTTATATATTCTTCTTCTTCCTCATCTTCACCATACACCTGTTCTTCATCTAAGCATTCACTTGAGTACATGTCACGTCAGACGTCTGCTTTAATTTGCCGTGAGTGGTAGTAGCTGAGGTTGCACTGTTCAGGAATCTTTTCCACATAAATGCGGCTAAAAAAATAGCTGTAGTGTATTAAATGCGGTGATAGCAGCTTTTCTTTTTAGATATTTCTTTGTTCTTATCATCTCTAGGCATGCCCAGAGCTTGTCCTTATCGTGGAGATAGTTGGAAAGGTCACACAAGCTTTCAGTATATTTGCTTGATTAAGTTCCCCTGTGATCCGAGGGGAGGGACCTCTTTGGACCAATATGGTTGTCTTCGGACTTCTCCTCTCATTCATTTCCGGGTGCATTTCCTTCCCCATGGACTCATCCCTAATCCCTTTTTTTCTCTTCGGACACATAGTGATATTCGAATTAGGCTCTAGGCCCAATACGTAACGTTGGGCTTTTACGCCCACAGATGTCTTTAGGGAAATTGTTATATTTCCAATGAAAATGGTATCAAATCATTTCCCTTATATTTATACTGTGCACACAAACTTCCATACACATCATTATTTACACAAATAACATTATAACCAAAAGTAATGCACACAATCAATATTAGACACATCCACACATATATAATATAAATTTATAATAAAGAGTGATACTTACAATTCACAAACACTTATTCTTACTCTTAGAGTTGAAAATACTTGTAATAATGGTGTATAAAATTTAAGTCAGGGTGTGCAAAAATAATATTTTTAAAAATAATTAAAGTATTAATCAAACTAACAAAAAAATATTATATATATAAAAGAAAAAAAATTGAACTCATGGGGTTCATTTGAACCCCCTAAACAAAGTGTAGCGCCGCTCTTGTACATATATTACTTATTTTGTTGTATAATATTTATGTTTGCCTACAATATTGTTGAATACTTTGAAACTTAATTTTTTAAATTTATATTTTATTGAAAAAAATTGTATAACACTATAAGACTATAACATATTATATTATTTACAGTTAAAAGTAGATTTTATTTGTTAAACTGTTTAAATGATTTTGAAACCTATAAATAAGAATTTAAAGCATAAAATAATTTTATATTTTAAAATTTCATAAATTTAAACAATCTCCCAAACACTTCCTCAACCATTCTATTCTCACAACCAAATATGGAGACCTCAATTGCAAACACTCAATTCATTATCTCAATGAAATGAAGGAAATCATTTGTAAGTATCAACTTAAAAGAACATGATTAAACATAGAGAAATTGGTTAAAAACACATTCATTTATTAAAATTTAATTGTTTTTAGTTAGACTTCTATATCCTTTAAAAAGAAAAAGAGGAAAATACTTTGAATTTATCATCAACTTTTGTTTTTATCACTATGGTTCATACCACACAAAATAGTAGTAAAAAACCTGTAAATTATGAGTTCTAACACAAAATAATAATAATAATAATAATAATAAAATATATAACAAACTTCATACATTTATGACTTTTCCAAACCAAAAACCCAAACACCCAAAGACTCAAAGCAAATCACAACCTTCATAAAATCCATAACGTTTGACTTCAATATCAAAACCGTAAGCTACCATCATTGAATAAAAAATGCAAGCCCTCTTTTATTGTCATAACCTACTCATACAAGTTAGAATCAAATAGTACCACAATGTTGGTGAAAAGGGTGAATGGAAATGCAAAGAGTTTTTTGTAGGTGAGAGAGAGGAAAATTCTTGAAATATTGAGCCAAATGAAACAAATAGTAGTCTTAAAACATTAAATAAAAAATATAATAAAAAGTTTTTTTGAAACATTAAACCAAAGAAAATATAGAGTCCCTATTTTTAAATTTGTTCTAATCTTTAAGAGTATTTAAATTCTCTTTATAGAGTGCGCCACATAGCATAACCTTAAGCTTTCTTGCATGAGGTTTCTACTTTATATATATATATATATATATGTATGTATGTATGTATATTTGTAGGAACCGGGTTTGAACACTTCTAGTTTTGGATGAGTGGACTCAAGCTTAGTTAGCCCAATACAATGAATTTGTAGAGAGTGGGCCAATGAACTAGACGTTAGCGCATGGACAGCAGTCAATATGGCGTTCGTAGCAATCAAACAGAGATGAACTGAGATTAAGAAAGTTTGTCCTCGGCACAATCTGAGGAGCTTTTCTCTATTAATGAATAAAAGTGGTTCCAGGAATCTCTTTTCTCCTCCCTCTTTCTATGGGGGGTTTCCCCTATTATATAGTCATCTTTCATTGATCTCTGTCTTCCACTTGTTGATCATCCAAGTCTATACCTAAGTGTCTGTCTCATCAGTCGCCTTTCCAAACTTCCTGTGAGTTGCAGCATCCAAGGCAGCACTATTTAGATATCATTTCCTCATTAATGTGGCCAGAATGTCAGTTGCGGACATTTAATGAGGGAGATGACAGTTTCTCTTTGAATGGCTACTCCACCGTGCTCTCATGGCTAATCCATGGTACTTGTTCATTTCCTTGGGATGCTTTGGGAGGCTGCCTTTTATGGTGTGTCGTTCCTCCCTTCTTCAATCTTGGCTGGTCGAGGACAGGACCGTCCTCGGCAATGTTCTTTGGCCATTTGGGTCTTTCTTGTTCATCCTCGAACGCTGATTCCTCCTCGGCGTGGGCCTTGGTCCTGATGTGAAGTGGGCCAGAGTTACCAATTTCTTAGGCCCCACAATATTAATTTTAAATTAATATAAAGCGAATTAAATTTAGGGCATGGTAGTGTGGTATGTATACTAGAAAAACACGCTACATGGTATTGTTGTTTAGACAAAAAGTGAATGATATTGGTAGTTTAGGTTTAGCTCTCCTATAAATGGTAATAATTATCTCTCAAGATATATCTATATATATATATATATATATGTTCTTCCTCTCTTAATACGTGGATGCTATAATCATATAAAACCTACACTGAATAAGAAAAGAAATGCATTAATGCTATGATATCCCTACTCCTAAATTAAGGCCAAAAGTTTTTTCAACTTTCTTGTTATAATTTGTGGATGTTCCTATAATCATATAAAACCTACACTGAATAAGAAAAGAAATGCATAAATGCTATGATATATACCTTCTTCTAGATTAAGGCCAAAGGTTTTCTCAAACTCCACCAAACGTAAATGATATTGTTCCTCTTATTCAATTATAAGTGTATCTAAAGAGAAATAGGAAATCCCCAATACAAATATAAAATAATAAAATAAAAGTAGAAGAGATTCCCCAATATTCCATTAGCCATTGATTGCACTCTATAAGAAGAAACCAAAAAAAAAAGTATTGAGAAGGCCCACCAGATAGCAGACTTCGTTGTTACGTATATAAATTGCCACTCTCAAAATTTCTAATAAAACCGACGGCTCGCGTTCATCCCAACATGATTAATCCTTTCCAGTCAAAAAACACTAAACTTGTCCTATTTTCCCCCAATAAGTATCCAATTATTGCCATTAAAGAACAGTTGATTGAACGCATAATTGAAACTGTGTTTTAATTTCAATAATAATTGTAACATTTCATAATTATAACTGGAATGATTTCATTTCAGTTCAATTGTGTATAGCTTAGCATGAGCATAAGTGATTAATACCCAAAAAAAAAAATTTATTTTTTTAAAGAGTATTAATCTATTAAATTCGCTTTTAACAATAGTTTTTTATCTCTTAATAATAAAATACTATTTTTTAAAACTATTATAATACCTTTTATTATATATTATTTCAATAAATGATATAAATTTTACTTAAACCTAATTTAAGTGTATGCATATATAAAATTTTTTCTAAAAACTTGAATTTCAGCTTTTTTTTTTTTTTTTTTTTACTCTCACAAAAACTTTATACTTATAAAATAATTATGCATAAAAAACACGTAATTACAACAATAAAATATTCAATCAATTGAATTAACTAAGGTTACGCAAATTAAGCATGAAAAGACATTTTCTCCCCCCTCAAACAATTAAACACGTCAAAATTTTTAACTTCATGTGCCGCCCTACCTTTTTTTTTCTTTTCCCCTCTCTATCACACTGACAGAGACTCCCCTGTACTTCGCCATCACACTTCCTTTACTTTACTTCTCTCTCTCTCTCTCTCTCTCTCTCTCTCTCACTCTTCTTCTCCTATTTATTTCTGTGCCCACACCCAATGTTCTTTCCCCCTTTCTCTCTTTTTCTCTCTTTCTCTCTCTGTTCTCACCGGTGGTGGAATAGAGTTATAGAAACAATAATGGAGCAAAACCTGGCAGAGCATGCAGCAGAAGCAGCAACGTTGTGCCCAAACCTGAAACGAAGCGAGTCCGAGTTGGCTCTTGCAGAGTTTATGAGGAGCCCCACGACCGAAACCCGAGACACAGCTCATCCTTTCGCTGAAGAATTCGATGTCTTGTTCGGTGATGGTGATCTTGGCTTTTCTTTCAAACCTAAGGTTTGTCTCTCTCTCTCTCTCTCTCTCTCTCTCTCTCTCTGTGTATATATATATATATATATTTGTTTTAGTATCCGATTCCAATATATACCTTGCTTCTGTGCTCGGTTATTGCCACGTCAACATCTGTGCTGAGTTATGAAGACGTGTCAAATCCAGGACCGTGATCTTTTGGGCCATATGCCCTACTTAATTGATAATAAGTAACGATTATGTTTTGAATAATGTTAGTAATATTACAAATTTTATTATATAAATTTTATAAATTTGCATCTAAGTAATTTCAACTTTTGTTCATGTTGTTGTCTTGTATCAATACAAAATTAAAAAACTTTATATTATGTTACTTGTAAGTTTTTCAAATAAAATTTGTAATAATTTTAACATTTTTCATTTATTTTAGGTCATCTAAGAAAAGTCTGTTTAAATACTGCTTATTATTAATAATTGAAAATTGAAAACTCTTTAGTAAAATAATTTTTAAATATATGAATAGTACTGTAAAGCTCAAGTTAGAAGTTATATTTGCTGAAAGAAGTACTTGTGAGATTTGTGAACAGTACACAGGACCTACCTGAAGAAACACGGATAGCAACGTAAACACGATGCTATCCAAACCCTTAATTTTGTTCGAATCTTGTTGTTCCATGCATGCTACATGTATGTATCATATGGTCCAAATTTTCTCATGATTATTTGAGGAACATATCTAATGGAGATTGGATTAGAGAACATGGTATTGGATTCCAATGGGTAGTAGATATGGTCGTGTCAATTTGTACAACTGAACCCTAATAAAAAAAAAAGTATTAATTTGTAAAGAAGTTAAATATAAAGGTTTAAGTTAGGCATGAAAACCACTTAATAATTTTTTTAATGAATAGTATAAGTACCTAGTTTTCATATCATATATCGTGATACAAAAGGTATGATACAGAAATATGACACAAACAAGCGGCCAAATCGTGTTATATTCAGCGTGCTGGAGCTTTGGATTCACGTCAACTCAAAAATTAATGGGATGCACTTACTAGTGAAGAACTATTCTAGGATTATAATATTTTACTAGTAATGAAAGTAGCTTTTTAATTTATTAATAATCTATTTTATGGTTGGTGGAGGATTAATTGACAAAGTTAGGTTAAGAGGAGTTTTATTTATTGCCAACTTGGCTAATCGCTTTCAAAAGAAACATGCTGCTTTCTTAGGTGAACGTGAAATGGTTAATTAGAAGTTCTGATAATTAAGTGGGGAAAGCGTGCCTAGGAAAATGATATTCGTCCTGTTTAACCTCTTATCATTCCTACATGGTTAACTTACATCACATACCCAATTACCAATAATAAAAAATAAAAAAATTATATGACAGTTTTG
Source organism: Quercus gilva (assembly GCA_023621385.1). NCBI lineage: Eukaryota > Viridiplantae > Streptophyta > Magnoliopsida > Fagales > Fagaceae > Quercus > Quercus gilva. Next base: position 16,121,553 of record CM042484.1, on the reverse strand, counting down.
AGAGAGGTTTTTTTTTTTTTTTTCCTTTTCATTTCCGTATAGCAGCTGCTGCTGTAGTAAATTAATTTATTCTATGTTTAGGACAACTTATTTTCATTTCAGTCCAATTGTTTTTTCTTTGATGGTGTATCTTTCTCTTTTTTCCCTAGATCCATTAATGGACTAGCTCACAATTTGCCTCGTCCCCTTTTGTAATTTCTATGACTTAGGGACTCTAGCCCATCAACTTTATCCCAACTTCGGCTCTTGTTGATGCTGATTGGCAGTTCCTGGTCTCCTTTTTATTTCTTCTAAATGAAAATTATCCTTATTCACAAAAAAAAAGGGGGGGGATAACTTATTTTCATTGGGTTTTTTTTCTTAAAATATAAATTAGATAAAATTATAATTATATTAGAAAAAAAAATGAGTTTTAAAAAACTATACATAAATTGGCTTTAAAAATAAGCCAATAATAAGTTATTATATCAAACAAACCACCGCCAATTCAATGTCATGACATGCTACCACCGCAGATCCTTGGTGCGATGGTCACTCTACAAGTATAAGTGCTTGTTAGGTATGAGGGGCAAGAACCGAGGTTTAAGTTTTTAAAATGAGGCTTCACACACATATACTCTTAAATTAAGTTAGAGGAGAGTTTCTATCTTATATAAAAATAAATAAAAATGTCATGACATGCCACAGGGGGTTGGTTGGTGATAGTCTTAACTCTCAACTCTTAACAGGACTGACTTAACTAATTAATTCAAGCAACACTTAGTTACATATTTAGTAGACATGAGTAGGTTTTCTTGATTGATGGGCGCAAAAACTGCTCTCTGAACAAGTGGTATGTTAGATGGAGTAAACATGTTCTACTCTCTTCAATTTTTGTTGCACCCATTGAAGTATAAAAGAAAATAAAACACTCGATCGGTGCAATTACAAGCTCATGATTCAGTATTTATTTGGCATAGAACACAACAATCTAACCTATGTTCTTTTTCGTAAATACAGGACTTTATAAATTTATTTACAAGTTGTGGTGATCTAACTGAAACACTTCTAGGTTCTCAACATCTCACTTTCAAGCAATCCAACATTGCAGCAACCATGGACGCCCAGTCATCAATTTGTGGTATGATACACTTGTGCACATGCAAGTTTCAAAGTTATCTTAGTTTTTGCTCCTACTTTACATGCTTGTACTTGTTTTTCTGTTGTCACTAGAATCTGTAATCTGTCAAGTTAGCAGTCCAACCTCGGATAATAAACCAAATGTTGGTGATAATCAAGCAAGAGGAACTACCAGTGGTTCCTCGCATGATCAATCAGATGATGAAGATGCTGAGTTTGAAGTTGGTCCATGTGAGCAGAGCACAGACCCCACTGATATAAAACGCATCAGAAGGTATATGAACTACAATAGAGATATCAAATTCTTCCTAAATCAAACTACATGCATTGTTACTGACTTTCTGTGGCTCCAGGATGGTTTCTAACAGGGAGTCTGCTAGGCGATCAAGAAAAAGAAAACAAGCACATCTACAAGAGCTTGAGCTGCAGGTATCCTATGTTTTTGGGAGCTTGTGTTATTTGATTAGTGGTTATACTTATAGCTACTGAGAAAGGATAAAAAAGAAGAGGAATATTGGCAACCCACCGACTATTTGAGTCAAAAATGTCATTGAATGTGTTAACTACCAATAACACTGCTAATTGTCTTGAAATCTTAAACTGTTGGGAAATAATGAATTTAATATTCTAACACTCTTGAATAAATAAATCCCAATGCTTCTTTATCATTTTAAGTAAGGGGTAAAGTGGAGACATGATTCGAACTCAGGGTCAATTAATCTAATACCATGAACTTAAACTATTAAGAAATAATAAATTATGTTTAACCATTTTTCCAACATAATGGTCCTTTAGTAGTTTAAAGCTAATTTGGTTTAACTCATGGACTTCTTTCTCAGGTTGAACAGCTGAAAGGAGAAAATGCGTCTCTGTACAAGCAGCTCACAAATGCTACTCAACAGCATCGCGTTGCTGATACAAACAATCAAGTCCTAAAATCAGATGTGGAAGCTTTGAGAGCCAAGGTATATATATTTATATGTGTATATGTTCTAGTAGCATTACTTAAAAAAGAACAATACAAAAGAGAAGGCTAATAACTTTGTATGTGATTTCAGGTGAAGTTAGCTGAAGATATGGTTACTCGAGGCTCCGTAAACTCTACTTTGATTCACGTTCTTCAGAGTCGTTTAGGTACACCGCAACCTCTTAATACCCAGAATCTTTGTCGGGGTCCAAATGTCTCACCAACCATCACAGTCACCGTCCATGGCGATGATGCCTCATATGCTGGAATGACAGTATCTGGGCAGAATCCAGGCATTGGACTTGGACACACCAATATTAATAACAGCAATATGAAAACTGGAATCATGAGTTATCCTATGTTAAATGAAGATACTCCATTTTAAGTGTCTTCATTACTATGTTTATGCAAGAGTAGAGAGGTCATGGCCATGCCAACATGATTATTTTGGCAAGAGTTGGCTGGTCTTCATGATTTGAGGTCTGCATCCAATATCAAATGCATAGCAAGGTTGAGCTCATGAATGTATCTTATGTTGAAGATGGATGGCTGTATATTAATCATCAGTATCGTTTAGGCTTAAAGATGAGCGTGGTGTTTAGTTTGTCATCAATTGGGGACCTTTAATGTTTTGAAAAATTAAAACTGTTGTCAATGAACCCTCTCAAATGGCACATCTTGTGATCTTGTCCCTGTCCTTTGTCCTTGTAAGGGAGATGAATGGTGAGATTGTGAGTTCATGACCGCTAGATGTGTGTAATTACTAATAAAAGAACTAAAATTTAAAAGTTATTTGGTCGGGCTATTAGGAAGTAACATCAATGTGATATCTGACACTCATGATGCTTGTTCCACTCCATTTGAAACTGATTTAATATCTGCTGGGGTTGAGTTTTGGAAAGGCAAAATAAAAAGGAAATTGGCCCAATCACCTTGAGTTAAATAAATAAAAAAGAATCTAAGCAAATGAAAATACCTTGAATCTTTATTAAGTTATAAATAAAGAAAAATGAGGAAAATAAAAAAGGAGAGAGAGAGGAACTATTGCATTGTTACGTATGTTAAACACCCTTAATAGTCTACTGCTCTTTTGTGGCACAAAAGCTTAGATTAAAATAAGTATGGTAGATGAGGTAGAAGTAATATGTTGTCAATGCAAGGCTCGATGGCAAGCTTTATAGCAGGTTTGAAGCATCCTTAAGACTGAAAGTTGAATTAGGATTAAAGCTTTTGATGGTTGTATTGCTAAACAAATGGCAAGCTTCAGTACTTTTGGTTTTGTTTGGATCTTAGGGTGAGATGGTTCAGTCACAATTTGCATAATTTGTTGACTAAACTCAATTTTATGAACCTTTTGGACCAAAATGGGACCTAGGGAACCTGCTAAATGTGCAAAACCTCTCCAGAGAGCTTTCAATGAAGTCAAATACATTTTCTTGGCTAAAAATTGTCAGGCCGAAATTTCAGTCACAGAAAGCAGAGCAACTAGAGTTCCTTATGCATGAGAGTGACTGACAAGTGAGCCTTTTATGGGGTCTTAAATTTTGCAAGTGGCATCAGTACACTTAGCCAAATATATGCTTTAGGCCCATGCAAAAACCGAAAATAGGCCCAATCTATAACATTCAAATAGAACAGGGTCTTGCTTTGTGTTGGGCTTTTGACTTCTAGCAAAAATAGCCGTCGACATGGTCTGTATTAGATATTGTATCCAATGCCAAGTAGTTTAAAAATGACTTAAAATTTTACTTAAAAAAAAAAAAAAAGAAAAAAAGAAAGAAGAAGAAGAAACTTAATGATGTGTATATTGTTATATTTAAGAAATAAAATCTTAATTTAAAATTTTTAAATTAGAGCTACAAGTCTTGTAACTCAATTGGTTAGTATCTTTTGGTATTTTCAACAGAATTATTTAAAGTTTAAATCCATTCTGTAGTAACAATCAAATTATTCATTAAAAAAAAAAAAATTGGAGAGAGAAAATTAATAAAATCATATGTTAATTATCCAAAATTTTCTTATTGATGGAAATTTGAGAACAATATACAATTAGCAGAACAGATTTAATAATCCGTTGCTTGTAATGAGTGACATTTTACTTCATCATTAACTCAAACTCACCGAAATCAATCTTCCCATCGAAGTTCAAATCCACAGCCTTTACCATCTTCTCAATCTCACCCATATCCCACCCACAGTCCAATCCCAAGCAATCCAGCACCCTCTTAAACTCCACTGCCTCTATAAATCCATTACCATCCTCGTCAAAGATTTTGAAGGCTTCAAGTAGTAGCTCATTGCGCTTTGACATGTCCTCCAATCCACCAAGCACCTCCTCTACAGGCACTTCATCATCTTCTAGGCCAACACCATCTTGATCACCTGGTAGCTCAAAGCTAGACTTGTCTTCTTCAGAACTATATGTTAAACCAAGCTTCTCCACTACTCGACGTGCATTTTCCTTCTTAATTCTTCCATTGTTTTCCATGCCAAACACAGTGATTAGAGCCCTAACCATTGTGTCATCAACTTTGCAAGCATTTTGTGGCTTGCATGTAGAATGGTCTTCATCAGGATGAGCTGCTGAGCTTGGTTTTGAGTTTCCAAATGCATGCAACATGTCTCCAATAAATCTTATGCATACCCCAGTGATGCCCATGATTTTTTTTTTTTTTTTTTTTTTTTTTTTAAACGCCTAAGAGCCTACAATTTCGAAGATAAGAATGCACTGAAAGAGTTGAGCAATAAGAGCAAAAGAAAGAAAAGGTATAGTGCTAAAATATTTTGGTTGCACAAACAATACTAGCTGGTAAGATTGATTTCATTTTCCCACTAGTGTCCATCAATTTTTATAGTGGGAACCATGACATTATGCCCCTTGTTGCCTGTGAAAATCACTTGAATGCCATCATATGATACATAGTGGATGATGACAACTTTTATATGAAGATGACTGACTTCTCACTCAGATCCCAAAGCTAGCTGGCAAATGGTATTGAATTTTTTAAGTAGGATAATGCATTGAATATGTTATAATTAAATTTGGTTCTGAGTATCAATCTGTGGACATGTAAATTTCCTTGTCTAGTTATCATAAAATAATTTTTTGGAAGCTTCAGAACCAGTACTCCAATTCCCACAATTGTAATTTACAGTCACATTGGATGTGTCAAATGGCTCATATCCTCTTTTGCTTACATGAGAAACACAGTACACACCACCCTGTAAAAAATATTGAAATTGAGAGGAAAATGAGGAGTTTTAGCCTTTAAATATGGTAGATTTGTCTATAGTTTTAATTATAACTCAACTAGCCTTTCCTAACATTTCAACAAAGACGTTTAAGGTTCAAATCCCCTTCTTCTAAATATCCAATTAATCTTTTTTTTTTTTTTTTCAATTAATCTTTTTTTTTTTTTTTTTTTTTTGAGAATGACGTTCCTAGAAAATTAGATCCTATTCTAACTATAAAAAAAAACTTAAAATTTAAAAAAAAAAAAAAAAAAAAAAAAAAAAAAAAAAAAAACTTGTCAACATAAAACAAAAGGTAAATTGAAACCAGACACTAAAAAAAATATAAGTATACTATATTTTGTATGTTAATTCATTTTTGGGTTTAATTAATTAATTGCTTTTTATTTATATTAATTAATGAATGTTTTTAGGAATTAATTTGTCTTCAACCTTTTTATTTTAGTCCAGACCTCTAACTAAAAAATCCTCATTCTACCACTACTCATAAATATGGATATATCTTATTGTAAAAAAAATAATAATAATAATAAAAAATATGAATATATCTTACATATTGTGAAATGGTGATCTCATGATAAGTTCTCATAAAATAAATTTCCCTATTTATATCTGGAATCACGGATATCATATTACTACCCAGTGGAATTTGAATTTCAATCTTTTTCTTTTTTTTATGGAAGAATTTCAACTACTTATTAAACTGCAACTTGTTATAAGTTGAATTATTTTCTATAATAGAAGATGCTATCATACTAGACAACCAAGTCCCTTCATACAGTACTGTTTCCAAATTGCCAACTCATTGCTACTAAATACAGTACCTTCCTGGAAGAATTGAGGACACTGCTCTCCTTTTTTTTTTTTTTTTTCTTTTTTTTGAGGAAGGTGGTACCGGTCACTGCGTTTCAACCAATTATACAATGCTCTGGATTATACATCTACCCAAAAAAAAATTAATATATATATATATATATATTAACATATAAATAAGTTGGAGATATTTTAAATGATTTAAATCTTCATCGTATCAATTTTATAATACCGTCCTGCTGCCTTAGAAAGAACATGAATGGCAGAAACCGCGTTTTGTAGTTGTACCCGTAATATATGATTATTATTATTATTATTATTATTATTATTATTATTCAATTATTTGCTAGTTAATTATTGTAGTCCTCCATGCACTGCTGCACACTTCACGTGGATCCACTACTATAATGGTTTCTTTTTTTTTTTTTATTATGATTTTTTTTTCTTCCACAATTTTGGTTAAGATTGTTAAGATCAAAATGTAACAGAGTAAATTGTAGTGATTGATGCAAAAGAGAGAAAAGAGAAAGAGAAAACACAAAGGTTTTGTGATTGAGCCTAACAATATTTATTATTAGGGTAAAATATCATTTTCGTCCCTAAACTATTACAAAAGTTCGTTTTTCGCCCCTAAACTTTCAAAAGTTCATTTTTCGTCCTTGAACTATCACAAAAGTTCGTTTTTTCGTCCCTAAACTTTCAAAAGTTCGTTTTTCGTCCCTAAACTTTTCCAAACGTATTGATTTTCGTCCTTCCGTCTGACAGAGTACTGACGTGGCTTTGATAGTGTGTTGATGTGAGAGGGACGAAAATCAATACATTTGGAAAAGTTTAAGGACGAAAATAGAACTTTTGAAAGTTTAGAAACAAAAAACGAACTTTTGTGATAGTTCAAGGACGAAAAACGAATTTTTGAAAGTTTAGGGACGAAAAAACGAACTTTTGTGATAGTTTAGGGACGAAAATGATATTTTACCCTATTATTATCTAAGTATAATACAAAGAACCCTAATAGAATATATATATATATATATATATAATAAACCCAATATAAACATAATCTTTTAACAAATATGAAAATTCCACAAGCTCTATATGAATTATTCGCTCTATATGAATTATACCCTATGAATTATACACTCTATATGAATTATACCCTAGACCTAGAGGGTCAAGTTCTTTCGTATGTGTTTGGTTTCAACTTATCTTGCGTCTACGTTTAGTCATTTCACGTTTCCTTCTTTTTTTTCTTTTTCTTTTTTTTGGGCACACGTTTCAAGAGCAATACAGCTACTGTTCATGAAAAGTAACCACAATTTTTTACTATTCTTCTGTGAATAGTATATTCATGCACTGTTTATGAGTCCCACAAACTTCACATTTTAGCTACTTTTCATTAAAAATGGGTCTCACGGCACTATTCACACATTTAAAAATTATTTTGCTACAGTGTTTTCAGTTTTCAGTTTTCAGTTTCAGTAAAATAAATTCTATCCAAACAAACCTTTAGTCAACAAAATTTGCAATTCTAGTTTCGCGCGTGTGTGTGGTTCCCCCCCCCCCCCCCCCCCCACACACACACACACACACACACACACACACACACACACACACACACACACACAATATAGACTTGAGAGCAAACATGAAAGTATTTTCCTTACTAAGTTGTAAGGAGGCAATATTGGTATTTTGGCCAACATCCCAAATCTCACCCTCTTAGAAAGAGTTAGGCCTTTATTTTTCATTCTAATCAACATGCACCAAGTGGGAAGAAGCCTTTGTTGAAAGCCTTCTGGATTCTGTAGGAAAAGCAAAAGTTAGGACATGCAGAGCAAATGCCACCAAGAACAACATATTTTAACTAGCTATGACCATCTTGACAAGCTTTCGAGTTTTGGTGTACTACAAGTTTGATCGAGACTTCATATATATTTATATGTGATGAAACCATGAATTTACGTACGTATGTACCCTTCATTAGTTTTCTTATCTTATAGATATAGGTCATTATGCAGACATGAATGCATGCTTTCCTTTGCAAGCCACAGGTTGAATGAAAATCCTACTGTTACTTATTTTATCTAATGAAAGATACATAATCGGTAGTCCTACTGTGTTTAGAAATCATATGCTCCTCCCATCACCCAAAGCTTTGCAAATGTTAGAATGGAAGAGATTCGTTGACAACAGCTAGCTTTGTAAATGCCACATTTCTTTCTTCTTCTTCTTCTTCTTCTTCTTCTTCTTCTTCTTCTTTCTTTTTTTTTTTCTTTTTTTTTTTTTTTTTTTTTGCACTTGTTTATTTGTTTTCTAAATTTAAGCCGCTTTGATTTGTGGATAGAAGCTGGAGGGTTGAGATTTTACCACTAATATGTAATGTCACATAAAGTTTTGAGGTTTCCTGATTTTATACATCAATATTTTAATGTATATTTTTAATTGAGTTAGAATTCTTTTATATATTTAAACGCTTTAATTAGAATCTTGTGCTATCATATTTTTTTTTTAATTAGTATAATAGATAGTTTTATATACAAACATAATCATTATAAATATATCAATAATATTTACCATAATTACATATAATTAAAAATAATGATACAAATTTATTAATTATTACAATAATTATTTTTTATAAAAATTATCGTAATAAATATCTATAAAAGCATAATCATAATATACCTATTTTTAATAACTCCCTTAATTATCAAATTTCATATTTAATATTTCTTATACAATGATATTTAATATTGCTTATATGATGACAATCAAAATAAATGTCTATTAATAATTATTGTAATTGTCAAATTTCATATATATAAAATTATATCTATATATTAGGGTTGAATTTGAATTTGGGCCTAAGGAAAATAAAACTTGGCCCTCCTCCAGAATCTTGCTTAAACAACATTACAAACCATTCCAAAAAACCACATACCAACCCAAACAAACATAGATCATTGGCCCAAAGTATTTAACAAAAAATTATTACAAACAAATAATTTGCAGACAATAACTGAATTATCAGGACCTAAAGCTACAATTTTGGTATGGTATTGGATAGTTTTTGTTTCAATATTTTCTTCAAGAATTGTTTTATTGAAGTGCTTATTTGTTTTGATATTTTCATGAAGTTGGGGGATAAATGTGCATGAGCAACTGCTTCAGATGTGTAGAAGAAACTTTGATTTAAAAAATTATTCCGCAATCTAAACCTTATGATAATGAAAAAACTCCTGAATGAAAAACTTAATGAATTTGGAAGCTAAAAGATTTGGCTCAATGGCAACTCCGACTTTTGCAAGATTTCAAGATCCCTTAAATTTATAAGGCGTGCCTTTTGTGATGTCAACCAAATTTACAGGGAATTCATAATAAATTTACTAAACTACATGTATTTAAGTTGGATATATGGCTCATTTTCTTTTTTTCTTTTTTTTTGTTTTCCTCGAATTAATATAAGATCCATGATACATTTACTTCGCGCAGCAATGGGTGAAACTAACACCGTCCGCGTTACGATAGCATGCCCAAGCTAAACCAAGAATGCATGCATCCCCCCACCACACGGCTACTAAGACCTTCAACCCCCCGCCACTGGGCACGGGTAGGTGTGGCCTCGAGGAAAAGTGGCACCAGAGAAAGCTTTCACAATGCGTTTGATCATCACCTTAGGCTTGCTCTGCGTGGCAATGGGTGAAACTAACACCGTCCACCTTACAAGAGCGCGCCGCAGCTATACCACGTACACATGAAATGCTAACCTGGGTCCACCCTAGCGATGCATTTAGGGCCTACCTCACGCCATGGAGCACGCGGGGTTGGGTGCTTAAGGGCTCGTCATGAGCATGCCTACCCGTGGCCAAGCTCAAGAGGGGTCGCTCCTGTGCATCGCCGAATACCTCCTCTCCCCTAAAGAGCCCTTAGGAAAAAATCTGCTCTGGCACGAGGAAACATTGATTTGTTGAGAAGGAATAATGGGTCTTTTTTGGAGCAATTCTTGGAGTCTTGCCCTGATTTTTTGCACACATGCTAAAAAAAATCCAACTTCCAACCTCTCCAAATATGGAGGCTAGATTCAACATATTTCATTTTTTATAATTTTCGGAAGCCGAAAAATAGGAAAAATCATAAAAAAAATTCAAAAACGCTCAGAACACCGAACCACTCGCTGGAATCCTCCTCTAAAATCATGAAATGCATTTAGGGACACAAAAAAGGAAAAAGGCATGAGCAAATTTTGTCGGAGTACGAGACGATGCGGGGCGATGCGGCACGGTGTGCACGCGGGCATGCCCCTAGGATGCCCACTGCCTGCCTAGCAGCCCTTCATGGGCATGCTGCCAAGCCCAGGGCATGCAGCAGCCAAGGCCAAGGCAGCCCCCATGGGCAGGCAGCCAAGGCCATGGCATGCAACAACCAAGGCCAAGGCAGCCCCCCATGGGCACGCAGCCAACGCATGGGCATGCAGCAACCAAGGCCAAGGCGGCACACCACAAGCATGCAGCTGCCAAGGCCCGGGCATGCATGCAGCAACCAAGGCCAAGGCACGCAGCCAAGGCCGTGGCATGCTTGCGTGGGCACGCTGGCATGCCCCTAGGCGCAGGCAGCAGGGCCCCTGGGGGCACGTAGCCAAAGCCCTAGCATGCACGCTGCCTGAGGGACAATGGCAGCACGGCAAGGGCGTCGCATGCCCCGTGGTTGGGATGCCAAGGCCGTGGCATGCCCTTGGGACCCCTAGAAGGCCATGGCAGCACTTGGGGGGGGGGGGGTGCTGCAGCCAAGCCCAGATAGCCTCTTCGGACACCTCCTACTCTTCCCCCCCTAAAGAGCCCTTAGGAAAAAGTCTACTCTGGCACGAGGAAACATTGATTTGTTGAGGAGGAATAATGGGTCTTTTTTGGAGCAATTCTTGGAGTCTTGACTTGATTTTTTGTACACATGCTAAGAAAAATCCAACCTTTAACCTGTCAAAATTAGGAGGCTTGATTCAACGTATTTTATTTTTTATGATTTTCGGAAGCCAAAAAATAGGAAAAATCATAAAAAATTCAAAAATGCTCGGAATGCTGAACCGCTTGCTGGAATCCTCCTCTAAAATCATGGAATGAATTTAGGGACAAAAAAATGGAAAAAGACACAAGCCAATTTTGCCGGAGTGCAGGACGATGTGGAGCGATGTGGCGCGGCGTGCATGCGGGCATGCCCCTGGGATGCCCACTGCCTGCCTCATTGGGGGAAATAACCTCATTTTCCAAAAAACCCTCATTTTTAGGAAATCACTCCAAATATGTGGGCAAGCGGCAGCCACGGCCAAGGCCAAGGCACATAGCCAAGGCCAAGGCCAAGGCATGCAGCCAAGACTAAGGCAGCCCTCTATAGGCATGCTACCAAGGCCAGGGCATGCAGCAACCAAGGCCAAGGCCAAGGCCATGGCAGCCCCCATGGGCAAGTAGTCAAGGCCAAGGCACGCAGCCAAGGCCATGGCATGCTTGTGTGGGCACGCTGGCATGCCCCTAGGCGCAGGCAGCAGGGCCCCTAGGGGCACGCAGCCATGGCCCTAGCATGCATGCTGCCTGAGGGGCAATGGCAGCACGGCGAGGCCGTGGCATGCCCCGTGGGTGGGATGCCAAGGCCGTGGCATGCCATTGGGACCCCTAGAAGGCCATGGCAGCACTTGGGGGGGCTGTTGCTACCATGCCTAGATAACCTCTTCGGACACCTCCTACTCTTCCTCGTCCCCCCCTAAAGAGCCCTTAGGAAAAAATCTGCTCTGGCACGAGGAAACATTGATTTATTGAGGAGGAATAATGGGTCGTTTTTGGAGCAATTCTTGGAGTCTTGCCCTGATTTTTTGCACACATGCTAAGAAAAATCCAACGTCGAACTTGCCAAAATATGGAGGCCAGATTCAACATATTTTATTTTTTATGATTTTCGAAAGCCAGAAAATACGAAAAATCATAAAAAAATTCAAAACTGCTCGGAACGCCAAACCGCTTGTTGGAAACCTCCTCTAAAATCATGGATTGAATTTAAGAGCACAAAAAGGGAAAAAGGCACGAGCCAATTTTGCCGGAGTACGGGACGATGTGGGGCGATGCGGCGTGGCGTGCATGCGAGCATGCCCCTGGGCACCCTGCTATGCCCAAATAACCGCCTTTTCCAAAAAACCCTCATTTTTTTGGAAAATTACTCAAAATTTGTGAGTAAGGCAACTAAGGCATGTGCAAACAGTAGCCAAGGCCAAGGAAGCCCCCCCCCCCCCCATGGGCACGCAGCAGCCAAGGCCAAGGCAGCCCCCTCATGGGCACGCAGCCAAGGTAGCCCCCATGGAAAAAGGCACGAGCCAATTTTGCCAAAGTGCGAGACAATGCGGGGCGATGTGGCGCGGCGTGCACGCGGGCATGCCCCTGGGATGCCCACTGCTTGCCTCATTGGGGGAAATAACCTCATTTTCCAAAAAACCCTCATTTTTAGGAAATCACTCCAAATATGTGGGCAAGCGGCAGCCACGGCCAAGGCCAAGGCACACAGCCAAGGCATGCGGCCAAGACCAAGGCAGCCCCCCATGGGCATGCTGCCAAGGCTAGGGCATGTAGTAGCCAAGGCCAAGGCCATGACAGCCCCCATGGGCAAACAGTCAAGGCCAAAGCACGCAGCCAAGGCCATGGCATGCTTGTGTGGGCACGCTGGCATGCCCCTGGGCACAAGCAGCAGGGCCCCTGGGGGCATGCAGCCAAGGCCCTAGCATGCACGCTGCCTGAGGGGCAGTGGCAGCATGGCGAGGCCATGGCATGCCCCGTAGGTGGGATGCCAAGGTCGTGGCATGCCATTGGGACCCTTAGAAGGCCATGGCAACACTTGGGGGGGCTGTTGCTGCCATGCCTAGATAACCTCCTCAGACACCTCCTACTCTTCCCTCCCTCCCCTCCCTAAAGAGCCCTTGGGAAAAAATCTGCTCTGGCACGAGGAAACATTGATTTGTTGAGGAGGAATAATGGGTCTTTTTTGGAGCAATTCTTGGAGTCTTGTCCTGATTTTTTGTACACATGCTAAGAAAAATCCAACATCGAACCTGTCAAAATATGGAGGCCAAATTCAACATATTTTATTTTTTATGATTTTTGGAAGCCAGAAAATACGAAAAATCATAAAAAATTCAAAACTGTTCGGAACACCGAACCGCTTGTTGGAAACCTCCTCTAAAATCATGGACTGAATTTAGGAACATAAAAAGGGAAAAAGGCACGAGCCAATTTTGCCGGAGTGCGGGATGATGCAGCGCGATGCGGCGTGGCGTAAACTCTGCAATTAGGGGCAAAACCAGGAATTTTTCCTTGAGGGGGTGCTAGGATATTGTAATCTCAAAAGTAATTAAAATTATTTAGAAACACGCAAATGCATATATGTAACATGTATAGCTATGTGTTTACTTAAAAAGAGGCAATGAAAAACTTCGTACACTATGAAAAGAAGTAGACTAACACCACTCCAAAGTTTTTGGTTTAATTTCTCTTTTAGAATTTTAATGTTATATACTTTAATTAAATATCAACCGATAACTTCTCAGATTACGTAAATCTCAATGAGAGATTCTCATACAATATTGAGAATTCTAAAGGATTTTTTATACTAAAAAAAATAAATATTAGATATTTTTAACGTCTTTATAATACATTTAGGGTTTTTTTTTCATCCATAACTTCCTTAAAATTATCTATATATATATATATAAAACCGAAATCTCTAAAACTCTCACAATTTTCCACATCATCACTATTTTCTTTTTCTTTTTATTTTAGATTCTTTTTATTTTAGGTTTTATATCTTATATAGAATCCACCAAAAAAATAATAGACAAAAGTTTGAATTTTTATTAATATCAATAATATTGAAAAACGTATACAAACTTAGAGGCTTATTTAAGGGCTCCGTAAAACTTGATGGACAAGAAAATAGGAGGCCTATTTAAGAGCTCCATAAAACTTGATGGACAAGAAAATATATTCTAAAATAAGCCCTAATTAATACCTAACCATAATAGGAACCAAATTTGACCTAAAAAAATATTAAAAGAACATAAAAACAAGGAAATAAATCACCTAGACCTAAAATAACGTTTTTTGCATAAAAATACCAAAATTAAATAATTACAAATATTAAATCGTAAATTCTATCCTACATCAACTTATCACAAAAATCATCATCTATATTTATTATTATTATTATTATTATTATTATTATTATTATTATTATTATATATAACTGAAGCCTTTAAAGCTTTCACAATTTTCCACGTCACCATTATTTTCTTTTTCTTTTTATTTTAGATTATTTTTATTCTAGGTTTTATATCTTCTTATATTTATTAGTGTTACAATAGCTTAGTTTAAGTAAAACTCTATTAGATATATTTTGTTGGCCTATCACATCATTATTATTATCTATATTTTTTTTTTTTGAGAAACATATTATTATCTATATATAATATAAAATTGAAGGTTAAAAATTAATTATAATTTTTTAAGATACCTCACGTTAGAATTATAAAAAAAAAAAAAAATGACTCACTTTAGGTTTGAATTTTTTTTTTTTTAAAAAGGACTCACCAAAAAAAAAAAAAAAAAAAAACTTTAGGATTAAGAAAAAAAGAGAGAGACTCCTGGTAGGACTCTTTCTTCTCTCCTTAAAACTCTAGCAATTACCATCTCAAAACTCTAAACTCAACTTCACTTTAAGATTAAAAAAATAAGAAGGAGAGAGACTCATGTAAAAAAAAAAAAAAAAAAAAAAAACGTAGGTTTTGTCTTTTTTATTTGCTTTCATATGTGCCTGAAATTTTCATTCTATCTTATTGTTTTATTATGTTTAGAATTGATTTTCTTCTAAGTATTTGGGTTAATCTCTATATTTTGATAGTGTTTTTATGGGTTTGATTTTTAGGTTGAAATTCTAATAATTATTTTATATTGTATATGGCAGATGAAGCATCTCTATTTTTTGGAGAAAAATCAAAATTGCAACCTATGTCTTCCAGCCCAAGGTGTGGTAAATTTTTATATGTTTTTACTTTATTGAGAATTTTTATTTAGGTTCATGTGATTTTTTGTTTTTTTATTAAAGTTTTGATTTTTGGTTGATTAATTATTTGTTTGGATTAATTTCAATTAATTATTTGTTTGGATTCAACGTAAAAGATAATGGAATTAGGTGTTATAAATTTGATAATGTTCCATATTTTGAATCGTTTATATTATTTAGACTCTTGGTAGGACTCTCTCTTCTCTCCTTAAAACCCTAGCAATTACCATCTCAAAACTCTAAACTTAACTTCACTTTAAAATTAAAAAAATAAGAAGGAGAAAGACTCAACTAAAAAAAAAAAAAAAAACATAGGTTTTGTCTTTTTTATTTGCTTTCATATGTCCTTGAAATTTTTATTCTATATTATTGTTTTGTTATATTTAGAATTTATTTTCTTCTAAGTATTTGGGTTAATCTCTATATTTTGATAGTGTTTTTGTGGGTTTGGTTTTTGGGTTGAAATTTCTAATAATTATTTTCTATTGTATACGGCAGATGAAGCATCTCTATTTTTTGGAGAAAAATCAAAGCTGCAACCTATGTCTTCCAACCCAAGGTGTGGTAAATTTTTATTTGGTATATTATATATAAATTTTTTGAATTTGAAGGGTTTTGTTTGGTTTTGAAGTAGAATTTGGAGATTCTATAAAATTTGGAAGGTTTAAGTTTTAGGGTTTTTAGTATTTGCATCTTAGTAGGTTGATCTTAATTCTTTACCTTATATGTTTTTGCTTTATTGAGAATTTTTATTTTGGGTTCATGTGATTTTTTGTTTTCTTAATTAAAGTTTTAATTTTTGGTTGATTAATTATTTGTTTGGATTAATTTCAATTAATTATTTGTTTGGATTCAACGTAAAAGATAATAGAATTTTGTGTTATAAATTTGATAATGTTCCATATTTTGAATTGTTTATATTGTTATTAATACGACTAAATAAGATTTTTTTTTATCTTTATAGTTTATATCAGTTTTAAGTGTGTGTATATATATAACTTTTGGGAATTTTGCTTTATTAATTTAAGAATTGTAAATTACTTTGTAGATTTCAGTAACTATGCACCTGCAGTGAGACATTGACAATATAAGCATATATATATGGTATTAACATTTTATAAAAATCTTTCTTATAACCCAATAACATTCTACGTTAGACAACACTTCTAAACTATAGAAAAGAATAGAAGTTAAATATTTATTCCCATTGTATTTTATTTAATTATGACAGATCTATTTTTTTTTTAAACGCTAACTAGCAAAATGTCTATAATATGCATATTATTAACTCAATTTTCTATTTCTAAATTTGTTAGATTTTATTATAATAATGTTTTTTTTTTTTTTAATTCTTGGTGGGCAAATCAGTCTCTCACTAATTCTTTTACCTTAACGTGATGTTGGTTAATTGTCCTTTTATTTAACTATCCCGTGCATAGCACAGGTTAGCGACTAGTTAATTTAATTTCTCTTTTGGACTTCTAAAGGTTATAAGCTTTAATTGAATATCAACTTTTCATATAAGATTACATAATAAATCTCAATATTATTCTCATAGAATATTAAGAATTCGAAAGAGTTTTTTTAATACTAAAAAATATATTTTAAAAATTTATACTATCTTCATGATACACTAAATAGTTTTGTTCTCATTTATAATTTCCTTAAAGTACTCTTCATAGGTTGAATTCAAAATCTTTAATTTAATCCTCTTTTGAGAGGAAAGCTCATAGTTTTAGGGGTGGATAGCCCCCCAACCCAATATGTAGTTTCGCCCGTCTGCAATACCGGATGGATATATTTTATTCTTGTTCTTGTCTAATTTACAAACTTCCTCCTAAAATTTCCAAATGATTGGCATTATGTATCACATATGCCAAAGTTGTGCATGTTGAGAATGAAAATAAAGGCCTGACACTTTCTAAGAGGGTGAAATTTGAAATGTTGGCCAAAATACCAATATTGCCTCCTTAAAACTTGGTGCATATTGAGAAGAGTATCAATTTTGAGATGTTGCCTAAATATGTTCCTACTCCTCCATCTGAACCTAGCCCCATACATAATTTTGGTGATCCTCCATTGACCCAATTACCCATAGTTCACCCCACACTAAGGTCTAAGAGTATAAAACTAGGTCCTAATTTTGAGAGTATCAATTTTGGGATATTGCCTATAAATGTTCCTATTCCTCCATCTAGGCCTAGTGGTGGTGGATAGTCTCCAAGTACTCTCCCATTACCCCCACATAAGGCTGAGAAAGTAAAGCGATGTCCAGGTGGTGACTAAGAATGTTGGATTGCCAAGGACTAGGCATGTTATTGGCCCACACGGAAAAATATTACCTAAATACCACGTCCTACTTCAACTCATATTTCCAACCACCTATTACTAATAATTCTATGGTGTAATGTAATAAATCATAAAACTTCTTCTTCTCGGTATTTGCAATTATTGATTCCAACTATGAAGTACTCCTATAATATATTTTGTTTTCTTTTTTATTTGTTAGTCTTCTAAATAATTATTCCACCATTTTACTTTACTTGCCCTCAAGTTTACAATGCCTCATAGATTAGCATTGAACTTTCTACTCCATGTTGCTTAGTTGTGTAATTTAAATGGGAAAATGAGATCACATCATTGCAATGTTGGCACTAGGGGTGTGTATCCAACCCACTAAAACAGCAAAGCCAATCAATTTAAATAAAGCCAATGCCTCTAGTTGAGTTTTTGTGGGTTAGTTTGGGTTGAATTGGAATTTTATTTTAAGTCTTAAAATTGGGTCGAGCTCGAGTTGATATTTTTTCAACCAATCTAGTCTAACCCGATCTAACATATATATTTTTTGTTATTACCCTTATTTTAATACATGTGTTTAGTTTGATTTATTTTGATATTTTGAGAACTAGTTTTAATGAATCTGGAAATTTAGAAAATAATTTAGGCATATTATGTGAGGCGTAATAATTTATTGAATAAAAAGTTCTTAAGATAATTTATAAAAACAAGCTAATATAAATGCTCTTGAGGTTGTCAAAGAAAATGGTGTTTTAACATTAACGTTGTTTTTTTTTTTTTTTTTTTGAGAAATAAACTAAGTGTTAAACACACATACACACGCATAATTACACTCTATCACCAAGCTTAAACACATTAACGTTGTTAAACACAATCATTTATATATATATATATATATATGAAATTTGATAATTATGATAATTATTAATAAGTCTTCAATATGAGAAAACCTATAGTGGTAGTTTTAAAACTGCCGTAATAGGTCATTTAAAACACAAAAATTTAAAAAAAAAATATTAATTTCAAACCTATAGTGACGGTTTTAAAACCGTCGTAATAGGTCTTTTAATATGAGCTATTACGGTGGTTTTAAAACCGACGCTATAGATCTTTAAGTTAAGATTTTTTTCGAATTTTAAAAATCTATTACGTCGGTTTTAAAATCGCCGCTATAGATTAGGACATAATAAAACATATAGCGGCAGTTTTAAAACCGCCGCTATAGATCATTAAGCGCCACTTTTTTATCAAATTTTGAATATGAACAAACCTATAGTGGCAATTCTAAAACCGCCGTAATAGGTCATTTAAAATTCAAAAAAATATATTAATTTCAAACCTATAATGGTTGTTTTAAAACTGTCGTAACAGGTCTTTAATACAAGCAAACCTATAGCGGCAGTTTTAAAACTGCCGTAATAGGTCTTATAAAATACAAAATAGAAATAAAAATAAAAATACTAATTTCAAATCTATAGCGGTTGTTTTAAAACACCGTAATAGTTGTACCTATTGTGACAATTGCTTAAAGCGCCGTAGTACTACGGCCGTAGTTTAGAAAACATCGGCTTTAAACTACCATAATAGTTCAACCTATTGTGGCAGTTTTTAAAAACATTGTTTTAGGTCTCTTATAGTGGCGGTTTTAAAAACCGCTGAAAAAAAAAAAAAAAAAAAAAAAAATGCAACTGTTAAACCTGTTTTTTGTAGTAATGCCTAAAGTTGGCAAGGAGGAGAGCAAATTTATGCCAGTACACCATATGTATTACAGCACAATATTTAAGTTTACAAAATATAACCTGCAGCAGAGGTGCATGGATTTTTAAAGGAACTGGTCTCAAATGGTTAACAAGCATCTTGCGCCATTATATCCAATTCATCAGCATTTTGAGAGAAATTTTTAACCAAAAAGAATAAAGTGGAAAGAAAAACCCACAAAGATCCTGCACAATGAGGAAACGATTTTTTTTTCGAAAAGGCTGTTACGTGCACATGCTGTCCATGCCCTTGAATCCAGTGTAAGCAATACTATATATATTAAGAACACTATAAAATCTATATTTTCCTTTGGTATATAACTTAATAAGAGTCGAAAGTTTTTAAAGTTTAAATATCAATGTATATGGTACAGGTTACAATTTTCTAAAAGGGATAAAGTTTTCCCATTCTCAATTAATCAAAGGTCTCCCAAAACTCGACTCTGCATCGGCTCCCATCTCACTGAATCTTGAGAATTCAGCTGGCACTGGAATATTCAACTCCGAACAAACAAAATTAATGATGTTTCCAGTTACAGCGCCAATAGACATTTTGTTCACGGTCACAACAATAGCAAACCTATTATTCATGTCAGCAAAGCCAGTTGATCCGCCCATTCCTGAGTGCCCAAAGCCAAGAAGCGACCCCTCCTTAGATTTAGTCCTCCTGAACCCTAGGCCAAAAGCACTATTTGGCAAAGCAAGATTTTCATATTCACCAACACCCAAGAATGCCTCATGAATTCTAGGATTGCTAAAAATCCTACCAACAGAATTGTTTTGAGGATTACTGTCTTCACTGCTGTCAGTCGTACTAATTCTATTGCTATTGCTGCTATCATTGACAAGCTTAGTAGAACCATCACTGCTGGTATTTCTACCATGGCTAACATCACTGTAATTCGGTATCTCTTCAGGTTCATTAGTTCTGTTGATTGAAACAGCAGATTCCTCCTTGGATTTGCAACCTTTCCGCCTCTTGCTGACATTTTGCGAAGAAGAGAATTTGGGGATGTGTGGGTGACTGCCAAGTGGTGGTTTGGAAGAAGAGGAATGGGGCCGGGGTACCATACCACCATCAGCTAGGGCTGCATAGTACCGTGCAAGTGCACGGGCTGAGCAATGTCCATTAGCAGCAGGTATGATAGCACGACGAATGTTAAGCATGTTAAATACAACAGGCAGGGTGGTTACAACTTGGGAAATATCACCAGGCTGGAACGTGGAGGGCATGTCAGGACGATTGCTGATCCCTGAGAGCTTCTGAAAATCATCTTTATCTAGTGTAAGTGTTGCAAGTCGAGATTCCACACCTGGAGAGGAGCCATTACACATGGTAATAAGAAAGATGATAACCCACTTACCATCAACACTATTTTTGATAAACAATAATTACCATAAGCAAAGTCTGTTTCCCCTCTAAAAAGTACACACAACACTAAATATTATAACACCAAAAACATAAACTAAACTGTAGTTCAAACATGATTGAGGGAAGAATACAATACAATCATATGTACAAATATATTTTACACAATGAAGCAAGAGAATTAACAAAGTATAAGTCCAACACTTGCCTGGAGGAATTCCAATGTATAACTCGCCTTCAATTTGAAGGGGATGGATGAATGATTCTTCAAGAATCTCCTGAAATTTTTTCCCAGATGCGTGCTGTGATATCCAAACAGAAAATTAGAACAGCAGAGAAGTTAAGGTTTAGAACATCAAGAAAGTTTGCAAGAATAAAAAAAACCACAAGATTAATAAAGCTCTTTGAGGTCTCCCATAGACCTGTCAATACAGATCAAACTGACAATCAAAACACAGAAGGCATGCTAGAAATCGATATCTAAAAGATGCACCAACCCGTACGGTCATTGCTAATAGAATGAAGGGATCACCAGTCTCCATGGGCGAGTTGAAAAGAGAGAGCGAGATAAAATCTATCAGAAGAAATGAAGTGGACATGTATAGGGAAGCTAAAGAAAATCTTTATCCAGCCTCAAAAGTCTTCTTTGTCATCAAGGAAGTCAGTAAAACTCAGTTTTACCAGGTTTTAGGGGATATTAGACCATGTTCCTAAACTGAGAGGGCAGGTTTACAGTTTCTGACAGAAATCCCTTCAAATCTTGGTATGTGCAGGTGCACACTATAGAAATTGGGTCAGTTAAAACGTCAGCAGCAATGTGAACAACTTTAGGCACCACTTCAGAGGAGTAAATGCCAACATTGACACTCATGATGAATAACTGCACAGTAAGGACTACAGACGCAGATTAAACTCAGCTATTAGAGTATTTAACTTCCTCAACTTAAAATGCCTATAGGGAATAATCAAAAACCATATTTTATTTCCCTAGTTTATTCAGAGATCCAAACAGGGCATTAAAATTTTCAGCAGAGAGTCTAGACAAATTTAAACATAATCAAAAGATTCTGAGGCAAGCAATTATACCTCAATAATGCCACCACATAGCCAGCCATAAGAAAGATAATGATATAACTGCTCCTGGCCAGGTTCAGACTCAGGTACTGACACAGCAATGCGATTCAAACATTCATCCCAATCAGACATTTGTATAGGATTTTCTCTAAGGATCTCTGATAAAGCATTATGAAGACCAGATGTATGGTTAAGCACATGATGGACCTAAAAAGAGGGAAAAAAAATCAAACAAAAAATTAATTAAGAATGTCAGTTGATTCAGGTAGAAGTTTCTCAGTACATGAGACAAAATTTAAACCTTGATGAGATCTTTCCTATTTGATCCAAATTCCGGCCAAATATTTGCCACATTTTCCTCGAGCGTCAGCTTTCTAGGCAATAAAATGTTCATAAACAAGTATTAAGGTCCATAAAATATGCCCAGAAAGCAATTATTTAAGAATTTCTTCATTCATGGAAAATAAAAGGTTTAGGTTTTAAATTTGTGTACCTTTGTCAGTGTTGAAGCAAGCATCAATACATGCAGTACCCCCTCCCCAATCCCCCCCACCCAAAAAAAAAAACCATCCCAAATTTGACATGATTCATGTAGATATTTAGAATTGTGATTTTTTTTTTTTTTTTTTTTTTTTTGATAAGTGAATCATCAAGCAAAAAAATTATGATTTGGGAAAACAAGGGTATATGATATGGTTTACAATTACTTCATTCAAGAATTACCGCAATTATGTCAAACTTTATTAATTATTAAAGTAAATGAAAGTTGTGTATGGCTTAGAATAAGTTATGTTCCGAAAGAAACTATGTAAGAGACATTATGTTGTGGAAGAAGATATTAAGAAATTTGTCATCCCAAGTTTTTCTTCTTTCCCCCAGATTGGCTGTATTTGTTCCTTCACTTGAAAATTGGGTGGAGTATGGAGAGTTGTATTCAATATCAGTGGCATCAAAATACTAGTATGATGTGCAAAATATAATATGCATGCCTAGACATCTGTGAATCTTAAATTGAAATATGATGAAGAAAGTATAGTAATGTTATAGTTTCTTCATATGTTCCTAGTTGTTCCTAGTTCTTCAAACAAATTTAGGAACATGTGTAGAAACTATAAAATTACCATACTTTCTTCATCTTATTTCAATTTAAGATTCACAGATGTTTGGGCATGATACTATATTTTGCACATCATGCTAGTATTTAATGTCATTGAGATTGAATACAACTCTCCATACTCCACCCAATTTTCAAGTGAATGAACAAATACAGCCAATGTATACATTCACACAAAAATACAAGTTGCTGACTCCACAAATCCAGATATTAGCCACATGCAAAACCCAGCATCGGAAAGACTGGCCTAAACGAGTGCCTGCATATCAAGAAGAAAGCCCTACTACTTTTCATGCCATGTTTACTATTCTTAATTTAGAATGGTCAATTCATAAATTTTTTTTTTACAGCATAAATGGCAGAGGGATGCCGCGATTATGCATGGACTGAAGTTCTGAAAGTCATTATACCATGATAAATTTACACAATAAAGCCAATATACACCCATCATTCAAAATCTCTGATTAGGTTATGCAGGTCAAACTGTTAAAGCTCAATCCATGTCAACTTATTTTAAGTGGATCATACTATTATAAGTCAAAGGTGTAATAGATTCCTTTGATAAGTAGAATCGCTTGGACCGTCAAAACCAGAAGACAAAAATAGAAAATGAGCCCTTATCCTAGTGACCAGGGGATATATATTATAAGACCCAAAAAGGGATTCCAGTTATTTGTTTATATAAAAGTAAACAAAAAGGGTTTGTATCATTTGAAAAGACAGAACTTTGGTGTTCATAAAATTCTGTAACGCACCCTTTGTCAACCAGCCAATGTAGCATTCCCGCTGCGATAGCCTTTGTTGCAGAGAAAACAGGAAAAAGGCTATCAGGCTGCACTGGACGAGGATCATATCTACCAAGCATTCCAGCAGCAGTGTCGATTATAACTTCTCCATCTTTGTAGGCACATACCTTTAGAAAAATTATTAAAAACTTTATCAGAAAAGAAGGGGAGGAAAAAGCTGGGGTGTTAATGCATTAAACATTAAAATACCAACCCCAACAACGTATTCAAATGAGATACAATTAAGAATAACAGTAAACTGATCATCAATTGTAATGGTTAAAGAAACATCTAGATGCTTTGATTATACCACCCAAATTCATTTGTTTACCTGGGGTAATTCTATTGCTTTCAGATTAATTAAATGGAAAAACTTCTCTTGGTTCCATTTGTTTATTTTATAGATACATAGATCTTTTTTTACTTTTTTTTGAAGCAGAGACATAGATCTTAAATACAGATTTCTTCTGATTTCAACATTACCAGAAAATGTTTCTAATGAAAAGAACTTAAATGAGGAATCTTCTAATGTATTTAAAAGATAAAACTTCTGCTTGCTGCAAAGGAACTTGATATAGGATTATCATCTTTATGAATGCAACATAAAAATAACAATAAAAGCTTCCGGTGAATTTAACCCAATCCAAATCCACAATTCTCTTCAAAACATTGTAAGTCAAGCACAAAACTGAAAACTTAAACCTAACATCACAAACCAAAAAGAAAACCAAAAAAACTTTTTCTTAGCACATAATGACCTATATACTTTTGCTTGTCGATTCAGAAGTCAAGTGCAGGAATCATTATTTGCTCTTTGCTACTGTTAGAATAATGGTTGGCGATTAAATTCATTTCCTAACAATTTAAGTTTTTTTTGGACAATCGGTAAGTATCAAAGTAGGTGATCCTGAATTTGAATATTGTTTCTGCCCTTAACTCCAATTTAAAAAGTTAAAAATCTCATCTATTGGCCCTAGGTATTAAGGGGGAGTCTGGGCCCAAACATATGTGGAAGTGTTAGAATAATGGATTAGTGATTAATTTCACCATTTCCTAACAACTTAACCTTTAGGGACAATTGGTAATTTATCAGCTACAAATCTAACAAACTTTGGTACTCAACCAATAAATGGATCTTCACTAATCCTCAATAGCCTATACCTCTAAGCATTAAATCTAACTAGAAAAGCAGATACAGATAGTAACATATAACCAGATTGCCTAACTATGTAATGGTAATTCAAGATCTCTTCATAATCAGAACTGGTTACAGGGTTTAATTCCAAATTGCAAGGCATGAATCAATAGCCTACCATTGTTAAGTGCACTTTCACAAAATATAAAGCACCCATGGATCTGTAATTCGGTTTCATCTTGGAACACATTGGAGAGGGGTAAATGGCTATGAAAGGAAAAGATAAGAGCTCATTATTTGAATTTAGTATTTCTAGCAACTACTTTCATTAATCATAGCTACTGAAATTCCAACAGATTTTGCTTTAAAAAGTGTTCTTTCTGGTCTGACAAGTGACAATAAAATTTCTTGACGGATGGAAAAAATTAAATAAAGTATGCCATTTCTAAAACGCCTCAAACATTTCTAGCAGTTACAAAAGCACCAAATTCCTGCCAGCAGTTAATGGTGATACTGAGCTCTCCTGCGGCAATAATGAAAGATAAACATAAAAAAAGATGTGGGTGGTGACAACATCATTAAACTAACTAGAGGAAGGAAAAACGACCTTGGCAATAAGGAAACTATGCCTGACATGACAAGCTAGTATTCCATATATATTCTCTACCACATACAAGAATAAGTAAAGATGTTAGAAATTTTCCTCAGGAATATTAGATTCATATGTCTACAGTCATATCCATCCAAATAACTGATTACTATAGAACCAGTTCTTTCATACATTAAAGGACAACAGAAAGTAAACAGTCAAGGTAGATACAATACCCATGGATAGTTAAAAAGTGCTGCATACCTGGATTCCAAGTATTTTATCATTATTCCCCAGCTCAACTAGGAACTGTCTTAACTTGGCCTCCACATCAGAATGGACTGGTGTGTCATAGATCCACTGATCATTAACTCTTGGTCCCCTACTAATATTTCTGATAAGGGCATTCCGGATTAAATCAGATATAAACAAAAACAAGAATTATAATAAATAATAAACTACGAAACACCAAGATTTAGATTAGACTCACCCTTGCAAAACAGATTCTGCAAATGGCCTCATGATATCTAGATATACTATGCGAACATTCATCAAGGAAGAAAGCCCTAAATCCAAAATATAGAAAATAATAAGGGACAACCATTGGAACCTATATTTAGCCATAGGTATTCTAGTTACAGACCTCTTAGAAGATTAAGGACCCGTGAAAAGATTACAATGTCTCCAGGAAATGCATCAACCTGGAAAGAAAGGTTGTTACTGAATTGAAAATGGATGAAAATAGTCAGTAAACATATCAGAGAAACATTGATGGGAAAGAAGACACATTAGCTTACAGGATTAAAGCGTTTAACTTCTTTCGGGTTGAGTTTCATCCTTTCTTGTATAACCTTCATGTTTTTTGTTCTTTTCTCGTTCAATGATTTAATTGTTTCCTTAAGAGACCAAAAAATAAGTAAATAAGAAGTCGGGACTTATTGAAGATGGAAAAACAATGAGTGAAGTAAGAAACAAATGCTCACACAAGCTTAGTGCATACTTACAAGAGATTCTTTTGCTGACGTTGAAGTTCGAAAGAATACAGTTGTTACCTCCATTGCCTGTTCTGGCATATCCAGGCGCAACTTAAGTCCCATTTCTGAAAAAGCAGACAAAAGAGCTGCATGGTCCCCCTGTGGCAAAAGCATCCAAATTATTTCACCACTCAAAGAGAAAAGTTTGAACTTCAAAGCAATATTAACTGAAAACACCAATAAATCGGTTGTATTGCAGCAATCATAATTTATTGTAAACCCATTCAATCAATATGGTATTGGTAAGTAATATTCTAAACAAAAAAAAAATATATATATATATATATATGCACCTGGAAATTTGCACATCAACATACTTTATTAGTCATGAGTGAAAATAGATCATTCAAAATTATTTGAATGTGATTCATTATGATTAGTTCAATTTAATTTTTAACACTCATCATGACAACCTAGTGCTACATATTTAAATAATAGAAAAGAAGAAGAAAAGAAAATAAATATGTTGCCCTATAAGGAACAACCAAAATGAAACACAATAATACATTTCATCTTTGAAAGCATTGACTGATAAAGGCTCACAAAATCAAAGTCAAATATTAGTATTACTCATCAGATATGGTTCTTTAGATGAACCAAAAATCCAGCAAAGTATCAGTTTTAGCGAAGAGAGAAAAACCACAAAAAAGGTTTGTACAAACCTCAGCAGATGCCAGAAACATTTTAGCCAGTGCTTGCTTGACAGAAATTGATAGTTTTTTTGTAAGCCCAAAATCGAGCAATATTGGATGATGAGGAGGTTCCTTGCTCACAAGAAAGTTTCCTGCATAATGCACCCCAAAAAGCAGTGAATGCATTATTTCTTGAGCATGTAGACAATTAAAAATAGAGTCCAGCTACTATGAGTGTGCCCTGATTACAATGTCATCACGATTTCATTTTGCTATTAAAAAATTTTACTATCACATGTGCCACATCACATTTTCATTGTCGAATTTGTCTCTCAAGTAAGCAAATTAATCTCAAGATCAGGTAATATGCTCTAGCCAAATGTTACGAGGAAATATGATCAACCTAAAAATGAAAAGAGAACACTTGAAATTACTAACTGAGCATATGATTCCATTATCAATGTTTTAGGCTAAAATCTTGACAAAAAAGGCCCATTTGAGGAGATCTATCTTCCTGCATGGCACATGTATAAAGCATGCATCAAAATTTCAGATTACAAAGCTAGTTCATGACAAGTTATAATTACAGCACATTACTACAAAATAACCCTCACTGAAAAAAAATGATTTGATACAACCTCACACTAAGCTCCAGCTGAAAAGAAGAGTGGGGGGGGTGGGGGTTGAAGGCAATGAGAGTGAGAGAGTACCAGGATGAGGATCACCATTAAAAAACCCATCAACATAAATTTGGTGGGCATATGCACGTGTAATTTCTTCAACAAGCTTTTTTTTGTCAACACCAAGTGCTTCCAGTGCGTCCAAGTCATTCAAACGAATGCCATCCATATACTCTAAAATAAGGACTTTTTCCGCTGACTACATTTGAAGCAACAGGATGCAGAGTAAGGTACAAGACAATGAAAAGGCAATATTTTCCACTTCAAAGGAAAAAAAGATAAGTATTTAACCAAGTCAATCATCTGCTCAACTCAGGTAAATTGTATGCCAAATGTTTTAACATTACATAAGGACTCCATATATATA
This sequence comes from Quercus gilva, assembly GCA_023621385.1. Classification (NCBI taxonomy): domain Eukaryota; kingdom Viridiplantae; phylum Streptophyta; class Magnoliopsida; order Fagales; family Fagaceae; genus Quercus; species Quercus gilva. Next base: position 16,093,481 of record CM042484.1, on the reverse strand, counting down.
TATATATATACACACACACACACATTAGGGAGCAACCAATAGATTTTCCTGGGAGGAAAGAGGAAGGGGTATGTTAATTATAGCCAAAAGTTAAGAGCTTAGGCACAGTGGATCTGTCAGCAGATATTTTAACTAGTTGACTACTGTGCTACTCTAATCTTATGTCAAAAGTAATTATAGTAGTGAAGAACTAGAAGCTTTTATTTTTACTTTAACTTTCTTTACTTCTTAGTACCCCACATGCAGAACATTTTTATAATTTCTTTAAATCAAAACTTGACGCAAATTTAAATGGCAAAAGTCTGATTTTTAAGAACTCCCAACAAGACTACTAGTGTCATGACCCAAGAAAAGCACTAGCCACATACATGCTTATACCCCAAAAAGACCAGTCAAATTACAATTGGGGCTCCTGGTAATCACTTATATAATCCTGCTTAGCCTATTAAACACCTAATGTAGGATTCAGCACACACCCACACAACACACACTTATCCGATCAAACCCACATAATTTGGGGTATGACATCTAGGTTCTTTAGGTCTTTTGAAATTTTGATATTATGTTTGGGATCATGTTTCTAAAGAGAAACCATAAGAGGCCTCTAATCCCTATATCCAAGATTCATAACACTAAGCCCAATGCACTCCCGTGTGCAGACATGCAGTATTAAATATTTGGGAGAGATTATACCTGAATAACATCTGGAATCAAAACATCCACTCGATTGGCATTTGTGTTATCATCATGTCCAGTATTTTTGCAGTGTAGATTTCTAGATACCGTCCTAGTATTCTCTACAGACAGAACAACAAATGCCAATAAGAATCAAATTTTGAAACCTGGGGGGGGGGGGTGGGGCGCATTTCCAATTTAGGAATAACTAATGCAAAGTACCAAAAGTTAGAATAACAAGATAACAGTTCATATAAACTACATATAAAGTAAGCCAAATCCAATTTAGGAATAACTAATGCAAAGTACCAAAAGTTAGAATAACAAGATAACAGTTCATATAAACTACATATAAAGTAAGCCAAATCGGAAATAAAATGGTTATAACTGGGCAACAGAAAAAGATCACCAGGTTAGAGACAATAGATTCCAAGCATAGCCAACATACAGCCACCCAGTTATTCAACCAACATATTGAAGAGAATATCTATCTATTTATGTATTTGATAAAATAAAAAAAATCATCCCTTAAATGCAAATCAATAGTTCATTAGGACAAAGTTTGGCTACAAACTTGGTTGTAGCCAACTTACTTCCACTAAAAAAATTAACATGACTACATAATTTTATAATTTAATCATTAAATTACATGTTCTTAACACACATGTCAAATTTCATGCCAATCAAATGTTTTCGATTTATTAACTTAATTTTTATACAAAATTTTAAACTACAAAAACTTGAAATTTAAACATTTGATTAATGGCATAGTTATTGATCTTTGATCATGTGGAAATTTTGCAAGCATGGAGGATATAAGTAGAAAATATAATCCAATGGTGGATTTGTCAAAATTCACATCCAATAAAAAGATATTGAGTGGAGTTGTAGTCTTATGCTACAATCAAGTTTGAGCCAAACTTTATCCAATTCATTATGTTGCATTCCCTTAGTTCAAAAACCTCAAATAAATCCTTAATCCTCATCCACACACACCCTAAATAATGCAAGTGGTTAACAGAGAGCAGCATTTTCCTTTTAATCACAAACAACTACTAAAACCATTTCAAAATGATTATTCCAGGCAAGAGCTGGGCATACCAGCTTCATGATTGAAGTCAAGTTCTTTGGGAGCTTCTTTGCACCATTCATCTATCATAGGATTAAAATCATACTGTGGCTCTGCCCAAGCTATCCAGTCAACAATTGCCTTTGCATTCTTCAAATCCTGGAGGGGAGGGGGAGGGGAGAAGTAAGCACAAAAACTATAAAAACAACTTCGACATAATCTTTACATCCCAATATCTTAAAAGCCAAGTATGCTAAACCTCCAATATGATTGTCTTGATGCCCTCATGTTGAACTTTAACAACTACCTCCTGCCCATCAAGCAGAGTTGCACGATGGACTTGTGCTATCTGCATAGAATAGATAAGTAACTAACAAGATTGTCCCAGAATATACTTACTTCCGCTCCAACCTTCAGAAATTCCATTATTGATATCCTAAGCCAAGTGCTCATATCTATTCCCAACTACCAACAACAGTTATAGGATCTTACTGATGCTGTTGCCAAAGGAACTTTGACAAAATCTGAAAAAAGATCATCCATCGATTTTCCCAGCTCTGTCTCGATAGTCCGACAAACCTGCCCAAGTCAGCCAATGAAGTACCTGGAGGTTATCTTCATATATTATATTTTTTTTAAGTAATACTAATTAGATTCTATTGAAAAAATAAAAGGGCATAACGCAAGTACATGAGGTATACAAGAGGAACACGAAACGAAAGAGAGAAAAAATAATCTAAAATTACAAACATCTAAAAAGAACAAAAAGAAGGAAGAAATGGAACCCCCTAATGGCTCTCATCCATTCAAAAAGAGATGTCCGAAGCTTTGGTTGGAGTTTAAGAAATGAGACTTCAATTCCATCATAAGTCCTAGCATTCCTCTCCCTCCAAATACAGCACATCAAACATAAAGGCACAGCATTCTTCACTTTAACACTACAATATCCTTTGATGCCACCTGTCAAACATGCCAAAATCTCCCTAACTTGATTAGGCTTTAACCAAGATATCCCAAATAATGAGTAAACTAACTACCAAAACTCCCAAGTAATAGAATTGTTGAAGGAAAGAAAACAATGACAAAAGAGTACCACCTAACGGCATCACTGATACAACCCACTCTATTTTTAAAAACAATAAAAATGCATTAAAAAGAGCACAAGTGGCGCAAACCTAGTACACAGAGATTATACAAAGGTAAGCCCAAGTTTTTAAAAAAATCAAGTCAACAAATAGAAAGAATACAAATACAATAACAACTAATGGAAGCTCAAAGTGTCCAAGAACTCTAGGAAGCGCATAGTAGAAAAAGTATCCATTCATAAAGAGTCTTCATGAATAAGAACTTCAACTTCACCAAGCTTAGCATCTTCCCCTCAAAGCAAACAAGCATTTCATTCTCTCCAAAGACACCACATGCAATAATATTATCTATCTCCCCACTTACTTTGTACATACAACACTAATCAACAATGATTTAATACATCTGAAAGCGAGGTCAAAGTAAGATATCCACTTAGAAAAGATTTTCATATATCTATATTTACATGACAGGACATGGGAATCTTATTTTTGGAAGAGAGAATCAATGGCCAAGAATTCACAATTTAAGAAGTCAGACAGCTGTAAATAATGAACAAAAATAAGTACAAAGAACTTCAAAAAATCTAGTCTAGGGGAGAAGACCGAATCAATCAATCAAAAAATTTCTAATTATCTGAAATCGAAAAAACCTCTTGCAAGGGACGAGGAGGAAGAGAGTCCTGTAACTGCTTGAGACGTGATATATACGCCTCAGGAAGCACATCTGCACGTGTTGATAAATACTGTCCAAATTTCACCCACAAACCTTCCAACTCTATTATCAAATTGTGCACACGCCTAGCATTGCGCTCATGAGCTTTTTCCCATAAAGCAGATTTTTTAGCACTGCTAGCCCATTTCTCTCTTTGCTGTAAAGCCTTCAGAGATATCCAAAAAAAAACAAGGTAATAAGGTGCTCCATTTATAAGAAACAGTAAGCCACATTCAAAAAATTTACCTTGTAGTCTAGGTATATAACTACAGCCATTGTGAATACTCTCATGCGTCTTCTGTATGTGTTTCCCCATCCCATTCGCATTCTCTATTCACAAAATGGAGACAACAGGAGCATAAGTTAACAGGCAAAGAAATGATCAGACCCTACACAATACAGATCCAAGCAAACCAGCATAGACAAAGTCAATCAATGCAGCGTACAAAAGCAAAAATAAACTAGAAATTATGCTTATAATAAAGATATATTATTAAATGGTGTTCCCAACAATGAATGAGCTCAAAACTCATTAGAGATTAGCTAAATAAGTATCTAGCAACCCAAAAAATCCTCAAGAAATGCAAACAAAAATTGAGGGCATGAGCGTTCAAATGAAAAATAACTTCAAGAATCAACATGTATGTTGACATAAAAGTGCCCCTCAACTCAAGACATTAAAATTTTGTATAATGAACACATAGAAGCATGAGCCTGAAAAAGGAGAAGAAATAGCAGACAATAATGGCAGAGCTGAATGCTTAAGGCACTTACTCATATGCTAAGGTACACCACCAGAGACCTTATAGCAAAAATTTATTTTTTGACAATCACTACATGAACTAAACTAGATATCAGGAACATCAAAGCTCGAAAACTGTATTAATGAAATTAAGATCAGACCAACTCAGTCAATCATTATTATTAGTTGATTTGCTTTTTACTTTATATAAATAATGAGTTTTATTAGAATATATTGTACCGCACCAAGTATACAAGGATGTAAGCAAGACATACACACAGCTAAGATTTTTTTCTTTTCTTTTCTTTTTAATAAAAGCACAACGATCAACAAAGTCTAATAAGTTTCAGAAGGAGAAACTTCCAGACGCCGACAACCATTTGAACAGAGTTCTTAGAAAATGCAATTTCAAATTTTCTAACATTTCTTTCCCTCCAAATGCACCACATCAAGCAATGAGGGATGGTCTCTATGGTGCTAAATGTTGCATTATTAAGAGAAAACACATTCATAAAATAAGTGTAGCTGAAATGAGAATATCGAGATGGGTAAGTGGAAATAAAAAGAAAGATAGGCATCAAAATGAAGAAATTCACTCAAAGATAAGAGTAGCCCCTATCGATGAAAAGATACGGGAGACTCACTTGAGATGATTTGGTCATGTGCTAAAGAGAGTAACTAATGACGATAATAAAGAGTAAGTTTATTCAAGTCAAGTCAAGTCAAGCCGTCAAGGACTCGAGAAAAAAGGTGAAAGACCAACACTAACATTAGTACAACTGCATAAGTGGTAAAAAAACGACATGTCAATTAAGGACGTGACAGAGAATACAATTTTCGATATGATAGAATCAGAGAATTAAAATTGGGACGAAAACTTGGTTTGACTTTTATAGTTATTATCGTTGTTCCCTTGAACTAATAAATTTCTGAATTATCAATTATGTAATAAGAAAATTAACCATGTGAGTGTTCTGTATAGCGTCAATTTCCAGAAAAGCAATAATAAAACATATTTCATCATTAACAAGAAGTAATAACAACATTTCAATTATGTAATTTTGCAATTAACAACAACAACAACAACTTATAATCCACAAGTAACTAATAACTGTAAATTCAATTTCTCCAAATTTAACAGCGAATTCAACACAGAGACACACAAAATTGACATAAAAACTATATATAATATATTAATATTCATCCAAGAATCATGAAAATTTTGATAATCCAACGCTAATTCCGATGAACATGTTTATTATAAAAACAGAGAAATTATATTAAAAAACGAAAAAGAAAAAGGAAGAAAAGTCTATACCATGGTTGTCAAACTAATCGGTTTGGAAACGAAAGAGAGAGAGACTAAGAGAAAGCGAGCGGAGAATAGGAAAATACTACATATCTTTTATATAGATATGGATGAATTTCTTGGACACGAAACGATCTGAATTTGGTGTCGTTTTTAACGTCTGGTCCACCGTTCAAAAAATAAAAGGAAGGAATGAGCGATTTGGCGTTGGTAACCCGCTATAGAAAATTTCTTGATTAAAACTGCTTGATTGGGACGTTGGAGCTTAACCAATAGGGTGAAGACACGTCGACGTGTGACATTAAAAGTGCTTACGTGTCAATCTGTGGGTTTTAGTCCATTTCTTTTTGCACTAGAAGCCACCGACACAGTAAACTATGTGGGTCCGTTTTTAAAATAATTTTCATCCATAGCACATTTTCATATTTTAAAACTTGTTGGTTTATGTAACTGTGAATAGTAAATGTGTTGTTATATTTATTTTTTTAATGAGTTCAACACTAAGTTAATAAGTTGTATATTCTTATAAAAATTAAAATTAAAAAAGTCAATAAGTTATAAAGTTAAGAGTTGTGTTTGTTATACACCCTGTTGCACAAGCACTTACGTATAGTTAAAAAAAAAAATTGAAAAATGTGTCTTGAAATAAAGTCAATATTTTAATTGTTTTTTTACTTGCATGTAAATGGGTGTGTAACAATTTTTTTTTCCTAAAAGTAAACATGGAAATAGAAGTTTACATAATAAGTTATAAAATTAAGAACAAATTGTTATACAAACCCTGTTGCATTTGCATACGCATATACATTTACATACAAGTGAAAATAATAATAAAAAATATAAAAAATAAAAATAAAAAACAGAAAATTTGTGACTTAGAAATTTTGACTTCAACTTACAATTTTAGTTTTTTTTTTTTTTTTTTTTTTTTTAACTTGTATGTAAATGTGCATGCAATAGATGCAATAGCCAACATGGTGTGTGTAACAACTTTTTACTTAAATTAAACGTGAAAGTGGAAGTGTACATAATAAAACCGGTCTTCTTTTCCTTTTTTTGACCTGTATAAAAAGCTTTGATGGTCTTTGTTGCACCTCGTGGTCTTCGCCTTTATAAGTCAATCAACGAAAATGATATGAGACCAAAATAGTGGCTAGACCAAAGAGTTAGCGTGGAATAACAGGAAAAAAAAACTTGGCCGTTGGATTGGTTGGAATCTGGTCCGCTCAAATCGTAGAATACTAGAATGGTGTGGATTCTAGCTAGCCGCTATTCTCATCTTTCACAATAGTCAAACAAAAAAATAAAAGCTTTTTTTTAGAAGAAACTTTTTTTTTATAAGTGGATCAATCAATTTCGAATTTCTCAATCCTTCAGTTAATATGTGCTGCCAACTGGGTTGCTGTGTAGTATATGATTCTTGTTCTCCATTTGGACTGAACGAATTTTCATTTTGGTTTGAGAATGATTGTATGGCATCTTCCATATGTGTTTTTGGAGTGATTTGAGTGAACCATTGTGGAGTAGTTGAGTCGTGTGTCTTACATTCTATCCAAAGAAGCTTCTTATAACATTCTATCCAAATAAATTGTCATGGAAGACATGCTCACAGCTGTGCTAGACATGTAAAACATGTTAGCGAATTCTCAGTATGAATGGAAGATGCTCCTCCGCATCTCACTACTATAATTCAAGCCAATTCGGCTTTCATTTAATTAATATTATAGTGCTGCTCTTCAAAAAAAAAAAAATTTTTGCCATGCCTAGCCTATCATTAAAATTTGATATAGACACCATTTTATTTAACTTTATCAATTCACAATTTAAAGAAATAAACTAGTCGGTTATTTTCGTCTATAGTTACTGAGACCCTAATTTTGAGACTCAAAGATATGAGATAAAACACCACCGAAAATACTAATATTATTATAAAATATCGTGTGTATTGATTTAAGTATCAAGGAGAAGTTTAGGCCGACGTCACACCAATGCCACCTGAGTTATTCAGTTTTTGTGTAGGCAAGGATGTTGTCCTCGTTCCATCTTGGTTATGTGGTCATTGATATTTTCTTCTTCATTTGGCATTGTATGTGGGAAAAGTGGGGAACTATAGATTAAACTACCTGTTTTGCAAAGAAATATTACATGGTCCAAACTTGGTTGATGGACGTTGAATGTAGCCATGTAGTTAGAAACTCACAACCATCAAAATATGACCCCTACCGAGAAATAGCTTTAGGGTTTGGTTGAGAGCATACAAAATCTCACATGATGGGACCAACAAACCCCTTGGCTTAGACGAACTCGTTAGACATCTCCATCCACCACTCCACATCACTGACAAACGGAGACAAGACATTTAAAGAAGTATTCAATACCTCGGACAATTACAACTTACAAGACCAGTTGTATAAACCGTTGGAGACTTATCAAAGCCTACATTACTGAGCCTAAAGGCGTTATCAAAAGAGGCATTAAAACCACAATAAAGGCCACAACGACTAGATGCTGTGAAACCATATATAAACACTCTTCAGAACCAAAACAAGGTATATACACGATCCTAAATACAAAAATACGCCATAGCTTTGATCTCTGATACTTTCTTGAAGTTTCCATACGCTGACTTTATCATCGAAGACCCTATGGCAGGCACCACACCGGTGACCACCTAAAGAGGACTTTGTGTAACATTTTTAGGTACAGGGACGAGGTTGTTGGCTTATCTAGACGAGTCTACTTGACTGACAATTTCTACTTCATCAGTTTGGCACCGTCTGTGGGGACAATATTTTCCTACCTAGGTTCGAGAACGTGGTTCCATTCAACTTACAAGTCCAGATGGAGCCTAAGACTCTCTAGGATTCTGCATCATTAGCTCTGCAAATCCAAACACTCACAGCCAGCGTGGAAGATCTTACCTGACAAAACCAAGAAATGAGATTACAGCTGCAGCAAGAGAAAAACTGGTCTGAGACCAACCGGGATGATGATGGGGACAACCAAAAAAGGGACGTACACCAACAACCTGCCACTCCACAAGAACCGAGCTGGGACCTTCTCAGGGAAATGAGAAAGGAGATGGACGAGCTGAGGAGTGCAATCAACGAAAAAACAAACCAAAGCTTAGACCATATGGTCAGGAGGACAGATTCACCCTTCACCACAGCAATCCTAGAGTGCCTAATGCCCTCAAAGTGTCGCCTACCACAGCTCGAGCCGTTTAACGAGCTAAAGGATCCTTTGGATCACCTCAACACTTTCAAGACAACTTTGGGCCTTTAGCAACCCCCTGACGAGATATTATGCCACTCTTTCCCAACTACCCTCAAAGGAGCTGCGAGGGAATGATTCACGAAGTTACCAACTTTGTCCATCGACGACTTCAAGCAATTGAGTAGCTCTTTCTTACGCCACTTTGTCGGAGGATAATGCCCAAAAAGGTAAGCAGCCCACCTGCTTACAATTAAACAAGGAGAAAAGGAGACCCTAAGGTCGTGCGTGAAGCGTTTCACCCTAGAAACTTTAGAGGTAGATGAAGTGGATGACAAAGTGCAGTTAACGGTCTTTAAAGCCGAGTTGAAGCAAAGAATCCCCCACGGACGATGGTAGAAATGCTCTTGAAGGCGCAGAAGTACATGACCGCTGAGGACGCCCTAGCAGTAGTTGAAGAGGTAGAAAAGCCTAATGAAAGGAAAAGAAAGGGCGAAGATCGGAGAGGACGAAAAAGGGAGCGGACAAATCGTCAAAATGCTGATAGAAACAAAAGGAAAGATGATAAAACCCCTCGGACGGTAAGATTCACTCCTTTAATTATGCCTGTTGATAAAATTCTTGCACAGATTAAAGATGAACACTACCTCAAGTGGCCAAGGCTGCTACACTCGTCACCCAATGTTTGTGACAAGAGGAAATACTATCGTTTCCATAAAGATCATGACCATTACACAGAAGACTGCAGAAACTTGAAAGAGCAGATAGAGGAACTCATACGAAGAGGGAAGTTGTAAAAAATTGTAAAGAAGGGAGATTCCACTAGGCCCAGGGACGATAACAAGGACAAGCCCAAAGCCTCTTCAAGAGACGAAGATTACAAGTCACATTGTCAACAAAATGCAATAAAGGAAATAAAGACGATCACAGGAGGACCATCCACAGGGGGTAGTTTAGATCCCTCAAGAAGTCATACCAGGGGTAGGTGAATAGCATTCATAGGATACCACACCTGAAGCAAAGACAGAAGGACAAGGATATCTTGTTCTTAAAAAAAGATGTCAGAGGAGTGAAACAGCCGTATGACAATCCCCTAGTTATCATGCTTATGATAGAAAGGTTCAATACCAAGAGAATTCTTGTAGACAACGGCAGCTCCGCAGACATCATCTACCTTTCCGCTTTTCAACAGTTGAAGGTGGCCTCTGAAAGACTGTGTCCCTTTGACTCTCCACTCGTCAACTTCAGTGGAGAAAGAGTGTATCCCAAGGGCATAGTAACACTGACGGTCACAGTGGGGGCTTACCCGAAACAATTGACTCGTCAGCTGGACTTCTTGGTGGTAGACTGTCCCTCCTCTTACAATGTGATCATCGGGAGGCCCACACTTAATCTTTGGAAGGCAGCCACGTCTACCTATTGCTTGAAGGTAAAATTCCCAACAGAAAATGGTGTAGGCGAGGTAAAAAGAGACCAAGTGCTGGCTAAGGAGTGCTATCAGGCGGTGTTAGCTGCAAAGGAAAACCATACATTGATGATCGAGGAGAAAGAAGAAGAGAAAATGGAAGCCCTAGAGACGGTGGAGTTGGTAGACGAAAAACCAACAAAGATGACTAGGATAGGGATGACCCTGAGTTCCAAGATGAGGTCGAGAATAGTCCAGTTCCTCAAAGAAAACTTGAACGTCTTCACATGGAGCCACGAGGACATGCCAGATATATCCACAAAGGTCATCCAACATAGGCTGAACGTGGACCCCGAGAAAAAGCCCATCCAGCAAAGACGACGAGTTTTTGCTCCAAAACAGAACCAGGCTATTACAAACAAAGTCAGCAAACTGTTAGTAGCTGACTTTATTCGGAAGGTCTATTACCCAGATTGGCTCGCTAATGTCATCCTAGTAAAGAAAGCAAATGGGAAATGGAGGATATGCGTAGACTTTACAAACTTAAACAAGACCTGCCCAAAGGACAGTTTCTCTCTGCCAAAGATATATCAGTTGGTGGATTCCATAGCAAGACATAAGCTACTGACACTCATAGATGCATTCTCGGGGTACTATCAAATAAAAATGGCAGAAGAAGATTAGGAGAAAACTATCTTCATCACGAGCCAAGGGCTCTACTGCAACAAGGTAATGCCCTTCAGACTGAAGAATGCAAGAGCAACCTACCAGAGGTTAGTAAACAAAATGTTCAGCAAGTAAATCGGGAGGAACATGGAAGTGTACATGGATGACATGCTCGTCAAAAGCAAGGAAGAGTCTGTTCACCTGGACAATCTCCAAAAGACATTCACCACACTCAGGCACTACCAAATGAAGTTGAACCCTAACAAGTGCACCTTAGGGTAGCATTAGGGAAGTTCTTAGGGTTTATGATGTTCCAAAGAGGGATAGAAGCAAACTCAAAGAAAGTGCAAGCCAAACTTGACATGACGTTGCCTAAGACCATGAAGGAAGTCTAGAAGCTCACATGAAGGATAGCAGCATTCAACATGTTCGTCTTTAAAGCAACGGACAAATATTTGCCCTTCTTCAAGACATTGAAATAGGCCTTCGTTAGACTGACAAATGTGAGAAAGCTTTCCAGGAACTCAAGCACTATTTGAGCAATCCACCCCTCTTAAGTCCGTCCAAGGAGGGAGAAAATTTGTATTTATATTTAGCAGTGTCAGCTACAGCTGTGAACGCAACCTTGATTCGAGAAAAGGACAAAATGCTACTCCCAGTTTACTACGCCAGTCAAGCCTTCCAAGGGGCAGAAGCCAAGTACCCACAAATCGAGAAGATTGCATTTGCATTGATTGTAGCCTTACACAAGTTGCGTCCCTACTTCCAAGATCTTGGTAATGACGGACCAACCCATTAAGAAGTCTATGAACAAGCCCGAGGCTGCAGGAAGGATGGTTCAATGGGCAATCAAACTTAGCCAGTTCGACATTGAGTACAACCCTAGGACAGCTATTAAGGCACAAGCATTAGCAGACTTCATCACTGAATTTACCATCCCAGACGAGGATGAAGCACCTGACGAAGCAAAAAGATGAACGGTTCAAACTGACGGCTCGTCAACCCGAAAAAGGGGCGGGGTAGGGATCATTATCATCACCCTAGAAAGAGAGATGCTTAAATACAAAGTTCAACTAAAGTTCCCGACCACCAACAATGAAGCTGAGTATAAAGGAATACTGATAGGGCTAAGGGTCGGGAAGGCACTAGGAGCCAAAAACTTGCTCCTCCAGAGTGATTCAAAGCTGGTAGTGGGGCAGATAAAAGATAAATATAAAGCAAATGAGGAAAGAATGCAAAAATACCTCAAGCTAACGAAGCATTTAGCACAAGAGTTTGATCGGGTGGAATTCGCACAAATCCCCAAGAGCCAAAATATAGTGGCAGATGAGCTCACGAAGCAGGCGCTGTCAGGAGCGAGACCAACAAGTATGGACTTAAAGATGGAGGTCCAGAAATGCTCCAGCATTAAAGAAGTCTCCACCTTCGCAATCTAGAGTGTAAGCAGCTGGATGACCCCAATCATGTCCTTCCTCTAGGACAGATGGCTTCCATAGGACATTGAGGAGGCCAGGAGAGTTAGGAAAAGAGCAACTAGGTTCACGATCTTGAACAACACCCTTTACAAGAGAGGCTTCTCCATGCCTTACCTGAAGTGCGTCGACGAGGAGGAGGCTAAATACATTCTTGAAGAGATCTATGAAGGAATTTGTGGAGACCGTGCAAGCCCAAGATCCTTGGTAGGCAAAATTATCAGAATAGGTTACTTCTAGCCTACTTTGCAGATGGATGCAAGGGAGTTTGTCAAGAGATGTGACAAATGACAAAAGTTTGGGAATATTCAGCGCCTCCCAGAGACTGACGCCAATAGCCTCCCCATGGCCATTTACACATTGAGGGATTAACATCGTTGGCCCATTACCCCAAGATAAGAGATAGGTAAAATTTCTACTGGTCACTATTAACTATTTCACAAAATGGGTTGAAGCAGAAGTATTATCAACCATCACAAAGGCAAAAATCCAGAATTTCGTATGGAAGAACATAATTTGTAGATTCGGGATAACACGAACGATAGTATCGAACAACGAGCGGTAGTTTGACAGTCAAAGCTTCAGGGACTTTTATTCAGGCCTAGGGATCAAAAACCAATTCTCATCCCCCCGAACATCTACAAGCAAAAGGACAGACGAAAGTGACGAACCAGACACTGCTCAAGATCATCAAAGCTCGGTTGGACGATGTAAAGGGCGCTTGGTCGGAGGAATTACCTAGTGTCTTATAGGCGTATAGGACCACAGCAAGAACCCTGACAGGAGAAACCGCCTTCAGACTCACCTATGGCACTGAGGCAGTAATCACAGTTGAAGTGGGAATCACCAGAGTCAGACGAGAGGTCTTCCACAAAGATAACAACAACAATTAACTAAAGGTCAATCTGGATTGCTTTGACGAAGTTAGAGACGGAGCTTCTCACAGGATGGCGAAGTATCAGCAAAAGATGGCCGAGTACTATAACAAAAGAGTGAAGCTCAAATGACTTAACATAGCAGACTTCGTCTTATGAAAAGTCACCTCAACAGCCAAAGATCTGGCCCAAGGGAAACTTGGCCCGACCTGGGAAGGGCCCTACAAGGTCACCCATTACTCTAGACAAGGCAGCTATCACTTGGAGACCTTGAACGAGAAGAAGCTTTCACGACCGTGGAACATTGAGCATTTGAAGAAGTACCACCAATATATGTAATGAACAACTATACTCGTATTTGAAGCAAAGTAATAAAGAAAACTGTTTAGCCAATGGTCCAATGTCATGCCAAAAAAAAAAAAAAAAAAAGGAAATCCAAAAGCCTAAAACCTAAAAAATTGGCTAAGTAATAAGATTCCACTTAAACGAATATAAGTTACTAACGAAGCCAAATGACAAGATCCCTTAAATAGGTGTAAGTCACCAAAACTTGACTAAGTAACAAGATTCCGCCTAGACGGATGTAAGTTACTAACGAAGCCAGAAGACAAGATCCTTTAAATGGGTGTGAGTCACCAAAACTTGGCTAAGTAACAAGATTCCGCCGAGACGGATGTAAGTTACTAACGAAACTAGATGACAAGATCCCTTAAATGAGTGTAAGTCACCAAAAATTGGCTAAGTAACAAAATTCCGCCTAGACGAATGTAAGTTACTGACAAAACCAAATGACAAGATCCCTTAAATGGGTGTAAGTCACCAAAAATTAGCTAAGTAACAAGATTCCAACTAGACGGATCTAATTTATTAACGAAGCCAAATGACAAGATCCCTTAAATAGGGGTAAGTCGAAAAAAGTTAGCTAAGTAATGAGATTCCGCCTAAATGGATGTAAGTTACTGACAAAGCAAAATGACAATCCTTAAATAGGCATAAGTCACATAAAAATTGGCTAAGTGATGAGAGTCTGCCTGGATGAACATAACTCACTAAAATTGAACAAGCCCCCCACAAACAACGATAAACAAAGGAGGGTTCTGACGAAAACACAAGTCGCAAGCAGGCAAAATAAAGAACAAATCAATGAAAGCATAAGAACAAACAATAAGAATAAATATATTCTGCCTGAAGAAAAAGCCCAAAAACACCGAGCAAGAAACATTATTCAAGAATTAGAATAAAAGTATTATTCTTAAACTGGAATAAAAAACCCAAAAACATGCTGGGCACCCAAAAGAAAAACAAACAAAACATGAAACATATACTTAGATGTGATAAACAGGTTTAGGCATTAGCCTCGTCATCACCAATAGAAGGGGGAACTGGAGCATCACCCGCAGGAGTAGCAGCAGTAGACTAAGAAGCCTCGTCCGCCGCCATCTCCTGGTCTGCCTCCTCTAGGTCCAAGTCTTCTAGGTCCACTCCAGAAGGATGCTTAACCAGGTAACGTCGAAGGAGCTCAAAGCCCTTGTAGTACCAACTGAAGAGCACAATGTTATACTCCTTAGTTTACTGGAAAGCCTCGAAGGACTTGGCAGCAACGGTCTTTATCTTCTCCTTCATGGCTTGAAGTTGCTCATTCTTCTCCAGGATCAGCTGCCTCTCAGCTTTGAGGTCATCCCCCAAGACATTGACCTTCTCCTTGACGGATTGGCCTCGTCCATGGCAGAAATGACTTCCTTCTTTAGTTTAGAATTCTCTGCCTCCAGAACCTCCACCCTGGACCCCACTAACGCGACCATTGCCTCATGGCTGAAGTACTCCAAAATAATATGAATGTTTTCCCCCAGTACCTGAAAAGAAGACCCAACTTTTAGAACAATACAAAAGAAGAGAAAGGAAAAGGTGAAAGTGCACAAGTACATTACCTGGACAAGCTTTGGGATGTGACGACCTATGAGCTCATTAGAAGGCATTCCAAAAAAGACCTTAAGGTCTTTAGCGTTAAAGGCATCTTGTGCCCTCATCATCGCAAGGCTAGCGTCGTCCCAAACATTGCTAGACGAGCGGGAGTCAGCCTTCTCCTTCCCCTTGTCAACCACACACTACTTCTTCAAGCGTGGGGTGATCTCCTCAACCGAGGTTGCTAGGGAAGCAGTCCTCGTCACGTCAGGGACGGAGGCAGTAGGAGTGACGAAGACCCCTTTTTCCACCACACGCACCACTCTCTTCCCGGGGTGAGAAAGGGGCTCATTCTTCTTAGCCCTCATTTTGGCATACATATCTTAATTAAATTTGGTCGTCATCTCTACAGAAGAAAAGAAGAGAAACACTTAAAAAAAATGGGAGAAGGGAAGGACAACAAGGTATGATAACACTCACTCTTCTCTTCAACTGCTATAACCCGAAGAACAAAGGCGAAAGGCTCTGGACCAAGACAGTGACGAGCCAAAGTTCGCGGGTCCACTAGGTTGTCAAAGTTGTCTATTGTCTTCACGTACTTCATAGCTGCCTCCATGCGTTCCTTATACCTACTTTTGAGCCTTGGACGCTTCTTAACTACACACAACGAACAAGAAAGTTAGTGACAATCAAAAAGAAAGAAGAATACAGAAGTGAGAGTATATAAAGGACAACAAAGAGACTTGCAGAGAAATGACACACTTAGACTTGGGGCTCTCCACTGGCGGAGTAACCTAGGGACGTCACCCTAAACTTTATCAAGAAGAGTCTCCTAATCATCCCCGGACACAAAGAAGAATTGGGACTTCCAATAACTGAAGGACGAGGGTAGGTCAGTAACGATCCTAGCCTTCCTATCCCAAGGCACCAGTTTGCAGTACCCGTATTTCTTGGACTCCTTCAGACGGCACAAATATGCGAATTCGTCCACCCTAATCATATCCCCCTCTGTAAACGCCAGCCAAATCTCCAGACAACTAACTACGATCCTCCACGAGTTGGGCATAAGTTGCCCAAGAGCAATATTGAAGTAATTTAGGAGCTCCATGATAAAGGGGTGGATGGGGAATCTAAGGCTGCTTTGAAAAATGGCCTCATAAAAACACACCTCTCTAGGTGAAAAATGGCAAGCTTGTTCGTCTTTGCGAGGAAGACGAATCCTGACCCTTTTAGGAAACTGAAACCTATCCCTAAATCTGGAAAGGTTCTCAGCGTCCAAGCCACACTCCTCCTCTAGAGTAGAAAAAGCCCAAACCACTCTCAGAGTAGAGGCCGCAGTATCTTCCTCCACAGGGTCGTCACTAGACGACAACCCTATCTTCAACTCACTGTATCTTACATCCGACTTCACCCTTCTATCACCCACCAGATCCTCATACCAATCGATGGATTGACAAAGTAAAGGGAACAAATCAGCTAATACTAGATTTAAACTATTTTCCCCACACGCAAAACCTTTAACTAAAGGATAGAAAGTGCAAGAAATTCTTAGTGAGGCCCCCAAATGTGCTAAAAGGAATGAAACAGAAGGGCAAAGTGTCCTAACTTCAGAACTACTAATCATGGAACTCAAAAAGCAAAAAGTGGAGATCCTAACGAAACCAAAAACACAGAAAGAAGAAAGAAATAGGAGAAAATAAAAAACACATACAAATTATCTACTCTACAAAGACCGAACCAAAAGAAGAAGAGTCGTACCTCAAAAAGGCAACCCCAAGAAGGGCAAAATACAGGAAATTGCAGGGAGAATAGTAGCTCGGATAAGAGAAAGCATAGAAAAACAATAGCAAAAGAAAGTGAAAAGTGAAGAAGAAAGAGAAAAGGAAGGAAGTTTAAAAACTAAGCACAAAAAACTGAAAAACAGCAGGAAACCTAAAAGTCACGCGAAGTAGAGCATTGAATCCCCCACTCAGAACACGCCATATGGCCACGACATGTTTGGCGTTGCCACTATGCATTAAAAGCGAAACGAAAGCCCAAGAGTCGCATCTGAGCAAGAAACCCTTCACCTTATGGTGGTCGTCATGACGCGTAAGGACGACCACAGAACCTTGGGGGGGACAGCTGATGGGACCAACGAACCCCTTAGCTCAGAAGAACTCGTTAGACATCTTCGTCCACCACTCCACATCATTGACGAATGGAGACAAGCCATTTAAAGAAGTATTCAATACCTCAGACGGTTACAAGACCAGCTGTATAGACCGTTGGAGACTCATCAAAGCCTACATTACTGAGCCTAAAGGCGTTACCAAAAGAGGCATTAAAGCCATAATAAAGGCCACAATGGCTAGATGTTGTGAAACCATATATAAACACTCTTCAGAACCAAAACAAGGTATATACACAATCCTAAATACAAAAATACACCGTAGCTTTGATCTCTGATACTTTCTTGAAGCTTCCATACGCTGACTTTATCATCGGAGACTCTGTGGCAGGCACCACACTGATGAACAACTAAAAAGGACTTTGTTCAACATTTTCAAGTACATGGACAAGGTTGTTGGCTCATCTAGACGAGTCTACTTGACTGACAATTTCTACTTCATCATTACACAACATAATTGTTAGCTCATACAACAACTCTTATAGCACAAGACCCTCACTCTACCCCCTTAGAGCATTCCCATCAAAGCTTTCAAAAATTTTAGCATTTAGCATCTCAAAAAGCCACTTTATCAATTTTAACAACTCATTTTACAATACACCCAGCATCAAAGGTTCTATTTTTACCTTCATCTCATTAAAATAATATAAACAACTTATTAAAATAAAATAAAACTTCCAAAAAAAGTTCATAGCAACCAACCACTTTCACCACCACCAGCACCACCGTGGCAGCCACAACTTACCAACAAAAAAAAAAAAAAAAAAAAAACTCAAAACAAAACCCCCACCAAAAACACAACAACAACCACCATCATCAACAACCCGCCACAAAACTCATTAAAATAGACCAACACCACCAACTACAACAACCACCATCACAATCACAATCACAAGTCACCTCAAAAAAAAAAAAAAAAAAAAAAATCCACCAAGACCACCACCACTGGAAAAAGAAAAAAAAAACCATAAAAAAACCCACCATTGCCTAACATTACCACCATGACTTGGAGAGAGAGAGAGAGCAAACCACCGTGACCCACCATTACCACCATGACCCACCACCACCACAACACACTGAACCCATGACCCAAAATCCACCACCACCACCATAGCACAACAAACCACGACCCAAAACCATTTACCACCACCACATTTTTTTTTTTTTTTTTTGAGAGAGCTTGAGCAAGAGGAGAAGAAGAAAGAGCAAAAAGAGATAAGAAAAAGATAAACAGAAAAGAATGAAGGAGAAGAAGACAGCAAATAAAGAAATTTTTAGAAGAAAGAGAAATAAATATTATTTAAGAGGAGAAGAGAGAGAATGGAATAAATTTTTTTCTTTTTTTTTTTAAGATTGTTGCTACAGTAAGCTGTCAAAGATGATAGTTTACTGTAGCTTGGGTGCTAAATGTTTTAGATTTAGCATTATTGATGTAGATGCATTTTATTGTTTGTGTTGCTAAAAAATAGCATTTTAGCATTTTGAAAACTTTGATACGAATGCTCTTAAAGGGACCCAAAAGTGTCATCAAATAATAAGCATAGTTTGATAGCCTTGTAGCAAGCAAACGGTGAATCAAATACCTATCAAGTTGACTCTCAACCTTAAGATGCAGAAAATGAAAGCAAAGATGTATGACAAAGTCATTGGCCAGGACCTTGAGTATCATCCAACAATAGGCTAGTTTCCTTTCTTGTTCCCCTTTCTAAGCCAAATGCTTGGAAATAAAATTTCCTCTCTCTCTTCCCTTCCTGCTCCATTTTTTGTCATAGATAAATGAAGGAAAAAAAATTGTAAAGAGAATAGGAGAGAGTGAAAATAACGTTCCCTCTTATTGGCTATATCTTTACTATGTTAAATTGTTAGCAAGGCGTGCACACACACGAACTAGACTAGCTCTACATGAGCTTGCCTTTTAGGCCATTACAGTAACCATATATCTTTAACAACGCCCCTTATAAATGTAGAGGCCTAATGCCTTCAAAAAGATCATGAATAATCAAATTGAATGTGTGCGTAACAGAAATAAGGCTAACAGGATGGGCCTCACTTGTTCTCACAACTTACTTGTGTGGTGGGTTTGGATTTCCTACCCTGGGTCATTCTTAGCACAAGGACCCAATGAGATCACTTTTCTCTATCCCTTTGGCTACCTCTTCCCCTCCATAAGACCATTATTCTCCCTTTGCTCTCTGTTCTCTCTAGCTCTCATTTTTCCAATCCCCCTTTTCTTTCCACATACTCTCATATTTATAGCTCTAAGTTGGTGGAAAGGCCATGATTACAATTATGGTTAGTGCAAATGGGAGTCCAATATCATCGATCATAAGTGGAAGGTTAGGTGAAAGTGGCATCGGAACTTGGTTCCCACCTTTGCTAACCTTGCCCGGCCAAGGCATCCTGGCTCTGCCGAGTATGCCACTGATGACCTGTTCGGTAGATATCCCACATTTAATGTCCGATAGGGTACCGAGCAAGAGTTGGGTGCCGAGGCTAGGGTTGACAGCCAGTGTGGGCCTAGATTTGCACCTCGGACGGCAGAAGGATGAAGGTTGGGGCCGTGGGCCGTACCACTGGGCTAGACCGTGGGCCGCACCGCTAGGTTAGACCATGAGGCCCAGATGGGCCTGGGCATCAAGGGGCCGTACAGAATGAATAATAGACTAGCCACAATGCATAAATAGCTGCGTAAATTACTATCCATGGCAATGGGCAACGACGACAAATGAATATCAAAATATGGTTCCAAGCTGAATGGGCTAATAATGGTTGCACCACCAATGACCCAAAAACAGGCTACTATGGTCAAAGGACAACTTTTTTTTTTTTTTTTTGAGAATCTGGTCAAAAGACAACTAAACTAATGATAAGAGGAATATCACGAGGAATATCGGCAAATAATGACGTTGTGTGTTGCGCGAGTTAGTGAATTTCGCCTAAATTGGACCTTCAAAGAATGGGAGACAAGCCAATCTTTGTGGCTTCAAATTTTCATAAGGGAAAATGGACCCCAATATCATATTATCTAAATTAACCAAAATAATATTATGTAATTTTAACTACAACTAGCTTGTAATTTCATGCATATACATAGATATACTTAAAAGATATACATTAATATTCATAACATAATTCTTATATATATATATATATATATTAACTCTTTAAAAAGTCTAGTAAGAATATTATTAGGTAGAAAATATAAATTGTCCATTTTTT
This sequence comes from Quercus gilva, assembly GCA_023621385.1. Taxonomy (NCBI): domain Eukaryota; kingdom Viridiplantae; phylum Streptophyta; class Magnoliopsida; order Fagales; family Fagaceae; genus Quercus; species Quercus gilva. The sequence continues at coordinate 16,072,967 of CM042484.1, read as the reverse complement.
TTTTAATTTTTTTATGTTTATTAATTATAGATTCTTTAATTTTTGTATACAATAACTCACTTGAATGGATATTTATGATATAGTCCCACATTTGACTCCAAAATTAAGAAATAAAACTCTTTCTAAAAATAAATAATTTAGGACACAGAACTCAAAAATTAGACTTCAATTATAGAATCTAATTGGATTTTCTCTGAGGCCTTTTTGTAAGTGTTAGTATTGTAAGTCTTGTCTTTCCACTCCTTCTTTCCCCATCCCCTATATCTTCTGTCTATATCATCTAAAAAAAAAAAATTGGATTTTCTCTAAACTTTACCTATTAATATATATATATATATATTATATAGATTTTCTTTTAATTTTTTATGTTTATTAATTCTAGACTCTTTGGTTTTTGTACACAACTAGTCTCTAACCCGTGCGATGCATGGGAAAACTATTGAAAATAAGATTTTAAAAAGAAAATTTTATTAATTTTAGTTTATATTGAATATTTATTTATGGTAGTTTAAAATATTATTTCAAATCTTCATTTCATTTTATTTTAGTTGGAATAACTTATATAATTAAATGAAATGCTTACAAATAAGAGATGACATTAATAATATACCATATATAGTTAGTGATTATTCAAGATATCATTCAAATATGACAATTTTTTTGTTTTAAAAAAAGAACAATATTAATGCATTGAAACACAAAATTCTATGTTGTCCAATAGATATTACAACTTTAAAAATAAAACATGAGTAGTGATTTTTAATGGACTGGGGTAATAGCACAACTTTTAATAGAAAAAAAAAAAATCTAATTTAAAGTTTTTTGGAGTAACACTGTAGTAAAAATGCCGAAAGGAAGCAGGGAATTCCACTGAAAAATGCTACAAATACATTTGGGTTTTTTATTTTATTTTATTATTTATTGCGTAGGTACATCACTATTTAGTAGAGTCTTAATACATGGGAGACGCTACTTCATCCAATACATCATTGTCTAGCAAACCCAGCCAATTCTTTGTTTCACATGCTATCTTCACTGCTGGTCCGTTTGTTCAAGGAAAGCCATAAGAGAAAAATAAATTCCTAATAGAAGAACCAACTACAAAGTAGTCTAACATCATTAAGGAAGGATGTGGCCTATGCTCAAATTGGTAGGTCCAGTTGACTTTACTTCATCTACTGGACTTTTAAATTCACACTCAACCTCAACTGCTTAAAGCCCCAAATCCACAGAGGCCATGTACACCCTTCAACAGGCTATCTAGACTGATTATTTCTCTAAGCTTCCATATATTCCATAGCAAGTGTACAGGTTGTTTGCACCAAATCCACTACTAACTTCAGAGTTTCATCCACATGCCTTGGTTCCGATTTGACCATAATAGCCAACCTCCACCGCGACTAATACAATCAACTGGATTGGTTAAAACAATATATCGAATACTGGGAATATAAAAATACAAAACTTGGTATTATGTATATGATACCATTAAAATATTTAAATATCATTACAGGCTTCTTGAATTCCACCCATCACAAAAGCCACAACTTACATCAAATTAGCCTTTAAAATCTTGATCACCTTCATCCCTACAACCTGGAAAATAAAATTTCTGGACTAATTGAAAATTTGTAAATATTTCCAACTATCATCTAACAATGAAATTATTATATCTTTTCAAGAACAAATAGGAAAACAAAGACCAAACGTTCTATGTAGCAAATTTGAAACCTATCACCAAGAAAAATAATTAAACCTATTGGAAATTCATTAATTGGTACTAATGCAAGTAATTGGTACGCTAAAATGCTCATATTAATAACAAAAATAAAAAATAAAAAAATAATCCATCTGAAATATAAGATTAAAGTTAAATCAAGATGATTAAATACCGAAACTTCCTCCTGCTAAGGCGAAACATTCAGCCATGGCAACCCAAAACACCAAAAGTAAATCACCCATATGAACAATTGGAGTGGAGAGAAAGAGCAATATATAAAAAATAATAACAAAGTAAGTAGGTCTTCGATTGAAAGTGAATCCAAATTCTTACCTTGGGTTCAGATTTTGCTCATCAGAGAAGCTCAACATAACATTTCATAGGCTATCATATGAGAAGACCCAGAGATTCTAATAATTTATAAAAAAGGAAAACCAATGTAAATGAAGATGACAGTAACACTATACATCAAACCAAAACAAACCCAGAATTGAAATCAAATAGAAGAATCCCATGAAACCAAAAATCCAAGAAAAATTGCATAACCAAAAAAAGGGAAAAAGAAAATCCAAAACAATGTAAAATGAAGATGAGAAAAACACTATATATCAACTAAAACAAACCCAAAATTAAAACCAAATATAAGAATCCCAAGAAACCAAAAATCCAATAAAATTTGCATACAAAAAAAAGGGAAAAAGAAAATCTAATTACAAAAATTTCATGATTCTTCTTTGCTATAGATTTGACAACAAAGGAAGAAGAAGAAAACGTGGAAATCTACAAAGAAAAAAAAAACAAAAACTTAAATCCAGAGCAACCCACAACCACAAACCAACAAAATTCCATGAAAAAAAAAAATTTAAATGCAGAGCAACCCACAGCCACAAACTAACAAAATTCCATGAAAAATTGAAGCGGATAGAGAGAGAGCAATATATAGAAATTAAGGAGAATAAAAAACATGTTTTAATTACCTCCAAATAATTTGCAGACATAGAATATGATGGGTTGGATTGAGCGACTATGGAGAGGCAAAGAGAAATCAATGTAGTGGCGGTGATCAATGGTGGCGGCGGCAACAGCGGCAGGAGGATTTGAGTTTTGGGGTGCCAGCATATATGAGAAAACAAAGAGGTTATGGGGTTTAGACGTGAAGACTGAAGAGGGAGTTGTATACTTGTATTAGGGTTCTAAATTGATAATTCTAATATAATAATAAAACGTTAAAAATAATTTTTTTTTTTTTTAAAAAGGAAAAAAGGTGACGTGAAGGCTGATGGGGGAGTTGTATTATTGTATACTGATGGAATAGTTAAATTGATAAATTCTAATATAACAAAACGTTAAAAAGAATTAAAAAAAAAAAAAAAAAAAGATGACTTGGAAAATTGTGGAGCTAGCCGAGGCTTCGGTTTTATATATATATATATATATATATAGATAACTCACTTGGATGGATATTTATGATATAGTCTCATATTTGACTCCAAAATTTAAAAACAAAACTCTCTCTAAAATTAAATAATTTAGAACACGTGACGCAAAATTAGACTTCAATTATAAAATCTAATTAGATTTTTTTTAAGCTTTACTTATTTATATATATATATATATATATTGATATGTAGATTTTGTCACTAACATGAATTAGGGACAGTGGGCCTGACTAGAGTAGAGCATGGGCCGTGGGCCTAACTGGTATAGAGTCGCAAGCCCATATATATTTTTTATTTTTTTCAAAATTCTTTTTAATGGTGGTTTGTGAAAGTGTACCCAACTAGCCAGCTGTCTTTCTCCTCTTTATTTATTTATTTATTTATTTTTTTGGTAAACGAAAAATGGGGGCCTTTATGGCTATATTATACCCTCGGGTAGAGTGCTGGTCTGACATAAGACCCGGCCGTTCTCACCAGACCGTGCAGGGAATTAACCCCACTAAGGATGCCCACTAACAATTGGCTATGGAGATGACTCGAACCCCAAACCTGACAAGCAGAGGACAAACCCCTTGCCATTGAACCAACCAACGTGTTGGCTCCTCTTTATTTATTTCGTTTCAAGGTAACATTGTAGACTCAGTTGGACAGCAAGAATTGACCCTTCAAATCATATGGAATGTATGAACTAATCAAAAAATATTTTATAAATTAAAGTTAATAAAATTGTCTTAATAATTTTTTGGATGAAATTGTCTTAATAATTAAATGTGAAAGTGTACCCAACTAGCCAGCTGTCTTTCTCCTCTTTATTTTTTTCGTTTCAAGGTAACATTGTAGACTCATTTGGACAGCAAGAGTTGACCCTTCAAATCATATGGAATGTATGAACTAATCAAAAAATATTTTATAAATTAAAGTTAATAAAATTGTCTTAATAATTAAATGAATCACGGGACAAAAAAAACATTTATTTTTATAGCATGTAACATATGTTGAATCATTTTGTACATACATAATATATAGAGCACGATTTTTTTAATTAAAATATAAAATTATAATAAACAATCAAATACTTATGAACTGATAGGGTCCAAACTAAGTTTAGTTCGTTCATGGTGGTCGTCCATGACCAAATCACGTTTATAGGGTTTTACAAGAAAAGAAGCCCAATAGAAGCAACCCGAACATGAACAAGATCCCTCCGTAAGATATGTAACCGTCCAAATTAGGATGGTCGTCCATAATTCACGAGGGTATGGATGACCAAGTATAATTGTCCAGGGCTCACAAGAGTATGGACGATCATGCAACACTTAGTAAATTTCAGAGGAATTTTCTATAAGCTCTACACAATCAAACCACGATCTATCATTTCGAAACGTGGAGAGAATTCCTCGGAACCCGCTCCATTTTCCTCCATTAACTCCACACATCTCCCATGATGATAGTGTATTCAAATAAGTAGATGCACTCCTAACTCTCTATAAAAAGGATCAAGTCACATTTAACTAAGGTAAGTTTTTATTATTCACAAAACCACCATCCTTGTGTTCTAGAGAGAAAACTGATTTAACCGTTGGAGGGTCCTTGGCTGGTTCACATCAGTCATCCTTAATAGTCTTTTCTTTACTTTCAGGTTCAAATCCATCACCAAAGCCCGAAGCATTCCAACCTATTGATTTTTGTGCATCATCATAAATAATAATAAATTTTATTTTAACTTCGTAGCTTTTTGAAACTAAAATTTTAGTTGGAGTAGTTTTTATTTTATTTTATTTATAACAAGTTAGAAGTCAAAGTAGTATTTCAAAATTCTTGAAAATATAGGTATTAGATTTATGCTTAAAGTAAATCATCCTAAAAGGTAATAAATTTATGCTTAAAGTAAATCATCCTAAATATTGATAATCAAATTGAATTTTTATAATAAAGTTTCATTTAAAATAAATTATTTTAATAATTCACGAAACACATAGCAAAACCATCATACGATATGTAACACACCCCTTGAGAGTAATTTCATACAATGACTATTATTATTTAATAAGTATTTTTCTTTAATACTAACAAATATATAGTTTCATATACAAGCACAATCATAATAAATGCTTATTAGTAATTACCAAAATTATTAAATATAATATTTAGAAAAAAAGGAAAAAAAATCATATTTTGTTAAAAATTTTATTGCATTGCAAGAATTATCGACTAGTAATAAATGAATGAATACAATCAATATTAATCCCTATTAATAATTATCATAATCATTAAGTTTCATGTTTATATACAAAAAATAAAAGAGAAATGAATCATTAATTTCTAGATAAGATTATAATTCATTAAATTTTATCTATATATTGCTTTGTTATTGACTCTAAGGTCAAGATACTAATAAATTTTCGGTGTCAAAGAAATTTGAACCCAAATATTTCGCTTAACAACAAAAATCTTTACTAGAAAAACCAACTAAAACCCACAAATTCTCCCAAAGCTTAAAAAAAGTAACTACTTTGTAGGAAAGGGAGAAAATAAAAGTCACCCACACCAAAATTGAAAAGTAAAAAAGCCTAATAAAAGGTCTGCGTCGTGTGTACTATTTGCCATTTTTATTTCCAACCCGCAACGTCCACCAACCCAACCAAACCAGATTGAAATCTCCGTCAAGCTCAACGCAACTGCCACATTTTACACCTGTCTCCACCAACCGATCTCCATCTTAACCGACACGTGTCAGTCCCCTACTTAAAGATCAACCGCCCGAACTCACAAAAATAAAAAGGAAGCAAATCTGGTCCATACTGATATTTGTTTGATATTTTAATAGTAGTTGGGAGAAGTGAAACACCAAAAGCGCTTCAAAAATCTTCTCTCTCTCTCACTCTCTCTCTCTCTCTGTTTTGTGGAGGCTGTGAATGTGTGTGTGTGATTTTCATCTCTCATGGCGGCCTCAAAGCTCGTGATTTTCTCAATCTTTCTAGCCCTAATTTTCACTAACATTAGGGCTGATGTTTCAATCGAAGGAGAACTATCGGACAGTGAAGACGAGAACGCTAAAGTCGTTAGATCGGACGGCCCTGATTCCTCTGCTTTGAAGATCGAATTGGACCAACTCAAGTCCAAGATCCAAGCTCTTCGTTAGTTTCCTCCTTACTTTCGAACTTCACAGCCTTTATTTCCAATTTTTTTAATAAAATAAATTTTCTTATTGTTCTGTTTGGTTGCTGAGAAAACTTAGCCATTTTTGTTCGTGTTTAAATTTTATCTGTGCGTTGAATTTTACACAGTAAGACTTATGAATTTTGAGGAAATATTGCTTGGGTTTATTGTTGACTGATTACTTTCACGAAAATTTTCTCCAGTTTACGAAGATTCTAAGATTGATTTTAGGAACGATTGATTTGTTTAATTTCTGTGATAGTGTAACTATGATGGAACAAAATTAACGGTGCTGTGTTTGGTTCTGTAGAAACTAATCTAGGTTTATTTTTACAATTCTAGGTTTCCTCAGTCTTCGTCAAAATCGAGCATAATGAATGGTAACTTAACTGTTGAGAGAATGGCTAATAACATATAGTACTAACAATGTTAATCAGATTGTAACCTAAGTCACTGATAAAAATTTATGTTGTTTCTTCTGTTTAAAAAATGTTGTTGTTTAATTGGTTGGGATTAAGGTTTAGTTGAGTGGTTTGAGTATCAGAGTATTGCGGTTGAGAGGAACTATAACAAATTGAAATGGATTCTATGTTTGGTTGTGTTGGCTGACAACTTTCTCCATATCTGTTATTGTAGAGTCCCATGTTGATGAGAAATCCAAAGAATTGAAATCAAAGGAAGAGATTATTGTGGCAAAGGAAAAAGTAATTCAAGAAAAGTTAGATAGCATCGCGTTGTTGCAGAGTGAGGTTGCTTCCCTCGAGGTGAGGCATTAACATTGGATTTCCCAAAACCAATAACTTAAGTCTGTGTTAACAAGATTTCTATGTTATTACTTATTGTATATATATTTTTATTTTCAGAAAAAAGGAACAACAGATGTCGAGGAGCGGGTTGGAAAGGCTCATGCACGTGCAGGTGAATTAGAGAAGCAGGTAAGATGTTGGCAAGCAAACAATTTACTCTGTTGAAAACCGTTGCTGCTATATGATCTCTCATATTTTATACAGGTTGACAAACTTAAAAGGGAGCTAGAAACACGAAATGAGAAGAAGGAGGGCTTCGAAGCACGGGTAAATGAAGCTGAGAAGAAAGTTCAAGAATTGAGTTTGAAACTAGAGAATGTGAGTATTTATTTGGCCAAATTATATATATGAAGGACTAACTTGTCATGGCTATGTTTCTCAGCCTTTCCCCAGTTTTCGCCTTCTTGAAATATGGTTGCTAGTAGCATACAATGTTACAAAATTTAATCTCCTTTTTAACTTGTGCTTGTTGAAGTACTCTTGATACTTGAGCAAAATTAGTTTTCCTCTTCCTCTTTGATTTGGTATTTGGAAAACATGCCTTTAGCTTTTCTTCAAAATGATTTTAGAGTTTACTTTTGTTCCCTTCCTCAGTTATTTTTTTTTTATTTTTAGAAGCCTTTTTGTATAGTTATTTTTTTGACAAACGAGGGTATCCAAACCTTTTTAAGTATTTGATTATTTCCTCAAGTCAAGTGTATGCAGCCCTCCCCCCCCCCCCCCCCCCCCCCAGCGGGCGGCTGCGCACGCGTTGCCCACACACACCAGGGACCCCATGTTAACAAGAGGTTTTGAACTTAGGATCTCACGGATATCATGAGGCTTTAGGAACCACCTAGCCAACCCCGTGGGGTTTGTTGTATAGTTATTTACATGAGTGAAGTAACATGGCACCAGATAGGCCTAAAATTCTGTTGCAGAACTCTCTCTCTCTCATCTGTTTTACTATTTATTTCTTTGGCTGAATTTGGACATGACTTATGTATCTTCTATGGCATGAATATATCAGTCGTAACAAATTTTGCTATTAAGTGAGTTGGATATAGATCACTAAAACTTCCAAGTGCAGAAATGATTAATCTCCATTTGAAAATTAAAACACAGTGCTCAATAAACCAAGTTTGGAGTAATCATTCACTAAACATGCTTGTTCTTTTAAAAGCGCGCTTTCTTTTTGTTAGTTGTAATTGAAGTTAAGAAAATTTGTGAGGTTCCTGTGCCTTTTTTTGGCTAAAAGAGATTCCAAGTGCTCAGGTTATTGCATAACAAAATTTTTTTTTCCATGTAATTGACCATTTATTATGTTACATTTACATATTCCTTTTGTATTCCACTTTTCCTTTTTATAAATCACACAGTTTGAAATTTGCTTGATATTATCATGTGGGGATGGTTTATGATGTCAAACAATGTCTTCTTTTTACAGCTCCAAAAGACTAATGATGAACAGAAGAGCAAGATTCGGAAATTTGAACGTGCTCTAAAAGTTGCTGAGGTACTTCAGTTAGTGCTTACAAAAAATCTCATTTTATGTCAGATTCTAGGTGATGGTTCTTATGTGTTCCTCTTTTTTTCTTTTTTCTTTTATTTTTTATTTTTTTATTTTTTAAAGGAGGAAATGATTAAGGCAAAGTTTGAGGCCACTTCAAAATCTAAAGAATTATCGGAGGTAAGAAGTTAAACTGACTTAGTTTGTCATGCTCTCTATTTCTTTATTGCTTATTGATGTAGGACAAATTGCGGAAATTGTTTGTGCACTTGTGGTAGGCTTGGGTTTGGAGGATTTGTGGATTTATGCTTTAGAGCCTTTAGAAAGAGTGGTTAGGGTTCAAGAATGACTAGGGTTTTGTAGAGAAGAGACAAGTTTTTTTTTTTTTTTTGATAGGAGAAGAGAAGAGACAAGATTTGATTTAAGGTTGTAAAGAGGTATTAAGACACAAAAATGTGAGTTAGGAGTACTCCTTATCAAAAAAAATAAAGAGAGTTAACACTCCTACCTTTTTTTGTAAACTAAACCCTAATTGAATTGAACCAAATTCTAATTGAATTAATCTAAATCTCACACACAAAGACCCATAGCTAGATGAAACTTATTGATTATATAATATTCAAGGCCCACAACAATGACCCACAACCGGCAATTGCAGAATTACGAAAATATCCTTATCTCTAGAGTAAGATGATGAGAATGTGAATTCCCAATCATTTATGCGTTGGAGAGACCATTTCCTATTTTGTGTTGAATCAATTTGTAAAGTGCAGTCTGAATTAGGTGAAATCAAAGGGCGTTACTTGAATGGTACTTCAGGCACATGCAAAGAAATGATTAAAAGGGCTGTAGTTGCCAAACAAATAAAAAATGAAATAAAATACTGAGAATCTAATTAACTACCATGGATGCTTTTCTTGGGCTTTGCATATTTTTCCTCTACTATGCTATGGTTGTGCCATCACTTATATTCATGTATGGTTGTTTGTGATTTTAGAAGTTTGGGATAAAATTGATTGATTTTCTCTGCTCTTTTGAACTTGCAAATAGGCTATTTGTATTCTGGGCATGGAAAGTTTTAGGTTGTGCTTGTCACTTTGTTCCTTACTCTGTTCCATGAAATACTAATTTTTCTATATGCTCTTTGTGGTTTAGAGGGATGCCTATCAAAAATGTATTACCAAAGAAATGATAAAAGAATCCTTAATTTCACGCCACACTGAATTTTTTCTAAGAAAGTTTTAGGTTGTACTGGCTTATATCAGGGTTAAGTTATCAATGATATTTTGTAACTTTTGGGTTTTCAACAATAACAATGGTCTGTCCTCATTGTAACTGAAGGTCGTGGTGGAGGGGTTGGCACTCATCCCCACTGATCACATGAATACTGCCTTGTGGTGGATCCCTTAGGAGGTGATCATGAGCTTTTGAGTTTTTGGTATAGATCCCTTGATTGTCATACCCTTCTCACCACCGTTGGACTGATCACTCACTGCCTTTGGCCTCTGCCACCTCCTCTGACTCCCCTCCCTTGCGTTCCCGTGGTTCAGCTCACCCATTGGATTAGGTGGAGAGAGAGATTTGGAGGTGTCTAAAAAATGAAAACAAGAGAGAAAGGGTGTGTGTACGGAGAAGGCAAACTGTGATGGCCAATGGGAAGCACCCATGTGTAAAGGAGAAATGTTAAGTGGATTGTTGTTGGTCAGGTTGGGTCTGTGGGTGAGTTTTTCTTACAATGTCTAAACCTGTATCTGAACTGCCACTGTGTAAAAACGACTGGTCCTTGTTGGGCCAGTCAGATGGGTTGGGCTGTTTGGTTTTTAGTGATAGGTTTATGCATTCAGGCAATGTTCTGTGACACATACTGTAATTCTAGCTGACATCGGAAGAAGTTAATCAATGCATAATATCTTGTATGGTTACTGTTGTTTTCTTCTCTGATAGTTTGCTAGCTACAAAAAAGGTGTTGGAATTTGATTGCAAAGCTAATGCGATTTGTGTCAGGTTCATGGGGCATGGCTCCCACATTGGCTTGCTGTACATTTAATCCGTTGTCAGGTATAGTGCAGTTGTGTTTTGTACAATTGGGTTTCGTCACATACTCATAATAAAATGGCTTTCTTCACATGAATGCTAAAAATGTTATTTTTTTTGGCAGTCCTCCATGGAGACTCATTGGAATGAGCATGGCAAACCAGCCATGGATATTGTGTTCCAGAAGGTATTTTATTTTATTGCTCATCCATGTTAAATATTGCACAGTTTTCTGACTATGTAATGGTGCCATTATTTTGTTTTAGAATTAGTTTGACTTGTTTAATTTTATATTGAATGACTGTCGTCCAGTCCTACTCATGGTTTGTCAACAAATTTGCCTTATGCTTCAAATATGTTCTAGGTCCTGGAGAAAAAGGTCCAAGCTGAAAAGTGGGCTGAACCTCACGTGGAAACAGTTAAAACTGTAAGCTTTTTTTTTTATAAGTGCCACTTTTGTGCTCTGTGTGTTTTGGGAATTCCAGTATCTGATTTTTGTTGCCATTTGGTTTTTCACTCCAGATGGTAAAGTGAATTTGTGGTAATGGTAGTTAATTTTTGTTGCATGATCTGCTTCCCCTGGTGGGGATTTTGTTTTATTTTTTATTTTTTACTTTTATTATTATTATTTTTTTATGTTGGGGGGGGGGGGGGGGGTCTTTTTTCTTTGGAAATACATAAGTAAACTGGGTATGTATTCTTTTCATTCTTTGTCCTGTCGTTAATACTTGACTAAACTGGGCATGTATTGTTTTCATTCTTTGTCCTGTCGCTTGAAGAAATGGATCCCAACTTTAAAGGAGCAGTGGGTGGTGGTAAAAACGAATGCTGAACCACATGTGCAGTCACTAAGCAAGAAAACTATTGAAGTTTTTGAGGCATCAAAGAGTGCAGTAACTCCACATGTTGTCAGAGCGCATGAATTTATTGATCCTTACTTTCAGGTATATATCGTATTCTGTGCATCTTTCTTCATCTTTTCTACTAACATGAATCTGAAAGAATTCTTGCGTGTAACAGGAAGCTAAAAAGTTCAGCAAACCTTATATTGATCAGATTGCAACTGTGACAAAACCTCATGTTGATACAGTACGAGTTGCTATAAAGCCCTATACAAAAAAAGTGGTTCATGCTTATGGGAAGTTTTTGAAATCTGCAACTACTTACCATCATCAGGTATCAGTTACTGCTGTTCCTTTGCCACTAATTTGAGCTATTTCACTTATTTTAAGTAATCTGCACTCGTCTGAAGTGCTGGTCATCTTTCTGGTGGAATTCAGTTATTAATATTATTTTTTGCCTTTAGTGGCCTGGTGGTAGGTTGCATCAATTACGTGTTTTATCTCTTAATAGGATTGTTGAATGTAGACTTCAAAGCATATTGAAATCCTTACTTTTTCCTTTTTGGTTTTGTTGGAGACTGCTTTTTTGGGAAACTGCTAAAACATAGTTGCTATAGAAAAGTGCTTAAGATTAAGAATTATTCTATGAGATTAGGTTTTCTTTCTTCTATTTTGGTATTATAGCTAAAGTTGGTAAAGCTAGCTAAAAATAGCTGCTGGCTAGAATTGCTTAAGTACTCAATTTTTTCAAACTAATCCCAATTCTAGCATTTTTTTGCTGATAATTTATTTTAAAGTTACTCAATAAGACAATAACACCCTCCCTCACCAATATGTTGTGTGAGACTACTTCAGATGGATGTGTGTATGTTGTGTTGGAATGATAGGAAGAGATTATTTAAATAAATGTTAATGAGCTCTAGCTCAATTAACACTTCTTCCTCCAAAAGAATGAGATGGAGGGTAAAGTCTTTGGTGCAAGACCCGAATGGGTATATGTAACCTAGCAATAAAAAAATGCCAAGTATTTATGATGGTTATTTTTTTCTTCTCCTCCTCTCTCTGGTTTGGATGTCTGGAGTCCCAAACCATGCTAATTTTTTTGGGATCACGTCTCCTTGAGCTGGGACTTCCTTCAAGCTCTTGGTCAGCTGGTTTGTTGCCGCAGGCTGCTGGATTTTGTGGGATCCATGTTATTCCCCATACCCCCCAAACTCTCCCCCTCTCACATTGTTCTCTCTTAACACACACAGCCACACATGTAAAGAGATGCATGCAGCGAATGGGAGTGGGTTCTTCATGCCTCTTGTGGTTCTGGCTTCATTTGTTAGATGATTGTAAAATGTTGTGCTTGGTCAAATGGCTGTTTTTTTTTTTTTGGTTGTAAAGTTGGAGGGAGTTTGCATGGATCAGTATTTTGTCCGCCCTCCTTATGAAATTAAAATTACACTATGTTGATTTCTACTGGTGTTTGCAAAATTAATTATAAGTTCAATTTTATAAATAGATTAATTAGATTGGCTGCTTCATTAGAGTAACTGCTAAATATGATTGATTTTAACTCAGTACTAGAATGTGATGCATTTTTCTTGATTTGACCATGATAGCAATGAGCAGTGCATAAGTTTGGATTAATAGGTACTAACATATATAGTGTATACTATATATACCATTAAACTGCATATATTAAACTAGCCTCATCACATGTACTCCGCACATCCGATGAGGCTTTTTATTTTTTATTTTTTTATTGAGTTTAATATAATTTTTCAATTTGAATTTATATATTGTTAGTGAGGTTACACATGAAAGAATTTTTAAGAAACTAAAATTTATGATTTGAAATGGAGGAAACTGCTGGGTTTAGTGTGTGCTAGTTTTTAGGAAAAAATGTATTAAATGTGCATGGGAATATGTGATATATTTAAATAGAGAGTGCTTTTGTTGAATTACAATTTTAATCTCATTTTATTTTTTAAATTTTTTAAGAATAAGAATTATCTAATTAGATTAGGGGTAATTTTGACATTTTTTGAAACCATAACTAACTTTTTGAATCCTCTAATATATAGAGAAGATTAATTAAAAAGAATTATCTGTGTTGATAATGTCAGAATATGGAATCACGATAAGATTCATCTAAATATGTCAGTATATTTCTCCTCTTCTTCTTCTTCCCTACCCCTCCCCCACCCCCACCCCCCCCCTCCTTTGATGTTCTAGTCACACCCCATGAAGTGCTTTATGATGATTTTACTGTATTGTGGTATCTCATGGCGTAGACGCATCAAATTCTAGAATTTGATTAATATGTCCCCCCAAATTTGTTGGTTGATTATAAGGAATCAGGACTCTATATATCGAATTCTGGATATTACTTATATTGCTTCAATTACTCATTACTCTGAGTTAGTAATATATTATGCTATTTTCTTATGCTTTGTTAAGATTCAAGCCACTGTACAAGAGACGTTGAAAAGGCATGAGCTAACAAGACCTCTTGCTACTAGAGAGTTGGAGTGGTTTGTGGTATGTAATGGTTGTGTATAGCCTTTTCTTTTGTGTATTTTGCCCCTGAAATCTAATTATTCTTTCTGGGTTTCTCGACACTGAACATGACTTACAAGTGATCCAAATGTTTCAGGCCTCTGCTCTGTTGGCCCTGCCCATCATCATACTGTTCAGAATCGGCTCTGCCATTTTCTGGTCAGTTTCTTAATTAGTTCTTTTTAGTTCAGAATTTTTTTTTTTTTTTAATGGTTGAATTTTAGTAAACATTATGAATTTTATTTGCCTGCTTTCTGCAGCAAAAAGGCAAAGAAACCTACTCGAAATGGTCATACCAACCCAGCACGTCGTAAGGCTAAACGTGGCCATCCAGACAAGTAGACTATGCAAAGTCATCCAATGGTCCTTTTCTGTATTTGTTTCTGGTGGGGGGAGGAGACTATCTAAGGTATGCCTCATCATAATCATTTGATAAGAGAACTCCATATTTTTGTGTTTCTGACCTCCATATGCCTGGTAATGAAATACTTTGCTGTATGCATACTGCATCTCTGTTTATCAGCTTAATAAGAAAGGAGAAGCTTTATTTATTATGGCAGTTTGAGATTTAGAAGCTATATTTTTGCTCAATAAAGAAATATTAAAGAGGATCAAATGCTGTCAAGAGAGCTAACTCTGAAGTGGAGACGTAGTGCATAAAGTTATCTGGCACAAAAATTAGAACATGGTGGGAGACATTTAGGCTTGTACGTTTTTTTTTTTTTTTTTTTTTTTTACCCGCTACATAGGCTTGGAAACTTTGATCTATTGAAGAGTAGGTTTACGATTGAACTTCCTTGAATTATTATGATACTTACTGGTTGTGTATATGTATACATCAAGCATTTTCATGTTTAGTTTTGTTCATGTTGCTTGGCTATATATATGGATTTGCTTTTGTTTTGCTGTTAAAGGCCTATGTTTGATATAACTTAACACAAAAGTTTCTTTTACTGCAGGCTAGAGATGCACTCATTGCATGGGCTTTCTGGGGCTAACTCTCTCCTCTCCTCTGTGAACTTAGATGTTGTTTTTGAAGATCCTATCCGACAATGGACTCCGATAATTTTGAAGATCACCCTTTTAATCTATTTAAATTTTTTTTTTGTGAAGAAATTTTTAGAACTTTTGTCACAATTGATAGTTAGATTTTTAAGAATTATATGAGTTCACGTACCACGGGCAGTGTGTTATTTATGTTGATAGCAGTGTAACCTTATTAGTATTTTTTTTTTATCATAATTTAAATTCTTCCAAGTTCAAAGATCTGTCATTTTCCTCCACAATATATTTTGTTTGTTAGAATAAATTATTTTGTGCCTAATTAGCCACGAAAATTACCCATCATAATATATCTATTAATATGTACACTTTTTATATAGTCAGCCCGAAGGGACAATATAATGATATTGCATATCTTCGTGAATTAGGACCTTGTTTGGGAGGAGGATTTTTATTTTTGTTTTGTTTTTGTTTTCAAATAATAATTTTTACATTATATGTGTTTGGCTCGTACTTTTAAAAGCAATTTTCAAAATACTGAAAACAAAAAATAAATAGTTGAGATTTGGGAGACTTTTTATTTTTGATTTATTTATATATGTATGTATGTATGTATGTATATATATACATGTGTTGATAAGGGAATAGAGTTTATGAATTTTTTTTTTTAAGATTTTTTTTTTTTTTTTTTTTTTTTTTAATGATAAGTTTCAAATTTGAAATATGAGAGATTTTTTTGATGAAAATAAGCTCTTTAATTTAAGGGATAGAAGAGTTTAAAAAAATTTGTGGGATTTGTTGTTTTCAATTTATTTATAACTATACCATTAAAAATAGTTTTTTTGTATCTTGAAAACATCTTCTCAGCTGGTTTCAAAATCATGTTTTGTATAAGGAAAATGGGATACAATCTATTTAGAGGACACAGCCAAACAATATATTCAGCAATAATAGGGATTTATATTCAGCTGTTTACGTCGATATGGAATGTGAGACAACTACTCAATGATGCTTGTGCCTTGTGGGCTTGTGAGTTGTGGCTGTTAATTAGAACAGAAATAAGAATTGGGAAAATCCTCTCGCACATGGTCTATACTGAATATGTGAGTACACACTGAGAGAATTTTTAACTAGCAGGCTCAAGATGACCCACCAGACCAGAGCCACGTCAGCCTCTAGGATAGAAAACAAAAAATAAAAAAAAAAAAGAGAAAAGAAAATAGTTAAAATATGCACTTGTAATTGGCCACAATGCCAGTTCGGAATTAGGATGCTTGTTTGGTTCTCTCGTTTAGGATGTTGAGGTCGTGTTTTCATAGGTTTTTTTTTTATTTGAAATGACAAATTAGGTTGTTCTTACCTGAATTTTGTAAGATTTTTTAATTTATTTTTAAAATATTTTTCCAGATGTATGATGATATTCTCTGTATCAATTTTATTTACATAACACGTTTTATATGGATAAATCTGGTCTGCATTATCATTTTTAAAACTTCAATTTAAATTTAAAATGTAGGAAATGTGGTGCGCAAATGATATTTTTCTTACTAAAACTTTATATCAATGGCATGGAGATTGCTATCTATTGGGTCTTGTCAACGTATTTTATCATAAATTATATGTTCTCTCTATATTTATTATTAATTCCAAATTTTATGTAAATGGAAAGACATTTACTAGGTCATTAATAAATTTATGTACTTAGAGGTATTAAAAGCATAGAAATTTTAAAATGTTAATCATATACATATATTTTTAGATACATTCTTAATAATATCTAATTAGCTTGAGACTGGTTGAGCATTGTAAATTTGTGAGTATAAAATATATAATCCAAACAACGAGTTTCATAATGTTTATTGAATAAGAAGTTAATGGAAGGCATAATATTAATTAATGCTATGTTTGGAGGTTTGGAGGTTTGGAGGGAGAGAAAAGTAGAAGGGAGAAGAGTAGTGGGGAGGAGAGTAGAAGGGAATGGTTATTTTCACCTTATTTAGATGCTTTTAAAATTAAGTATGGAGGGGAGAATAATTAGCATTTTTATAGTTTGTAATTTTGTTAATATGGTAAGGATAAACTTGGTAATTCATTTGGTCAAGCTTTTTTACGCTCTGCTCTCTCTCTCCAAATCTTTTCAATTTGGGAGAATTAAAAATGAGGGGTTAGAAGTAGTTAGAACCCCTCCAAACTCATCCAAATCCTTCTCCCTCCTTCATTGAAAAACATCCAAACAAGGTAATTTAACTTACTCTCCTTTCTTTTACTCTATTCTCCTCTACTCCCCCTCCATCCAAACAAGATATAAAAGTAATACCTACCTATATATGTTTTTTATACATAGAAATTTTAGAGTTATGTTGGACGAGTTTATATTCTATAAAGATTTCCTTCTTATAAAACCCCTTGTGTTACTGTACACCCTTCAATAAATCTTATCATATTAGATTTTCAAAATGGTAAAATAAATAGTTTTACATGCAAATAAAATCATAATAAATATTTATTAATTACCATAACTATCAAATGGAATTCATAGAAAAGAAACAAAAGTACAAAACCATAAAAGAGTGAGAAAAAGAGAAGAAAGACATTAACTAAACTTTTCCTTAATACTAAGAACTAAGAAGTAAGAACCGCACACAGGTTGAATTTTTATATGTATTTATATCGTTTAATATTTATTCTCTTAGCTACCAACCTCTGAAAAATCCCATGAGATTAGTCTCAATAAAGGCACTTTTAAAAAAAAATATTTTATATAGATATGATAGGAATTGAACGTATGACATCCTACTCATAATGTCAAATTTTCCTCAAGTCCCTACTTACTACTAGTAGTTAATATGGTAAACTTCCATTGCATAAACCATTCACCTGCAAATGCATAGAAGTGTTACAATGCTTGGATAGCTAGGTCACTTGATAATCTTTTAAAGCACGGTTATTGTATCACTAAATTTAATAAATCCCTAATCGAGAAACTTTTGACTTCCATTGCTGGCTATTACCAATCCACAATGTGATTGTCAAGGATCATCCAAATGTGTACTTAAACAGAAAAACAGAAGTATTTCTATGATTGCAACCCCTTATCTATTCTACATTTATCATAGACTGGACTAATATCCTCTATCCCGAATTCTCTCCCACACTTAGTAGGAAGTCCAGTAGTTATCTAGATCCATGCAATGGTCCATGCCGACATACCTATTGCCAGGTGCGTTTGAATGAGTCATTTGATCCCCACCATAGACTGCAGTTTCTGCAGCAAGAGAACTACTAGTCATCATGGAGGAATTAGCTACATCTTGTTGATGCATTCCTAGAGGAGGTTGTGCTGGTGCCATGGGCCTCAAGACTTGTTGTGTCGCTCCACCTCCAAGGTTCAAATTTAACCCTGATATTGTGAAGCACCCTCCTCCTAGTGGTAGTGGATAGTTCATCTGGGGTTGCATTTGCTGCAGGTTGACACTAGGTGATCCGGTGCCGCTGCCTCTAAAAACCCTCGTGAGTTCTGCAAGTTCTGCATTGCTCATGTAACTCTTTCCGTAAGGGAACTGAGCAGGATCTCCCAGCTGCATCATTGGTTGTGGTACAACACTAGGACCTATTTCCAGGTTGTAGGGATTCACTGCTCTTGATTGGGTTGGGGGAAATTTTTTTGCTCCAGCACTTTTCTGGAACACACGGCAAACCACCCATTCATCCTGCTGTACACAACAACAAGCTCACGTTATAAATTTCATCTGCTACAGAATCCATATACAATACGTGATGTTCTGAACATAAATTCAAAATAAGTATGATATTATTTTTTCATTTGATACTTACATATTCATTTTTTACTTCTAATTAATGAAATACAACCTTTTTTTTTTTTTTCCATGTAGTTATTTGTTCCTAGTTTTTTAATCAGCTTTCACCAGTATTTTTTTTTTTAAATGTTTAACTAAATAGCATCTGCTAATTAGATTAATTTGATGTGTTAGTATATAACATAATATAATTTTAGGAAATGATTAAAGGTTATTTATTATTATTTTATTGGATAGGAAGAAAAAAGGGTAATATGACAGAGACGTACTTGGGCATAATCATAGTAGTCCATGGACTACATACATGCTATAATCCTATGGGAATAAGGTGCACGTGTGTTAGAATTTTTAGAACATAGAGAAAAATCATTGAATAGGTACATGGTAGAAAGCATTGAATAGGTACACCTTGACTGTAATAAATCTTGTGTTACAATGACCCATTGACTTAGAGTACCTCTAGGGTTACTTTACTTGTAGTATAAGTAAAGTTACTACAAGTGAAAATAATATTATTTTATTAGCACTATAAAATAAAGTTATATTATACTGAAATTAAACTAGGATTATGGACATGGCCTAGACTTGGATTGGGTTTTGATATTTTAAACATTACCCTCAAACCCAAGATGGAAGTTTGATATCACCTTGAATTTGGAATGTAAGACTATTAGGAAATATGACCAAGTTGGAATAGATTGGCTGTACAAAAGACCATACTCAATGTGGAATGTAATTTGTGAAACATATGTCGGCGGTAGCAAAAGGTGATGATCGACAATTGACGGTGGCCGGAGACGGCTACTATGGTTGGATGATGGTTGCACCAATGACCATAATGATGACACAAGTAAATGAAAGTGTCATGGGTGGTTGGATGATAACAATACTGACAATCGAATGATGACATTTTGAATTATTTCCCCTACCTCCAAGAAGGCTCTTAAAATATTCAGTTAGTATAAATCCAACCTAATTGAAATCTTAAACAGTTTCACTAAAAAAATTGTTATAAATGTGTCTAATAATCGTTGAAAATTAATTTTCCCAACAACTTGAGGTTTTAGTTTTTATAAATCAGTATCCCGCACAACAATTATAATATTAAGTGAAGTTGAAAATTTTCTTTAATAAATTAGATATTATTATTATATACTTCAAAACATTTATTTTATTCTTGTCATATTGTCATATTATAATTTATGTGGATTAGCTATTATCATTATAGATTCTCAAAAAAAAAAAAAAAAAAGCTATTATCATTATTAAAAGAGATATTAATGAAATGCAAATACAAAACCCCAATATATATATATATATATATATCAATACTGATTAATATTTAAATATCCAAAAAAAGAAAAAGGCCCGGACGCTGAAGATATTTTCTTTGGCCTATAACCTATGATTATGACCAAAAAAAAAAATTTACCGTATATGATCCATTTTGCTAATTTCACATAATTGACGGTGAAGATATCAAGAGGAAAATAAGTTGAAAGAGAAGAATTCTGTTGCAATATCATGCCTGAGCAATCAATTTTACCTTCAGCTTCAGCAAAAAAAAAGGGGCTCATAGATGAAGCATATAGATTTCATTTTAAGTGATCTTTTGCTACTTTTTTCTTAAGGTTCTTCCAAGTACGTCCAGTGAACACATGTAGAATTTATTTAAACATATCATTATAAATTTATTTAACCAATTTTGTAAAGGTCAAAGCAATTAAGCTTGTCTCTTCCAGTTGCGTCGTAGTGAATTAAGGATGATCATTTTTCTTTTTTCAACAAATAGGATTTGAATATTTGGGAGGATTTTATAATGGTTTGTAACACACAAAAAGTCAAGAAGCCGGTGGTAATATAGGATTTTTGTTGGGTTCCAGTTATTGGGAGGGTATTGATACAGATTAAATTCCGACACATACCCTAATCTTTGATTAACCGAAAAAAGTGGTGCGGGAATAATGAACACATATGTTACCTTGGAATTTCTGAAGGCAGCTCTTGAGTGGATGCGGTATTCATGCATGACCCAGTTGGTTTTTTCTCCTCTAGGAGCTCTCCCTCTATAGAAAACCAATGTTTTCTTCATTCCAACTAACTCTGACGTTTGGCTGTTGAAGATCTCTTTGTCTTTCCCTGTGGTTTTCCAGTAGCCAGTGTTTGTGGCTCGGTTTGTTCTCACACCAGTTGGGTATTTCCGATCCCGAAGGCTGAAGAAATACCATTCTTTTTCTCCCATCTTTGCCTTCCCTAATAGGCATAACCAGTTGAAAAAACAGATAAGAGAGGGTTTCGGTCAAAATTAGATAAGAATTTTCTTCATGTTTGTTGAAGAAAAAAAAAAAAAAAAGAGTCAAGAAATCTGTTCTCCACATCACAAGAAATGAAGACAAAATTTTTCTTATATTATAAATTGCTAGTTTTTTGCATGCTATTGCTAGCTAGTATATTAAATTTAATAAGAATTAAAAATAAATTCATCATTTGCTAGCCTTCTTGGAAGAGAGCAAGCATGTGGGAAACCCTAAATTGTCCTAATGAATGAATATATTTAAATATGAACTACAGATTTTTTTTAAAAAATCCTAGATCAAAGTATGCATATTTTCAGGGAAGCATGGTCAAAATCCTTGAACCAAATTACTTATTTAATAAAATAAAGGAAATCATGATGAAAGCTGTTTAAGATTGGTTTTTATTTGTAGGGGTAAAACTACATGATCAAAACTATCCTTAGAACTAGTCCTGAACCAGTCCTAAAATTTTGATTGATGCTGAGATGATACTGCATGCAATTTATTACAAGACAGGGTTTTAGGTTACAACTACGTATATACCTGGAAGTTCCCATGGCTCGCATTTGTTAAGATCAACATCACCAATTGCCTTTCCTGTGAAACTGGCATCTGATAATTTGTTTATGAGATAGTATGTGATTAGTTCTTCATCAGTGGGATGGAATCGAAAGCCGGGTGGAAGAGTTTCCTCCTTAGCATGATCTTGATCTGCCATCTCCTTGCTTTGTTCTTTCCCTTTCTGACTGCTTTGTAACTTCTGTACCAAAGAAAAAGTGACATGAAATGAATTGTTTAGTTAAAAGTCTAGAGCCCCAGGAAACCATGGAAAGTTGAAGATGGATCTCTTTTCCTTGATATGATGCCCTATAGGGCATCATATTTCTTGCTTAATGATGGCACTCGATAGTTAAAAACTTTTCAGGAGCTAAAAAGTAACTTACTTGCATGGAGAGAAGACGAATAAATCTTCGATTAGGTTTTGATGTATGTCATATCGTTTATTGACAAAAAAGTATTATAGGTGACTTGAGGGATACTAGATAATGATGGTGCAAGAGTCTAGGGAGCTCACTGATCACCATGCACAAGAAATTTGGGAATTTAAGCTAAGGATATGTGAAATGAGGATGTGTTTGTGAAGTTCTCACCTACTATGGGTCTTCTCATACAAGCCACTTTGGCTTCGTCAAACAATGCTTTTAATTCTAATATTCTATGTGATAATAAATAAACATTTGGAAGTACTGTTTGGGCTTGCATGCAAAAAAGACAAAAGTCCCGTACACCATGCCAGCTGCCAACATGCCACGTGGGTCTTCTTACCAATGGATGCCTGCCACATATCAAGTCTCACGGAAAATATTAAGCTACACATCCAATTTCACAACATGTTCAAGTCAGGGCCGGCGCTACACTTTGTTCAGGGGTTCATATTTCAATTATTTTAAAAAAATTTATACATAAAATTTTTTTTGTTAGTTTAATACTTTAATTTATTCTTAAAAATATTATTTTTGCGTACCCTGACTTAAATTTTATACACCCTTATTACAGGTATTTCCAACTCTAAAAATAAGATTAAGTATTTGTGAATTGAAAGTGTCATTCTTTATTATAAATTTATATTATATGTGTGTAAGTATGTCGAATATTGATTGTATGTATTACTTTTTGTTATAATGTAATTTGTATAAATAATGATGTGTGTGGAAGTTCGTATATACAGAATAAATATAAGGAAAATGTTTAATTTTGACACTACTTTCATTGGAAATATAACAATTACCCTAAGGACATCCGTTAATATGACCGTAAATATAATATAATTTTACATAATTTAGTAATTCAGAAATAGAGAGGGTTTGTTGCATGTGTGTGTATTGTTATTATGTTATAATAACTTTTTATTATAAAATTAGAAAAATTTAAAAAAAAAATTATAAAATTAGTGATTATTCAAGTATTTGATTGGTTAAGTAAACACATAGTGTATTATTTATGTATGAATGAGTGGAGTTGTGTGCATCAATAATTAATACAAAGCCAATTAGTTGAGTTTATTCATTTAGTTTAAAATATTTTTATAAAAACAAAGACAAATAGATAATAACAACGGCATAAAATAAAAATAAAAATGTTAGACAAATTTAACAAAATAAAATGGTCATAACTAACTACAATGGTAATAAATACTCATAATGAACTATCATGTAACAATTCAAAATTTGAAAACTTGTAAAAGGAAATTGTAAACTTTTTTTTTGGTTGATAACTCGATATATCCAAGTTCTCTTTTTATTAAAAATTTTTTCATTTAAGTTTTTTAGTGATCCCCTTAAAAAAAATTCTTAGAGCCACCACTGGTTCGAGTATCAACTTGTGATTAGATTATAACATTTACACATGAGATTATCACAAGAATTAGGTGGAAAGCAGATTTAGATAAATCAATTACAAAATTGACACTTAAGCGTGTTGTTAATTTGGTTTAGGCCTCACTAAAGTTTTCAAAGAATTATTAGGGAGAATCACATGCACGGACAAGAATGAAAAATAGGAGAGGGTTGGGGATGGGTTCCCTAGAGTCCAAACCACAGAAATATTATAGTGATTATTTAACGGGAGGGCACTTCATTTTCCCCTTGACCATTCTCCTGGATTCCCTTCCCCTATGTTCTTTTTGTTTTGGCTCCTTTAATTCGTGTATATGTATATTCTTTATGAAGCTTTCATTCTTAAAACAGTCACATTTGCATGCTTAAAAAAATAATTAACAATTTTCTTTTATTTTATAAGCTTTGTTTTTTTTTTTTTTTTTTTTTATAATTTTTTTTATGGGTATATCGTATATAATACTCTATTAGCTTGTTTGCATGCATGTCCAAATTCGAAAGTAAAGTAGAGACCAAATTTGCGAGTGAAATTGTCCCTTACAAACACACACACACACACCTAGAAACAGCACACGTGCAAGGGGGCATGAATATGAGCACTTATCCTATGTGATGATGTAAGGCGTTACAACTTCTAACCAAATCTATAACATCATGTATTTTCTCATTTCTTGACCCACTGTGGTGACGGCTTTTTATTAATGTTCTCATTTTTGCCTTCAATAAAAATAGTAGCATTTTTCTAAGAGGAAGTCAATAATCTTTAGTAATCTTGGTCAATATTAATTATCTTGGCCAAACCACTTTAAAAACAAGCAGCCGCAGAAAAAGTATGGCAGAATGAGAATGGAGACCACTTTAAAGTTTGAACTAATCTTCTTCTATTTTTAGAAGTGATACAAATAACCTAAAGATTGATATTTGTTAGAAGTATGTGATTAAATTATTAAATTCACCATATCCCAATAATTTAAACTTTTAGAATAATTGATAATTTAACATAGAATCAGAGTGGGAGGTTTTGAGTTTAATTCCTGTTTACTCCACTCTACTTCCTATTTAAATTCCCACATGTTAAACCTTACCTATTAAAAGATAGTTTCGGCCCACATGTGAGGGGAAGTATTAGAAGTATAAGGTTAAATGATTAAATTCAACATATCTCAATAGTTTGAACTTTTGGAACAATAAATAATTTAACAATATTTAGCTTCGTATTCTATTATAAAAATATAATACAAAAAATAATCTATTCATCAATTTTTAACATTTAATCACAAAAAAAGTCACTGAGATCGTCCAGTGACCTTGTGTTATCAGCAAGCCATCAAAGAGAAAAATATAACCGTTCAAGTATATTCAACACATTAAATAATGACAGTTACTCATCGACCTTAAACTACCATAAATATGATGATCGTTACACTCAAGGTAATAATCACTTCTAATTATGTACAATTACTACCCCAATCACCTATAAAAGGGACAATCCATCCCACTTACTAAGGTATGAGAAAAGTACTACAAAATACTATTTACATATAAAATATATGAATTGATACTAACTCAAGTATTGGAGGCTCTTCCATTAGGGCTCACCCCAGTGTTATCTTCGATCAACTTTATTTTTCTTGTAGATCTTCAAAGGTCATCAAATGTTTTGGATTGGACGAGTGACTTAACTGATGATTTTTGACATCATTAATATGTATTACATAGACTAATGCCCAATATACAAAAGAGATAAAAAAAATTTCTTAAGGCTAAATGTCACATTTGCGCGCGCTTCACCTTCATGTGTGAGGATATTGTATATAACACATGCTATTATTACTATACACAATAATAAATTGGTGCTTAGGGTTTGTTTGGATACCGTTTATTTACTGAAAACTGAAAACTTATTATTGAAAACATTGTAGTAAAATATTTTTTAAAAGGTAAAACACTGTTCACTTGCTATTGTTCACACGTTTTTGTGCTTTGGCTGGTCTATGAACGGTGCCATGGGACCAAGGTTTTTAGAACTGGAATGGATCATATGGTCCGACTTAGATAACCAGGAACCTCTCACTAACATGGTTCTTTTAACCACCAGAATCGTTCTATGCACAAAAAGTACGAAATCATTCGAGCCGCGGTTGAACTGTCCGGATTTGAGAACTGTGAACGGTTCTCATGGTTCAGATCAACGCTTTTAAAAATAAAAATAAAAAAAATTTAGAAGCTCACAACACCTTATCACCATGGTTGACGCTTCAACCACTATGAGATGTTGTCAAACATTGAAAATATTGAGATCCTATCATCTATCTCGCTAGCTCTGTCTCGTGTTTGTTCTCTGTCCATAACTTTTTTTCTTAATCTTCTCATCTTTCTCTCCCTGTCTTGTTTTCTTGACTCTACTCCGTCTAGAAGTTGCGTAAATTGGTTTAAGAAAACTAAAAAAAGGTAAAAAAAAGAAAAGGTATGACTTGGTGTAGAGATTTTTTTTAAAGATGTGGTGTAGATTAAACCTTGGGAAATGGAAGCTTGGGGAAGTAAAATAAACAAATAAAAAATGTAAAGTTGATGTCCTGATCCAAACGTGATGTGTTGCTGTGGAGTGGCAGTCGAAGGGAGGGAATAAAAAGAAAAAAGATTTTAAATTTGTATTGGGTTAGAAAGAGAAAGGTTTTGCCTACGATATTTTCATAATAAATTTTAAGTGGTAAGTTGTTACTGGTTATTATTATTGGAACAAAAAAGTAATCTCAATGATACGTTCAAATTTGAATCAATCTATAATTTGTTGTAAAAATATTGTGGACGTAAATATTCTAGATTAGAAATTAACGTAATGATTTTTTACTTAATATTTTTATAATATTTATACAATAAATTCTTGTATTAGATTAATATTTAAAGTAATGTTAATTCTCTAAATGAATTAGACTATTTTAGTTAATTTTTCTATTTTTTTATTAATTTAATGTTTTTATATATATTTAAAATAATTATTAAATTGATTATAACGTCATTACGGCTCGATCTTAAAAATTTTGAACTTCTCCTTTTTACGGTTTAATGAACGGTCTGGATTTGAAAACCTTGCATGAGACCAGCAAAAAAACGCAGACACAACTTCAACTCAGACGCATTACTAAACAAATGCACACTTAGTCGCATAATAAGTTATGAAAGTACCAAGTAAAATAACTAATATTACTAGACCCATTCTTTCTACTCTTTTTTTTTTATTATTTAAATTTTCCCCGATTGCTTTAGTCATGAAAGTACTAAGTAAAATAACCCAATAACTAGACCCATTGTTTCTAATTTTTTTTTTCTTTTTTTGAGTTTTTTTTCCATTACCTTTTTTCTTTCCTCTTCCAGCAAAGCTTTCGTGCTTGATATTTTTTTTCATCACGTGGTATGCTTTCTTGTTTGACTATAATCAAAGAAATTATATTTCATACGCTTGCTACCAAAAAGGAAGTTACAAGCAATCTAAAACTGTCCGTCTATTATTCTCCTCATAAAAAGACTTGATAACAATACATACGTAATGCTCGAGAATCCAATATTGCATGCCCTTTTGATTCTTGATAGGCTAATTTTCCAGTGATATGGTGGTGAAGGCGTGAAGCCAGGGGCGTTTCTATCCCTTACTTATTCACAGGAAGTATGTAAAGCTATAGATGATGCTCGAAAGTAATGATCCAAATACACACAATTTTGTAGGGCTAGCTTGGCTCCTCTTATTAATTCTGAACTCAAAAAAAAAAAAAAAAAAATATTGGACCAAGTCCATTTTTAATTCTGCTAACAAAATGTCAGTCATGCAAATGGAAAGAAAATGTTTTACATGAATTCAATGGAGAAACTTTTTTATAGTCAAATAATGTTGTTATGTAGTTCAAGTGATAGCCCAATGCCATGATGTTCTATGTATAGGGTTTGAATCCAACTTCCATTTCTTTCCGCCTAAGTAGCTACTTATTTAAAAAATGATAATAATGTCGTTATTAAATATATTATGGATCAGTTATAATCCTTTTTCTAGGAAATCAATGGATGATTGAATCTGTTTCCTTGGGCAATGAAACGAAACGATTTTGGAAATTAAACCAGCCTCATGTTAGTCATATATCTTTATATATATGTTTGTGTTTGTTTTGAAAGCTGTTCAAAAATCCGACTCTGGGACATATCACATAGTATTAGTTAGGCATACTATGGCAAATTTATCAAAAGTGTCGATGTGATTGGGGACAATCCTTCCCTATATGTATATGTATATGTTTGTGTATAAAATTTTTCTTCATGTTCATATTCATTTTTTCCAAAAGATACTTCCATTAACTACTTCATAAAAACTATGACAACGCCCTTCAATCAGTCATTATTTCTTGATGGTGCATCTAGAAACACCCTTACCCCATCACTTGCTTTTATTTCCAGGCAATAATGATTCAGTGTCTTCTTCACGTCAGCATGACAATTTTATGCATTATGTTAAATATTTTTTTTGCAGCTTTCATCAATCAGAAGAAAAGAGTCAACATATACATATGTATGACAGTGTGAGGTTTAATAATTAGATTATAGAAGATCACTAAATCAGGTTAACAAAATTTTACTTAGTTATTTCTTGGATTAACATATATGTGTATGTTTGATAACTAACCCTATCTCTAAAGTGTATATCTCACTTTTACGTATTCTTTAAGTGCATTATTTGTCGGAAAATTGGGCTATAATTTAGTCATTTGGATTTCGTTGATTTTTTCTGAGGTAGGTTAGTTATGATTTTGGAAAGATTGGGAGGTTTAGAAGTGAATTATTGAACAATGGGTCTGCAAAAAATATAAACAATTGCATTAGTAGCAATCGATCACAATCTTTTGTTTACTTCTTGAACACTTCAAATATCAAGTTTCAAAAGGGTCATGATCACGCTTATTTTTCGCAGAGGACACCCTAATCTTTACTGGCAACTTGATTGAAGCTGTATAGTGTAGAGCAAAAGGGTCTTGATCAGGCTTACATGCTTACTGTACACATTCTTGGAAATAGAACAAGGAGGTAACACAGATACATACTGGGACTGATTTGGGCTGTCGACTCATCAACTCAAAGTCTAACCATGCTTATATGTATGCAAAGGGTACATAGATTATATCCGTGTAAAAAACCTGTAATAGAACTATAGAAGTTACAAAGTTCTGCATTTGTGCCCATTGATAATTATTATCCACATAATTTCTACTGCTTGAAGGATCTCAGAGTGTACGGAATCCAGAATAATTGGGCTACAATTAATTAGGATTTGGAAGCACTAATTAATTACAAGGTAAATTCCATTAAAAAAAAAAAGTAGTTTTATTGTGGTACAAATGCATTGAGTAGTACTTATGAAGACACTGAAAATAAATTTAACAAAAATTTTCATAGAAGTTAATTGTTTTAGTGTGGGTTAAGTAGGTATACTGATAGAGCACAATATATATATATATATATATAACCAAGCTATAAGTAAAGATCTACAAATAAAAATGTTGATAACTCTTAGATAGACTAATACTTTTCGGAAATATATCAAGGTTCAAATCCCCTACCCTATTTAAGATGTATAAAAAAGATCAAATAAATCAAATATATCGTGTATTGGACTTGGTAAATATTATCTGCCTAATTATGCGCATGCGTGATTCCTTCTTTATCTTACCGGCAGATTATATTCAACATCTCCTATCAAAGAGTATTTCTTAAGTTTTCTTATTATAATCGGTGTAAGAAATAATCATTCATGGAGCAGAGGTAGATTTTTGTCAGAAAGTACTGATTGTGAAGACTTCAAGGAAGACAAGAACAATTTGGCCAAGAAAGACCGCTAGCTTAATTACTTGTCATCCAATTTAAACTATAGAAAAACTCTCTTAGAGTAAAAATTTATGTCTTGAATCTCTTTGGAGTGTATCTATCTGATTAAAACTTAAACTAACCACTGATTGAGAAACATATTCAAGCTTATAAAACTTGAAATTTACTCTACAGTAACTTTATGTATACAATTAGGGTTTTTGAGAACTACATGATGCTAATAATCATGGTTAACTCCACAAATAGCTTAAATTGTTGCACTTTTTTGGGTGGAAGGGTGCACCTTTTCTAAAATCGTGTTGACATGGATTTTGTCCTGAAATATGACACGGTTGAAATCTTGTTATATAACCAAAATAATAAAGTAAGGTTACGTATTCATTTTTCTAGACACTATAATAAAATTTTATTATAATCAAATTGCTTTGTAGTGACGATCATAAGATACGAGTTTTATTACCTTTCCTGAGGAGGATGTTCACTTTTGAAAATTAAAGCTATATTTTACGAGAATTTCGTCAACTCTCATTTCGAGTGGTTGATAGGTATTATATACTCACGAAGACGCTAAAGCGATGAGGAACCCTAAACCAATCACAAATTCATACTTGGCTGCTACTTGTCAAACACTTCAAAATGAATGCCGGACTGATGTTTGTTTTAGTTCGTATTGTTGAGTCTTTCCCGGTGTGCTTCATCATCATAACAAAATGATTAAACAACTTTAATTTGTGAGATAAAAATTCAAGTAGTTGGAATAGCAAAGGATGCAAGAAAAGGATGGAGATGAGTATTATTAGTGGTGAGATGAATTTTGTTCCAAAGGGGACACAAAAAATCAAAAGAGTAGTTGCATATGAAAATGAAAGACGAAGTTGGCTTAAGATTTACGTGTTCTAAACTTATAATAGCTACCATTTTTTTTCCTGGATTAATAGATAGATGGCTATGACTACTATACGTACGTATTGACTTCCATCTACGTAAAGTTAGTGTATAGTTGTGTTGTTCTTGTTTCTGGCATTTCGTGTCTAGATTGCTCAGACATGTTAGGTTTGAAGTGCCGCACTCTATATAGACTTGGCACTATCATTCACAGCTATCATGAAGCAAACAAAAACTCATAGGACACGTTTTGCCTTATTTTCCCTAGTCTTTGAAAGTTTAATTGAGTGATGAGACTAGAAAATCATTCATCACCAGAACTATCACTTATTTAATGTCTAAAAAATCATTCATCACCATATTTACTGTACATCATTGCCACACCATCACATGTTACAACCACTTTAATTCTTTGCATGTGAACTCTGTATAATTTATCTCATGATCTTTTAGGACATCTCATTCACGTTATCCGTAATTGCGTGATATGTTATTCCAAATTTTCTGCTTGATAGATTGACGCTTTGTTTTTGTTTCATTATTAACGTTTTTTGAAAAATGGTTCATTTTCCAAAGAGTATTTTCTAAAAGCTGTCTCATTTTCAAGTATTTTCCAGTGTTTGGTAACGACCTTGAAAATGAGTTTGAGAATGTTTTTTAGTGTTTGGTATGCAACTTTTTTTTTTTAATATTTCTCGTATAACTTAAAACATATATATTATGTAAACCAACTAATGTAACTATTATAAATAAAAAACCAAGAATGAATTTTTTTTTTCATACTAAAATTTTGAGAATAGATATAGTCAAAATTAATTAGTTATCAAATTTCATGATCTCTACCACTCATCTTGCTCATATATATGGACAATAATGTACGTACGTATGTAGGTGCGCGCATGCGCACAAACACATACATATATATCAACCATCTCTCTCTCTCTCTCTCTCTCTCTCTCTCTATATATATATATATATATATAAATTTTATAGGAGAATACATTTTGAATAAGTATAAATAACAATAACTTTTAATTGTCTACTCTTTTTGTTAGTATACTAATTGTCTACTATAGTCAACCACAAGTCTTAAATATTACTCTAAATTATGTATTTACATAATGTATCTACATAATATATCATCACTACATAGTATTTGCATAAAGTATCTGCTAACAAAAAAAGTATATGCCAACAAATGCAATTCCCCTAAACAATTATCATTCATTATATAACAATATTATTAGTCCACGGTAAAGATTGTCCCATGTAAAAGCAATTTAGAGCAATATAGGTACTATATTTAAAATTTTCATCTTTTACTTTATTCATTCTTTCTTCTTCTTCTTTTATTTATTTATTTATTTATTTTTATTTTTTTGCACTTTATGTATAAAAAAGAAGTAACTTCTGTCTGGAATCTGTCAAACCGAAAATTTCTTAGAGAAAAAAGAAAATCAAGCTTGAAATTCAAAGCAAAGAATTGGGATTTTAGTAGAGATGAATGAAATAATTATCGCTGCAAATTTGTTCTCCTTTGCAAGTCGGAGCTATTGACTGATCAGTGAAGGAAAAAAAAAATCTAATCAGAGAATTGTGTTACAGAGGGGAAGAGAAACATGAAGAAAAGATAGAAGAGAGACAGTTAGAGAGAGAGATCTATGGGAAAAGGAGAGACCAGAGTTAGTGATAGTGAGAGTGTGAGGAGAGAAAAAGTAAAGGGAAGAGAGAAAAAGTGAGAAAGCTTACCATGAGAGAGAGAAAGCACCAAAAAATTATGTTTCCCACGGCTACAGATGAAGATAATATTTATAAGAGATGCAATACGTGAGAGAGAGAGATTGTTTTCCAAAATTTTTTTTGGAAAACAACCTATAGAAAATAAGCCTTATTTTTATTAGGGTTTTCCATTGACCAAAGATAGTTTTCCATTGACCAATTTTTTTTTTTTTTTTTTTTTTTGTGCTACCAAATACTGGAAAATGTAGAAAACTATCTTTATAGAAAGTTTTTTAGCAAAACAAACAGAGCATGAGAAAGAATTCTAGTAGCTTGCGACTCTTAGGAGTTAGGATGGAAAATTTATGAATAATGCTACTGCTACAAACTATTTTACAATATTATTACAAAATGTTGATGTGGCCAACCTCTTATTGGTTTTTATCTAGACCCATCATTAATATTACTTTTTCATTTACCAATAATCACTCACCACATTAATAGTTTGTAAAATAGTTTGTATCTTTAACATTATTCAAAATTTATTACAGATGATCATCCCTCTAAATTGGGTAATTCACATGGAATCATCATTTAATTTCTTTACACTAAAAAAATAGCCCCAAATTTTATTGCATCAAATTAATACAAACTCAACATGAAAAGAAAGTAAATGACTTCAATCTTAGACACAATCAATGAAGCAAAAAAAATTCAATACTTTGGCCCTAAATAAAATCAATGTTATTGAAATTACATTGAAAAATCCAAAAGGAAAAGTATAATATTAAGACTTAATTCACTTTCCTAATCTAAGTTTAAAGGTTTAGTTATAAGGTGAGAAGATGCTATATACTCACCTCACTTGATCCTAAAACCTAGGGTTGTCCAAAACTGAACTAGCCTAATCAATACATGAAATACGTCTAACCCCTAGTAGCCTGATCCGAAACCTACTCGATCCAATGAGTGCGGCAGTAGAAGACAAGTGTACGTGTTGAACGTTAACTCGATTTCAGTGGGTCGAGTGGCAAGTCTCACCTTCCAAGAACCAAATCGAACCAATTTGACCAACCCCTACCACCTTTGCTCATATCTCTGCCGTTTATATTTAGATCTTCAGCTAGATTGGTGGAGATCTTGTGATCTCTGATGAAGATCCACCAGAATCTTGACTGCCTTCACCTTTTCCAATTTTAATTGAAACTGACTTGAGCCGTGAAAATTCAACTAAATTTGATTCGTTAGTGCTTTTTGGTTGACATCATGTCCTCATTTCTACCACTCGATGGAATTGCATCAGATATGGATTGAACCCAAAATCAAATCAGCCCAATTTGTGGATACTCCTACTAAACCATTAACGTCTACTTGCCAATATAAATAGATTACATTTAACAAACAAGTCTCTATCGTACCAAATGAAAATAAAATAGCACTTGTGTTACGAAAACCAAGGTAACTGTGAAAGGAGATCAAAAGATGGAGTGTGAGAGGTCCAAGTGTGAGAGGTTTGAGCATGAGCGGTCTAGAGAGGAAGATGCTGAACTCCAACAGAGTGCCAAAAAAATCAAGGAGTCAACGGACACCACTGCTTTTACATCCCCGATCTCCTTCAAGGATAAACTATTGGGTGAAATCCCAGGAGCGTTTATGCAAGCCTTCAACTTGGAAGCAGTAAACATGGAGAGTAGTTTGCCAACTGTGGACATTGATGATCTGAACAAGGGTCTGATAGCAATAAAGCTCTAACCGAAGACTAGAAGCCACATTAGAGCTAAATGGGCTCATGCACTTATAGTTAAGATTTATGGGAGAACAGTGGGCTTCCATTTCCTACACTCCAGGGTGATGAGCATGTGGAAACCAGTGGGTAGGTTAGACTGTGTAGTCCTAGGGAAGGACTTCTTTTTTATTCAGTTTGACCTTGTTAAGGACTATGATAGGGTGCTTAGGGGGGGGGGGGCTTGGTTTGTGGGGGGCCATTACCTAAAAATGAGAATGTGGGAACCAAACTTTAAACCTTCATTGGCTGTTTGCAGCTTGGTTGCAGTATAGGCTCGCCTACCTGAACTTCCCTTTGAATATTATAAGCTTGTCGTCCTTAAAGAGATTGGTAATTCCATCGAACCTGTTTTAAGGATTGATGCCAATATGGCTTCGGAGACGAGGGGAAGATATGCTAGGATTTACATCTAAGTCGACCTCAATAAGCCTTTGGTTAGAAGAATCCTTTTGGAAGGGGTGGTTCAAGAAATCCAATATTAAGTTATAAGCTTTTTATGCTTTTCATGTGGTTGTGTTGGACACTAGCAAGAAGCTTGCCCATATACAGTCCAGGCAAGTAGCTCCGAGTAGAGACGGGAAGAGGAAAGCGGTCCGAATGGAGGGGAAGGAAGTGGGACTAGTGGGCTCGAATCTAGAACTATGGACAAGTTAGATGAAGAGACGCGTGAGGAATTTGGATGGTGGATATTGGTCACAAGAAGAAAGGTAGGACCCAAAGCAGGTAAGCCACATTTCCCTGCAAGTATGACAGCCCACAGGTCTGATGCAAGTGCGAAAGGAAGTAGGGAAGGCCATGTGCCTCGAGCCAATCACCAACCTTCCATAAATGACTTTAAGTCCCATCGTGAATCTTTTGAAGGGAACGGGAAAAAGGGAAGACAAGACCTTTCTAATATTGCATTGGAAAAGAATGGATTTTACTCACAAGGCATGGCAAATATAGCCATTGAGTCTCCTCGAGCCATCCCCTCAAATCAGTCTTTGGCTCACTCTCTCTCCTTCGTCACAAAGGCTGGGTCGCATCCCAGCTCAACTGACATCAAGATTAGTGATAGTTGCCCATCTAAAGGCGTGAACTCGCTGAGTGCTTCTGCTGTGCGAAAACCAAGTGGGAAGGGAAAAAGTTTGGCTAGTCCTCATGGAAGACGAAAGCAAGCACCAGTGGGCAATTTTTCGTCAAGGGAAAGTAATGGCATTATTAGAGGGGATGATGAATCAAATAAAAGCAAGCCCAACGATGGTTTGGGGGTGGTTCGATCAGGCCGAGATGGAAGCTTAGAGCCACATTTTTCCTTTGACACCGGTAAGCCAAAAGTCAGGGACACTCCCTTTAAGTGACCCGGCATGGATGGAGTGGACAAAGTCTTGGTGGGTCTTCCCCTCGGACAGGCCAACGGAAGCAGAAGCCAAGATCTTCGAATGGAGAGCGCTATTGCCTCTCTCTTTGGAGCTAAGCTTGAAAGCCTCAAACAGCTTGGACGAAGCCGTGGAAAGGAGAATTGTGAACGCCGGGATAGTTGTTGTGGGTTGCAAAGGGAATATAAGGAACAAGATGCTACTGCAAGTGGTTGCCCCACTTCCATCACTCAACCTTTTGATAAGCTCAAGGGAATACCCACTGAGGATATTAGAGCATGCAATAATCTTGGGAGAAAGGGAGGAGTTTCCCAGGAAAATCCTGAGGGAGATGGGATGGAAAGTGTTGAGCAAGATGGGAACCCCAAGTTCCAATGAGATTGGACCTTACCCCACCTAATCTGATCCAATGAATGTACTTTTGTGGAACTGTCGAGGGGCTTTAAACCCTCGTTATCAGTGTGTTCTTTCTGATTTGGTTAATGCTCATTCTCTTGCACTGGTAATTGTCACGGAGACTCAAGTTGGTGGGAGAAGGCAAAGCAAATTACTAATAGATTCCCATTTGATGGGCCAATTCATGTTGATACTGTTGGGTACTCAGAAGGTATCTAGCTTTTGTGGAACTCTAACTTGGTGGAGGTCATTCAACTAGCAAAGACGGAATAGGAAATTCATGTCATGGTTAAGGTATGTGCCTCAAACCTTTCCTGGTTACTTACTTCAATTTTTCCTAGCCATAGGTTTGAGGAAAGAAAGTTGCTATGGGGAAATTTAGCTAATGTAGTATCACTCCACAATTTACCCTGGCTCATGCTAGGGGATTATAACGAACTTTTATCTAGTCATGACAAAATTAGGGGAAATCCTCTTAGTCCGAGGTGTGTTCAGTTGTTTAAAAAGTGTCTGGATGCATGTGGTATGGTTGATTTAGGGTTTCATGGTCCTAAATACACCTCGGTTAATAAGCGTGATTTTGGGCATTTTATTCAAGAAAGAATGGATTGGGGGTTTGCAAACACTGCTTGGAATGTTCTGTACCCTGAGGTAGCTATTCACCACTTAGCTCGCACTCATTCGGACCATTGTCCTATTTTGTTGAAGTGTGATAACTCTCCTATGATCAGACTGACCAGGCCATTCAGATTCCAATCTATGTGGATGTCCCACCCCCTTTTCCCTAAGGTAGTAAGTGATGCTCGGAAAGATGATAGGATTCTTAAACATAATATAGAGAAATTCACAGAAGAAAGTAGAATCTGGAATAAGGATGTTTTCGGTAACCTTTTTCACAGGAAGAACAAGGTGGAAGCTAGGTTGAGGGGCATTCAAACTAGCATTACAAATAGACTAAGTGAGCACCTCCTAAAGATTGAAAACCAGTTAAGGGAGGAGTATTTTGATGTTTTACAACAGGAGGAAGAGTTCTGGCCCATCAAGTCTAGGTATAACTGGCTTATACAAGGTGATAGAAATACAAAATTCTTTCACACCTCGGCTTTGATCAGGAGGAAAAGGAATATAATTGTGGATTTAAAAGATAGTCATGATGTCTGGTATCACAATGAAGATGAGGTTGCTGCCCTTATCAGGATTGGGTTTTAGGATCTTTTTAAATCCAGTGCTGTCAGTGCTCCTAAGGGGACTTGGGATATTCCTTCATGGAGTAGCCGTTTGTCATCAGAGGCGAGTGATCAGGTGTCGAGGGATATTTCGATACAAGAAGCTAAGGATGGTCTTTGGAGTTTGAAACCTTTTAAGGCACCTAGACTTGACGGATTGCACGCTGGTTTCTTCCAAGCGTATTGGAATATTGTGGGGAGTTTTGTCTTTTATGAAGTTAAAAAGATTTTCAGCAACAGTACCATGCCCGATCACTTAAATGAAATTCTCATTACCTTCATTTCGAAATGCCCTGGGATTGATAGTTTGGGTTCCTTTGGACCCATCAGCTTGTGTAACACTATCTATAAGGTTGTCACAAAAATAATTGTTAAGAGATTGAGGCCTCATCTTCCTAATCTTATCTCCCTTCTCCAAACTGCCTTTGTTCCGGGTAGAATGGGGGTTGATAATATGATCATAGCTCAAGAACTCATCCACACCATGAGTTTAAAGAAAGGACAGGTAGGGTTCATGGCAATTAAATTAGACTTGGAAAAAGCCTATGATAGGCTAAAATGACATTTTATTCGTGATATGTTGAAGCTCTACAATTTCCTCCACATCTCATCAAGCTTATTATAAGCTGTGTCTCAACTTCATCCATTTCAATGCTATTCAATAGGGGGAAGCTTGGGTCTTTTTTGCCCTCTAGAGGAATTAGACAAGGGGGCTCTTTATCTTTCTACTTGTTTATTATGTGCATGGAGTTGCTTGGGTATCTTATTTTGGAGAAATGTAGTGCTAAGCTTTGGGGCCCTGTAAAAGCTTCGAGGAATGGTCCAGAATTCTCTCATCTATTTTTCGTCGACGATTTGCTTCTTTTTGCTAAAGCTTACATGAAGAACTGCTATAATATTAGGGAAGCCTTGCACACCTTCTGTGAGTTATCTGGGCAGAAGGTTAGCCTCCTAAAATCTAAGACTTCTCTCCAAATGTCAGTTTTGAGCATTGCAGTGAGATGTGTGAGGTGCTTGGAATAAGGTCTACCCCCAACCTTGGCAAGTACCTTGGTTTCCCCATTAAGCATCAAGGTGCATATTCTCAAGACTTTAATTTTGTCATTGAGAGAGTTCAAGCCAAGTTACAGGGTTGGAAGGCTAGCATGCTGTCCATGGCAGGTAGAGTCGTTTTGTCTTAGGCTGTTATTTCGGCCATTCCCTCCTATGTGATGCAAGGGTGCATGCTCCCTTTCAGAGTTTTAAATAACTTGGACAAAATCAATAGAAATTTTGTGTGGGGATTAAATGATTCGGTTAAGAAAATGCATGTGGTAAATTGGAAGAAAGTCACAAAACCTAAAGCTAAAGGTGGTTTGGGCCTTCAAGAGGCCAAGGGAAGAAAACTGACGTTAGCTGCTAAGTTGTCTTGGAGAATGCATCACTGTAGAGATGCTGGTTGGGCTGAAGTTTTACGCAAAAAGTATCAGTCTCCGGGAGCACGCAAGAAAAGGGCTCATTCTCGGGTTTGGACTGCTATCAAGAAGGGCGAGGCCATTTGTGAGTTGGGCTCTAAGTGTATTATAGGAAGTAATAGCATGCTGAGCGTTTTGCACAATAAGTGGCTCAATGCATGTTGTTTGAGATCCTTGATTGAAGGGTCCCTTTCTAGAAGGGAGGAGAACCTTTTGGTTAGAGATATTATTTTGGATGGAAGTTCGAATTTAAGGTGTCTGTCTTTTGATCTGCATCGGGATATCAAGCATGCAATCCTGTCCACTCCCCTTCGTAGATTCTCGGACATAGAAGATCAGAGAAGTTGGACTTCTAATCTCAATGGTAGTTTTGACCTAAAGAATGCTTATCTGTTGGCTATAGGTGATGAGGGCTCCCCTGAATTCAAGGGGAAATGGATATCGAAGGTGAGAACCCTTCCAAAAATCCAAATGTTTTTATGGAAGTGCCTCCATCAAAGTCTCCTCGTGAAAAGTGTCCTTAGTGATAGAGGTATTACTGAGCTTGGTGGATGTGATTCTTGCTCTAAAGATAGAGAGAGCATTTTGCATGTGTTAAGGGATTCCCCATAGCTCAAAACTTCTGGAGCCTGGCGGGATGCCCCCCTAAGCTTAAGGCTTCTTTTTCCTTAGAGCTGGACCAATAGCTTCATTTAAATGCCAAAAGCTCTAGTTGTGCAGTGGATAAGAATTATGACTGGTCCCAGTTTTTCCCCCTTGGATTATGGAATCTCTGGATCCAACGGAATCATAGAGCTTTCAAAAACTGTGCTTGTAATTTGAATCTGGTGAAGCAGGTTGAAATGCATGTGCAAGAATTCATTTATTGTGTTGACAGTCAACCTAAAAAGAAAGATATAGGGTTAAAGGAGATAAGATAAACTAAACCTGCTGATGAGTGGTATAAGCTTAACACTGATGGGTCAGTCACTAGTGCAAATGGGCTCACTGGGTGTGGAGGACTTATTAGAGGTAGGGATGGTCAGTGGGTTACTGGTTTTGCAAAAAAGATTGATGCAATTTCTAGTCTTGCAGCTGAGTTGTGGGGTTTGCGTGAGGGGCTAGCTTTGTGTGTTGATATTCAAGCCCAAGCGGTTGAAGTGGAGCTTGATACAGTAGCAACAGTTTCCCTTATTTCTTGAAACAGCAGGCCTAATGGGGACTTCTTTGGACTTGTTGAAGATTGCAGGGACCTCCTGCTGCAGTTGTCTTAGGCTAAGGTGTCTCATTGCTACAGAGATGCGAACTTTTGCGCTGATGCTCTAGCTAAGTTGGGAGCCTCTTCTTCTGATGGTGGTTTGCGTTTTGCTACCCCCCCTATTGTTGTAAACCCCTTTTTGCTTTTTTATTCTCTGGGTTTGTATCGTAATAGGCTGTGTCCTAATGTTTGTGAAACTATTCTTGGTTGATCTTTAATGAAATCCGTTGTTTACCAAAAAAAAAATGAAAATAAAAGAAACACAACAATGAAATAAATTAAAAACATAAAATTAAAAAAAGAAATCACATATTTACAAAGCAAATTTATAGTTTGCATGGAAATAAGAAAACATAATCTAAAAAACGTAATCTGTGTCTAAAACCTGGATTAAACATTTGGGCCCGCACTCTTTCTCAAAAAAATAAACATTTGGTCCCACTGCCCAACTATAAATGGGCTGAAGTTTGAGTCCATCCAGGAGCTAGGCTCAAAGAAAAATGAGCTCAATACCAATTCTCTCGCTTTAATTTCCATCCTTCAGGTCCCATACTCAAAACAAATTTCTGCCTCTATATCTCAAAGCGCTTGAATCTTGTGCCGTCCATCTCCATCTCCATCATCAGGTATTCACTACATACCCTTCTCTTTTGTCTAAGCCTTTCTTTTGGGTTATTGTAATTATTATGATGATAAATTCAAAGTCCTTGTTTACTGTGCTCGCTGATTTGTCCTGTCCTATATTTTTGTGTACACAGTATATCTTTTGCTAGATAAGAATGAGTTTGATATATATATATATATATATGTATGTATGTATATATTATCCGATAGTCATTGTTTTGCTTTGTTTAATTTCATGCAAATTAGAATGCTCACCAAATGTTTGACGTAATTCCTCTTAGCTGACTCACTAAGGTGCAAAAACAGAAAATCCATGTTAATGTGATGTTAAGGATTTTTTTTTTTTTTTTTGTTAATTGAAACCATGCACATTTCTTTAGCTTGTCCATTATTGTAAGGATTAATATTGTTCGGGTTTCTTGGCCAATAAGCTCAATTGGCTCTTTGCACCCTTGTCAAAGCAAGGTGGAGGGTTAGTTCTCATGGGTTCTAGACCTTCTAGGTGCATATGTAATTACAACAAAAATATATATAAATTGTTTGGTTTCTTACATGCGTTTGGATGTAGCTTTTTGCT
Organism: Quercus gilva; assembly: GCA_023621385.1. Taxonomy (NCBI): domain Eukaryota; kingdom Viridiplantae; phylum Streptophyta; class Magnoliopsida; order Fagales; family Fagaceae; genus Quercus; species Quercus gilva. Next base: position 16,032,291 of record CM042484.1, on the reverse strand, counting down.
AATTGCTTATTTACTGAAAGTTTGTTAAAGTATAATTGTACCTAGGGGCGGCCCTAGACATTTTGAGGCATAAGGCGAGAACTAAAAATGTATGTGTATGTGTGTGTGTTTATGTATGTGTATGTGTATGTTTATGTGTTTGTATGTGTATGTTTATGTATATGTGCATGTGTATTTATGTTTATGTTCATTTATGTTTATGTATGTTTATGTTTGTGTATGTGTATGAGTGTGTATGTGTATGTGTATGTTTATGTGTGTGTATATATATATTTATATTTATGTGTATGTGGATGTGTGTTTATGTTTATGTTCATTATGTTTATGCATGTTTATGTATATGTGTATGCTTACACACATACACATAAACATACATAAACACAAATACAAACAAACATACACAAAAACAAACAAACATACACAAAAACAAACAAACATAAATACACATACACATAAACACACACACATAAACATAAACATACATAGACATAAACACACATACAAATTGAGAAAAATTAAACCCTTATATAGACTGGAAAAAATTGCAAACTAACACCAATCCTCAAACAATTTCGTTAGTTACTTTGGTGTGCTAAATCGAGCTTTTATGTGTGTTTATATTTATATTTAAGTTTATGTGTGTATATTTATATTTATGTGAGTTTATACGTGTTTATGTGTATGTGTATTTATGTTTATGTATATGTATATTTATGTGTATGTGTTTGTATATTTATGTGTATTTGTATGTGCAAGTGTATGTGTATGTGTATGTTTATGTATGTGTGTGTATATGTGCTTATGTGTGTGTATATGTGCTTATGTATGTATATGTGTATGTGTGCTTATGTATGTGTATGTGTTTATGCATGCTTATATTTATGTATGTTTTTGTGTATATGTATGTGTTTATTCATGCTTATATTTATATTTATGTGTGCTTATGTATGTATATGTGTATGTGTATGTGTATGTGTATGTGTATGTGTAGGTCTCTTTGTCTTTTTCAGATTCAGGTGCAATAACCTGATGCAATTGTAATTAATGGCTGAGATTAAAAATTGAAAAAACAACTTTCAATCTCAACCATTAAATAAAATATACTAAAGAAGAGTTAAAAAATTAAAAAAAATTGTAAAAAATGTAAAAAAAAAAATACCTACGACAGTACACCTGATCTTAGTCCGTCTTTCTTCTCTCACTATTTTTCTTTTCTTTTTTTTTACGCGGTGCTTTATTTTTCTTCCTTTTATTTCTTTTTATACGTCACCTAGGCTGACAGGAAAGGAACGAGCGAAAGCCACGTCAAGAAAAGAAATCGAAGATTGTACTGCCGAACCAAAGACTATGAAAATCTCTTCTTCTCAACTCAGACGATCCTCTTAGGTGAAATTGTGGCTCATAAGGCTTCACTGAATTATAGTGTGTGATTTTTGGTTATTTATTTATTTATTTGAGATTATGAAGCAAATAGTTTTTATATCTTGCTTACCCTTTCTATTTTCTGAAAACACTTTTTTGGGAAATACCTTCTTTTTTTTTGCTTTGCTTTCAGTCTATCATTCTTGCTTGTGGTATGTGTTTGATTAATTTGGATTTAAAATTAGTTCAACAAGATGATTTTTCTTCTAAAATATAATAACAAAACCAATAAATATTTTTTCAACGGTGGGTTCACTTTCAGTGTTTTCATTTTGTGATTTTAGTTGTTTTGTGGGTTTTGTGCTTTGATTTCGGTGGGTGTGATTTGATTTGTGATTTGGTGGGCTTCTAGGTTTTTGTTGCGATTTGATTTTGGCTGGGTTTTGGCCGTGGTGGTGGTCGTGATTTGATTTTGGCTGGGTTTCGACAGTGGTGCATGGTTGGAGGTGATGAGCTTGAAAAGTTACGGCCATGGACGTTTAGAAGGAGAGCTTGGTGGTCAGCCATGGAGCACGGTGTGACGTGGGTTAAGGCAAAAAGAGGATGAGAGGGAAACAGGGGCGGCCTTAGACATTTTATGGCCTTAGACATTTTATGGCCTAAGGCGAAAACTAAAAATTGTGCATTTTTTATACTTATATATTAATTAAATTAATGTTTATTTATTATTTTTATATTATATTTTTCATCATTATTTTCATTTTCTTCTAAATTATTTTGAAATTCATTATCAAGATTTGTTGTATTGCAAAATTGAACATCATTTTCTTCTATATTATTTGGTGAATTTCTTGCTCATTTGTGATATTTTCATCTAAATTTTGTGTTATATTTTGTTTATTACTAATAACAAATTTATCCATTGATCATTTTTTAGACTCAATTAATTTTTCTTCTTTTTTTCTTTTTTTAAGTTCTTCATATCCAGATGCATATTTTTCTAGTAGACATTTCTAATCAAACAATATATTTATAAAGACTAAAATAAAAAATAACTTTCAAGTGTAGAGAAAATGAGAAATAGAACCTGATTTATATAAAAAGTATTGTTGTAATTTCACTGAACGATAACAAGTTTTTAACAATCTCAACTTGCATAAATTAAAAAAGGCGTAAATGCACTTTTAGTCCCTACATTTTGACTTTTTTCATTTTAGTCCCTACATTTTATTTTTACCACTTTTAGTCCCTAAATCAATTTACGCCTTCTATTTAAGTCCTTGAAGCTACCTTCCGTCACTAATCTAACAGGCAAACTAACGGATGAATAAAATAATATTTTAAAATATTATATTATAATTTGAAATATTTATTTTTCAATTTTAACCAAAAAAAAAGAGTTAAATTTTTTTTAAAAAAATCATAAATCTCAAAGGCAATATAAACCTAGCAAAATCATCAAATCCCAAAATTCTAAAGTTCCAAATCAATCCAAAAAAAAAAAAAATCTCAACCAAGAAAAACACATCTCAAGAGATAAAAACAACACCGCCCACGATCTCCTCCTTGACACTTCTTCTTCTAACAACGACATCCTCACCATACAGGTCACCACTCCCACCTCAGATCTGACGGTTGAGAAGGGACGGTCACGTAGTGCTCGCCAGCTTTACTGGCTATGCCTCTTGAGGTTCCAGCAACTCTTCTCCTTTTTTGCTTCTCTTGCCAATGACATCGTCTCTCTCCTCCGCATCTCCCACCATGGATCTTGTCTTCCTCTTCTTCGTCTTCATCGTCCTCATCGTCGCTTCTGTACCGTCTGATCAAGGCTTTTCTGGTTCTGGTTTTGATCTTGCTGTGTTTGGAGCTTGCGGCGTACTTCAAAGGACGGCATACACCAAAACTGTTTTAAGAAATGGAGTTGTTTAGACTTGAGATGTGTTTATCTGGGTTGAGATTTTTTTTTTTGTTTGAGTTGGTTGTGTTGTATTTTTGGATTGATTTGGTACTTTGGGGTTTTGGGATTTAATGATTTTGCTGGGTTTGAGAAAATGGTGCCTTTGTGAGATTTCTTTTGTAGTTTAGGTGTTTGTGTTTTTTTCTAGAGAGACTATGGAGACGAAAGAGTAGGGAGATTGAATGGACTTTGATGGTGCTGTCCAAATTTTTATTCTTTCATTTTCTTAGCAACCAAACAAAGAATGAAAAAGAACTGAGAAATTATTTTGCTTGGGTTTGAGGATGAGGGCTTTGGAATTTATGATTTTTTTTTTTATGGTGTTTTTATGTTGAATTTTCTGGGTTTATGAATTTGGTTTATGGGTTTATGAATTTTATTTGCTGAAGGTTTCGTTGTTGATTGAAAGATGAGAAAATCTGGATTTGAGTTGAGATTTTGTATATCTGGGTTTTTTGGTTTGAGAAAATCTGAGAAGATTGGCTGCTAGGATTGTGTTTGTGTTCTTGTTGGAGATTGATTTGTGTTTGTGTTTGTGTTTGGTTGACAAGAAAGGGCAAGAAAATGCAAGAAAATCTGGGCATGTGTTCTTATGTTTAAAATCTGGGTTTGTGTTCATCCGTTGGTTTGCAAGAAAATCTGGGCATATTTTTTCTTTTTTTTTTTAATTGAAAAATAAATATTTTAAATTATAATCTGATGTGGCATGCTACAGTAAATTTTTTATTATTATTTTATTCATCCGTTAGTTTGCCCGTTAGATTAGTGACGGAACGTAGCTTCAAGGACTTAAATGGAAAGCGTAAATTGATTTAGAGACTAAAAGTGGTAAAAATAAAATGTATGGACTAAAATAGAAAAAAGTCAAAATGTTGGGACTAAAAGTGCATTTACGCCATTAAAAAAAAAAAATTAAGCACAAGCATAACAAAAATTTAAGCACAACCATAACACTGACACAAGACTTATTAATAAGATCCACCCACAAAAAAAAAAAAAAAAAAAAAAACAAAACAAAACAAAACAAAAAAAAAAAAAAACAAAAAACAAAACAAAACACAGAATAAATCCTATCTATAACCAAAAAAAAAAAAAAAAAACTTGAAGGCCCAAACTTAACGCCCAGTCCAGGGAGGGTCCAGGCAGGCATAATGATAAACTGATAAGTGATAAACAAAGTTAGAAAACCAGCCAAGCCAGGGAGGGCCCAAATAAACAAAGTTATGTTAAGTTCTTAACAAATAAAATGGAGTGCCCTGTGCCCAAATATTTTTATAATTTTATACCTGATTCCTGAACCTCAGAACTTGATACGGTGAGGTGAGCAGTTGAGACTTGAGAGAGGCGGAGAGCAGAGAATCAGAGAGAGGCTGAGGCGGTCCAGCTGGAGACTGGAGACTAGAGAGAAAGGTAAAATTTTTAGGGTTTTGAGTGGATTTATTTGTTTTGATTTGTGATTGTTTTGTGGTTAATCTCTTAGAGTTTATCTGGTTGATTTTTGGTCAATGATTTTGTTTAGAACCAATGTTTAATAGGATTTTTACCAAAATTTTGTTTTTTTGGTTAAATGGATGTGCCAGATTATTTTTGTAATTCATTTGAAACTAAAATTATTTTTTTCCTCTACTACCCGGTTCTTTTCTAAAATTTTGGGTCGCCTAAGGGAAGGGCTGGCCCTGGTTTTACCTATAAGCTAAAAAGCTAGAAGAAAAAACTGATGGCAAACAGACATAACATTCAAACGAAAACTGATGGCTGTGTTATTCTCAGAATGCTTTTTCACATTCGGGAGCTTGAAAGGTTTAATGTGCTACTATCCTCCAGTGTTTTCATTTCAGTGTACTCACACTTCAAATGGGTTTTTTAGCTTCCCAATGCGTACTTGTAAAAGGATATTTACCTCAAATTCGGTTACACATTGATTTCTCTATCCATTTTCTATATATCAAGGTTTTCTATCTAAAGGCATCTCCATTGGAATTGGTAGATCACTTTCATTGACAGACACTTAGGGCCTGTTTGGATTGAGTAGAGTTGGCCGAAAATTGGTGCAATTTCTAGCCAAATTTACTCTACTCGCCCTCCTGCCCCCTCAATCCAAATTGGCCATTACGTTCTATCCAGAATACTTCTTCATTAATTGAACCACATAAGCAAAACCTGGCCTACCCTCCTCCTAACAATTTTGAAAATTAGTTGCTTGTCCTTTGCCTTGTTGGGTACTTATTCCCAATTATTACATAATAGTTGTACCTAATATCTGTGCCATCAAGATTTAATAAGTAGTTTGGTTCTTCGAGAGGCGATATTGTAGCACCTTATATATGCCATCAAGGTTAAATAAGTTGTTTGGTTCTACCAAGAGCCTTGTAGCTTAAATGACACTTCCTAGTGTTTCCAACAAAGACATCTAGGGTTCAAATCCCCCCTCCCCCAACTATAGAATTATTCCAAAAAAAAATAATAATAATTGTTTGGTTCTCCGAGAGGAGGTATTGCCTCTATGATTGTACCTTTTATTTGTGCCATCAAGTTTAAATAAGTAGTTTGGTTCTCTCAGTTCTCTAAGAGGAGGTATTGCCCTGTGGGTGTACCTTATATCTGTGCCATCTAGTTTAAATAAGTAGTTTGGTTTTCTGAGAGGAAGTATTGCCTCTGTGGTTGTACCTTATATCTATGCCATCAAGGTTAAATAAGTAGTTTGGTTCTCCGACAGAAGGTATTCCCTCGTACCTTATATCTGTCCCATCAAGGTTCAATAAGTGGTTTTTAGTATTGCTGAGTCCATAAAGATCATTATTCACAAGGTGATGATGGTCAATAATGCTAGATAGGAGTCAAAGAAAACCCAAATTTCTTGTGATCCTTGAATTGTGTGTTTCTAAAATTACTTTGTTTCACATGTCCTCATTTTAAGTTGGCTTCACTACTGTTTTAGGGTCAATAGATGAGTATATAAGAACTAAGAAGAGTCAAATCCCTCTGCTGCAGCTTGCTGAAACCTGAAAAAATTTGGATTGATAAGAAGGCTTTTGAACCAGTATTATAATTGCTGTTAGCGCTTGCTAGACAAGTATGCTTATGCTCTCTAAGTGTGGATTGCTAGACGATAATGCTACCTACCAGATAAAAGTTTTGGATTGATAAGATGGTTATTGAACCAGTGTGTGTGCCCTGCTTTCTTCTTTGTAAGTTAGAAAAGTGAAATTATTCCAGTACTTGTCCTAGAATGGCCCTTGGGAATAGGCTCATGCTAGATCACATTGTCAGAATGTGGTTGGCTACTTATAAAGGCAAGAAGTTTTATCTTTACACAGGAGGGGGAAATGTGATGGGACTTGGGAGGCTGTTGTGTACATTCTAAAGGTTGAAAGTGTCAATGCCGGGTGAATATTATGAGGCAAAGGTGCAAATGAATTTGATGTGAACAGAAGAGCATAAGAAATTCCAAGCTTTTGACTATCTGAAGCACAGTTTTCTATGGGTTTGAAGGAAATTGTAGGATTTCATTGCCACCCCCAACATTAGGGCAAACTTAGCTTTACAACTGTGATAAGATTCATCCTTGACAAAGATGGACAAGCATTTTGCATAATTGCTTTGCCTTAGGTCCTATTTGCAAGTGACTCACTGTGTTTTTCTTCAACAATAGACAAATTTATGCATACATGATTTCATTTGTTCAGACACACTGTGTCTAACTTAAAGTTTAGGTCAATGTTTTAACCGTAGTTGAAGATATACTTCTTTTTCTTAAGCAACATTTTCCCCCCTGTTATTGGCATTCTCCACAGTGGATTCTGCTCTGTTGGAAATTGGGGCTAACTCCACATTGTGGATTTGGCCAAACCTTGATCATTCATTTAAAATCTAGGTTGCACGGACACGCCATTTTTGGCGTCGTGTCCGTGTCCGACACGTGTCGGACACCGGAACGGGGACGACGCGCCAGATTCCGGTGTCCGGCGGTGTCCCTTTTTTTTTTTTTTTTTTCGTTTCTCCGACACGGCGCCGACACGGCTCAGACACGGCGCCGACGCGGCTCCGACGCGTCCGACACGCCAGCAGTGAAAAAAAAAAAAAGAAAAAAGAAAAAAATCACAGAGATCAAGTTTAAGATAGACTGAAAGTTGAAACACATCTCAGACTTGAGAATCTCAAGTTCTTCACTTCTTCTCAACGCACCCTCCCTCTGTTGCTGCCGCTGCCCTCTGCCCTTCGCCGGAGTTAGATCGGGCCAATCGGCGAGCTCCGGCGTCGACGCCGTGCCCTCTGTCGTCTGTCCCTTCCGATCTCTCTCTCTCTCGGCGTGGACAACAGGTCCGGTCTCATATTCTCTTCTCTCTCTGTTTTTTTTTCGTTCTCTCTTTCAGATATATTTTGTGAATGTGTGGTGCTGGTGTACTGTTGAACCATTATTTATATAAGTTATAATGCGTTTTGTGTTTTTTTTTTTTTTTTTTTTCCACTGCTGCTGTGGCCTACTGGCCCTTGGGTGCCTCTGTACATTTTTTTTTTTTTTAATTATATAAGTTATAAATTTGTTTTTGTGTTTACTAGTTTTATTTATTTATTGAAGTTAAATATTGTAGGTGACTAAAATGAATATTAAAATTGGATGTTGAACTTGTTATCCTTTTATGGTTTGTACTTTGTATTCTAAACATTTTATGTGTATTATTTTACTATTTTGGGTGTTAGTTTACTTATTTGTAGTTTTTACGTAATTTAAATTTTAAACATAAACGTATTTTATGTCTAAAAATATTAAAAAAATATGCCTAAATATAAAATTTAATTAATTATTTAACCGCCGTGTCCCCGCCGTGTCGCCGCCGTGTCCCCGCCGTGTCGTGTCCTTATTTTTCAAGAATTGCCGTATCCCCGTATCCGTGTCCGTGTCGTGTCCGTGTCCGTGTCCGTGTCCGTGCAACTTAGTTTAAAATAGACAGTTGAAAATGTGACATATAAGCAAAATGCTACTATTATTTATGTGGCCATCAAAACACTACCATCTGTCAAGCTAATGGGCATTTAGTGCCATTTCCTCATCATCATGATGAAAGCTATTGTCTTTGTCAGTGTGGTCTATAGCTTCAGAGAGTGAGCAGGGGGAACTCTTGAAGACTAATTATGCATCTTATTTTGGAGAAGAGTTTGAGATCTTCACAGATGGCAACACACTGGTGGCCACAGAAGTTGTTTGTGTTTTGCTTATGTGTCATATTTTCAACCATCTATTCAAACTAACATTCAATATTTGGCTAAATACACAATGTCATATTAGCCCCTGGCAGCAGAGCTGAATCCCTCCACATCAAACATTGAAGGCTTCTTTTGGCAAAAGCATGGTTGACACTAAATATTCTATTCATTCTATCTTTATTTTCTTGTAATTTATGTCTCTACATTCAAGCTGTTACTCATTTGGTCCCTGATTGCCAACAAGAAAACCTGCTTTAAAATTTGAAATTATATAACATCTATATGTGGTGCACCCTACGTTTACCTAAGCTCACTCACTTTTTCCTAATTTTGTAATGGTGACTACCTTTTGTGCTTAACATTTTATGAAGAAGACTTAATTTATATTGCATTTTAATCTCCCTTTGTATGAGCATGGGTGTTGAAAATCTTAATTGCTACTACTATTATGCAGCTTGCAGAAAAAGCCATGTTGGAAAATGAGGCAAACCCAACTCTCAGCAAGTCAACTGGCTTGCCTCGGAAGCGTTTCTACAGAGCAAGAGCGCACAGCAACCCATTAAGTGATTCTCACTTCCCAGTACCAACCTCCCCTTGTCATGTCGACTTCTCACTTCATTACCCTCAGTTTTGTTCCTCATCTGATCAGATTGATAGTTCCAAAAAGATACAGTTTGCAGATATTGGTTGTGGTTTTGGAGGACTGCTAATTAGTCTCTCAACTCTTTTCCCTGATACCCTAATGATTGGAATGGAACTTAGGGATAAGGTGACAGAGTATGTCAAGGAGCGAATTTTAGCATTAAGGGTGGCAAATCCAGGTCAATACCAAAATATTTCAGTGGTTAGGACAAATTCCATGAAATACATTCCAAATTACTTTGAGAAAGGACAGCTTTCAAAGATGTTCTTCCTGTTTCCGGATCCTCACTTCAAAGAGAAAAATCATCGTCGTCGGGTGATCAGTACACACTTGCTAGACGAGTACGCTTATGCTCTTGGGGTTGGTGGGATTATATACACAATTACAGATGTGGAAGAACTTGGAGACTGGATGAAGGCTTGTTTAGAGAGTCACCCCATGTTTGAAGCCCTCACAGAGGAAGAGCTTGAAGCAGATCCAGTTGTAAAGCTCTTGAGTTCTGCAACAGAGGAAAGCCAGAAGGTTGCCAGGAATGGTGGACAGACTTTCCAAGCAGTTTACAGACGCATTATGCCAGCCACATGATACATAGGCTGCTCAACTTAGTTGATTTAGTGGATGATCGGCTTCGTAGTGTAGCAGATTCATATATTGTTGAGCTTTTTTAGTCGTTGTGAGGTTGAGTATAATTTTGAATAGATTAGAATAGCGGGAAAAAAAAATTGTAGTTGATTTTGATTAATTTGTTAAGGTTTCATTCGGACTAAGGTTTGGTAAGTTGTTATTGTTTATCATTTGGTTTTTGAAAGATGTGGTTTTCCATTTTTTGTGTTATTGAAAATACTCCAAACAGTTAAGAGGGTGTATTTAATTGACTCGTACTAATTGTTGTAACGTATGAGTTATGACGTTAAATCGTTGGACAATGGAGTAAAGTCCAATGCGTGGAAGAAAAACTAGAATATTTGGGTTTTTCTTTTTTTCTTTTGGTAAATAAGGATGCATTAAAAGTCTGAAAGATCAGTACAGAAAATTAGATGCAAAATCTTGATTAGCCGTGTGTAATTTTGTAAATAAGTTCATAAAATTAGTTGCAAAATCCTGATTAGCAATGTATAGGTCTGTAAATGAGTTTATAAGGTATAAAATTATTATTTACTGTCAATTGATAATATAAGTAATTAATTTTGTAGTAAAAATTATATTTTTTGGGGTAAATTACATATTAAAACATATTATTTATGGGATGTAACATATTAACTTAGGCAAAAACATCATTCTGGTCCTTACATTTTGAGGTCATAATTAATTTGGTCCCTATATTTTGGTAGCAGTTAATTTAGTCCATGTTATTTTCAACTTGCAGTCAATTTGATCCCTACCGTTAATTTACTAACGGAAAATGCCTATGTGACAAACGATTTGCATTGTTGGCATGATTAATGTTAAAATATTAAATGAAGTGATGACATGTCAAAATTTTAGTAGCTACATCAGTGCTTAGGTGGCAAAAAACCACCTCAGTTTTTTTTAAAAAAAAGTTCTTTTCTCTACCAAAATTTTTCATTTCCTTATTTTCTTTTTCCTTTTAATTTTCTTACAGTTTCTTTAATCAATTAGAATTTCATTTTAAAACTCATTCACTATTCTTCTTCCCCAAATCCATATTCAGCAGTTTAACCAAATCAAAAACAAATTTCAAACCATTCAAAATTTTAAACGGCTTCAAAGGATCAAAGTGAGCCCAAAAATTAAAAGCAACAATCCTGCTTGTCTATTCAAAACCATTCCTAGTCCCATTGCTATCTCTATGAAGGCATTAGATCTGGTTGTTTTTTGTTTTTGTTTCTTAGATCATCAACGACAGTCAAACCTATAGATAGATCAAGAGGATTCAGATTCGTCACTTTTAACAACAAGAAGTTGATGGGACCAGGACCAGCTTAATAGGTGATGCAATCGTCTAAGACCCTAAATAAAAGAAGGCCCCCACTTGTAAAAAAAAATTTATATATATTATATAATACATTTATCTATATATTTTAATTAAAAAAAATTGAGCACTTTTATTGATCAATAAAATGCATTAAAAAGACCTCATTATATCATAAAATGTAGAAGATTTAGTCATAGGATGATAGGAGTGCAGGCTGGACTGCACAGGCGCACAGCAGCACAGGCTGCACAATGCACAAGTGTGCAGTGCAGCCCACAGTTACAACTTATAAGACAACCCGGTTCCTCACTTTTTTTTTCTTTTTTTTTTTTCTTCTGAACACGGTTTCTCATTTTATCTATTATTATAAGTTATTGTACCAATATTGCATCTCAAAAAGCAAGAAAAATAAATTTTAAATAAAAAAATTCAATATATATATTATTTGATTAATTTTTAAATATAAAAATGTCCCACTAAAATTTTTCGCCTAAGGTCCCCAAAGTTGTTTAGCCGGCCCTGGATGGGGCGACGAAGTTTAAACAAAAATCTGACTTTGTGTTGACTTTAAGTTTAAACCCAACGAAGAGATTTGAAAACGTACGAGGCTGTCTTCTTCTTCAAGGATTGATCATGAACTGATTTTTGTGAAAGTCGAGTTTGGATGATGGATTGGTTGGAAAAGAGAAAGGAGGGGAGGAAGGGAAATGACGGTTGATCGTCAGTGATTGTGACTTTATTGGGGAGTGAAGCTAGATCTCATGTTGGGAGTGTGAAGATATCAAAGGTAAGGGTGTTTGTGGTGCCGTTTTAGGCCATTTTTAGCACTGCATTTTGCGGTACGGTTTAGCCAAAATCATAACTGCACCGCATCTCATTTTTGAGGTCTCATGTTTGGTGCAATGCGGTGTATAGTTTAACCAAAACCATAACCGCATTGCACCTCATTTTTGCCGTCACATGTGCGATGCGGTGCGGTGTAAATTGAAATAGAATATCACATTCTATCATTGCTAGCTTCCTAATCTTCCTTTTCCTCGTCCGTCTTATAAGCAAAAAGCAAAGTTTATATATATATCTATATACCCAGATTCAATATCAAACAAAAATAAAGAAAATCCACGAAAATTAAACTTAAATATCTAACATGGGACCCATTAATAAACAAATAATATCTAACTTAAATATCTAACCTAGAAAGTTCCAAGTGCCAGTATACCAATGGCAACACAATAATCAATAAAAAAAATAATATAATTAACAATTGGTGCAACGGTAGTGAATTGAACAAAGAAAAACTTTAACAATAGATTAACTTTAACAACTTGTCCTAAGTGAATAGTATAATAGACCAATAGATTAACTTTAACAAAGAAAAACTTGAATTGAACACATGAATACCTCAATAGTAGAAGCAACTAGTGCAACGACAGTGAGTAGCCTAGGTGGAAGTCTGGCGGCTAGGGTCTGACTTTTGAGGGCTAAGAGAGTGATAAAATTTTTATTTATTTATTTTACTATTAGAAGTTACATATACGACTAGGGACTAGGGTATTAAATTATTAATGTATTAATCTTTTGTCCTTATTTTATATTTATATATATATAATATTAAATAAATAAAATATATTAATATATATATATATATATATAAAGGGTGCGGTGCGGTGCAGTTTGTGCGGTTTTCATATTGTAAAACTGCAAACCACACTGCATCACGTGGTGCGGTGCACTATTACTTGCGATGCGGTGCGATTATGCCATTTTACAAGTGGTTTTTGAGGTTTGGTGAACACCCCTAATCAAAGGTATACTCTTATTTGCTGCCAAATGAGGTGAAGATGATGTTGGAGGAGGTGCTTGAATATTCAAACAAGAGTATTAGAAAATTAAGCATGAGAAAGAGAGTCATATTCTTGGGTTTCATTGTGATTGTGAAGTGTGAGACTTTTGTGGTGTAGAGATGACGTTAAACTAAGAACAGTGAAATTCTAATTGATTAAAGAAATTGTAAAAAAATTAAAAAAAAGAAAATAAATTCTTTGGTAAAGAAAAGAATTTTTTTTAAAAAAAAGTTGATGTGGCTTTTTTTTTGACATCTAAGCGCTGATGTGGCAACTAAAATTTTGACATGTCAGCATCTCATTTTATATTTTAACATAATCATACCAACAATGCAAACCGTTTGCCACATAAGCATTTTTCGTTAGTAAGTTAACAGTAAAAACCAAATTGATTGCAAGTTAAAAATAACATGAACCAAATTGACTGCTGCCAAAATGTAGGAACCAAATTGACCATGACCTCAGAATGTAAGGACCAAAATGGTGTTTTCGCCATTAACTTATTAAGTCTTATAATTTTAAAAGTAATAAATTAAATCTCACTCATTTAAGTGGAATTATATTGTGCTTGAAATTTAATATGAACTAAGAATTTAATTTGTTATTTTTTGAAATCTCATAGTTTAATTGGTTACTTTTAAAACCATTGACTTTTTAAATTTATTTATACCCTATTCTACTTGAAGTGTATATGTGTGTATAAAAATCTTTCCTAAAAACTTAAATCTCGACCCTTACCCCCCACCTCACAAGAATTTTGTATTTGTGGAATGACCATCATATCAAGAGTGTGTGGTGATAAAACTATAGACTTTAATTAATTACTTTTTTTAAAGTTAATTTCATTTATTACTTTGAAACTATAAGATTTAATTTGTTATACTCTGATTCGAAGGATTAAGATGTAATTTTCCTCTACATAAATTTTAACAATACAAAGTTGGAATCGAATTTCTATAAATTGTTAATTCAAATAATATAACTTTATTTATAATAATTGTGGTTTTACTATATATGGTGGAAATAAATAAATTAATCAAGTAATTTTTAAACAAAATTGAACTTGTTTTATAAAAAATTAAGGAAATTGCTAATTATACAAACTATTTTACAAACCGTTGATGTGGTAGGTGATTATTGATAAGTAAAAAAAATGATATTAGTAGTGGGTTTAAATAGGAACCAGTAAAAATTTATCACATCAACACTTTTTAAAAATATTGTAAAATAGTTTATACTTTTAGCATTTCTCATAAATTATGCCAAACTTAAACTGTATGTAACCAAAGTACTAATGTGAAAAGTTAACGAACATCTTAATTTAGGAATAATTTTTAGAAACTTTTTTTATTAGAAAAGAAAAAAAAAAAAAGTAACTAACTCTTTTTAACCGCTTTTTACATTTTTCATAAAAAGTGACATTAAAATTTTTCTTAATTCTCTATTAACAAATGACATAAATTTTTCCTCCAAAAAAGAGAAAAAAAAAACCCCAATATCAAAATTTTTCTTAAAATAGTTAATTAACAAATCAAACAACTTCAAATTAAATAAACAACTCTAAACTTTTTGTTAGAAGATGTGAGGCCCAAAGAAAGAGGGAAACCCACAAAAATAACCGATCCGACTCGAACAAAAAGGGTAAAAATAACACAAACGCGATCTACTACACACACTACAGGAGCTGAAGAATCTCAAAAAAAAAAAAAAAAAAAAAAAAAATTTACTGATATGGCAAGCAACGTTAGAGAAGCCCGAAGAAGGAAGATTATGGAAAGAGGATCCGACCGTTTAGCACTCATTACGGGTCAGATCCAATCCCTTCCTTCTTCTTCTTCTTCTCACAAAGAAATTGCAACCGACTCAGACAACCCTTCATCCCAGCCGTTGATTTCCCACACCGCCGCTAGTACTCTCTCTCTCTCTCCCAATTTGAACCGCTCAGATTATTTTACTTTGCATGAATGTTTTAGATTCAGAAACATGAACTTGGGCTTTATGATAAAATTTCATTGCACAATATATGTCACGTGTAAAGATTCTTTTTTTTTTTATTAATGGGATTTATTTTTCTTGGTACTATAGTTGCTTTTTCGTTGATTTTATTCTATAATGGAATCAATCATGGAATGTTATTATTTCGTATACACAGTGAAATTGTAATGCTACTAATTGGAATTGTAATTGTAATGTTGGAATTTTTAACTGCGCAAATTGTAGCTCGATATGACAAGTTTTGGGTAGCTGTATTAAAAATAAATTCTCTCACATTATTATCTTCATCAATTTCTCTTTTTTTAAGTTTCTTTTGTTTTTTTTTTTTTTTTAAAGTAGAATGCTAAAGCAGTCATGACATAATGTGATTATTAGTATTATGTCATCTGTTTTGTGGGGTTCGAGTTATAGTCCATTGATAATGGCATTCTTTGTCATGTCCAATGTCTCTATTCAAACGCACCTCGCCCTCCCTTACTATATACCTATCAAAAGTAATATATGGTCTGTTTTGCTGTATGGGTACTTGATATGGTTTCAGGCCCTGGTTTTTTTTTTTTTTTTTTTTTTTTTTTTTTTCATGTTGGCATGTCAAAAATGGAAATTTAATGAGTCATGTGAAATTGGAGGTCTACATGTAATGTTAGCCTCTGAGCACGCGTGTGCTCAAAAGCTCTTCTATTTTTGGAGTAAGGGTTAATTTAGAGCATTTATTATAATTTGAGATTACTACATTCTCTAATCACAAAAAAAACCTAAGGGTGTGATTAGTATTATGTGTGGTGAAATAATTTTTCATCACACCCCTAGTTTTTTTTTGTGATTGGAAAATGTAGTAATCTTAAATTATAATAAATGCTTTAAATTAATCCTTACCCCAAAAATGGAAGAGCATCTGAGCACACACGAGAGCGCATGCTTAGAGGCTAGGTTTTTTTAAGAATTTGAATTTCAAAGCATATACATGTGTTGCATATTTTTAACTTCCTTAAGTTTTTTTAGTAGTAGTTATCCGAAAGTTTTGTTAAATATTTGAAAGTAGGGTATTTGGATAAATTTGAACATGGTTTTTTTTTTTTGAAAGAAGTTGAACGTGGGTTTGAATGTGGTATTTGAAATTTTTTGGATATGATTGATTTCTACTTTTTAGTATATTTTTTTTCTTCAAAAAAAAAAAAAAAAAGAGAGATTTAAGGGAAAAAAAAAAAAAAAAAAACAAACAAACAAACGTGAGATGAGATTAAGGGAAACTGGTTATTGAAAAAATTATAAATAAAAAAAACTTAAGTTTTTTTTTTTTTTTTTATGCAAAGAAAAAAAAGAGTTAAGCCTTGATAAAAGGAAAAAAAAAAAACTGAAGAAACTCCAAATCCAAATCCAAGCTTTATAACTCCATTGACATTATTGAATCCTTTATTCACAAACAACAAACTTCAACTCCCATTCTCATTCTCGGTACATGTTTCTTGGTTCTTCTTGTGCATTTTACATATAAAGGGTATGCCAATTCCTTTCAGATTTCATAAGGTTCTTTTCATTTCAAGACTTTTTTTTCTTGCCCAACTGCCATTGAAAACTCTAGCACTTTCTCAGATAGCACGTTTGTGTCAAATTAACTCATATAAACAAATAATTCACCTTTGCCAAATAACAAACTCTTTTTTTATGGTTGTTACATCCAGGCTGCATTAGTTGAGTACTTGACTACTTGGGTTCCCGTTGAACACAAAAGAGATAAGCCTATAATTAGAATGCAAAATTTTAATGAAATTTTCTACTAAGAATTTAAGAACATACCTTCAATGAATTGTTTGAGTTTTAAATTTCTTTGCATTTACTTCAACTCCACCCTTTCTTCCCTATACAGAAAATAGAGAATCAACTTTGTTAGAAAATAGTTGCAAAATGCAAAGTTAAATGAGAAAGAAAAAAAAATGTACCAACTGCTCATGTGAGGATTCTGTCAATGAATTTTCTGGTTCTTAAAGTTTCTTAAATTCCTTTGCATTTACTTCAACTTCACCATCTCATCACTATACAGAAAATAGAGAATCAATTGTGTTAGAATATAATTGCAAAATAAAAAAGTAAAATGAGAAGGAAAAAAAAAAAAAGCCAACCGTTCATATGATGACTCTGTAAGCAATTGCTATATACGTAAAGTTTGAAAGAGAAAAATGATACTGAAGAAATTATCTTTAAAGATAAAATTATGCTTCAAAAAAAAAAAAAGAGATAAAATTATAAAATTGTAGAGAAAACTGATTCTAAATAATAGGCAAACTTTTAGGAATAAAAATACCTAAAACATTTTTTTTTTTTTAAATGTAAAACCGTGTTGGTCAGTAGGCTATTAGTAGAGGATTCTAAAATCCTAAAATTTAGGATTTATTTTGCTTGAAATTGTTTAAAAAAAAAAAAAAATTTGTGGTCCTATTTTGTAGGTAATGTTTTAGTAAAAGTTTAAAGTATATTTTTACCGGACTATCCTTTAATTTTGACCCTACTTAAACCTAGGGAATAGAGGTATTTTGGAACAAAAAAAAATCCAGTTCAAACAGGTGCAGCCCCTTAAAATAGTAATATAGATAAATGGTAGTATAGAAGGAAAAAAAAGTAACTAACTTTTTTTAACCGCTTTTTTACATTTTTCATAAAATGTGACATTAAAATTTTTCTTAATGCTCTATTAACAAATGACAAAACTTTTTCCACCCAAAAAGAGAAAAAAAAAAAATCCAATATCAAAATTTTTCTTAAAATAGCCCATTAACAAATCAAACATGCCGTAAGTTAAAACTCCAAATTAAATAAACAACTCTAAACTTTTTGTTAGAAGATGTGAGGCCCAAAGAAAGAGGGAAACCCACAAAAATAATCGACCCGACTCGTTCAAAAAGGGTAAAAATAACACGAACGCGATCTACTACACACACTACAGGAGCTGAAGAATCTCAAAAAAAAAATAAAAAATTACAGGTATGGCGAGCAACGTTAGAGAAGCCCGAAGAAGGAAGATTATGGAAAGAGGATCCGACCGTTTAGCACTCATTACGGGTCAGATCCAATCCCTTCCTTCTTCTTCTTCTCACGAAGAAATTGCAACCGACTCAGACAACCCTTCATCCCAGCCGTTGATTTCCCACACCGCCGCCGGTACTCTCTCTCTCTCTCTCTCTCCCAATTTGAACCGCTCAGATTGTCTTCCTTTTGCATGAATGTTTTAGATTCAGAAACATGAACTTGGGCTTTATGATAAAATTTCATTGCACAATATATGTCACGTGTAAATATTCCTTTTTATTTATTAATGGGATTTATTGTTCTTGGTACTATAGTTGCTTTTTCGTTGATTTTATTCTATAATGGAATCAATCATGGAATGTTATTATTTCGTATATACAGTGAAATTGTAATTGTAATGTTGGAATTTTAACTGCGCAAATTGTAGCTCGATATGACAAGTTTTAGGTAGCTATATTAAAAATAAATTCTCTCACATTATTATCTTCATCAATTTCTCTTTTTTCAAGTGTGATTCTTTTTTTTTTGAAAGTAGAATGCTAAAGCAGTCATGACATAATGTGATTATTAGTATTATGTGATCTGTTTTTTGGGGTTCGAGTTATAGCCCAGCGATAATGGCATTCAAATGCAATATATGGTCTGTTTTGCTGTATGGGTGCTTGATATGGTTTCAGGCCTTTTTTTTTTTTTTTCTTTTTTTCATGTTGGCATGTCAAAAATGGAAATTTAATGATTCATGTGAAATTGGAGGTCTACACGTAATGTTTGTGTGGGCTACTTCTGAAGGATTCTTTAGTTATGGTGGTTAGGGGTGGTTCTATGCATATACTATTTTGGGTAGCATTCTAGTTAGGTTTTATGAATTCATACCCAAGTGAATGAGCCCTTGGAAACAAGGATCAAAGTATGCAAATACAGTGCATTAGTCTCTAAGGTTGTCTGGAGATCGAAACAGACTAAAGTTTTGGTGGCTAGAAGTAGTAGTAATGTACATATTCTTTTGGACATGGTCTCTAGTTACGAGTGACTGAGTTCATGGAAAGAAGAGTACCACTGTAATAGCGCCCGTGTTTAGATCTGGCCTAAATTAAAATAATAAACAAAATGAATTTAAATGTCGTGGTTTTGCTTCCCTTTAAATTTTGTCGTTTCCTTTTGTAAATTATCTCAATGTTCCCTTTCGGAAACCTGAAGAGTAAACTCCATTGTCTCAGCTTCGCCTAACTTGATAGAAAAAAGAGCCATGTGACCCCTTTGGGGGGATTTGTGGGGGAAGGAGACAATGGACTTCTTGCTTTGACTTGTTTATTATTGTGAGGTTCTTTTATTCTATGCAAATGGAATTTAAAAATTCATAGTATCACTTAATGCTCACGAGTCCTGATATTCTGCAGTTTCTCCTCGTGGTGAGGATGAAGGATCTGGTTCATGCATGGCAAAACATGATCCCATCACCAATGCCTGTAAGACTGATGCTGATATTGGTGAAACCAATCTTGCACCTCCCTTACGCAAACGTGAGATGAGTGTTGAAGCTTTAGGAGCCCGTGCTTCAGAATTCAATGACAAAGCACAGTCACCTCTAGTCTCATCAATAGAGCAAAATTCAGCTGCTTCTACTTTGAACTCAGAACAGCATTTAGAGCAGCAAAGACCACAGCATAGATTTTTCACTCCAAATCAAATAAGTTCTGCCATTGCATCATCAGAGCGTACCCGCTTCTTGTGTTCTGTAACTGTAGCCCTTTTAGTTGTGTTATCCTATCTAGGGTTTCCTTTACTAGGCAGCTACATCATAAAGAGCATGTTAAGCTTTAGGCCACTTTACCTACTTTTGCTAACCAATGTGACGATTGTGCTTGCACGACTTCTTGTTGATAAACAAACAGGTTTTGAAAGGGCAGCCAGAGATGAAAACGAAACCCCCTCACTTAACGGATATGGTTGGGCTGAACAAGTAGGTAATACTTTAGAGACAGGTCTGGTGATGCAGAAGGCTCTTGATGCCATTTTCATGGATTGCAGTGTCTATGCAATAATTATCATTTGTGGACTCTCCCTCGCGTCTCTGTTTAGCTAATCAGCTGGTATATTTTTGTTTGTCTGTTTTCATTTATACCAATTCATGTCATTTTACGAATAGATCCTCAATGAAATTGGCCAACTTTTTCTTGAACAATTTCTCTTTAGTGCACGAGTTTCACATGTACTTGCTTTTTTTATTCATGGTGTGTAGTGAATTGATTACACATTTTCAGAATGAAGGAATTGGTCTGCATTAAGCATAATATTTTCAGAACAGTAGAGCAAACATGGTAAATTTGAAGTTGGGTTAATGGAATCCATGCCAGACTGAAAAAGGGTTTTCTGCATGCAGGTTCTGCTTTTCATTAAGGGCATTTGCAATAATATATTAACGAAATTACTTTGTTTTTCTAACAACATAATTTTACACGCATAAAATTACAATATCCTTATTAAACTTGTTTTTGGCGATGTTGCTTACAGTTTTTCCATGACCTGGGTTAATGACCAGCACAATTTTATTGTGACTAGTGTGAAGATGCTTTGCAGAACATACTTGCCAATGGGTGAGAGAATAGCAACCTAGCCCTTGGATTACCTAAGCTGATAGTAAAATCAACCATCAAATTTAGTGAAATGACTATCTTAATACATCATCTAGACTCTCATATAATTTTCATCTGGTTGGTACTTGAAAAGTCTTGCTTATTATAGTCATTACATATGGTGCTTTAGGTTTCGCTTATGTTTAAAATGTTCAGAACCAAATTTCATCCTAAAAGGGGCCAAAGGCAAAGAAACTGTGTAGGCTTCTGTATTTCCCAGAATTTTAATAACCAACTGCATTTGGTTCTGTCAATTGAACCGTGACTTGGTTTCATTCAACAAACAACAATCCCTTAAACCACCCTGTTAGTTAACTATACTTGGTTGCTGTTAAGTGGCTGGTTCACTAAGTGAATGTGATTTTTTGGTTTCATTCAACAATCCCTTGAACTTCCATGGTTGCAGTTAACTGGCTAGTTTACCAGGTGATCAATTTGATAAAATTGGACTGGTTTTACATAACTATGATAAGCCATGAAATTAAAAGCTCATATTATTCTGTATATGGCGCTCTAGCCTCTATTTATTATTTTGTATTATAGTTGCATGCAATTATCCCTCTCATATATTGAAGATGAATCCACCTCCTCATTGACAAACAAAAACTGTAGACATCTTGGTGAAGGCACAACACATGAATTACACCATTAGTGAAAGAGGAATTACAAATGAATCCATGACATGCAAATCAAATAAGTATAAAATACAACAAATAACTCACCAGAATTGAATCCTAAATATCCATTAAACAGGATATCTCTTTATTTGTTTATTAAAAAGTTGTTTTGGAGCCTCTGGGCAAAATCCTTTCAAGTACTTGTTTTTTCAATTATGGGTAGAATGAGAGCATGGGTTAAGTAAAGGTTGAGGCATTCAAAAATGTGTAACTCTTCCAGTTTTGGTGTGGAAATAATTCTCAAGCATTTTGACCTTTCTCTTCTCTGCATTTTTCACTTAAAAAAACCAGCTCTGATGTAATGCAAATAAGTTCTTGCATAAGAGGGAAGTCAAAATGATTAGTAAAAGTGCAAATTGCGCTACAATTTCTGACTAGTACCCCATCTTGATCTTAACACTTAACTAATATCCTCATATGCACCTTCTATCATATCATCCGTACTGTCATGATGCAAAGCTAGCAGCTCTAGCATACAAAAGATATCTTTCGAAAATGGTTTTGAATCGTCACCTGATGCAAATTCTTGAACCGCATTGTTAACTTCAATCAAGCTGCATCCTGGTGTTTTCTTCATGCTCTTGCTTCTTATGAGTTTCCTCATCCTTGACACACCATCCCACTTCCCAAGATCTGCATAAATATTGGAAAGCAACACATAGTTCCCTGTGTCATCTGGTTCAAACTCCAGAAGGTGCTCCATAGCAATAATAGCAATCTCAATATTGCAATGAGTCCTGCAGGAACTTAACAAAGAGCCCCATATCTTTGAATCTGGCTTCATTTGCATCTTCTTTATTGTATCAAGAGCCTGATCAAGGCGCCCAGAGCGTCCAAGAAGATCAACTAAACAACCATAATGCTCAATTTCTGGCTCTATATGATAGAATTTTCTCATGGAATCAAAATATTTTAATCCCTCATCCCACAAACCAGCATGGGTGCAGGCCGATAAAATACCAAGAAAAGTAATACCATTTGGTTGAACCTTAGTTCTCTGCATATCTTGAAAGAGTTCAATTGCTTCACGAGCTTTTCCATGATTTGCTAGACCTCCAATCATGGTACTCCAAGATATCACATCCCTCTCAGCCATTTTACTAAACAATTGCCATGCTTGGTCAATGCAACCACATTTGGCATACATTTCAATCAATGCATTACAGATATTAGTCTTACGTGACAACCTTTTTTTATCTGCATAAATGTGAATCCATTTCCCAACCTCAAGGGCTCCAAGCTGCGCACATGCTGGCAAAGCAGACACAATACTAATCTCATCAGGTTCAATACCAACCAGTTGCATTCGGCGAAAAACATCCAATGCATCCACATAGCACCCAATTCGCGCATACCCTGCAATTATTGTTGTCCAAGAGACAATTGTCTTGTTTGGCATATCCTCAAACATTGCTCTAGCCCTTCTCATCTGCCCCAACCTGACATGCCCAGAGAGCAGACTATTCCAAGAAATTGCATCTCTTTCAGTCATTTCGTCAAACACTTTATGTGCATCGATAAAATTATCACACTTGGTATACATATCTATTAGTGCATTCTCTATGATTAAAAGTGACTTTGGCCCAAACTTACACACCTGGGCATGAATCTGCTGACCCAAAAAATGACAGGAAAGCCCCGCACAGCACTTAATCACAAATGGGAATGTGAATCTATCAGGCAAAATGGGATTTTCAGCTTGTGGGTTTGTTAGCATTTGCTTGTACTGGGTGATTGCTATAGTATATCTATTATTATGCGTATAAGCTCTGATCATTGCATTGTACAGAAACCCATTTGGCTCAACCACTTGCTTGAAGAGCAAACTCGCATACTCTATATCCGCACTGTTGTCGCAGACATCCACCATTTTTGTCACCAAGAAATTGCTCTGTAAAAGTGCGAATTTCAAAATGTGGGCATGGATTTTCTTCAATTCCGCCATGTTTACGCAGTTTCGTAACATGGGCACGAAAAGATCTTCCATTTCTCTAATAGCAAAGACGCTGGTTCTATTTGCCATGAACTAATTTTGTTAAAGATATTTGAGTAAGCAACTCAGTTGGAAAAATAATGTGTGAGCGACAGAGAATTGCAGGGGTACTGAGGAAGTGTTCGAAGAATTTGTTATTTGATCAAGGACTGCAAACTCATGGGTGTGTAGTGAAAATGGGATTTGAGCTTGATTTGATGTTAAACAATGATCTTATAGATATGTATGGAAAATGTGGTAGAATGGACCTTGCTTGTGCTGTGTTTGATGGAATGCTTGAAAGAAACGTGGTTTCTTGGACATCTCTAATGTGTGGCTACTTACAAAATGGTAACGCCATCAAGTCATTATTGCTTTTCCGCCAAATGGGATCTTCTGAAATTAAGCCGAATGAGTTCACACTTTCGACTAATCTTAAAGCATCTGGGATTTTGGGCATTATTAAGAATGGAATGCAGATTCATGGTGTTTGTGCTAAAACTGGGTTTGAATGGGTGCCAGCGGTGGCCAATTCTATTATTGACATGTATTCAAAATGCGGAAGAATCAGTGAGGCGGCACAATTGTTTAACATTATGCCAGTTAGGGATCTTATCAGTTGGAATGCGATGATAGCTGGATACGCACTTGAAGGAATTGGTGACAGAGCTCTACTTTTGTTTCAGAAAATGCAAGAACAGGGGGAAGTCCCCGATGAATTCACGTATACCAGCACCTTAAAGGCTTGCAGTGGTCTTGGAGCCATGAGGGAAGGGAGCCAAATGCATGCTTCATTGATCACAAGAGGATTCCCGTGCTCAATTCAAACAACTATTGCAGGTGCTCTTGTTGATATGTATGCCAAGTGCAGGAACTTGTTCAAAGCTCACAGAGTATTTGATCAAATTGAACTGAAGAATGTGATATCTTGGAGTGCACTAATTCTTGGTTATGCTCAACAAGGCAATTTACCAGAGGCAATGGACTTGTTTAGGCAGCTCAGGGAAAACCAACATCAAGTAGACGGATTTATTCTCTCGGGCCTGATGGGTGTGTTTGCTGATTTTGCCCTTGTAGAGCAAGGCAAGCAAATGCATGCTTACAACATCAAAGTCCCATCCGGTTTAGACATATTAGTGGCCAATTCAATGGTGGACATGTATCTCAAATGTGGGCTAACAGAAGAGGCAGAAAGACTTTTCAGTGAAATGCCGGTGAGGAACGTGATTTCTTGGACAGTTATGATCACTGGCTATGGAAAGCATGGTCTGGGAAAAGAAGCAATTCGTGTTTTCAACAAAATGCAGTTGGATAATATTGAGCCTGATGATGTGACTTATTTGGCTGTGCTCTCAGCCTGCAGCCATTCTGGACTCATTGATGAATGTCAAGAATACTTCTCAAGATTGTGCAGTAACCAGCGGATTAAACCAAGAGTAGAGCACTATGCTTGTATGGTTGATCTCCTTGGCCGAGCTGGGCGCTTAAAAGAAGCTAAGAATCTTATTGAGAGCATGCCACTAAAACCAAATGTAGGTATATGGCAGACACTTATTAGTGCTTGTAGAGTGCATGGAGACCTGGATATGGGAAGGGAAGTAGGAGAGATACTTCTGAGAATGGATGGCAACAATCCAGTCAATTATGTGATGATCTCAAATATTTTTGCTGATGCAGGCTATTGGAAAGAGTGTGAGAAAATAAGGGAAACAGTGAGGATAAAGGGGTTAAAGAAAGAGGCAGCACTCAGTTGGTAGAGATTGACAAGGAGGTTCACTTTTCTACAATGGAGAGGACACACACCCACTTAACAGAGAAAATACATGAAGTCTTGAAGGAAATGGAGAAGAAGATTAAAGGAGGAGAGCTTGAGAGTTCATAGTGAGAAGTTGGCATTGGTTTGTGGTGGGTTGGGAAATGAAGAAAGGAGGGTGATTAGGATTTTCAAGAACTTGAGAGTTTGTGGGGATTGTCATACATTCATTTAAAGTTTGACAAAGTTTTGAAGGTGGTATTCATTGTGAGAGATGCAAATAGGTTTCACAAGTTTGAGGATGGTTTGTGCTCCCTCATGGCACAGTTTACTCACCTTGAATTGTATTTTATCATAGTTTAGTTCTCTTGTTCTTACCATGACTTCTTCAGACCCCGCAAAAGTGAGAGTTTTGACTTTTGTGCATTGAGTATGATCTATTTTTTTTAATAAAGATGGTCATTTTATTAGAGAATCTAGGCAGTGAGCCAAATTAGTTATGGTTAATATTTTTCTGCTTATGTTTATACATGAACAGTGGTGCTGAGATAGTCATTTGCTAATTACTATCTTACCAGGTGGGATACCAGTATCTTTTGTGGTGTTACCAGAAGACGAGATCTATATACTATATAGTAATTGCACAATTACTGCATTTTTGGTTCTATGAGAACAGAAAATGTCAGATTTTTGGGCTGCATTTTTTATTTTTGGAGGACTGATAATGTCAGATTTTACCGCAAGTAATTTCAACTTTTTTGCCAATCACCCATATCACTTCCCACGTGAAAAAGCAAAGCCACATTAACATACCAACGTTGTTCTTCTATACTACTGTGGAATTCAATTCAATCGGTGGCAAACTTGTAATTAAAGTAAATGTGGCTTCAAATTTACTTTTTATTTTTTTGGGTAAAACTAAGATATAGTCCTTCTCATAAATATGGGAAAAAAATATATAGTGTTTTACATCAAGTTACTCAATAAAGTGTTTGAATTTGATTGAGAAACAATTTTTTTTTAAGAATCAATTCAAATGGGAAACTTAGTGTATGTTTAGGAATAACTTATTTAGTTTTTTGCTGAAAGTATACTAAAGTATACTTGTACTTGAAAAAAATTTGAAAATATGAAAAAATACAGAAAAAAGTAAAGTTTTAAAAAGTTGTACATAGAAACTAAAAACCAAAAGCTTATGCCAAACAGGTTCTTAATTTACTTACTATAGGTAAATTTTATTTATTTTAAAAAAACATTTAGGACAAATTTTAGTTACAAAATTAGTTGTAACCTAAGGTTACAACTTTGCTCAATAAAATAGACACTACTACATATTTTAAAAATCTAACCATTGAATTGATTGTTTTCTACACTCTTAATATACATGTTAAATTTTGTGTCAATCGGATATTATTTACTACATGATCTATAAGTTTATATTTTATTCATAATTTTAAACTACAAAAACTTACAATTTAAACAATTTATTGATAACATAACTATTAATCTTTAATTTTTTAAAAATTTTGTAAACATAGATGATATAAGAAGAAGATGTAATCCAATGATAGATTTGTCAAAATTCATCACCAATAAAAAGATATTAAGTAAGGTTATAGTCTAAAGTTACGACTAATTTTATAACTAAACTTAACCAATTTTGAAACTAAACTTTATCCAAACATTTATATAATTATACCAATTTTGAAACTAAACTTTATCCAAACATTTATATAATTATACGATAAAGTAGAGTCTCAGTCTTTTCAAAACTATTTTACTCTACTCCTTGTAAAGTTTTATTTATTTAAAAAAAAATATTTATATGATAAAGTGTAGTCTCAATCTTTTCAAGACTATTTTATTCTACTCTTTGTAAGACACTACTCGCAAACATTAGTTCGATTTTTTTGGGTTAAAACTTGGAAGGATGAATGCATTAATGATAACACCGTGATCTCAACCGGATTTAATTAGAACTCAATTTTAGTATTTCCAAAACGTGCTAATATTTCAAAATGGGTGCTATTTGGCTTCCCAGGATTAACTTAAAAATATATACATATGAAAACTAGGCTTTACACCCACGGTTTCAATTTTTAAACCATTTTAAGATTTATTGAAAGAATATAATGAAAATAAATAAAAATATAGATGATTGAAATGCAGTCAAATATAGGTAAATTGGTTAAGAGCCTTGTAGGTTAAGGCTATAGCTTTTTTTTTAGAACCGTTAATGCTATAGTCAAATCCCCCTCTTCTATCATAAAAAACCAAAGATAGGATAAGTGTTTCTAAGTATAATATGTCTAATTACTAATTAAAAAAATATAATATATCTAAATGTAATAAATTTCACAAACAAAACGAATGAATTACTTTTTATTGTTGCCTAAGAAATATTGAACGAACGTGGACCATACACTCCTTGATATGCAACTTTTGTAACTAACCTCTTTCCCGAATTGAGACTCCTTGATATGCCACTTTTTTAACTAACCTCCGCCCCAAAAGATTAGGTGATTTAGAATGAACTCTTAACAATATTATTATTATAGACTCATAGTGAAGCACTAATCAATAACTTATAAAAACAAAAGATTAGAGAGATAGGCATCCCTAATAAAGGTATGGATAGGATTTGCCTACGATCTATGACCAGTTGGGCACGTAAATGTCTCCAAGCCATTTGCCTTCAATAGTTATTTAATATCACCTAGATTGATTCTAACTAGGAAAAAGAAAATCATTTACAAAACCTAATCCACATTCAATCAAACGAAATTGTACAAAGACAAGCAAAGACTTCCGGGGCCAGATCAGCTATTAATCGTCCTCTCTTTTTGGGGGAAGATGGGGATCTAACCGCGTATCTATACTAGCATTGTACACTACAAATTATCTTTTATGATGCTGTTTTCTCAAGTTAGATTATTAAAGAAGGGATGATTCAAAGCCTGTCGAGCTGTGAGTCGTTCGGATGGCTCATACATTAATAAACCATTCAACAAATCGGTGAGAGAGAATCTTGAGGACTCTACATGTTGAGATACCAGATCCTGCATGAAGCAGCATTATTCGTCACCCCATAAAAATTTGCTTGATATCCCACAACACACCCCACTGGTTTCAAAAAAAAAAAAAAAAAACGAGGAAAATTAACCTTTAGACGATTGAGCTTGTTGACAGCTCTAATACTCTCCCTTGAAACAGCTCCTTCTGGCCAATTTAGTCGCAATCCTCGCTTGAAATATTTTTCAGCACCTTTGCTACATATGATCATAAAGCAAGCAAAACATGTAAATACATGATATAAAAATCTAAATTACATTCTTCAACGCACTGATACAAACTATTTCTCAGTCAGTGAAAGTGACCTTAGTGGGAATGCATTTATAAATCATCAAATAGGGCTTGTAGACACAAAATAGCATTGATACATAACTATTTCTCAATCAGTGCAGGGGACCTTCGTGGATATGCATTTATAAATCATCAAAAAGGGCTTGTAGGTACAAACATGTCAAATTGTACATGCAACATTCATCAAGGAGACAAGTGATATAAAATTTGACTACTTACTCAGCCCTTCGAATCATATGCTCCGGCAGAGGTCCGAACACCCTCTCCATCATTGCCAAATGCTCTAAATTCTCATGGGTCTGAAATAATGCTTCACCCTGACAAAAGTTCACATCTTAAGAATCTTTTACCACTGGTTACATACCCAAATCAAGCTCTCATAGAACTAAAAAAAATAAAATAAAACTCACCGAGCAGAGTTCAACAAGTATACAGCCAACGCTCCACAAATCACATGGATAACTCCATCCTAAACCTGAAAAAATGTGTATACAATGCCATCAGAGAGACACAGAAAAAGAATGAGAAATTGTTATTTTGTCATCAAGAGCAACTATGTTATTACAGAAAAGAAAGGATAGGAGCAAACTACACACAAAACATGCAGACCTTTTTTTGTTGTTGACAAGTAAATAAATTCATTACAAAAGAAGAAAGCAATCCCAACAACAAAACATGCAGACCTAAATGAGAGAAATCAGACAATAACAATAACTTTCATCTCTATGAAACAAACACCCCCTCCCCACCCCCCCCAAAAAACAAACTTCATTCTGTGGGTGAAGTCAACCATCTTACAGACTATTAAGCTATGGAATTACAATATATAGCGGTTTCATGCCCATAAACTGAAAGGAATTGTAGTGTATTCCATTACGTAAAACATCAGTGCAGGTTGTTAATTTGCAGGGTTCTAATTGATCATTTTGAAACACAAACTCTGATTCCATAGAACCCAAAATTCTATTTTCATGACTAAATTCCACTCTTGCGGCATATGCCATTACTTTGTTATGTTCAACATTCTTACTAGAAATTCTCCTTTCAAATGTATTATCTTTATGTAAGAGTGAGTTGCTTCGGTTAAAAATAATTTTAAAACTCATCTCAACTAACAAATTGTTTTATGGTTGGAGTCGGAACATAATACATGTAAACCAAAAGGAACAAATTTTCACTTGCCAACACCATAACTATTTACCTAAAATAACCTCAGGGGCTCTGTAATGCCTTGTTGAAACAATGGAGCTATGATTCTGATTATCAAAAGCAGCACTACCAAAATCAATCAGCTTAATGGCACTAGACTTGGGCAAGCACCTGGATAGCATTTCATCTGAAGAAACCTTCTGTATCATTCCAAACATTTTTTTTTTAATATATCATTGCTGAGTCTATACCCGTATATGAAATGGTATGATTTTTGAATCATAAAAGGCCAAATACCTTATAACCAGGGAGCCTTACATAGTCAGAAGACACAAGAAGTATATTTTCTGGCTTCAGGTCAGTGTGAATTAAGCGTAAATCATGCATATCTGCCAGATATGATAAAGCAAATAAACAAGTTAAAGAAAAAGGACACAATCATAACAAACTGTTTACCCCTAGACAAAAAAACAGGCCAAGATACAGATTTGAGTGATTGGTTAGGAATGATAAGAAAAAGAGAATGAGAGAGATAAGCCAAAGGCTATGAACTATCCACACACATGCTACAGATTCCAAAAGCTGTCGTCCAAATTCCCGAACAAGATCCACAGGGAATGGGCAGTATTTATTTCTCTTTAGAAAATCAAATAAGCTTGGTCCAAGCTTCTCAAACACCTGATAACACCATTAAAATGCATTGAAAGGAAGGTTCCGGTTTAGTTCCCAGTTGCATGGATAAAGTCCAAATGGAAAAATTGATACAGCAGTATTACGATTGATCAAAAATAGTCTACTCATTTGTAATAAAAATATAAATCATCCATGTAAACTATGAGAATGGAAACACAACAGGCTAAAGACAAGTCACAGATGCATATTAACAAAGCAACAACAGCAAGACTATATTTTTAATAAATAAAATAAAGAATCATTGATCCAAGAAAAATAGGAGAGTAAGTCTCATAGTGAGCAAGAAGTCGATCCATCACAAATCCATATAAAAGTGACCTCATTACAAAATCCAATCCAGGACAAATAACTATCACAGTATACAGTAAAAGAAAAAGGATACAATAGAATATGAGCCAATAAAAACAGTAATAGGAATACTTACAATACATATGTGATTGCGGTAATCAAACCAGCTCCGAATTTGAACGCAACTGCAAAAAGATTAAGATGCACAAAAGTTAGATTATGTCACAAAATGAACTCATAATTCTATAAGCTGAAAGTTAGAAGGTACATACTGGGAGTCGCCTTTATCATTCTTGGCAAGATGTTGAAGTACATCAACCTCAATCATCGCTGCATTGCGGTATTTGCGTATGCTTCGAACTACCTTGATTGCCACATACTCTCGTGTTTGACGGTCCCAACATTCCAAAACTCGACCAAATGTGCCTACAGCACTAGCAAGCTGCTGAATGACGCAAGCAGAATGACAAAAAATACAAAATCTTGTAGACATCAGGGCACTTGACAGCTAACCTTCACCCATCTTGCTGAGTATCTTATCTGCCGAAGAAAAAAATTCCAAGTTAATTATGCCACATAAATCAATTACTAAAAGAAAACACACACCGAATTCACTAACAAGTAAATTTACAAAAAAAATTCAAACAAAGGTGCAAGGGGAAAATCTTGCATAAAGAACAAAATTAGGGGAATACAGGGCATAATATGCAAGCCATTGACGAAAAGCAGTCCTAGAAAATCTCGAATACATATAAGTAGTGTCCATTATGAAACAAATACTGGACAGTGACTTTTTTTTTTATAAGGTAGGGAACCTTTTTTCTCAAGAAGAGCCCTTTTGACTCGCCTTTAGCCATTAAAACCTATGCCCAAATGAACCCACCTACCAAAACCCAGTTGCCAGGTAATCCAAAGGCATTCAACCCTGATGGGCAGAGGGGTTTATGCTCATGACCAGGAGAAGCTATCATGGCACATAAAAACAAAAAATACAATATGATCTGTTGTTGCAAGTAGCACCCCACACTTCATGCCACATCAACATGAACAATTAAAAAGTGGCAACAACAACAACAACAAAGATAAATAAGTTGTTACAAGCATTGAGCCCAATGAGAAAAAAAAATTTGGATATGCCAATGATAAATTGAACCATGCAGCCAACACAGCATGCTCAAACCAATAGCTAATATTATCATTGACACCCATTTAAGATGTAAATTAGTTCAGATCAATTACTTGAACATATCAAAAAATCTCCCAATTCCAAATCTTGTTTAAAAAGATCATTACTTTATAAATTACTCCCATTCACATGCAATCCAACAAAAAGAAATTATAAATCATAAATAAATAAATAAAGAAAATAAAGGAAAACTGACATCTAGGAGTGAGATTCTCGCCGAGATTGAAGACGTAATGGCCTTCACGATCGTCGTCCCTTCTCGGCGGCGACGCTTGTCTTCTTCTACTTATCACTTCATTACTACTCACCACCTCTGCCCGTTTCGCCTAAAATCAAATTCAAAACCACCACCTACTGTCAGATTATCAAAACCCTAACCCTAACCCTAATTTGGATTCAAGATCGGGAAAAAAAAAAAAAAACAAACAAACAAACAAACGGACCGACCGACCTGTGGTTGAGCTGGTGTGATGTCCCACGCGGTGCGAGGTCTTTTTTTGGTTCGATTCTCCATCACTTGTGAAATTTCCAAGCCCACCATTCACAAACCCCAAACCAATGGTTTTCACCTTTCGCCGCCGCAGTATGTATTTGCTGCTTATTTCTATGTGTACATCTGCAACAAAACAGTCTTTCACAAAATCTGATGAGACTTGTATAGATTTATAGATAAAGCTTCAAAATCGGAGAATTTTGACAGGGATGGAGAGAAATGGAGTTTTTCATTGGTTTCTGTGATTCGCGCTTCGTCGGGGATCGTGGTTCTCTTCTCTGTGCATGTGTAGTGGTTGTGTGTTGTGTGTTGTGTTGTGTTGTATTATTATATGGGCATCCACTTCTCCTTTGATGGATCTCAGGCTTTCTGGATTGAGGGCCCATTTGTGGTCAACTTTTTTGTTTTTCTCGCACATGGTTCTCACGTGCGTTCGGGGACAGATTCTCATTACTTTTTTTTTTTTTTTCTTTTTTTCTTTTTTTGGGTTAACCTCATTACTTTTTCTTTTACATTATTCTTGGTTGCTTTGCTTTGGCCTAATCAAAAAGTTTTTTTTTTTTTTTTTTGGTTGAATTATAAATTATACCCTATTACAACCTCTAATGTTTAAGTAATTTTAATAGATTGCACGAAATTTTTTTTTATAAATTATATATTTTATTTTATTTTCTTTCCAAAAAAAAAAAAACTCTTAACCCCTAAATGACATAAATAAATCAAATGAACGTGTAAGACAGTCCTTCAATCTAGTTCACAAGCCCCCTTTCAAAAAAAAAAAAAAAATCTAGTTCACAAGCCCTAGATATCAAACTCAGTTGACAACATTGTTTCTTGATGGGTTCCTGGCCATTGTTTTGACAATTGAGCTAGAGGATCGAGTACCAATCGTGGTGGTTGTTCATGCACTTTTATATGGCAAGGATATGAATCATATGATCCAAATCATCCAAAAAGGGCTTCATTTCTTGGGGCTAAGAGCATTCACATCAGCTCAGGTATAAGTGTGTATAAATGAAAAAATGCTCAAATTTACACATTTTTGTTCAAAAACAGCCCACATCAGTCCGTCTAAACTCTTGCAAAATCTTCTAAAATTATACACGAGCTCCAGGTCCTGTGTAAATTTACACGGGCACTGTAGCTCGTGTATTTAATGTTTTAATGGTTTTTTCTCTCTCCTCTCTAACGGACTCTCATCTCCTACCTCTCTTCCCCAACCATTACAACATCCAGCGCGCCAAATCAATTGAAAATTAACCCACACACAAACACAGAAAGAAAGCTCAAATATTTATACAAAGGTCGACGAAGATGGGTCCTCGGATTGGTTGCTGGAGCTCGTGGGTCGGCCGGTGAAGCATGGAGCATGGATCGGTGCTTGTGGAGCGTGGATCAGCCGGTGAAGAAAGGATCTGGGTTGCCGGAGCTCGTGG
Organism: Quercus gilva; assembly: GCA_023621385.1. Taxonomy (NCBI): domain Eukaryota; kingdom Viridiplantae; phylum Streptophyta; class Magnoliopsida; order Fagales; family Fagaceae; genus Quercus; species Quercus gilva. Next base: position 15,998,682 of record CM042484.1, on the reverse strand, counting down.
GTCTCACTTGATCGAAGCTCGTGGGTAGGCCGGTGAAGCGTGGAGCATGGATCGGTGCTTGTGGAGCGTGGATCGGCTGGTGAAGAAAGGTCCTGGGTCGCCGGAGCTAGTGGGTATCGCTTGATCGGAGCATGGAGCGTGGAACAATCTGGATTGGCCGGTGAGAGAAGGAATGAGACGATCACCGGTGAGAGAATGACTGAGATAATCTAGATCGGCCGGTGAGAGAAGGAATGAGACAATCGTCGGTGAGAGAAGGAAGAAAAGAGAGAAGGAATGAGAGAAAGAAGAACACACAGAGAGAGAGAGAGAGAGAGAGAGAGAGAGAGAGAGAGAGAGAGAGAGAGAGAGAAAGAGAGAGAGAAAGAGAGAGATGATCTGTTCAGAAGAGAGAGAGAGAGAGCGTGCGTGTATATAGGTAGAGTTGGTTGAGGGAAATAATAAAAAAATTGTGTAGATTGAATATTTTATTGAAATATCTTGTAAAATAAATGAACTGATGTGGGTGTATTGTATAAGTGAATATGTAAAATAGAAAAAGTAGGTTTTTATGTGTAAAATAGACACAAATTTTACATGAGCTGATGTGAATGCTCTAAGATTGCAAAGACTCGTGAACCGAGTAAGTCTTGGGGTTTGAAGGAGTTTCTCAATTATTCTAAGTAAGATGGATTTTTGGGAAAAAAAATATGGGTTATCATCCAAAAAAATTGAGAAATCTCCCAAAAGAATGAAAATATTGAATTTATTCCTAAGCAATGCCCTTTCTAATATGTGAAATATTTTGTTGAATTAATTTTCATCGATTTTCTTTGGTTTAAGAAGATAGGTGAGATAGTTTGTTGCCTCATGTTCTCAAGTCTAACTAGGTTTAGAAGTGGCGGCTCCAAAAAATTATTTTAGGGGGGGTCAATTTTAACAACTTATTGGTTTTTGTAATTTTTCTTGTGGAGGTAAAAGCCCAGGATCGTATATTGGGCCTTGGGCTAGATCTGAGGATATGTGTGTCCGAGGAGGGCGAGTGATTAGAAGAAGCCCAAAAGTTCAGAATTATAAAAGATAGAGTAGAGGAGGATGGTCCGAGAAGAAGTTCAGTCTCGGAGAAGATTAAATACTGATCGGCTCTATACTTCAGCAATTTAGGTGACCCTCTAGAAGATTTCCACGACAAGAACGATCCTCATACATATACAAAAGAGATAAAAACCCAAAAATATCTAAAGGAAAAGTTGCTGCCACCACATTAAATGCACAACAACTACTTTCCTAGCTGCATTTATGTGGAGAAGACCTCTGAACAGTGTTTCACTGGCAACTACAACTCATAGAAGACCAAAGGAGATGGTTGATGGGACAGTCACTCAAGTAGCAACCCAAATGATTGACAAGTGTAAGGTGAAGATTATCAAAGGGGACTATATAATGTAAGAACACCTCCACAAAAAGGGGATCGGAGAAAAAAGGAAGGGAAAGGACATTGTAGCAAAAAGTAAAACCTGTAATCATATCAATTGAATTTTATAAACACGTATTGCCTCCTCGAACGTCATTTTTATGAAAGATTATTGACTTTGCCATCTTTTGATTACATCTAAAGCCCCTACTAATTGTTGTTAACTTCATTAGAGCCCAGATCTTCAACCCACTCTCTACAAATTCCATTGTATTGGGCTTAATTACTGATCCAAAGTCTTGTACAGTTGAGACTTGGGCCGCAAATTGAGACCCTACAATTGGCGCCGTCTGTGGGAAGAGCTGGTGTGTGAGTGAAGATAACGATCAGTTATGGCAGAACCAAGTCCACAACAAGCGAAATCGAAAGGATCCCAGCATAGCGACCCTTTTGTTATCCTTGAGCAGCAAGGTGATCGTGAAGGGAGTGTACACACCATACATACTTATAGGAGCCAACCTCAAGATGGAGGTCATATTTCCCATGCGAAGAGTAACAAAGGCATGCAACAGGAGATCGACCAACTGAAGAGGGACTTATGCCATGCTAGAAGGAAAAAAGCCTCCCCTAACTATGATGTCTCTTTTGAAGATGAAAGAGATTTGTCTTACAGGCAAAGGTCACGAACCCTGCCTAGTAAGCCTTTCTCCTACGAAAAGGAGCACCACCATGAGCGACGTCGTGGAAGCCTACCACGTAGAGGCGTGGGTAATGATGCTATGAGTAGGGCCCTGAACCAGATTTCTAGGTCGCCTTTCACGCGTTGAACTGAAAGAGGGAGACTTCCTCAGCGATTTTCACAGCCCATCTTCATTATGTACAACGTTAGAACGGACCCTGTGGAGCATGTCAGCCATTCCAGTCAGAAGATGGCTATACACTCTAAGAATGAGCCCTTGATGTGTAAGGTTTTCCCGTCCAATTTGGGGCCTGTGGCAATGAGGTGGTTTGATGGCCTGAGGGCAGATTCCATTGATTCTTTCAAAGAGCTTACGCAAGCATGTCAGCCATTCCAGTCAGAAGATGGCTATACACTCTAAGAATGAGCCTTTGATGTGTAAGGTTTTCCCGTCCAATTTGGGGCCTGTGGCGATGAGGTGGTTTAATAGTCTGAGGGCAGATTCCATTGATTCTTTCAAAGAGCTTACGCAAGCATTTGGCTCCCGATTTGTTACTTGTAGAAGAGTCCCACGGTCCTTAACTTCGTTGTTATCCTTGTCCATGGGGAAGAAGAGACCCTGAAAACATACTCAGATCGGTATTGGAAAATGTTCAATGAGATTGAAGGTGATTTTGACAACGTAGCCATCAGCACCTTCAAACTCGGCCTCCCAGCCGAGCACGATTTAAGAAAGTCCTTGACTGGTAAGCTTATTACAACTATGCGTCAGCTCATGGATCGGATTGATAAGTATAAAATGGTAGAGGAAGACCAACAGCAGGGAAAGGAAAAAGAGAAGGTTATCCCTCAAGAGCGGAGGCATTTCAAGTCGGATAGATACAACAACCGGCCACGAAGAGATTTTTCAGGACAGTCAGGTTCTACCGTTACTCAAGTAATCAACGCAGTCTTCCGAGAGCCAGTGCAGCAAGTTCTGGAGAAGATCAAACATGAACCATACTTCAAATGGCCGAACAAAATGGCGGGAAATCCCAAAAGTCGTAATCAGAACCTTCACTGTCATTATCACCAGGAGCACAGACATACCACGGAAGACTGCAGAAATCTGTGGGACCATTTGGACCAGCTTATCAAGGAGGGAAAGCTAAAGCATTTCTTGCACCATTCCAGTAGCCAGAGTGGTCAATCTACTTCGAAACCTAAGAGAGATAACTCCAACAGGCCTCCTTTGGGGACAATTAATGTCATTTTTGTTGCTCCAGGAAGAACTGGCTCCCATCCTTCCAGAGTCATGTTAGTCAGGCTCTGCCGTTACTCAGGCAATCAACGCAGTCTTCCAAGAGCCGGGGCAGTAGGTTCTGAAGAAGATCAAACATGAACCATACTTCAAATGGCTAAACAAAGTGGTGGGAAATCCCCAAAGGCGTAATCAGAAACTTTACTGCCATTATCACCAGGAGCACGGACATACCACAGAAGACTGCAGAAATCTATGGGACCATTTGGACCAGCTTGTCTGGGAGGGAAAGCTGAAGCATCTCTTACACCATTCCAGTAGCTAGAATGGTTAATCTACTTCAGAACCCAAGAGAGATAACTCCAACAGGCCTCCTTTGGGGACAATTAATGCCATCTTCGTTGCTCTAGGAAGAACTGGTTCCCATCATTCCAAAGTCATGTCAGTTGCTTGGTACATGCCGAGGGCTCTAATTCAGAACCCAACAAGGCCAGAACAAAATTTCAACCGATCCTGGGTTTCTCGAATCATGATAAAGTTAGAATTATACAGCCCCACGATGATGCTCTAGTGGTCACCTTGAGGATTAGGGGCTATGATGTGAAGAGGGTAACGGTGGATCAAGGCAGTGGCGCCGAGATCATGTACCTCAATTTGTACAAGGGGCTAAATTTAAGACCCGAGGATCTAAAAGCCTATACTTCCCTGTTGGTGAGCTTTGATGGAAAAGTTGTCATTCCAAGGGGTCAAATTAGATTACCCATGCAAACAGGCTCAGAAATAGTGGAGGCGGACTTCATAGTGGTGGATGCTTATTCCCCATATACAGTCATAATGGGCAGGCCTTGGTTGCACACCCTAGGGGCTGTCTCTTCTACTCTACACCAGAAGGTGAAATTCCCACCTGGGGATTGGATCGAAGAGATTGTTGGAAGTCAGTCCACGGCTAGGCAATGCCTAGTGGCTGTTATCCAAAATCAATCCGAGGATGAGTCTTCGGCCCATGTTGAAGGAAGTTTGTAGCAATTAAGGATTCCAGCGTCACCTATTGATGGGTCAGCCAAGGAAGCAAAATGCGATGATTTAATAAAAGTGGTTATTAACGATGACCCTGAGAAATTCTTTCAAATTGGGTCTCAATTGCCCATTGAAGAGAAAAAAAAGCTATTACAGTTCCTAAAAAGGAACATAGATGTGTTTGCATGGAGTGCGTATGAAGCTCTAGGGGTAGATCCAAACTTCATCTGTCACCATCTGAACTTCAACCCATCTATTACTCCTAAGAAGCAACCACCGCGACGCTCGTCCAAAGATCATGTAAATGCAATACGAGATGAGGTAACGAAGCTTAAGCGTGCAAAGGCTATTAAGGAGATTTTCTATCCTGAATGGCTGGCCAATACCGTGGTAGTAAAGAAGAAAAATGGAAAGTGGCGAGTGTGTGTGGACTTCACTAACTTGAATAAAGCATATCCAAGAGATCATTTCCTTATGTCTCGGATAGATCAACTGGTAAATGCCACTGTAGGCCACCATTGGATGAGCTTCTTGGATGCCTTCCAAGGCTACCATCAGATATTGCTAGCTCTGGATGACGAAGAAAAAACGGCTTTTGTCACCCCTACTGGGAATTATTACTACAAAGTAATGCCTTTTGGTCTAAAAAATGCAGGCTCTACATACCAAGGATGATGACCAAGATGTTCGAACCACAGCTGGGAAGAAGTATTGAAGTTTATATAGGTGACATGGTGGTGAAGAGCAAAGTGGAGTCCAAGCACGTAAGAGATCTCGGGGATATTTTTAAAATCTTGAGAAAGCACAAGTTACGCCTTAATGCGTCTAAATGCTTGTTTAGTGTCAGATTGGGCAAGTTTCTAGGGTACATGGTGACTCACCATGGAATTGAAGTTAACCCTGATCAAATCAAGGCAATTAACAGCTTGCAACCTCCTCGGAACCCTAAAGAGGCCCAGAAACTTATCAGAATGACCGCTGCCCTCAATTGGTTTATCTCTTGGTCAGCTGATAGGTGCAGACCTTTCTTCTTCCTGATGAATAAATGGAAGGGATTTGAATGGACTGAAGAATGCGCCTTGGCTTTTTAGCAACTCAAAGAATATTTATCTCGGCCGCCTATTATGTCCAGCCAAGAGGTAGATGAGGTCCTGTTCTCTTATATTGTTGTAACCCCTCATGCAGTTAGTCTCGTACTAATCAGAGTTGACAATGGCATACAATGGCCAATTTACTATGTAAGTAAATCCTTACAAGAAGCCGAGGTTCGTTATCTACCACTGGAAAATGCCATCTTAGCAATGGTGCATGCCACGCAAAAGCTCCCCTATTATTTCCAGGCACACACGGTTATTGTCCTTACCCAGCTTCCGCTCAGGTCCGTGTTGAGAAGCGCTGATTACACAGGAAGAATTGCTAAATGGGTTACCATCCTAGGGGCTTTTAAAGTCAAGAACATGCCTCGCACTTCTATCAAAGGCTAGGTTCTCGCGGATCTAGTAGTTGAATTCACTGAACCTTCATTAGAAGAGATAATAGGAACACAACATATGAATGAAAAATCGGTTGGCACCATCTTTATACAAGTACCTTTGTGTTGGAAAGTGTATGTTGACGGAGCAGCAAACCAAAGGGGATCTGGAGTGTTAGAAGAGATAACAGGAACATAACATATGGATGAAAAATCGGTTGGCACCATCTTTATACAAGTACCTTTGTGTTGGAAAGTGTATGTTGACGAAGCAACAAACCAAAGGGGATCTGGAGTGGGGTTAGTTCTGATCTCACCAGAGAAACTCATCATCGAAAAATCATTAAGGTTGGACTTCTCAGCCACTAATAACGAGGCCGAGTTCGAAGCCTTGTTAGAAGGAATGTCCATGGTTTATAAAATTGGAGGAAAGGTAATAACAATATTCTCCGATTCAAGATTGGTTGTTGGTCAGGTGAATGGTGAACTAGAAGTAAGAGATGAAAGAATGCAGGAATATCTGAGTCAAGCTAGGCATCTACAGTCAAGATTCGGACCATTCAGTTTACTGCACGTCCCTAGGAGTGGGAACACACATGCCAATTCTTTAGCCATTCTTGTAACCTCCTCAGCTCAAAACTTACCTCGGGTCATCCTTGTAAAAGACTTGTGCAGACCTAGAGAAAAGAAAGAAAAGGTGGTCTAGATGCATCAAGTCAGAGTAAGATCTAGCTGGATGGATCACATAGTACTATTCTTGAAGGAGGATATCCTACCAGAAAATAAGTCCGAAGCTGACAAGATACGCAGAAAAGCTCCTCGTTTTTGGTTATCCGAGGACCAAAAATTTTATAAGCGATCCGTTTCTAGGCCTTATTTACTTTTCATCTATCTTGAGGCATCAGAGCTGCTCCTTGAAGAGTTACATGAAGGGATCTGTGGAAGCCATACAAGAGGTAGGTCCTTATCTCATAAAGCCATTACTCAGGGTTATTGGTGGCCGAGTATGCAAAAAGAAGCACTAGAATATGTGAAGAAGTGTGATCAATGCCAGAGATTCGCGTCAAACATACATCAACTTGGAGGAACTCTTAATACCCTGTCTAGCCCTTGGCCGTTTGCACAGTAAGGTTTGGACATCATTGGTCCTTTTCCTAAGGTAGCAAGGAACAAAAGATATTTGCTGGTCGGCACAGACTATTTCACCAAATGGGTGGAAACTGAGCCATTGGCAAACGTCAGAGACGTGGACGCCAAGAAGTTTATCTGGAAAAACATTATCACTCAGTTCAGAGTTCCTCGTACTCTCATCTCCGACAACGACCTTCAGTTTGACAGCAAATCTTTTAGGAAATATTATTGCGACCTTGGGATTACAAACCGGTATTCTACCCCAGCTTATCCTCAAGGAAATGGGCAAGCCGAGGCTGTAAACAAAACCATAGTGAACGAGCTCAGGAAGAGGTTGGATGATGCTAAAGGGAAATGGGTGGAAGAGCTGCCACATATCCTTTGGACATATCAGACCACACCTCAGAGGTCCACAGGAGAAACTCCCTTTTCAATGACATATGGAGTAGAGGCTGTCATTCCTTTAGAAACTGGCTTCTCAACGCTACGGACAAGTTCATTCAATCCGAGCAATAACAACGAGTTACCAGAAAAAAGCCTTGATTTGATTGAGGAAAGAAGAGAAAGTGCAATGGTGCATTTGGCCTACTACCAACACAAACTCAAGCAGGGTTACGATGCTAACGTGAGGCTGAGACCACTAGCAGTTGGTGACCTAGTACTGAGAAAGGTTCTAGGTACTACAAGAAACCCAGCATGGAGAAAGTTAGGACCTAACTGAGAAGGACCATACCGTATCACCTCAGTTGCTGGTATAGGAGCATACTTTCTAGAAGATTTAGATGAACATGTAATACTGCGCCCTTGGAATGTAAATAACCTGAAAATGTATTATTATTAATGCAAATTTCCTTTTACTAATATGTTATTTAATTACTCGAAAGCATTGTACCTATCAATTGTCATTTTTTATAAGTGTTAAAAAGAACCTCAGTCATGCCTGTAGTCCTCGGACCAGATGTTTTGAGGAAATTAACATTCATTGTCATTTTTTATAAGTGTTAAACAGAACCTTAATCATGCCTATAGTTCTCAGACCAAATGCTTTGGGGAAATTAACACTCATTGTCATTTTTTATAAGTGTTAAACAGAACCTTAGTCATGCTTGTAGTCCTCGGACCAAATGCTTTGGGGAAATTAACATTCATTGTCATTTTTTATAAGTGTTAAACAGAACCTTAATCATGCCTATAGTCCTCAGACCAGATGCTTTGGGGAAATTAACATTCATTCTGGGGAAATCAACATCTCTTATATTTGAGCAAATCAAACCTCACTTGTATATTCCTCTATAACCTCCATTTGTTAACACTTCAATGTACTCATTTATTTTTTCATTAAGTATCCAAACAGATCTACAATAGTTGCCAATTCTTCAAGTTAATGATTTAGAGTAAGTAAAATGTCTTGGCTACTTAGCCATGCGTGAATTGGTTATTAAGTAATTATTAGATTCAGCCATCGCTGCAAAAATAGTAATTTGTAATATCAATACGGGGTAAGAAACTTTCATCATTGACACTTAGTCAAATTATTGACGTTTACAAAATGTTTCTGTCAATCTTTATAATAACTAGATTAGCAGCAAAGCAAGTTCACAAGTAATAATAGTGATAGTAAAGACAAGTGGAGCAAGAACAAAAGAAATAAAGGGAAATATCCATTCATTAATAAAAAAGAAAGATTACATTGTGTTCAAATAACTAAGTCATTACAAAAAAAAAAAAAAAAAAAAAACTACATTAACGCTACTGACTAAAACCATAAGAAAATTCAATGTCTCAAGCCTTTGCCTTGGGGGCAGGGGGATCCTCCTTCTGGCTGGGATGAGAAGTCTGAGCATCCTTGGCCTTAGGATTGGTTTCTTTAAGTTTGGCCTCTGCTTCTTTTGTTTTGGCCTTAGCATCCTTGATCTGATCAACGTCTTTAGCTTCAACCGAGGAATCCTTCTCCTTGCCCTTGTCCTTTTCTTCACCGGCCTTACTGGCTCCTTTTGGGACCTCAGGAAAAGGGAGAGCAGCTTGGGGAGTCAAAAGCTGGTCGGAAGCTTAAGGGGCAAGGGCAGAGGACGAGGGAAGAGCATCTGGAGTTGCGCGGATGTCAGGATGATAATATATACTCTTCTTTTCCCTCCACACTGAGTCTGTAGGGACGCCTACAACATCAAGGGCCCTGTCCCATGATACATCGCAGTACTCCCTGCAAACCTCAGAAAGCTCCTCGGCAAGCCTAACTTAGGTCTCCTCCACTCCAAGTAGGTAGGACGCTTTTTTCTCAGTATCAAGGGCTTCATTGGCTAGCTGGGCTGCATTTTTAGCTTTCTGCACTTCAGCTTTCAGTTCTAGCACAAGTTGCCTTGCAGTGGCTAACTCTATCTCTGTTTGATAAAGCTTCTTGCGCTGGTCTTCAGCTTGGGTCTCAGCACTTTTTAACCCAGCTACAGTAGATTTTCTCTCCCTCTCTTCGGTAGTCAGCTTAATCTACAGTTGCTGATTCTCCTCTTTTGCAGCCCCCAAAGCCTTCTCAACTTCAAGGTGAAGGTTAATTCTGACATTTGCCTTGTTTTGGGCTTTACTGACCCACTCCTCGGCCACGAAGACCTCTTGGGTAATCTGCACAAAAATAACACAACAACCATTATGAACACAGAAGAGAAAGGAGAAGAGCTTGGAATCACGTGCGTAAGTAAAATAGGAATGAGAACTTACCATTGCGAGATCCCTTTTTAGGGATAGGAATAGGTCTAGCTGCCTTAGTTTTCTCACGTCGTCCTTGTCTTTGGGCAGTAGGAGGGGCTGCAACAAGGCTTCGGCCACGTGAGAACTGTGACCCCTTTGAAATTCCCTGATGGAAGCGTTCCAAGGGATGGCGGCTCCGTCTACCTCTAACCGAGGAGACCAGTTTCGTTGGACCATGCGCACATCGGCCCTGTCCTGCTTCTTTCGGCTATCAACGGACGAGGACGAGGACCTTCGGCCTCGCTGACCTTTGACCTTCTGTTGCTTGTTTCCCTTAGGAAGGACTAGCTCTCCCTCTTCTAAAGCCTCGATTGGCCTTTTATTTTTCAAATTGAAAATCGGCTTCAATCCGAGATCGGTTGGAAGCTGAGGAGGAGGAAGAGGGGGAAGGCTAGCTGAGGGTGGGGCCTTATCAGTTTCTTTTGAGACGGGCTCCTGGTTTCTCCCCTTTAAAAAGGCCCTCAAACTTTTGCTCCCCGTATTCAAGGCCATCTCTTCTTTTTCTTCTTCTAAGGTATCGTCTGGAAGGGCAACGACAATAGCTGGGGTGTGAACTGTTGAATGCCGGTCAAGTTTCTCCTCAGCGTCCAAGATTGAAACTACTTATGCTCCTTGAAGCTTTTCCTCTCCAAAACAAAAACTATCAATCTCCTTATCAAGCGAAGAACTTAACGAGGCAACCCCTTCTCCTACCGCTGTAGCTTCAAGAGGAACTTGTTAAATTGCTGGGACAACCAGCGGATCCCCTTGTGGGTATAGATGTGCTACCGGTGGAAGATCGTGTAGAGACAGAAAATTAGGCTGAGACACGTCAATTCGAGCTATGCGCTGGTCGCCTGCTCTTATGGAGTTGCCGACCTCTTGGAAGATCTTTGATATTGACTGAAAGTCCAAAATCAAATGGACGGCCCGAAGCTGCCTGTCCTCACTTACGAATATCTCAGATCTTAGCAAGTAATTGAGGGCTGCGACGTTGGTTAAGCTGATCCGAGGCTTCATATGCCTTTTATCTGTTAACACCATGGAGAAACAAAGTAGAGTCAGAAAATTGAAATCCATCGCTAAAAGAAAAATAGAACAAAAGCAGCAAAGCGAGGCCGAGACTAAAAAAAAAAATCTAAGTCTATTGTTAGGAGACCTAAATCTAGGATGCCTCACTTGGGTCTCCCTCTTGGGTTAGGCAGTAAAGACCATCATGCCACGCCCCTGAAGCAATCAGATAGTCATCTTTCATCCCCTTATTAAATCTGGGTAGACATGAGATGAGCCTTACAACATTGGATCGGGATTTGAGGTAAAATCCCGCCCCTTTTTGTTTGTGAAACTCATACAGATGGACCACGTCTTGCCAGGTGAGCCTCAGGCCTAGATGCTCGTTTAAAGCATCAACACATCCTAAAATCCTAAATAGGTTAGGTGCACACTGGTGAGGACATATCCTATGATTACGAAGGTAGTCCCTCGTAATTCTACCCGTAGGGAGAGTCTTCCCCTTTCTATGAAGGCTATAACGGGAATTATGACTTCTCCCACCTCTCGGTTGAATGCTATTTCTTCTGTAAAGCAGTACCGCAGGACAACTTCCTGTGGTATGTGGTATTTTTCCTTAAAGATCTTTATTTTGGCAAGGCTATCTACTAAATGCTTAAATCTACCCATTATAGACAAACTATGGAGGAAAATATCAATAGTGAACTGGGAAATAAGAATTTGGGGGGTCAAGAAGACTGGCCGAGGAGAAGAAAAAGTTCAAGAAAATTAAAACTTACACGAACTAAGGCTTTGTGTGTTGAAATGTTAGAGATCATTGGAAAGTTTGAGAGTTCGTAAAGAAAATGAGAAGGGATTTCTTTCGAAGCTTTATTTAGAGGGCAAAAAATGAGTGGAAGTTATCCCGCCCAAATCCTGAGGAAGAACATCAGTCGTTTGATTAAAGCCTCATCATCAAATGTGAGGGACATAACGCCGCCTGTAGCAGTTAATGAAGCCTCACAAATTCCGAAATGTCAATGGCAATCATGAAGCGCATTAAGCAATACTCCCACACGTGTAAGTTCAGAGGTTTTTAATACTCTTATTATTCAAAATTGAAATAATTCAAAATTCGATCTTTTCTCCTCTAATACAAGGGAAAAACCGAAATTTTGAGGGGCTATTGTGTGGGTAAAAGCCCAGGATCATATATTGGGCCTTGGGCTAGATTTGAGGATATGTGTGTCCGAGAAGGGCAAGTGATTAGAAGAAACCCAAAAGTTCAGAATTATAAAAGATGGAGTAAAGGAGGATGGTTCGAGGAGAAGTTCAGTCTCTGATAAGATTAAATACTGGTCAACTCTGTACTTCAGAAATTTAGGAGACCCTCTAGAAGATTTTCACGACAAGAACGATCCTCATACATGTACAGAAGAGATAAGAACCCAAAAATATCTAAAGGACAAGTTGCTGCCACCACATTAAATGCACAACAACTACTTTCCTAGCCACATTTATGTGGAGAAGACCTCTGAACAGTGTTTCATTGGAAATTACAACTCACAGAAGACCAAAGAAGGTGGCTGATGGGACAGTCACTTAAGTAGCAACCCAAATGGTTGACAAGTGTAAGGTGAAGATGATCAAAAGGGACTATATAATGTAAGAACTCCTCCACAAAAAGGGGATCAGAGAAAAAAGTAAGGGAGAGGACATTGTAGCAAAAAGCAAAACCTGTAATCATATCAATTGAATTTTATAAACATGTATTGCCTCCTCGGACGTCATTTTTATGCAAGGTTATTGACTTTGCCATCTTTTGATTACATCTAAAACCCCTACTAATTGTTGTTAACTTCATTAGAGCCCATATCTTCGACCCACTCTCTACAAATTCTATTGTATTGGACTTACTAATCCAAAGTCTTGTAAAATTGAGACTTGGGCCACAAATTGAGACTCTACAATATAAAAGGAATAAATTGTCAAAAAAAAATCAAAACTAGTATTTTCTTTAAATAAAAAAACATGTAGGGATATTTGTAAGTTATGAAACTTCAAGGAAACTTCCTTTAAATCTTAAACTCCACTCCTTATTAAAAAATAAAATAAAATAAAACCTTAAACTCCACTCCTGCCACCTACCCACGAAATATCACATTTATTAAGGGTGTCAATTCGGGTTAGCGTGTCGGGTTCGTGTTGTGTCAAGGTAGGGGTATTCGACTAAATGGCTCAACCTTAGTCCGACCCATTTAATAATTGTGTCATGATCCTTCAACCATAACCCGAACTATTAATAAGGCGAGTTAACCTAACCCTACTAATTTGACACGCTTAATAAACAAGTCGTGTTGAGTTGACACGAATGTAACACAACCCATTTCAACCTGTATAATATTAAATATAACATCCATCTAGAAATAATTATTTTTACATCCTAAAAAGCAGTGCATACACTTCAAGTCTTCAACCCACATTCAAAATAATATAGTTCAACAAAAATATAACATTCATCTATAAATAAGTTCTTTACACTCCAAAAGAAGTACATACACTTCAACCCTAATTCAAAATAACAAAGTTTCACAAAAATAAAATAACATTGTTCAACAAAAATATAATATTCTTGGAACTCGCCTAATGCTAAGTATCAATATTGAATGAATTTGAGCAAACAGTAGACCAATCCTGACTATGACCACGATTATCATCCATAGATTCTTTGTTGATGTCCAAATTCATAACATCTTACACAAACTCATCCAATTTCATTTGTGTAAGTTCTACGCCAAAAAAAAAAAGTATTAGTAGTTCTAAGGTATGTAAAGTTTCAATTTCCAATTATATCATTTGTAAATTTTTGTAATTACTTACTTTTCTTTTTAAATTTAAAATATATGTTGAATATAAAAGGTATTTGACAAATCTAAAATAAAATAAATATTTATTTGTTATATGAGTTAAACGAGTTGTATTAAGTGAGTCATTTCAGGTTGACACAAATAAATTGGCGTGTTGAACGTGCTTATTGCGGGTTATGCGGGTTGACCTATTTATGACCCGTTTCTTATCGTGTCGCTTTCGGGTCGACCCGTTTATGACCCAAACCTATTAAGGCCTAATCCTAACCCAAAAAAACCCATGTCGGGTTCATGTCGTGTTCGCGGATTGGGTCAAACTTTGACACCCTTAACATTTATTACTACTATTTTTTTTTTCCAAATCTCATAAGCAATCTCACTCTTCAGTTTCCCTTTTCAAAGTTTTAGGTGTAGACGATGAAGAATAAAATTTCAGACTTAAGTTTCCTCTACCCCACTTGTGAATTTTTGTTATCTTCTACTTCCTCTTCTTGTTTTTCTCCTCTTATCATGTAACTATGCATCTTTTAATTTATTGTAGGATCTTCTCATCCTTTTTTTTTTATCAATTTTTAGTATTAGAGTGATCAAATTTTTATTTTAGAGGGTTCAAAAGAATTTTTTTTTAAATATTATATTAAAATTTTTTTTTTTCATTTTCTTCAGGCTAGGGGGTTCATTTGAACCCCTTGCCTTCAACGTGGTGCCACCACTGAGATTTAGGGCATGACAATTAAGGGATTCACACATAACACATCTAATAAGAGTTATAACAATTATATTTTATAAATCAACTAAAAGTCACACTAAGGATGATCTTAGTCAAATTATTTAGTAATAAAAATAATAGGATTAGTTTTGTAAAACTAGTTTTATGATTTAATAGATTTTAGACAAGAAAAATCTAATGAATAATTATTAAGGAATTTCAAGTGTTTAACGTGCCTAAAGTTTATGTTAAATAAATAATTATACAAAATAAAATTTTTGTGAGATAGATAAATCAACAAAAAACATAGTAATTGAAGCATTAAAAATAAAGGTAAATTGCAAATTACACTCCTAAAGTTTAGAGGTGTTTGGACTTTATACCTTGAAGTTCCAGAATTTGGAATTTACCTCCTGAAGTTTGGCGGTGTTTGGATTTTATACCCTGACGTTTTAGAATTTGGATTTTACCCCCTAAATTTTAGGAGTATTTGGATTTTACACCCCCAAATTCTGAAACTTTAGGGTGTAAAATCCAAAACCCCAAAACTTTAGAAAGTAAAATCTAAACACCCCTAAAAATTAGTGCTAATAAAATAGTTGTAAAGAATGCACCAATAGTGCTTTAGCTCTTACAAGCCTCCTAGCAACTTAGCAAGCCATTACACCAAAGAATCCTTAATAATCATGGGACTTGTTAATAAATTAAAGGATCGATTACTAAAGAAAATCATGGAATCAAAGCAACCCATAAGCAATTCAAATTTAAATTATTACTGATGTTTGTGTGTAACTCACATTACAAATATGGATTCCATTATAAGTTTGTATCGTACTATTAAGAAAAGTGGACGAGAATGTATAGTCTTTTAAACTATTGTCCCATGGATATAAATCACAACACTAATCCAGGCAAGTATAAGTGCTTATGGGGTGTGGGGGGCAAAGGCCAGAGTTCAAGTCTCTAGGAGGGAGCTTTACACACATATCACTTAGATTAGGTTATAGTAGAATTTCTATCTTGTAAAAAAAAAAAAAAAATCTCTCTCTCTCTCTCTCTCTCTCTCTCTCAAATTTCTACTATTGTGTTAGATGAAAAAGAATACCAATTTATCATAAAGGCCTTTTGGTGACATTGAAAGGAAAGAAGAAATGGTTAAACTAGAAGGTTGATGAGTGATATGTTGAGTGGTTCGTTTGATCCTTCAACTCATAGTAAGGTTAATCGTGTCGTAGATAGAGAAAATCGAATTTGAGCTTAATTAACGAAAAGGGAAAAATGCTCATACACACCCTAAACTTTTAAATACTAGCCAAAACACCCCCTGAACTTTTTTATTGGCCAATTTACTCCATAAACTTTACATACCAGCCAAATCAATACCTCAGTTAGTCTACCGTTAAAAATCTAATAGGATGGTCACATGTGTCTCACGTGAGATTTAAAAAACAAACTCAATCTTAATTTAAAACCCGATGGAAAGAAAGACACAAAGGAACTAGAGCCACCTCAGCACGACGCCCCATCGTCTCACTACCTGTGTCTTGACAATGCTTGTTGGTGCTGGTTCAGCCTTTTTGAATAGCAAAGACTCACAAAAATGTCAATACTAGAGCACTTTCTTATAGAAACTAAAGAACCACAAGCCTACTTTAACTCTAGTAAGGTGCAATGGCACCCATGTGATTGAGTTCTCTTGAAGTAATACAAGGACTATCGTGGTGCAATGGCACCCACGACCAGTCTAATACAATGAAATGCACAAATTAATTCACGAATACTTTCCATAGGGAATATTAAATGCATTGACAACAAAGAGTGCCTATATTTTGATCACCTAAACCCACTTGCCCCATGTGCTTGCCCACTTAAACAAGCATGGAGTAGCCTTGACACACTCATCAGATGGCTCAAAGAAGCGTATGAAGAGAATGGTGGATTAGCCAGAATCAAACGATTTATTTAAGGGAAGTTAGGAAAGGCTAAGCAAAATCTAAAGGGATTCCTTATGAGAAGAAGAAACAAAAATGCCCAATTGCTATAATGGCCACAACTATTATGGTGACTTAAGGAGGTGATGCAGGGAGACTACAGTGGTTTTGTGCTACGATGGCTTTGTTTCTACCATGTCTCTCTCTTTCCTCTCTCTAGGCCAGATCTAGCTTTCTCTTTCTATTAATTAGGATTGAGTTTGTTTTTTCAATTTCACATGAGACACATGTGACCAGTTCATTAGATTTTTAACGGTAAACTAACTGAGGTGTTGATTTGGTTGGTATGTAAAGTTTATGGAGTAAATTGGCCAATAAAAAAGTTTAGGGGGTGTCTTGGCCAGTACTTGAAAGTTTAGGGGGTGTATGAGCATTTTTCCCTAACGAAAATTGTTTTAAAAAGGAAATGAAGTAAGCACTTAAATGCATTCAAACAAACAACCAAAACAAGACCACCTTACACAAATTTATAAAGCAATCAATATATTATCTACTTTTTTTGTTTTATTTTGTAGCTTAATTTGTTCTGCACTCTTTTTTTTTTTTTTTTGTAGAGAAAATAGAATTAACATATGATGTTTGCTCTATATATTCTCTACTGAAATGTAAGTTTTGGTTTTGTCCATTCCCATAAGAAGATTGGCATCTCATAGAAACAATATTTCAAAAAGTTTGATCATGTTTTATAGGCTAAATTGCATATTCCACCCCTAAAGTTTGGAAGTATTTGGATTTTACACCTTGAAATTTAAGAATTTAGATTTAACACACACATTTCAAAATTTGAATTTTATTTTTTAAAGTTTGGGAGTGTATGAATTTTACACCAAGAAGTTTCAAATATTGGGGGTATAAAATCCAAACACTCCAAAACTTTAAGAGGTAAAACTCAAATTCTGAAATATCATGATGTAAAATCTAAACACTTTTAAATTTCAAGGGGTAAAATCCAAATTCTTAATATTCAGGTTGTAAAATTTAAACATCCCAAATTTTAGGGGTATAGTTTGCATTACAATTTAGCCTATTCTATATCAAGCAAAGGGTAGGAACACTAGAAAAGACCAAGAAAATTTTCACACAATTTCACATATAACTATCCACTCAACTCATATGAAGTGATAGCTCAGTTTATTTTAAAAGTATTATACGTAAGATTTTGTTGCGGGAAACTTCCTTTGGTGGAGTATTTTAAAGAACAAACTATTTAGGACAGTTTGATATGTGTGTTTAAATAACAGTTTTCAATTTTTTTGAAAATACGTGTGGGTAAAAAAATGTATAAAAATATGTATAATGTTATTTAAAAACTGAAAACATGTATTTGAAACGGTGTAGCAAACAGGGCCATAAAGAAAAGGAGGGCGGGTTTGTATGGAATGCATAAAATATAAAATAGATAGGGTAAATTCCCATAAACATCTTGATGTTTGGGTTAATGACAATCAGCTCTAAAGATTTTTAAAGTGACCAATTTGGTCCCTAACCCCAATTTGGTCCCTAAACACCATTAAGAACCATTACTTTTGTTTTTCTTCTCCCTCATAGGCCTCTCTCTCTCTCTCTCTCTCTCTCTCTCTCTCTCTTTATTCCCATCCAAGAGACCTACAACAACAATGGTTTGGTGGTTCCTTTGTTTCTCACAGCCAAAACCTCATTCTCCCATACCTTTTACTCTCTCTAAACCATGTCTACCCCTTGGTCATTCTCTCTCTTTCCTTTGTTCTTACACAAGAAACCCTGGGCTGAAGCTTTAGGTAGCGATTGTTGGTCATTTGGGTTTAAGGAAGATGGGTGGGTTGTGATGGCAGTGCCATGGTGGATAGCAGCTACTTGTTGGGTCACGCTGGACCAAATTGGTCACTTTACCCTTCTTTGTTACCCCAGCTGATGTTTTGTCCCTCTATGTTTCCTTTCTCTCTTCATTTGTCTCTCTCCCTCTCTAACCTCAGATCTGCTGCCACCACCACCAACCATAAAACCCAGCCAATCCCATAGCAATAAAACCCTAATCCTCCAACAAAACCCAAATCCAAACCACCACCACATCGAAATCCATAACCATCCTTATTGTAAATCCACCTCGCCAGAACCTACCACCACCACTGAAAACTACCATCGGCCACAAAACCCAAAATCCCACAACAAACCAACCACACATCAGAGCCCATTACCACCAAAAAACCAACAACAAACCAAAACCAACCATCAGAATCCCACCTCCTCTACAAAATAACCACCTAAATCACAACCCACAGGCCACAGCCACCAAAGACCAAACCCATGCACCACTAAAAAGAAGAGAGGCATGGACAAGAGAGAGAAATAGAGGGATGAAAAGGAGTAAACTAGGCCAGGTTGGAGAGAGAGAGAGAGAAAGAGAGAGAAAGGATGGAAATGAGAAAGAGATGTCTGAGGAAGAAGAGAGGAAATGGAGAGTTATAGAGACAGAAAGAAAGATGGGTTTAAGAAAAAAAAATGACCAAAATTGGAATTTAACCAAGATTTCCCAACTATCTAGTTAATAGGGCAAGTTGTCAAAGTATATTACATACTAACATCTCGAGTCTCAAATACTCGATTTTAGGCCTATAAATTGAGTTTTTGAGGCTCGGTTTTTATGTTTTCATCAGATTTGATGTGGCGTACTTGCCACATGGAAGCCACCTAGAAATTGAGTCTTAGAAGCTCGATTTCCACTTGTGTGTGACGTGGCAATTTGTATGTGAAAATTTGTATGTGATGTGGATAATCCACATGGAAGCCACCTGGAAACCGAGTCTCTAAGACTCAATTTCTAATAGGGTTTTTTCAAAATTTAAAGCACTCTTGTCTTTAACTAAAGCCTCTCCACTCTCACTCACTCTCTCACTCTCACACAGACCAGAGCACTCTCACTCACCATCTACTCTCTCAGCCTCACCGACCCTGACCTACTCTCACTCTTTCAGAATCACTGTCCCCGACCCACTCTCACTCTCTCAACCTCATCGACCCCGACCCACTCTCACTCACCCTCTTACTCTCTTACTCACCGACCCACTCTCATGCCTCTGTCAGTCACCCTTTACACCCTCACACAGACACCCTGTCACCGTCTCTACTCTCACTTAGTCTCTAGTCTCAGTCTCCACTATTTTACATTCATCAACTTCGCCAAAAGAATAGAGATGTAGCAAACGGTCATTACAGAGCTTTGAGGTCCTTCAATCTACACGGTCTCTAAAAACAAAAAAAAAAAGGTGAGTCCCTTTATGCAAAATGCAAAGTGTGTTTCACCATTTGGTTGCTGAGAAACAGTGGGAAAAATAAAAAAATCTTTGGTGAAAGTTCATTTTTTTCTATTTTGGTTTCTGTTTTGAATTTCTAATAGAACTGTTAAAAAAGATCAAAGTTTTATTGTTTTTTGAGATCGGATTATGTTTCTGGGTTTCTAGGTTTGTTTATATTTGTTGTGGAATCGGATTATGTTTCTGGGTTTGTTTATATTTGCTGAGGATTTAATTTTAGTGCTTTGTTGATCAAAATTTACTTTGATCTAAATCTAAGTTTGATTTGGTCAGTTATGGTAAATTGTTACTAAGAATGGAGAAATTGGAGATATATATATATATATATATATATACTTGTTGGGATACTGAAGTACATGTGTTTCTTTTACGTATTAAACCATTGTATGAAGCCATAATAAATTTGCTCAAGTATTAAAACACATATCAATGGATAGTGATATCAAATGAAAATCTAATATAATAATCCAAAACCAAGCTTTAAGTATATAATTTCTTAGTATTTCATTGCTCTTACAGATTCAAGTTAATGTAAATCAGTCTACTTGTGAACTTAATTTAACTTACTTAAAAGTCTCCAATTGGCATAAAACTTAATATGAACATAGAGCAAAGCTATGATTAGTTCATACTCTATAAATTTCAGTTCAGTCTCATTTCTCAATGATTAATTAAAATTTGTACAAGCCACTAAACTCAATTTCGTCAAAGATAAATTAAGAGTCAGAATGAAAAACTCATAAAACATTCAATACTAGTCCAATTTCTTTGATACTTGATTCATACTCAACAAATGGATGTAATATCTCATACAATTCAAACTAGGTCTCAAAATTTAGTCTATAGAAATTAACATAATTGTTAATCACAAGCTGTACATAATCTGTATAGGAAACAACAGTGCACATTAGTCTTGTAAATGTGTAAAACATGCTCAAATGGAGTTCCTTCAACATGGAAATTGACCGCTTGGAACAATAGTAAATGGTAAAAGTGGCTAAGAGCTTATCACTGAAACTCTTCTTCATGGCAAGTTGAAGAAAAGAGTGTTGTCTACTTCTACTTGACATCGAAGACAGGAGTCATTACATCACTCTATGTGAGCATTACATTAAATTACATAATTTACATTTCATTAGCTTAGTTTATAGAACTTCTTATCTATATAGTAATAAATAAATTACTGGCTAGAGGTCACTATAAATTTGGCTATTTAGGTCTGTGTAACTGTTGGTAGAATATTATTATCAAGATGTACTACATTTAAGCAAAGCGATCATGTAGAAAGAAATAGTAGTATGCTGCTCAGGTATCACATTTTCTGTGGTCCTCAAATTTTGACTTGGCTTCTGATTAGTCGACCAGTATTCGTTGAGGACACTACTCATAGTATTCTTGATAATAATATTCTACCAACAGTTACACATTTCTCACTAGAAAAAAAATTTCTCATTTCTTAAGTTTAATGTTGCTCTTTAGTGAAAACAAGAGAAACCCATTATTTCTAAACCAATTTGCTAGGTTCAGTTGGGTTTGGGGAGTGAGGTTTAGAGTAAAGGGAGTGTAGGTATTGAATTTAAAGTTTTATGTTCCTGTTTACTTGAAAATAAGTGAAACCAATTATTTCTAAACCAATTTGCTATAGTTCAGTTGGGTTTGGGGAGTGAGGCTCATAGTAAAAGAAGTGTATTTGGTATTGAATTTAAGTTTTATGTTTCCATTTACTTGAATATAAGTGAAACCCATTTTTTTTAAAACCAACTTACGATACTAGGTTCAGATGGGTTTAGGGTATTAGGCTCAGAGTAAATGAAATATTTTTGGTAGTGAATGGAAGTTTTTGTTGCTTTTTACCTGAAAACAAGTGAAACCAATTATTTCTAATCCAATTTGCTAAACTGGGTTCATTGGGTTTAGGGAATTAGGCTCAGATTAAAGGGAGTTTATTTGGCATTGAATTTAAGTTTTATATTTCTGTTTACTTGAAAACAAGTGAAACGTTTCTAAATCAATTTGCTATACTGGGTTCAGTTGGGTTTAGGGACTTAGGCTCAAAGTAAAGGAATTTATTTGGTGTTGACAATTTGAGAAATTGACCTGTTTTTTTTTTTTTTTTGGATTTGGGTTGGGATTGTTGGTGGAGGAGTTGGGTTGGTGTCAAAGCATTGAAACGTTCATGGTCTAGCAAAGATTTGTGCTACTTATGCTACTAATCTGGCCATTGTTACCGATTGCTAGCGGTAATAAAAATCTCTGCTTCATAAAACTTTCTGTCATGTGAACTCAACAGCCAAAACTTACCAATTAATAAGAGAGGAAAAAACTAAAAAGATTTTTTTTCCTTTTTTTTTTTACAATGCGGATAGTTTGTTGTTCTTAACAATTATTTTTTAGAACCCAACGTTTAAGTAGTTATTTAATACTTTTTTGCAAGGGGCAGCTCTTACTTTTTGGAGGGGCCAACTATCAATTTTAAGGTCTACTGTCTAAAAAATTTGCAAAATATATATACCTTATAAAATTCTTTTAAAAAATCTGGCTAAGTGTAGCTCCGCCCCCATAGAAAGGATATTAACGATGAGGTGAACGGTTTTGAGGACAATGTTTTATCAAGGCCAACAACAATTCAAGAAACAACATAATTTTTAACCTTACGATTTTCAACCAGTTCCATGATGACAAGTTGACAACAACTCCATATTCAAGCCATATCAATGTCAAGATACATGTATAACTCAATTGAAAAGGATTCTAACTTGTGATTAAAAAAATGGGTGGGGGGAGAAAAGAAAAGGAGGAAATTAATTATTTCAAATTAATTAACATCTAAGAAATATGTTTTTGGTAACAACTGTCATATAAAAATTGTGTATGTGTTTGTTACAAATTGTGCCGTTCTTTCTAGCACCCAAGTATGGATCTCTCTCTCATATTCAAATTTTGGTTTTTGGAATTTTTGTGAACTTGATTAGTATTTCTTGAAATTTTGCGCCAAGATATGGCTCATTTAGAAGTTATGAGTTCCAATAATTAAAAATATGTTTTGTGTATTGGTTTACTTAGTAAGTGTCAGTAAAGGGTAATTGGTGGATCTGGTTCATGGATGAAGTGCATACTAGGAATAGTATGAATAATGTTGATCTCGATGTACTGTGGACACAATTGAAGTAAATAGTTGTATGACTGTAGAGCAAAGAAAGAAGCATGCTTGCTAAGTTTTCTTTGTAAACTTATCTGCCAGGGGCTCAACTTCCCATTTCATTACTCATGGCAACATTTGATATTTCTACTACAGCAACATTTGATATTTTTAGTAGATCAATCCCATTTCATTACTCAAGGCAACATTTGATATTTTTACTACAGCAACATTTCTTATGGGAGATTACCAATACATAATGGAGCTAAAAAGTTTTTATGGCAAAACCAAAATGAAGCAATTACATCACCAAATACAATCAATGATTATAATTTCATACTCAAGCAAAAAAAAAATTAAAGACAAATATCAAAAACAAACAACAAACAACCAACTAGAGAGTGAGACTCTTACCTGACATGAGGATGTGCTGGGATTGTATGAGAGTGAGAGGGGGAGTGAGAGAGGGAAGACTTGATTAAGTGTTGGGATTGTATGAGAGAGAGGGAGTGAACATGTTAAAGTGAACGTTTTAGTCAAGCAGCAGAACATGTGAAAGTGACCTGAGAGACCCAATCAAAGCTCTTTCTTTAGAGACCCAGACCACGTGTCCTACATTTTGACCACAATTTAAAAATCGAGTTTCTAAGACTCGGTTTCACTTTTAACAAATCGAGTCTCTAAAGCTCGATTTCCATGTCGCATCTACGTGGAATATTAGAACGCAAAAATCGACCTTCTGAGGCTCAATATGAAAAGACTCGATTTTTCACATGGAAAAGGTTCCACGTCAGGGTACCTCAAAACATAAAAACCGAGCCTCTGATGCTCGATTTATGTGCCCAAAATCGAGCATTTTAGGCTGAAGATGCTACTAAGCTATATACTTTGAAAAAGTGGCTTACTAACTATATTATTTGAAAAACGAAATTAGTATCCCAATTTCACCCAAAAAAAAAAGTAACAAAGGTTAACGGTGTCAAGGATTAAATTCTCTTTAAGGGTCAAATTGACCACTTTTAAAATATCTTGAACTTGATTGTCACTAACCCAACTTCAAGGCTGTTTATTAGAATTTGACCAAATAAATAAGATCCACACCGCACATAGGCCAATCAATTCTTCTAAAGGTGGAATCTCCCTCGTATAACGACATTGTAACCTCATACATGCACTCTCTCATACGTCTTTTTTTTTTCTTTTTTCTTTTTTCTTTTTCTTTTTTTTCCTGAATACGATGGGCACAGCATGAAGCTTAAAAAACCGCCCAAATAGGAATAGCCCACGGTTTTTATTTTTTTTAAGTTTCCCAAATTTTCAACCTCTCCTCCAATCCCACTCATCCAAAGATTCCCTATAAATGTCCACACCGTGTAAGCCACGAGACTCCACAAGCTCGTATATAAATAAACCACTTTCTCTGTGTTCTGAGTTCCAAGTCAATCTCCGTATCTAATTCTCCGTAGTGAAACAGAGAGAGAGAGAGAGAGAGAGAGAGAGAGAGAGAGAGACAAGAAAATGCAGTCTCTGCAAGCCAAGGCTTCGGAGTGGAGCGGAGTGAAGCAAGACGATGCGTTTGCTATTGATGACACCAATCTGTTCCAAAAACTAGGACTCCAAACCTTCATTAACCTCTCCACCAATTTCTACACCAGGTTTGAATTTCTTTTTCTTTGTTAAAAAAACATTAGTAAAAGTCCGATCTTTCAACTAAGAGAAGAGGATATGTCTTTGGATAAAAAGAACACAAAAATTTGTGACTAAGGTTTTGTTGTTGTTGTTTTTTTTTCTTTTTTGTTTCGCCTAGATTAGACTAAACATTACTAGTTATTTATTTTTATGATTTTTTTTTAATTCTAAAATTTTAAGGTACGTTTGTTTAAAAGAAGAACCAATTGATTTTTTCTCAGCTACCAAATAAATAGGGCGTTGAATTGTTGGTTGATTAATCTGATTTCAATGGTTGCCAACAATTATTTATTTATTTATTTTGTTATCAGCTACGTTTTAAAAAGATTATATATTTATATTAATTTGGTCGAAAATCGAAATGGGGTATATGTTAGTTAAAGATTTTTGGATATGTAAAAACCAGGGTATATGATGATGAGGAAGAATGGTTCCGGTCAATCTTTGCGAATTCAAAGAAAGAGGATGCGATTCAAAATCAGTATGAGTTTTTTGTGCAGAGAATGGGAGGGCCTCCTCTCTACTCTCAGAGAAGAGGTAAACCGGTTCTTTGCTTTTATCTTATTTTTGCTTATGAAAATATTATAGCTATAGTGTACTAAATTCCCTCGAATTGCTGCATTTATCTTTACTGTCGCGTTTCTATAGGATTGTAGCTCAATTGGTTGGGACCTCTTGGTCTTTCCAAGAGATTCGGGTTCAAAATTCAAATCCCACCTCTCCCAAGTCCCAACTATCGATGTATAAAAAAAAGAACTGAATTTTCGTGCTATTCAAAATCCTTCAGAATCCTGCTCCCTCATGCCTTTGTTCATTTGGTTTTTTTTTTTTTTTTTTTTTTGAGTCTTGCATAATTTCATGTTTGTTAGGAGATAAAGTTTTGAGTTATTAACTTTTTAGCTAAAATTCAACTTAGTCCTTCACTTTTACTGTAGTTATCAATTTAGTCCCTCACTTTGGCAACATGAGTCAATCTGTTCGGGCCAAATTTGTTAGCAAATGAAGCTGTTTAAACATTTTTTATTTTATTTTTAAATAATACTCATCAAACAATAATAGTTAATGAATAACACATCTCATGAGTATTTTCAGTTAATTTTTAAATTAAAAAAGAATGTAAAATGGCATTGTTTGCAAACAGGTTTGGACAAATGGACTAGAGTGGCTTATTTTGACAAAGTGAGGGATTAAATTGACAATTATTAAACCTTAGGGACTAATTTGACAATTGAAGTAAAATTCAAGGGACTAAATTGAAATTCACCCTAACGAATGTAAATTTATTCCTAGAATGTTTTGTTTTGACATGTAAGAAATTGGACTTCTCAAAAAAAAAAGGGGGCCAGGGATTGGCTTTGTGCATCTTTTCTTTCACTGGTAATTGTGTTAAGTTGGATAATGGTGTGTCTTCTATTGTAGGCTTTGTAGCTCTGGCCCATGTATATTTGGATTTCCTGTTTTTGGCATCAAGTTATAATTAACGTTAGAAGCAATAATGAAGTTGTGTTTACTAGTTTGAAATGTGCGAAACATTTGCTTTGTGACCTTTAAGATGAACGAGAAAAAGAAAAGATGAAGGAGAACTTTTATTTTTAATTCCAATGGGTGGTTGACCTAGTGGTTTCTAGGGCCTCATGAGATCTATGAGGTCTTTGGTTTGAAACCTCTAGTCAATATCTCGGGGCTAGCTCTATGGGATTCATTCTTGTAATTACCTTGTGTGCGTGGGACATGGGGATCACAACCGGGGAGAATAGTTAGGTGCTCAAATAGTTCTGGAAACCCTTGTTATCAGGAAAATAAAAACACATTTATTTTTATCCCCAGAGACATCTGGAGAAATTAGTCCACCTTATGTCTAGCTGAATGCATATTAGCATGGCAAAATGAATTTACGATTATCAAAGAAACTTCTTAAGCATACCAAAATACAACTTCCAAAAGGAAAGATCTAGACTTCACACTATTCACAATCAGCAATTATTCTTCTCTATTTTGGTTCCATGAAAGACCTAAATCCTCCTAGTCTTCAAATATCATGTTGCCACTCTTCCCCTTCTTTCATACTTTCACATGTCTCTATGTTTAATTTGTTTCCCATTACATTCATATGTGAAGGTAATCACATTAAGAAGATAGTATCCAGTATTCCAAAACTTGGTTGCTATTTTCTATGGGAGATGCAGGAAACTCTGTTCTCATGTCTGTACCATTTGGTCAGAAGATCTGCTTTTAAGTATTTTCAACCTTTTGAAATAGCATTTGCTGAATTCACTTGCTTTATTGTGGAGGATATATGTACACATAGTGCTGTTTATAGTGTTAAAATTAGGTTGGGATGACATTCATGTCAAAATGTTTCCTCAAATAAATAGTAGAAAGGATTTTAGGTTGTAGCAAAGTTCAAATATCTAATGGCTCCTTTGTCCTTTGGTGTTGGGAATGTAATAAAAAATAAGGATGCATTTTGTCTCTCCAACTTCGGATATGTTATCAATTTGGCGTTGTCAATGTAACCTCTTCTGTCAAGATCCGTTAAGAATAGGCATGTAAAGCGTCTTGTGCAGCCCCTGCACATGACCATGAAACAATTTCATTTTCGTAGTTTTTTATTTTTATTAATTTTGAGGAGAAGTAGCATATGAGGTGCATGTAAAATGACAATTTCACATAGGCAACTGAAAAAAAAAAATTTAACTTCTTTTTTTTATCATAGAAAAATAAATTAGAACTCTTTCTCTCTCCTCATGACAACCGCCATTATCATAGCCCTCCATCCAATCCATTGTTTTAGGTGCATTGATCCATTCAGTTTTGGTTTGGTTTGTTGAATCTTAAGATTCAAGGAGGGATTGGCATTTAATCTCTTGTTCACCAACATTTGAGAATGTGTTGTAGAAGTTGCAGAAGTAAGAGCAAAGGTGGATTTTACAGAATAAAGAGACAATATAAGTGACTCTAGGATTAGTGGGAGGGGTGGAAGGTGATGGTTGAAATGGTGACTGCACTTCTCCCACAAACTCAGATTTTCCATCCAATCCTGTAAGACCATCCTCCACCTCCAGATCCTCCACCAGCTAGGCAAATAGACACCCTCAAATGCCTAGAACAAGATCATTTCCTCATCAGCCTCTTCAGCTTCCTTTCCAATTGCTTCTCATATCCACCAATACCATCAATCTTGTTTTTAAATTAAACACCTCTTTATTTAAATTTCTCATTAGAGAACACTCCAAAATGTCCCATGGCACCACAGAGCCTGTATATGAGGTCTAGGGGTTAGTGGGATGTTTTTGTGAGGACAATTTTGATTGACTTTTGTGCAAAATGTGGACAAGGTGAAATGTTTGAGAAAAATTAAAAAATGTGAGAATCTTGGAGGAAGGGGTGAGAAAGAGAGAATATTTATTAAGTGATTTGTAAATAAATTGATACTTATAAAAAAATATTAATTGGTAATAAATTGCTTATGCATTCTAGAATTTTGTATTATTTTGTATAGGGCGTGTCAACATACCTATACCCAATTTAGAATCATTGTCCCCATGTCCTAAGCTTTGAACATTAGATGAGTTGGACACCTTGACATGTAACTGCACCTGACAACTCATACCCAAGTTGATGTAACATAGGTTTTTGCTTGCATTGTATGTGCAAAGTTCTTAATTGACTTAGCTAGTTATCTTCTTTAGTTCAATCATGTGAGTTGAGTATGAATTTTTCTAGCCGTTAGTATGTTTTGTATCTATTCAAATGGTCTTTGCCTTTTCTTCCTAATGATATCCAAGAGTTTGGGATAGAGGCTTATCTATTGGTTTCATCCTTCTAAAAGTTATTGATTTTTAGATTTGAATTCTTTGTACTAGTTTAATGTTTGGATTTAAATGCTTGGCAGGTCATCCTGCTCTGATTGCACGCCACCGGCCATTCCCTGTCACGCATCGAGCTGCAGAGAGGTGGTTACATCACATGCAACAAGCATTGGATGGCACCACGGATATTGATGCTGACTCAAAAGTCAGAATGATGAACTTTTTCAGGTATAAAATTTTCTGACTTTAAACTTTCTTTCATATATATTTCACATCTTGTAATATTCAATGTTCTCTTTTTTGAGTTCAAATTTCATTACACTTTATGCCTATGTTTATGTTTTTCAGGCACACAGCATTCTTTCTTGTAGCTGGAGATGAGTTGAAGAGTCAGAACCAACAACCTCAATGTAAGCATGGGACCAGCAACCAGACTCCGTGCAAAAATTTTTAACAAATATTTCCTTATTCAGTTGTGAGAAGCAACAAAGTTACTATTATTCATCAAACCTCTTTAATGTAAAAGGAATACTTCCTTACACCCTTTTTCTCAATAAATCTTATAATGTCTACATTCGCTCAACTGTTTTGTTATGATGCAAAATTCTAGTGTTTATATTTGCTTCATGGTGGTGAGCTCATGAAGTTGGTTCCCATTTCCAGCAGTGAAAACTTGAAATTGCAACAACACACTGACAGTGGGAGTTGTGTAGTCTGTAGACAAATCTTTCCACCCAATGAGTTGCAAATAATTGATTTCCTAGGGTAATCAATTATTTCTGTCTCCCTTGCAAGTTTCAACACATCTACTTAAGTTTGATGATTGCCTGTGTGATTTGAGCTGGAATTGAACTGCAAGTCTTACATAATGTTCTGCAGAGTTGGTGTCCTCAAGGGGCCCAACCAGCCACTCCTCGCTAGACTTTTAAAGGAAATATTTTTAGTGACTTCTCTAAAATTGTTTGTGATGTTCTATTGAGCTGGAAGAGTACTGCAAGGCTTGAATTATTGGCATTCTCATTCTCTCTCTCTCTCTCTCTATATATATATATATATTGTTGGATTTTGAACCCTGAAAATTGTAGGAAATAAATTTTCACAATCCCAAAAAGTACATATGCAGTAACTATAATCATTCTTGCCATGTGATAGTAATAAATTACTTTTATGACGTCCATAGTCATAAAAATTGTAAAAGAGGCTAACATATAGGATGTTTTATAGAGTTCAACCTGACGACCGAAACAATGTCCGGCCAAGTTTCTCGGAATCAAAAACTAAATCAATGGCCTTATCCAACCCACTACAAAGAGGGCACAGAAAGATAAAAAAAAAATTGCAGTAAAGTTTTCCATCTCACTGTATCTTTGTTAACTTAAAAGATTATTCACTTGTATTTTTTCCATCACATAACCTACTTAATAGTCATGAAACTTGTTTAAATGATTTAATAAATTATGTGATTTCATACACTTCACATAATGGGTATAAGAAGATTCATTCAACTTAATTTGGAGGAAAAATTTGTTTCCTAAGGATTACTTAGAAGGGTAAAACCTGTTTAACAATAAAGCTGATATACTATGTATCCTATACATGTGACTGTAACCACCCTCTCAAATGTTTGTGGATTCCACCCCGATTACATGTATTGGATATATGATATCTTTTTTCGTAACATTGACATTAGAAGTATTAGATGATACTCAAAATTAGAACTTCCAACAATGCATTCAAACCAACCAATTTAAGGTAGAGTTGTAAACCTATGCAAAGCATCGTGTGCAATTCACATGCAGGCACAATATAAGTTTTGCTATATGCTTTTCAAATGGTTAAATATGGAGATGGGCTAGAAACTGGAAGTTATTATTGAAGCATTAGCATCACAAAAAGGAAAGGAAGCATAGCTCCTAAAGTCCTAACTTAAAAACATTTGATTATATATTGATCTAATATTTTTAAAATCTTATCCATTCACGAAGGGTTCAAATTTTCCACTATCATCAAATACCAAGAATAGTGTTAATTAATGTTTTTTTTTTTTAAATGTTGATGATGTGGCAAAACTTGAACCATTATTTAATGAATGTTTAGGATTTTTAGATTTCCATGGTGGAGTTGTTGTAAAAGCTCTTGAGGATCTCAAACTATTATGAGAATTAAACAAAAGAAGTATTGAAGTCAAGTCATTTTTCTTTTTGGATAATTAAAAAAGGGAGCTCGTAGGTGTGGTCACTATCCCTGACTCACTTAAACCTTACTTATGAATAGCGTGGAACCATTCACGCAATAGTGAGACTTGCTACAACTTGAACCCATAACCTCAAACTCGCAAGGTAATGGACCACGAGGCTCCCAAATACCATGCAACCTCCACGGGTGGTTGAAGTAGAGTCTTTTATTAGTTGATTAATATAAAGATGTCGCCCAAATAAAAGAGAACTTATAGAAGTTAATTATAAAATGAAAATTAATCTAAACAATAAATTAAAATTAGAGCTCACAAATTCTTCCTTCTTTGAGTATTAAAATTTGAATGACTTTAAAGTTTAAAGTGACAAGGAAACTGGAAAAGTATGAACCATTAATCCCTTTATGCCAATTTTTAACATTCATTTTATTGGTGAAGTGATATGATTGAACCCTCTTTATAAGACTTAAGTCCATACATACACAAGGCAATGGGAATCTCTACTCAGCAATTTGAATAATCTAACTCATAATTGTGCGCATAAAGTGATTATTTGAATATACTAAGCAATCATGAAAGGAAACACTTAAAAAGCTTTAGTTTAGAAAATCATTGAGAAATAATAAACTTATGGGCAAATCATAACTGTTTCTTGCTCAGAGAGAGAGAGAGAGAGAGAGAGAGGAAAAAGTCAAAAAGCCATGATTTAGATCACTTGTACAAGGATGAGGGATCTGACAACAGTTAGAAGATAATAAATTAATTAGTTGGACATCTTACATGAATGTTTTTGGTCAATCACTTGTTACTGTTTCATTTAAGATGCAAACTCATCGGATTCTGAATGTAAATAATTTAGCAGATGATTGTATCAAAGTCTATGGAATGATGCAATTGATACTCTTTTTTCAAATAGCTTCCTTTCAGTAAACAGGACTATGGATTTGTATCTCCAAAATCAGTGCAAACATAGTGGAGCATTTTAGTTTTCATTATACACATACAATGGATAGAAATGAGCTATGCATGTGCTAGATTCTCTTAGCTTTTATCATGATGTCTTCCACTTGTGAATGAAAAAAAAAAAAGTGGAGATGAGACCTCTCAAGTCTCAAAGCATCTTTATTTGCTTGTGCCTAGAGCAAAGAACAAATGTTGGAAACATAAAAGCATTTCTTTTTGTCTTGTGCTGTGTTAGCCTTGCATTGAGATCATAAAAAGGTCAAAACTTTTAAAAGAAAAAGAAAAAGAAAAAAAAAACCATTTCCAGAAACAAAATAAAAAGAACAGCAAAAACAAGAAACAGAGAAATTATAATACTTTAGTTATATTGACATGCTATTGCTGAGGATTGTTCATTTATAGAATCATGTATGGAGTTTTGCCAAAGTGTTCTTGACATTTTGTATGTGATTCATATCAATAACAAAAAAAAGAGAAGGCACAAGATTATGAAAACTAATCCTCGTAGAAATAGAGGGAGAGAAATCTAATTCTAAGATGCAACTTTTTACTTATAAACAACAACAACACTAATTTAATGGGGTCATAGAGATGATCAAAAAAAGAGAAAAAAAAACACCATGATCAATAACCTTCATTGCCATTTCCTAACATCAATCCATATCCAACAAACTTTCCATTCTACAAAATCTAGAAGGATCAGCAAACCGAGCTGAGAAAGACCGAGAAAGATTATCTGGCTCCATCACTCCGTGATCAAAGTTTTTGGAATAATTCTTGGGATCATAATAAGCCTGCAATGTGACTTGAGAACTGGGATACTTCGTGTTTCTTTTGATTTTCTTCCAAAAGACATTCCACCTTATCAGTGTTTGTGTCCTGTAATTGTGACTATTGCTTTGCATACGATAGCTCCGGCTTTGGCCTAAATGGATGCATTCGGTTCTTTCTGGATTCAACCACTTCTTGATGCCCATTGCTACACAACAAGGACCTGGTTTTCTGCACCTAGATATATATTTGGTCTATACATAGATGAAATGAGGCTTATATTTATACGCAATGTAGCTTTAGCATGTTTCTTTATTTTTTAATATACTAGAGAGCTCTCCACCGAGCGGCGCTATCTTTCTCTCTCACTACCCTTAAAATTAGAGAAGGTCATTGAAATTATTTGACTAGTTAACTTAAAACTTAAAAGGAGGGTATTGCTATTTGATTGAGTAATAATAAACGTAATACAAGTTTTATTACATTGGTATTGCACATTATCTATCACCGATTAGAAAGATACAATTCAAAATTCAGTCATGAGTGGTTGAAATCTATCAATCACATTTATTGCCACATCATTTTGTAAGTTTTATATAAAAAAAATAGTACTATCTTTAGCATTTTTCCTATTTTGATTTTATTTGATTGAATATATATGAGAAAGAGAGGAAAAAGTGGATAAAAATTAGGAACCGTTATTTGGTTTTTTTGAGAATTGCTTTGTCCACATCACTTTTATAACAAATTATAGTGGTAAGTTGTTACTGGTTCTAATTCAAATTCACTACTAAAATTACTTTTTTATCTACTAGTAACTGCTGTAACAACCTACCACTTATAATTTGTTGTGAAAATATTATGAACATAGCATTTTTTTTTGGGTTCCGTAAGTTATAGTATTGATAAGTATTAAGTAGTATGCAAGAAAAGTATTTGGCTTTGAAATTTTTATAAAAAATTTAATGGAGTATTTGACTATCCTTTCATATATGGCTCTAGTTTTTTAAACTAGGATCAACTTTGGCGCAGACAATTGAAAGTTGAAAACGAAGCCAATAGAAGTGCCTAATGTTTACACTCAACAACCATATTTATACATTCCATTTGCTATACACTCAGAGCACTTATGAATTTGGATGAGTAATTATAACAAACCTTAAAAAATTATGAAAATAATAAAGGTCCGATTAATAAGTACTCTTACAACATTTGTTAATCAACAATTTTAGAAAAATTTTAATATCATTTTCATAGGAATTATAAAAAAACGTTTAAAAAAATCAATTGATTTTTTATTTTTTCATAAATTTTTTTAAAAAATAGTTCTTAAGCAGTGCTCGCATCCATTAACTTTTTGAAAATTATAAAGGTTCAAGCAAGCCATCAGAAGTCTAGAAAGATTCAAAGATATACAGTATGGAATATGATACTAAATATGGATTAAGATTCAAAGACAGACGGCCGAAAGAGTCATCTTCGCTGGCCGCATGCCTCTCTCTCTCTCTCTCTCTCTCTCTCTCCTCCAAACCAATTTGACAATGACAACAAGTTGTTCGAGATTGACTGTGTACTACGTGGAAAACTTCCTAGACGAGGAAAAAAAATGGCACATGATTCAACAAATGTCTTTTTCTAGTTATATTTTAATATTTTGACTTTTTTTTTTTTCATTTTAATTTTATATTTATTATAATAAGATGAGGAGAGAAGATTCGAACAATTATTCTCTTAACAACATTTTCATGTAAGACTTTTCCCAACATTTTTCCTTTTGTAAAACAAAGTTGAGAAAGAAAGTCCAATAAAATTACCATATCAAATTTCTAGACGATAGATTGTGTGACGCATTATCTATAAGTTTAAAAGCAATACTATTGACAAAAATTACTTTATAATATTTTTTTAAAATGATGATGTGATAAATTCTTACTAGTTCTTGTTTGAACTCACCATTAACATCATATTTTTACTTACCAATAATCACTTATCACATCAGCAGTATGTAAAATAGCTTATAGATCTAGCATTTTCCTAAGTTTAAGTTTAATAACTATTTATATTTAGTGTCATTTATATATGATTATGATTTTATTATTTTGATGTGTTAATCCAGGCACATAGTTGTATTTTTTTAATCTTTAATCATTAAAGACAATTAAACATCAAGGGACTAATTAAGAAATGTTGTACTTGGGTCTGGATTTTCAAAAAAAGAAAAAAATGTTGCACAAAGAGAGAGACAAGTTGTAGCGACTTGGGCCAGAGGAGGTTCTAAGAAAGAGTTTAGGGTGGTTTTGTTAATACAAGTAATCTTAGCAGTTTTAAGTTTCAGTGATAAAGACTGCTAAATTATCAATTGTCTAAAATGTTTAATGTGTGGGCCATCTAAATTGTCATTGAGTAGGGCCCAACACGTGAAGATTTAAGTAAGAGGTGAGATTGGTTGACATGTGATTGAACTCATGATCTCTTGGTCTAATACTATATTAAAGTCCAAAAGACTATGTATTAAATTGCCCAAAAAACTTAAGTTTTTCGAAGATGATAAATTTATTCATTTAGTTTAACAAAGAGAACACAGAAAGTGGCTTATGAATCAGCTTTTAGTAGTTTAACGCATACTCTTAAGGGCACAAGGCATGATATTGCTTTTGCTGTTGGAGTTGTCAATTAATTTCTTTCAATTTCTAGAAAAGAACATTAGGCAATTGTGAAATGTATTCTCAGGTATCTCAGAGTCACTTCCTGGGGGTGTTTGTGAAATGTTTCACCGGTTATGTCGATTCTAGAAACTGTATGGTATAATTGATAATCTAAATAAAAAAGAGTTTTAGAGTTTGTTTGGATACCGCTTATTTTGTTGAAAACTAAAAACAATAAAAAAATAAATAATTTCCGGATTACTGTTCACACCAAAACACTGTTCATTTGCCTTTAAAAAAAAAACAGCTGAAACGCAAAACGCAGGCGAAGAGACACAATCCAAACACTCACTTAGTATATGCTCGAAACCTTTAAAATGACAAAAGTATCTTGAAAATCTCTAGAATGACAAAAATATTCTTCAAATCCTAGAGTGATGAATTCGAGTAGTTATTTAAAATGAACAAAAATATAGGACATTTTGTTACTTTTTTATATATAAGCCAAATGTCAGGAAATGCTTTCTAGAGACTTTGAACACAGCCATCCACAAAAAAATAGGTTGTTTTCTCTAAAAATGTTCTCAACTGAAAATATTCTACTATAAAAAAAGACATTTGACATCGAATATATAAGAGCCTGAGAATATATTGGCAATCAAAGCCAGTTGTCCACCCAAGCTTGTTTTTTCAATACACCAGTTCATACCAAGTCATAAGAAATGATGTCACAAAAACCACTGAAAAAACACAGAAGAAAAAGCGCTCAAGAGGATTTCTATAATATGCAAACCATTTCAGCACTCATGAACAAGTAATGAAGTAAACCACAAAAATAGATGTAACTTCCATCAGAATAAAAAATGCTTACCTGTGCAAATGCTTGCGTGAATGGCTTCCATTAGATATAACAGTAAGATTTTCCACACAAGAACAAAAGGCATAACATCACATTACAAAATAAAAGAAGTGTGTCTGGAAAACTACAGCTGAGAAAGATATACTAGATAAACTTCACTACAAAAACAGAGCTTAGACAATCTCATGAAGCACCACCATTAATTTTCTGTGACTGCGTGACAGCCCATAATTTCTCGTAAGTTTCAGAACAGGCATAAGCATAATCTGTCATGGCACGGAAGAGCTCAGGTAAACGAGTTTTGAGACTAACCAGTGACTTCTCTCTCACCTGAAGACAATGTTTTTGGTGAGATTCAACTTCCTCTTCCAATCTCTTCCTCAAGCTCTCAACCACAAATTCCTTCTCTGAGAGGGGATCCTTGTGATTTAGATCTTCACCTCTTTCAGTATCCATATCCTCAGTGCCCCTTCGCTGCAAATACTTCTCGCGCCATTCTACAAATGCCTGGTTTTTGCGTAAGAACTCCTTCCTAGTCTCCTCACACTTGTCTTTTAGCTTCATCTCTTCCTCCTGATGAAGTATTATGCTTTTTATCACAGCAGCAAAGGAGGAAATTCCGGATTTAACAAGCTCATCTGGAAGCTTTTCAAGATAGTTGTGCCATGAATGGAGGAGGGCTTGGATTGGAGGATGCTGGACTCCTGGTTGGATTGTTACTTTCTCCTTTAAGCTGCTTTCAATGGGGATCAGATTTAATTTTAACCAATTGTTAAGAAATTGGATGTATTGTTTTTGATGAGTTACGAGCTTCTCAAATTGAGAGTGCCATTGTTGGACAACATTCAAAAGTTGGACGGTGTGGTCATAGTGGTGTTTGGATGTTTCCCTGGGTTCATGTGCAATGTCAAGGGATTTGAGGTTTGTAACAACTCTCAGCTGCTTGTCATGATGTATGGACATATTTTTCCACATTTTGGCCATCCTGTGGAGCAGATATCATATTAATGATCATGATCGAGTTGCTTTCCATTATCAAAAAAAAATAAAAAATGATCAAGTTGCTTTCAAAGAAACAAATAATTTCTTATATGATAAATATAAGACAATAGTTTGTGACTGTAGAATGGAAATTCTAGTAATCTGATCCTTTGGAATACATTTTTTGATGGATTAAAAACCAAATTCTATGAGATATGCACAAGTTTTCTACATAGCATATTGAGTGTGATTGAAGAGGATGGCAAGATATGTCACTGCATCATACATGAACAAAATAACCTTTTCTGGTTGAGCAATATCAGAATCAACTAGAAGATGGAACATACTAAAACAGCCCAGAACAATTTTCACGATATCTTAAATGTCAAAGATCATGGGTTTCTCACCACAGCATTGCCAAGGAAAATTAGCATTAATCATCATTAAGTTCTGACAGGCTCAAATGGACATAAAACAATAAAATATCCAAGAAAATGGCTGCAGTAGGAAGACACTTTAGGCAATGTGAGTTGAAAACAGTCCACCCTTAATAATTAATTTCCTGCTGTTTAAATATAACAAAGTGGGAAGGGCCTTGAAACATTAATAACTGCAGCACAAGAGCAAGCTTTTTTTTTCTCATGCGATTTCCAAGCATATGCAAGCCAAAAGGTCAAGTGGGACTTGTAAAGGTAAGCGCAAACAGATTGTACAAGTCTTCAAACTGACCTCATGGGCTGAAACCCAACCAGGCCAGTTTGGTGTGAGTGATTAAATAGAGGGG
This sequence comes from Quercus gilva, assembly GCA_023621385.1. NCBI lineage: Eukaryota > Viridiplantae > Streptophyta > Magnoliopsida > Fagales > Fagaceae > Quercus > Quercus gilva. Next base: position 15,961,349 of record CM042484.1, on the reverse strand, counting down.
AAAAGGTAAAGGCCAAAGAATGGTCCTTCTGAATATATATTTTATCTTTTTCTATATTTTTTTTTTTTTTAAAAAGCCGGAAAAGATGTTCGTAGAACAAAGCATCAAGATACTGATATAAGATTGAAAAGCAGTGCCAGTGGAGCATATAATATAGTTACTACCTAGAGTAGAAACAGAGCATATTGGCAAGTGGTCTCTACACTGAAAACAAAGGGAAGCTACCAACCAGGAGTTTGGTACACTTCACAAAAATCTAATGTAAATCAGAGTCAAAGAACCAAACTGTAATTTAAAAGTGCAAAAGCAACCACGCTAGAAGATATGGAGTAATCTTTTGGCATTCATAAACCTTAATTCGCTGTACAAAAGCTCGAGGCAGGCCCCTGCTCCATAACCAAAAAGATCATAAAGATAAAAGAGTGCAGCTCAGCAAGGAAAAATTTGTGGGGAAAATTGATTGGAAGAAAGCAATATTAAGATTTCTCAGTAACTTTTTTGGAAATAAAAGCTTACCCATCAACAAGAGCAACAAGTTTTGGGTACAACTGCTCATCACGTAAACGATTTACTTCCAAAACTGTTGAATCCATTGACTGCATGTCAACTATGTATCTTGTATGCAAATGACTTACAGCTGCTTTTGTTTTTTCCAAGGATTCAGCACTCACACTACGTTTCTTCTGCTTGTTCAGCAGATTAACCTTCCTCTGATACTCTAGCTTCATCAGCTCACCTTGCTGTCAACACAATGCAAACTTCAATAAGATTCAGCACGGGTAATAACTTTACAACATAAATTAACCCATAAAATCAAAATTACCAGCGCTGCACAACAATGTTTCAGAAAAGTACACATTAACCATTTTACATTAATCATACAAGGAGCTAAAAAGCTTCATGTGCACAAGTCTTACAAAAAAGAGATGAAAAAAAAAAAAAAAAAAAACACATGAAACCAAAGAAAACAAGGCAGTGTACCTTGACTTCTTCATAAAGTTTCTTTTCCCATGCTAACAACTTATCCAAAACAGTGGCATGAGTTTCGTGTTCTTCTGAATCAAAATCATCCTTCCCAGCCTCACCATTGGATATACCTCTGAAAGATTTATTCCATGTAATGACACGCATGACCCTTTCAGAATGATTTATGTGTCCTGCAATTTTCAAAGAATGTTACGTTGGTAATCCGTTCATCAGCTTTGTTTTGGGGGTGGGGAGGGGGGTGTTGGATTCATCACTACAAATACCAGTGCAAATTAAAAAAAAAAAAAAAAAAGTAAAGTAAAGTAAAGCTAATCAGCCATTTTCCCAATAACCTGGCCCGGGAAATTTGCAATTATCACACAGTAACGAAAAAAGTACAGCAAGCTATTTGAAAATTGTAACTCAAGATTGCTAATACTTCAGATTTACTAGGGCACCATGGGAAACATTTTGGACTTCTCTCCAAAAAAAATTATTTGATTGGTAAGTTACACATGCACCTGGTAGGTAGGTCTTGAAGTGCCACGACTTTACTCTCCATCCCATTACTATGGGAGGTGGAAGTGCTATGTTGAGCTAAATTTCATTGGCTTTGGACTTTTATCACTTTTGAAAAGAAAAAAAGCAATAAATGATTTGAGGTTGATGTGGATCCTCTAAAGAGTGTAAAGCCCAAGTGATCCAAACATGGATGAGATCTTATACAATTATAAAATTGGGCAGATCTATGCTTACTTTGAGCTTCGAAATTTTTCATACATTACACATTCACACGCTTTGGAAGCATTAAGGTAAAGCGTGTCTATGCAACTTCACCAACTAATTAATACTAACATGACAGAACCTCAAGTATGACACATAAGAGTTTGGAGAATGTCACATCATGAATGCACATTGAATTTCAAATCACTACCTTAGCCAAACAAACCTGAACAAACATAACAACATATTCAAGATGTAACCATCCAATGACAAATGTAGCACATTGAAATTTCAAATCATTCCCTTTGCTAAACAAACTTGACCAAACACAACACACATTCAAGATGTAACTATCCAACGACAAATGTAGCATAGAGAAACAGAAGAAGGAAGAAGGGATTACCGCGATTATCAGCAAAATTGGAGTGGTAATGCAAGCGAGTGGCCTCAAGCATTTTGAAAACCTCTTGTGCACTCTCGGAGGCTTGCAAGAAACAATCATCAAGGTCCTTCAATATACTCTTCAACCGAACACTCGATCCCTGTGCTGCCACTCTCATAAACTCAAGAGGGGCCGTCTTCGCGTGCTCGATTTGCTTCTCCTCTTTATTCTCCTCTTCCTCCTCATAAGCCTTCACCTCCTCCACTTTCTCCGGTGTCTTAGGCTCAATCTCCACACCCATATCAGGCCCCACATTCATATTCTCACCAAATCGGGCCACACCCACACCCACATTTTCAATATTACCTACATTGTCCTCGGTTAAAGTCGAACCCGGCATATTCTCCATCATGAAGAAATAGTCCCAAGCTCCTTTCGATTCCGGCATAGGCGGCGTCCCTGGCACCACTTCTTTCTGAGCAAAGCCATTACCATTACTCTTAACATCCCTGTTGTTAACATTGCCCCCATCACGATCATCACCATGACGATGATCATGATTTTCTTCTTCTTCTTCTTCCTCTTCTTCAGCTATAGAAATGGTATCTCTTCCCCTCCAAACCCTTCTCGGACCCTTAACATTAACATTAGCCGGCAAACTGGTAGTCCTTCTGATGGGACTCGGGCTAGGAGAGAAGTTAGGCAGCGGAGGAGGCGGCGGAAGAAGGCTGTCCTCAATGGGTGGTGGAGGCGGCGGCGGTGGCTTCGAAGCTGGCTCTAATGGCTGGTTGTGAAGCTCGTCGTCTTTCTCATTTTGGTGAAGTGGGTCTTCAGCCTCGCCGGGGCCGAAGTCACTGAGGGCGGCGCCGGTGTTCTTCAACGCCATGGTGTAGCCAGAATGGCCAGCAGCAAAAGCATTGCGAGCCACCACCGCTTCCTTCATGAGATTCTTCCTGTCCTTGCATCGTGCCACCGACTCCTCGTTGTCTATTCTTGACTGTGCACAACCCATTTTTTCAGAGAGAGAGAGAGAGAAGGAGACCCAGATGTGTGAGTGAGGAGGCTTTGTGAGAGAAACAGAGAGAGCATGAAAAGCGAGAGAGAGAGGAGAATAGAGCCAAAGCTTGTACAGAGAAGGTGGCAGAGAGAGCAGAGGAGTGGAGTGTATGAGAGTGAGAGAGAGAGAGAGAGAGAGGAAAAACAAAAACACTGTTTTTGTTGTTTTTAACTCGCTGGGAGTGTGTGTTTTTACTCTACTCGCTGCTTTTGATTAAGAGGTGTCTTAATCAACATTTTTAAAATAACGGTCACATTTTTTGAGGTCAAACGACGTCGTCTTTCTTCTCGACTGGATATCACTACTATTATCGGGAGTAGTACACGATTTTAAAATTTTATCACAATATGGAAATTTCTGTATGTTATGGATTTTTACTTTTTTTTTACTTTTTTTGGCTACAGATTGTGGGTATGTTGGAATGTAAATTATTATCTTATCTTTATTGTTTATTTTGTTTTTAAAAATATCATGTTTTCATTTTAATATTTTATTTTTTAAAAGTTTTATTTTGATTCTTTATGTTCTTTAGTGTAGTATTTCTATTTGACTCTTTACTTTCTAAAACCTTTATTTTGACCGTTCATTTTAATCTTTTATGAAAATGAAAATCTTGAAACATAAAAAGAATTTAATTTTTTTTAAAAAAAATTAAGCAAACTTGAAAGAATTAAAATGAAAATTTTGAAATGTAAAAAATAAATGCAAAGACAAATCAAATATAAAGGATAAAAATGAAAAAAAAAATCACAAACTTTAAGGGTCAAAATGTATTTTAATCAAATTATAATTATACTTGGTAAAAATAAAATGTTAAAAATTAGTATATATCTAATCAAATAATTAAATAAACTAAACAAACCGACCCTAAAAGTAATTTGCTAGTTTTAGTTACTGTTTCCCAGTTGAATTGCGGTACTGCTATGCAGTGACGAGCCCACTAGGGGGGGAGGCTACGCTGCCTACGCACATGACGTGAAGGATATCAAATCATTTAATTCTTGCTTTTTATGAGAATAATTAGCGAGTAATGACAATTAAAATTTTGTTTTAAGGAGAATTAAAAGTTAAAACATAATTATTTTACACTCATTTTTTGTTCCAACAAAAAGTTGGATGAGTAAGGGCAAGCAGGGAAGGGACATTTTTGCCACTATTGGAATTGGATGGATGTGAAGCGTTCAAATCTAAAATGCATGAATTTGAAAATTGAACGTTATTTGCGCTCGTTGGTGAGTTTGGCATGTCTGCTTGATTTATGGTAAAAACTCTTATTATTAGTTGTAAAGAAAATTGAAAAATGCTATGTTCACAATATTTTTATTACAATTTTTTAATAAATCTTAGGTGATAAGTTGTTACTGATAAACAAAACAGTAATTTTAGTGATAAACCTAAATTAAAACTAGTACTCCTTAAAATTTAGAAAGATGTTACGTTTACAACAATTTTAGAATATTTTTACAACAAATCACAGGTAATTAGTTATTATTAGTTCAAATTTAAAATTAACACTAAGATTACTTTTTTACCCTAACAATAACAACCAGTAATAACTTGTCATTTAAGATTTATTATAAAAATATTGTAGAAATATTATAGACATATCATTTCTCTAAAATTTATTGTGAAAATATTGTAGATCATTTTTCCGTTAGATATGAGTTCAACTTCAAACATGTGGGCTCTTACAATTTTTGGTCATTTAGGAAGAAAAGATATTTGGGGCCAAGGCCAACTATTGTAAGAAAAGGACTGGGTGTGGGATGTGGACCATGGAGTGTTATAAAATATTTGCAAACTAATATATTTACTCGAATCGTTAAATCACGTAGAACATGATACTACCTTTCATGAATTTTGTCTGTGAATCACACATAAGGAACGAGTATTACACATCTAGTACTATTGTAAGAACAACAGTTTGTAACAGTATAGTGGTAATTTTATATTGAACGTGATTGTAAATTATTGTAAATGTTATTAGTCACTTGAAGGCTTGGAAGAGTAGAGAGTTCTTTTTTTGCACTATAAAGTTAACATCTTATTAATCTTTATTTTATATTTACTTCTTCTTTTTTTGATGAATTTTATTTTACATTTACTTGCTATTACTAATGTCCTTCTCAAATGCCCTACTCAGGTAAGCTGATAGGTACTAATACTATCACATATAACAACATCAGTGTGTAACAGTATAGTGGTAATTTTATAATGTGGTGGTTGTAAATTATTTAAACTAGTCACATATCCGTGCAATGAGCAGGAAAATTTGATAGATTATTTTTTATTGGATAATTATTAAATTAATATATTAGATTGTATATTTTTAAAAATTCATTATGTGTTATTTGAAATTATGTTTTAAATTAGAAGTTTTTTTAAAGTGTAACAAAATATATTTTGTAGTCAGGTATTATATATAGTGAGATATGTATGAAAATACAATGCAATAATTTTTTTTTTTTTTAAATTGATAGTGTGACAACTATTAGACCAAGTTGTAATTATTTATACTTTGTGCTTTCAAAAAAAAAAAAACTATTTATACTTTGTTTATTACTATACAGATATATGTGATTCAACTCTTATAGGATTTTTTCCAAAACATAAATCCACATCTCTTTCTTCCTTACAATTGAAACTAAGTGAAAAAGTAAACAAAGATAACTATGCAAAATATCATTATTAATAAATCATATATCATAAAGTGGAAATATAAAATAAAATGCAAAAAGAAAGAATTCTTTAAAACATTAATGGCATAATGATGCTCTAGAGTAAATTATACTTTATCTTATTTTCTTTTTGGCATTTTCAGTAAAGATGATTAACTAAGTAAAGTAAAAACTTACCAAGAAAGTTCATATTAACTAACCCTCTTTAAAAAAAATAAAAAATAAAAAATAAATCATATTAACTAAAAATTTGATGGTGGAAATGCTAATTATTTGTAATAAAATGACCAAAATAAAAATAACAAATAGATTAGAGAAAAACACATAAGATTTCTAAAAAAAATTTTACTAAACACATGGAATGCAACAATACAAAAAAAGTACATGAAGCTAAAAACATTGTAAATACATTTTTGTTCAGTGGAAGTCCATTGGTAGGCACATTCAAATTCGTAACCATGTATATTTTGTTTTGATATAAACTCAAATTTCTTTTTCTTTTTTTTTTTTAAAAACTACATATTAACTCAAACCAAAATTCAACCAAACCTATAAGAGTGATTTGTGATGGGAAATTTAAAAAATACAACACAAAAAAAATTAAATAAAAAAACCATCAACCTAAATTAGAGTTATAAGAAAGAACAAAAATAAAGAGAGAGAGAGAGAGAGAGAGAAAATACTCAATTTTTGTGTGGAGAAAATATGGACTGAATGGAATAAATAGTATCAAATTTATACAAAATAAGATGAAAAGAAGAAGAGTCAAAATATAAGAAAGAAGAAATAATAAAGGAAGTTTAACGATAAAGTAAAAAATAGTAGGGAGATAAAGAGGGAGAGGAAAGGTTGGAAGAAAAAAAGAAGATTTTTTTTTTTTTTTTTAATTTTAAGAAGAGGAAGATAAAAAAAAGTTTAAATATTCAATTTTAACAATTACTTGAAATTAGAAAGAAGAAAACAAAAAGTTGAAATCAATTTGGATAATTGAATATTGTCAAACATTTGCATCTAATGAATAGTAACGTTTGTAATGAATAGTCAAACATGTGCATATATCTACTAAAGAGATAATGAATTATTCAACTTTAACAACTACTTGAAATTAGAAAAAAGAAAAAGAAAAGTTGAAATCAATTTGGGTAGCTAAATAGTTAAATATTTGCATTTAAAACAAATGAATAGTAATATGTTGAATAGTAATGGAGTGCATTAACAAGTTTTTTCATGAGCTATATTTAATTATTTTATATAAAATAAAATAGAAAAATCATAAATGAATTTTTTTTTATTTTTTTATTTTAAGTATGAGGTAGTTGATGAGATGACTCAACAGGAGTACAACAATATTAAATCCTACATCTCAGCATTTAGAGCTTTTATATATATATAAATGTTATTAGCCCCTTTGAAGGTTTGGAAGAGTAAAAGAGTTGTTTTTGCAATATAAAGTTGACATCTTGTTGGTCTTTATTTGTTATTTACTTCTTCTTTTGCTGAATTTTATTGTATATTTACTTGCTATTACTAATGTCCTCCTCAAATACCGTACCTAGAGATAAGCTAATTGTGACTGATTAATTTTTTGTTTGAGCTCAACTTATTTAACTTTTTGTAGATTATTATTTTGCTGAAAGTTAACTAAAATATATTTGTACTTGAAAATTCGAAATTTTAAAAAACTGTACATAAATTAAATAATTTAAAATGTAAATGAAAAAGCTTATGACAAATGAACACTCAAGTCAGTCAAGTAAGCAAAAAAAAAAAAAAAACTTAGATGTCAGTTTTTTTGGCCCAAAAGTGATAGAGCATCAATTGATAAACAGCCCTAATTAGAACCACCCTTAACCCATAGAACGAAAATAAAATAAAGCTAAACTGCTATGTTGATCTTCTAATAGAATTCAAACTAATATTAGGGAATCCAGCCAAGTAATTTGATAAAGAAATTAAAACCTATCATATTCAAAGTGAAAATGGCAATCCAATAGACGTCTGAATCTAGCCAATTAAAAAAAAAAAAAAAAAATTGTCCCACTTTTTTTCTCCTGAATTATGAAGTCAAATAGTGACAAAAATAAGAAATTATTAGATCCATCGAAGAATTGCTAACGTGGTCCTCCCAACCAATAAAACATTGCCACAGTGCCACTTATGCAAATGTGATCTTACCTGGAGATTTTTTATTTATTTTATTTATTTATTTTGGGTCTTTATTAGAAAGCTAACACATACATTTGCATAGGTTTACATCGTTTCATTGGTTAAAATGACCACTTCAACAGCCCTATCGATGGACCTAATAATTTTTCGTCAAAAGGGGTAGGCAGCAGAATAAAGTGCAATTAGAACAATGCAATAAACAAATCCACCCTGATTGCTTAACAGTTAACACACACACACACATATACATATATATATATATATATATATAAATTTAAACTCTATATATTTCACTAAATGTGATAAATTTACACTATCCATGATGATGCACAGTGTGGTAAGTGTGCAACCACTACAATCCTCTCCATTTGCTTTTGATATGGTGTGAGATAATTTCATGGTAAAAAGTTTAATTTTCATGAATCTAAAAGTATAAGTGATACCACATGATTTAAATCCAAATCTCATTCTTTTTTTGATGGAATGAGAATTTCAATGGCATGGCACCGTATAAACCTTTAGTTTCGTGAACAATTGATCCTCGTTGACAAATTTAGCCCCCCTCTCCATTTCAAATCAATCGAAGAGGATCATACTGTTTGCCCGATAGTTACCATGAAACTGATACTTGAACTCCAATTCCCGACACCCAAAAGCTGATCCTCAAAAAATATTCACATATGCTCAAAATTTGCCTGATTCCCAATAAGGACCTCTGCCCATGTATTCCATCTTCCTGCCAAAAAAATACCAGAACAGTTTTGATGTTTTAAGAATTACCATCATGTTGAAATAAGGCAAACGGCTAAAATATGATCATCTTTCTGCTACTTTAGATTATGACCATAACTTTGCAACAGTAAGGATACAGAAGAGATGTGTTCTTCCCATGAAGGACAGACTCCACAAACAATTCCCAGTCAATTTTCAGAAGTGCTCCAGTATAACAGCGGGGGAAACAATGTAGGCAGACACAAATAAAGGCAAGTTCACCGATAGCCAAGGACTATGATACCAATGACATGCTTGCCTCCAACTTGCCCAAGGGCATAACTAAGTAAAATCAAACAAGCAACATAAAAGAGATCACAGTTCGAATGAAGGAAAGAAAACGGAAGTAATTACCCATATATACTAATCAGAAGGTAGGAACCCTCTAATTTGATGACTTCTGATAACCATTAAGGCATGAACACAAAATCCATTGTTTCGGGGTGCTTCAGGATGAGGAAGTTCAGAATGCATGAACAAAGATAGAGGTACTGTACAGAATAACAAGAGCCAATAAATTTGAGCATGGATCAATTCCAGAAATTTACAAGATGCTTGGAAGAAAGATCATGTTGTGTTGGAAGTACTAACCAAAAAGAGGAAGCGCCCAAAGCAACTAGTATTTTCATTTGAACTTGAGGCTGGACTGAAGTTTTTTCAACGCCTCCCCTTGTTGCTGAAGAAATACAAAATACCCAGTTAAAGAACAAAAAAGGAAATATAATATAATATTAGCAAAGGCAAAATTAATACATTAGTAAAATTGGAGAAATATTCAGTTCAAGACCTCATACAACTTTTTCCATGCAAAATCTGATCTTTCTTGCAATAAGCACCATTCCATGGCCATCTCATATTCAATTGTATTAGGCTGAGAACAATGTGAAGTAGATACAGCTTCTTTCTGAGAAATAAAACCACCCCAAAATCAAATAAATAAGAGGGAACAGACAGAAAATGCAACCTTAGTCAAAGTTTTGCATGCTCACGAACATTTTCAGCTTTTTGTGTGTGTATTGTGTGTGTGTGTGTGTGTGTGTGTGTGTGTGAGAGAGAGAGAGAGAGAGTTAATAATTGCACCATTTCCCGTTGCATTTGATGTTTAAGTTTATCAATAACAAGATGGCCAAAAAAAGATGGCTTCTTTTCTGGGTAGCAAGTAATTTTACTTCCAACAAGAGGCCTGCAAGTTATAAATAGGGGGTTAGAGAAAGAAATCAATGATTAGACATTTTAGATGCATGAGAAGCGAACTTCAAATACAAAGATACATTACACGGTAAACATAGGTAACAATAAGAGACTTGATATGGCTAAATTTAAGAAAGCTTGTCTGTTATTTGTACAATATTATTTTACAAATCCAGGACATGTGATTAACATTGGATGAATAGTCCAATGTCATCTAAACTTTAATAATCAATGGACATGAACAAAAAGGTCAACGAATTTTCCTCTCTTTTTTCAGATGAATTGAAAGATATAGCTTACAGGCTACACATTCTTTCAAGGGAAAATTACCTTGAGTTTTAGCGAAATTACACGAGTAATCCCATTGTTTTGCTTTAGACACAAAACAATCTTAAAATGCAAGCTATATCACATTGGTCACCCTTGGAATATAACGTCATTGTGTTAAGTAACCAAACTAGTTAATAAAAATGTAATTTTTCTTGTTCTTTGTCTTGCTCTTTTATTATCTGACTGAACCAGCCCTTGAGATCCCATAGCCAAAGGTTGAAGTTGATTTTTTCATTTGATTTTCTTCTCTTTCTATCTTTCTCACTTGATTTTCTCTTCACCAAAGCAGTCCTCTCTCCAGTAACCATAGCACTGTGAGCCTAATGGATCCCAGAAAGAGCAAAGCAAAGATATATTTGGTCCCCCAAACCCTTCATCCAGATGGCCTTCTCCTCCAAGAGCCCTTCCAGCATCATTCTCATCAAACAATGAATGGGATGAGTGGAAGCTTGAAAATTCCTTTGACTCTCTCTCAACCTGTGAGCATGCTTTGAAGTTCTGTTGATTTTTATTTTTTAATTTTGTGTTGCAATGTGTGCTATGTGATGTCAGTGGTGCTTTTTGTCATGGATCTAAAATGTGGGTCTTAACTGTTAAGAGATTTGGGTTTTGGTTGAATTTTGGGCAATATATCCTTTGCTATCTTTTTTTTGATAAGTAAGAATGATATATATATGAAAGGTTACTCTACGCATGAAGAACATAGAGCAAACCCAGAAAATACAAGAAGAAGAAAACAGAGAATAGGGAATGTGGGAATAGGCTACTCTATGCAGGGCATAAACATTGCTTCCTTTCTCCTTTGCTATCCATGGGCATGCTTGAGCTTTTATTTTGATTTTTGCTTTCATTTTCTTGATGCAATGCATGTCATGTTGAATAGGGAATGCCTTGTGCAGGGCATAAACATTATAAGTATGATCAGAAACAGAGAATATGTTGGATGTTTGTTTATAATTTGTTAAAGAAACTAAAGAAGGTGGAGAAGGAAGTGGAGTAGATTGTGAGTAAAGGGTTTGACAACTTGCATACAAGTTAAACGGTGTTAACAGCGAAAGAGGTTTGTGTTTAAAGCAAAACGAGGGGGTGCCTGGTGTAATTTTGCCAACGACTGTGGTTGAGCTCCTTGCTTGTTGGCAAGGAAATTTTGATCATCATCGTAATGGTGTTATTTGGATGGCTGTCCCTCATCGTTTAATTTGGTTCATTTGGCGTGAGAGAAACAACTGGTATTTTGAAGATTCTGAAAGGACTATAGCTGATTTAAATCTTTTCTTCTTTAAAACTCTATCGGAGAGGATGTCTATGATAGGAAGTCATTTTATTTTTTCAGTCTATGATTCGATGGATGCTTGTAATTTATGTTTTTGATTATTTTGGTCCCCTGTTGTATACTTCCTGTATACTTGGGTGACTCATTAAGTATTTGAATAACATTTCCTTTACTTATCAAAAACAAAAAATTTTGCCAAGCCTCAAGGAGGTCTTCGTGATTTTCCCTTCTTTTAAACAAGGATAAGGTTTCATCCATTTGCAAGAGCTGCCCCCATTTTTTCTTTCTCCAATCTGTTGGATTTAGTAGAGCTGCTAGACTTTAGGTGTTAATAATTTTGGGTCACTCCTTTTATATTTCCCATGTAGCAAGGTGGTGCACCCCTTTCGCACTCTTTTAATATATTTTCTTATTTATTTTTAAAAATAATAATAATAAATAAGAAGAAAAAAGAAGATGGCTAGGTAGAGCTGAAATGTAAAAGAGTAGACTGGAAACAAGCTACTGAGATAGAATACAGATGTAGACATATGGGCACATTGGAAGAACAAGGTTTTCCTCCAAACTGGTTCAGAGGAATCTCTTCCAACCGCCATGTGGATGGTCCATTTAACCGCCACATAGTGAGTTGAAAGAATTTCCCGTTTACACCTTGGTTTAGCTGAAGAAGATATCGACTATAAGCTATATGTCCTGAGCCAGAATGAGCAGACAGCTCAAGGAGGGAAAGGTTCAACCAACTAGTTTTGAAAGCCTATCCAACTCATAGGATTTTCAGCATATCACACAGGTGCCAGAACCTAGGTGGCTGAGCTAACATTACTTTTTTTGATAAGTAAGAATAATTATATTTTTAAAAAAAACAACTTCATGCAGAGAGGGTGGGAAGTAGCCAAAGAATACAAAAAATACAGGAAAGCAGCCTCCAGATGGGGGCAACAAAGAAAGAAGCCATGCCACAATGATAAAGATTATTAGCTGGTCCATAAGTACATTCATCACAAGATTAGAAGAGGTTAACAAGAAAAAGACTAGAGCAACTACCACCAGAAAGTTGGCATCATGCAAACTGGTGGCCATAGAGGAGATTGTAAATTTTTTGAGGTACAGGCGCATAAAGGTGGTCCTGGGGTTTCTGAAGTATTCATTAGGTTCTCATCAAGGTGAAAGGTCAAAGGAGAAATTTAAAAAAAAAAAAAAAAAAAAAAAAAAAAAAAACATATATTAGTCCTAGTTCAAGAGGTTTTACATATCATGCTTGACAAAAATGTATTTTGACAAAGGAAAAAGACAAAGCAGGATTCCTCCTGTTGACACCAATTAATCAATATAAGGCACAGCTGGTTAATTGGAGTTGCAGACATACCTCCCATTTGATAATAATAGACAGCCCTCATCTAACTTTCTAACAGCTATCTCTGCTGCTTCTCTTGTTTTAAATATAACTAAAGCTTGACCTACAACAACAACAAACTACCGTGTCATAATTGAGGTCAAAGCAATACTGAAAATATCATTTCAGCTGTGCTCTGTATTTACGAACAAAACATATCATTAACTGATGACTTTCCAAGACATCATCCAGTCTTTGTTCCAAAGAGGAAAAAGAAAAAACTACCCAGTTGGTTGACAATATAGTTAAGGTAAAGGTGCCTGTCTTCATACCAGAGTGAGGGCTAGAAATTGAAGTCTGCTGGATCATCTTTGCTGTGCAACTTTCCTTGAAGCCATGCCAAACAATATCCTAGTAAATAATTTAATGTTTATTGAGATTGGATAACACATCCTCAAAATGGAGGTGGGAAAAGGAGAAAAACTTTACAAAACAAAAAACTGACATAAACAGCAATGTATGAACTGTGTAGTGGCCACTGTAACTAAAAAGATGGAACAATTAAAAAACATAATAATATTTTTCTTAGAAAATAACTACAACTACAAGTAATTTTAAGGTCGGCTATTAATCCTAAAGACTAATCGGAATGGGCTACATGTGTTCGTCTCTCCATTCTATCATATCCAACATCATACTCTCTGCCACCTCCTTCATTGACAAATCATTTTTACTTCTACAAACGCTATATTAGGTCTTCCTCTACCTCTTTTTGTTCCCTCAGATCACTCACTCACTAATAAATTAGTTGCCCTCCTCTACACATGACCAACCATACCCATTGATTCTCCTCATTTCATCAAACGGAGCTAGACCTATCTTTAAACAAATTTACTTATTCTATATCTTATCTTTCCCTATATTTCTACCTATCCATCTCAACATTCTTATTTCAACTACACTCATTTTGTGAACATGTAGCTTCTTATTACCGCATCATTATGTACTATAGAGCATAACTAGTCTTATAGCAGCCTTATATAACTCTTCCTCTGATTTAATGGGTACTCTACACTTACATAATGCTCCTCGTGTGCTTTTTCACTTAATCCACCATGCCCTTATCCTATGATTCACATCTTGTACATCTCTACGCCCTTATGAATTATCAATTCAAGACATCGAAAGCCTCTTTGGTATCTCTTGACCATCAAGTTACAATCCTTTCATCTCTGTTTTTACTTTTGCCAAACTTAAACTCCATGTGCTTTGTTTTACTCCCACTTAATGTAGCCTTTACATTCTAAAATATCCCTCCAAATTTCCAATTTGACATTGATTACACGTTTAGTTTCATTCACTAAAACTATTTTTTTTTTTTTTTTGATAAGTAAAAAGATGTATATTCAAAGAGCTACCTCAAGAAAAACAAAAGGTAGAGCAAGGAGTACAGAGAAGGACACAAACAACAAGAAAAGACAACAAAACAAACAAAAGCCAACAAAAGAACTAAGTACAGAGCAGAGAATTAAGGAACGAAAGGAGAGAGTCACTAGAGGTGATTCCCCAAGCCCTAGACCAATCAAAAAGAGAACCACTAAAGAAAGCGAGCAACTGATTATCGGATTTGTCCGTATCCTCAAAGGTTCGCCAATTCCGCTCCCTCCAGATACACCACATAAGGCACAAAGGAGCTAAATTCCAAATGCTAGAAGAGTGCTTTCCAAACCAATTCCACCAACCAAAAAGCGTATCTGCAACTGATCTTGGCAGAACTCAAGAGATCCCAAAAGTTCTAAAAACCAAGCTCCACAGCTGAACAGCTTTTTCACAATGGAGAAGCAAATGGTTTACCGTCTCCCCGTTACTACGACACATAATGCACCGGTCAACAAAAACAACTCCTCTACGCCTCAGAATGTCCCCTGTAAGAATCTTCTCCCAAGTTGCAGTCCAAACAAAGAAAGAGACGCGCGGAGGAGCCTTAACCTTCCAAATACCTTTCCAAGGAAAAATAATAGGCAAAGGGCAGCAAAGCTTGTTGTAGAAAGAGCGGATGTCAAAATCCCCCTTCTTTGTCAACTTCCACCTCATACGGTCTCCGAGCTCAGATCGAGGTAAATTAGAACCCAAGGTACGAAGGAAATCATCCACCTCACCCATCTCCCAATCATTAGGACCCCTTAATAAGCGAACATTCCAGCTTCTCCGAGCCTCTGTCCCCAACCTTTCGAGAGACAAGGCCACCGATGCCTCCCTATTAGAAGCAATCCCATACACTAATGGGAAGGTTCGATGGAGTGGTAAATCCCCACACCACCTATCAGTCCAAAACTTCACTCTATCCCCCACCCCTACCTCAAACTGAATGCATTTACTAAACACCTCCCAACCTTTGCGAATACTTCTCCATAAACCACACCCATAGGCACCCCTACCCAGCTTAGAAGACCAACCCCCCCACTCTTCCCTGAACTTCGAAACTACAACCCTCCTCCAAAGACGAGTCTCCTCAACTCCAAACCGCCATAACCATTTTCCTAATAAGGCTTTATTGAAAGTGGTTATTTTCCTTACACCCAGACCACCGTTCGCCTTAGGAGCACACACCTTATCCCACCCCACCAAGTGAGCCTTCGAATCCCCCCACAAAAAGTCCCTTTGCATCTTCTCAATCTTATTCACTAAAACTATGTAGTCCACAAAAAGTATACACCAAGAGACTTCATTCGAAATCAATCTTGTAACCCCCATCCGCAACCAATACAAAAAGATATGGACTTAAAGCTGCTCCTTGATGCAAACCTATTGTGATAGGAAACTCGTGATACTTTCACTTGCTCTCATAGTAGATATTGCTCCATCATACATATCTTAATGACATTAATTTTTTTTTTTTTAGGTAAATTAGGAAGAAGGGGCTAGTGGGGTTTGAACCCCAATGCCTAGAGACCACAAAAAGTGTTGGAACAGCAAAGTATCCCTCAAAATCCTCCTTAGTGACTTTAATATTTACTAATACATATCCTTGTAACCTTAATATACTTTAGAGGAACTCCTTACTTTTCTACAACTCACCACATAAACTCTCTAAATTCCCTAACATACACTTTCTATAGGTCAATAAAAACCATATGGAGATTTCTAAGGTCTACTTTAGTAAGAAAACTGATTATCCAATACTAGTATTCTATTTCTTAACCTATATTCAATCAGTCTCTCCCAAAATTCCATCTTTCACCGCCATAAACAACTATTTTTCACATAAGCTTCACACAATAGCAACATTTTTTTTTTGCCTAATATTTTAAATTGAAAACAAGCTTGAATGGCAACTAACCTAAATACCCATCTAGGTGGGAGAGTGTTGAATGGTCGATTGAGTGGCAAAGGGATAGAGAGAGAGAAGATTGTGTCACCATGTTGAGACCGCGTCCACAATTTTTTTTTTTTTTTTTTTAAAAACCCTCTCAACACACCAAGGACACAAGCAACTGTCTCTCCAACATGTCTGTGTCCAACACGTGTCAAACAAGGAATGCTTGGGGTTTTGTCATGTCCATGCTTCTTAGGCCTCGTTTGGTAAAGTTGTTAAACAACTCATTTTCAGTTTTAAAAAAATATTACACACATTTCCACACACTTTTTCACCCACACATATTTCAAAAAACTACAAACAACATTACTCAAACTCCTCTACCAAACGGGCCCTTAATTACTCAGGATACTTCAATATCTTTCTTTTCTTTTTTTTTGATTAGTAGCATACTTCAATATCTTGCATGGCTTCTATTAAATATATTTATCAAAATTAACACTCCCACCTCTCTTTAGTCTCCTCTTCCTTCACTAACACCCTTTTGATGAAAACTAACACTCCCATCCCACTTTTATCTCCTCTTCCTTCACTAACACCCTTTTAATCTTAATCCATAAGATACTAGACACAAATAAAGTCTTATGTTTTCATTTCTCTTTATCTTAGTAAGTTTGTAAATATTCTTTTTTCCATCTTCCATCCCCAACTTGCTATATAATTTCATCGTAAGCCTTAGATCTAGCCCCTAATCTGACTCTCTCTCTTTAATCTAACCACTTCTTGGACCTCCTCATTCCACCATTAAGTCTTAGTTGGTAGTACACATCCTTAATATTCTCCAAGCATTCTTTAGCATTATCATTTCATTAACATCTTCATTTGGGTCTCACTTGCCTTCCTCCTGCCACCTGATTATTGGATTCCTCTATAATCTCTTTTTTTTTTTTTTCCATCTTTTAGTACAAATAGCTAGAACCCCAAAAGGCAATACAATCGGTAAAGGACAACAATCCATGAAGCAAAAGTCACTAGTTTGAATGTCCTCTTCCCTTTCCACTTGAACCAAAACTTTTTTTTATTGTTATTATTATTTTGATGCATGGAACTTCACCAAGACAGGGTTCTTAAAACCCTTGGGGAGTAAACCACGAATGCACGACCCCACTTGCAGGAATCGTGTATCAAGTAATCTAGGGAACTCCTAGTGGGGATCAAACCCAAGATGTAAGTTGTACCCTAACAGTTCCCACTTCAGCCAATAATAATAATAATAACAAAAATATCTAGAACCATCAACCTATATTGAGTGGCTACATTCTCCCTCAATATCACCTTGCAATCTTTACAACATTTACAATTGAATACTCGAGTAAAGATGACATCTATTCAATTAACATTTGTCCCACTTTTGAATATATATATATATATATATTGCTAAGTTAGAAAAAAAATTTAAACAAAAACTGATTATTAACTTAGTAATTTTAAACAAGTAGAAGTCTTTTAGTGAAATGGTGGATAAGTGACGTGGTCCACCAGAGCACTCTATAATTTCTTGAGAGGAGAAATTATAAGGTTCTCATGGTGGACAAGTGATGTGATCCACCATTCCACTAATTTTTTTTTTTTTTGAAAATCCAACTGTTGAAGGTAATTAAGTGTGTGTCCCTTTCTTGAAGCAAGTATTCATCAATATCAGATCAAATGCCAAAGTCTATAATAACATCTCCTAAGTCATTCCTTAATACCTCTAGCCTCCATGAACTCTTTCAAACCCCCCCCCCCCCCCCCCAACATCTTTTCCAACATGACATTTAGGTTTCCTTTAATAAAAAAATTTTAACCATTTCTTAACCCTTAAATCAATTTATCCATGTCCTCCAAAAAATTTGCTCTACAGATTCTTCCAGCCCTACTTGAGGAGGGTACACCCTAACTATGTTAATTATCTCTTCTCTTAAAACAATTTGTATTAACAAAATTATAATCCCCTATTCTTCTAATCTCAACAAAATTTTCTTTTTTATCTATAATTTATTCCCATCCCATTTTTATCTTTTCTTTGTTTTAAGTATGTTCAATTTCTCTACACCTAATCTCCTCCTAGCCATTGTATAAATGGGAAAGTTTTGAAAGTAAACTGCATTAAAAGGTGCACTTTTGTATAGGGGTTATAAAACCAAGCACAGATATCATAATTAAATCCAGCAAGAACATATAGACTAATAAATAAATAACCAAAGCTACAGAATGAGTAATACCTCCACTTCTGTTGAAGTATAAGTTGGATCCAAATTTTGAAGAAGAACCAGTGTTCCTTGCTCATTAGCAGTTTTCATTCTGTCTTCCCAGGGCTGAAGATACAAAAGGTATTCCATAGATTAGTCTAAACTGTCCCACTTTATATTCATATATGCCATCCATGTCCTATGCCAGATTTACTTGTAAAAAAAAAAAATTTGTATTTCAGATTCCAATGCTAATAATTCTTGTTTCTCTGCTCCTGTCACAGAGAGACAAGGAAATAAAATTATGATAATGAAACCAAAATGTCAACAAAAAATATGAACTCATGGGTTCATGAGCAATGATGAAAACTAATAAAAGCATCTCCAACAGATGCTGTATCCGGGTTTTTTGGCTAAAATTTGGAGAATCTGTGCACTATTCATGCTCCAACCGGTTCAGTATACCTGGATTTTTTTTTTGGCTCATGAACAATAGCCCATCAAGTCTGATGGGCTACTGTTCATTCTTCAAATACTTCTTTTCTATTATAATAATTAGGTGTTGAATAAAAAAATATTGAAAGATGCGTAGTTGTTAAAAAAAGAATAAATAATGAATGAAGAAATAATATTTGAGTGAGATAGAGAATCTGTTGGGAAGTATATTTGAAAAAGTGGGTAGATAAAGGTAAAAGTCACTGTTCATTCTTCAAACAATACAAAAATTTGATGAATTTGCTGGAGATGCTCTAACAACAACAAGCCTTAATCCCAAATTTTGGGGTCGGCTATGGATCCTCAATTGATTAGTTAGGGTCGGCGGCCACATATATTTTTTTTCCTCCATTCTATTCTTTCTGAAGTCATACTCCATGTTACTTCCCTAATTGATAAGTCATTTTTTATTACTTCTAATAAGTAAATGAAATTTGAGAACATGCAATTGGAGGGAGAAAGAACAACTTACAAGTCCCTTAAACCATCTGCTTCTATCCTGTCAACATGCAGAAAATGAGAAACGGTAAGAACTAAATCTCATCTTGAATAGAACCTTCAAATAGAGAACAACAAAGAAAGAACTAAAGGGCATCCATAAACACATCCTTTGACTAGCGAATGACATATAAAATATTTCTTTCTTTTTTTGATAGGTAAGAAAGTAATATTATTAATAGGAAAGAATAAAAGATACATAAAGTTCACAGTAGTGAACAAAGAACAACATAGCAACAAAAAGAAATAAAGGAATCAAAATCCTATGCTAAGAGACAAAAGAAAATCAAGAATAGTAGAACAATCCAAAAGACCCCAATCCTGAGACCAATCAAAGAGAGCCCGTTGGCACAAATCTAACAACTGGGCCATTAATTTCTCGATATCCTCAAAAGAACGCCGATTAAGTTCAGTCCAAATAGTCCACATCAAACAGCCTAGTACCAAATTCCAAATATCGGAATTATATTTCCCAAGCCAATGGTGCCAACAACAAAGTAAGTCTGCAACTGAACCTGACATATATAATATTTCTCTGGAGCAAAATTGTAAAATCTGTTCCAGTTTGCCTATGTGAACATACTATTTCAATACTGATACATTCTGGCAGACTGTTTCGAATAATTTGTATATTTATAATACTCTTTGTTCACTATCGTGTGTATTTTTCCTGCTGTTCCTTTTTCAATTATATTTTCTTTCTTACCTATCAAAAAAAATTGCATATTTACAAATATAAATCAATTTCCAATAAATGTAAAGGACATAAAAATATTTTTACCTAGAAATTCATGAGCAAATATATGTGAACTTTATCAGCTACAATGACTCATATTTTCATGTAGCAACATCTTACATAATCCAACTATCAAGATGTCTAAAGCTGCTCATAAACCTCTTGTAGTGACTTTAAAATCAGTTTGGTCTAAAGTTTACAACTGACAGTTTATGATCGGAAATGATTTTCTGAAAGTTTGCTTGGGGTAGGGTAGACTGGTACTACACAATTCACATTGAGTCACAAAAAAGCAACAATAAAGCAAATATGACGGCTTTTGCTTAGTATGACAGGTGGAATAACTGCCACACGGACTCTCCTTAATCCAACAGCCCACGGTTCACCACCATTCCATCCACAACTTTCCATACTCCCTTTTTCCTTTATCGGACATTTCACCACAAACCATTCTAATATCATGTCCTACAAAAAATGCTAGACACATCTGCATTATACCCCAAAAGGATAGTTAGTATAGTCACAATTGCAACTCCTCTTAAAGCCCAGATTGACATAATACATGTATAATGTAGAATTCAGCACATACATGCGTAACACACATTCATCCAATCCACACAGTCTAAGATATTTATCTCCTCCACTAATATCTCCAACATCCTATTCAGAACCCATGCTATGCTACAGGTTCCCCAAGCCACACAAAGTTACTAATTTGGCTCTAATACCATTTGTCATGACTCAAGAAAAGTGTTAGCTCCCAAAAGGACTAATCACAATTGGGATCATAATTGCTTATAGCTCATATCAACTTATTACTTATCTTATGTGGACTTAGCACACACCCAGCAACATACTTATACAATCCAATCCAATACCATATGGAATATCACATCTCACCCTCAAATACCCTTTCATTTCCACAGCTCTCAAATTATTGTACTCTTTGGCTTAAGAAAAAGAAATCTCAAACTCTCCAAGAATATCAATGAGTGAGCACACATTACCAATTGGTCACGACCCCTAACACCTTAACAAGCCCACCTCCAAAAGATTGAGGTGAGGAGTAGCTTGGCCCCTAGCATTTGATATCCTCTTTGCTTCAAGTCATCAATTGATACCAATGGAGGTGTGTGTGTGTGTGTGTGTGAGAGAGAGAGAGAGAGAGAGAGAGAAAGGAAGACTATAACCATGATAGGTACAATGGATATGTCTTGATAAATTTTTTTTATTTTTAAGTTGTATCAAAATTACAAAAACACCATATTATGTATCGGTTCCAACTACAAACTTCCCAATATCACCAAAATGAAAATGATCAATATTTTATTGATACAAACCTATATTTTAGCCAGTAAAAACATAGGTTCCTTAGTACTAAATTTGGTACCGATATAAAAAAAAAAAATACTAGCCATACCGACCGATATGAAATTTGAAATTTTGGTATGAAACATCATTGGCTACAGGCAAGATCTATGTCTTGGTTGAATAGAAAAGCACACAAATATATATGTATATGTGACAAAGAAACAATTAGTAATGAGAAAGTCTAGCAGCACAACAAAATCTCACAACATTTCACAAAACCTTTATTTTAAGTTGTGGTGGGTCCCAGTATAATATATTTTTTTAAAATTTTATTTCATTTTTTTTTTACCTATGGTTGGCTAACGCCTCAACTTGTGAAAATGTTATGAGCTTTTCTAGTGTCCGTAGAAGAACTCCACAGCAATATACAGTTGCTATAGTAAAAATACCTCATCAATTAGAACATAACATCTATTCAAGTTAGGATCTCATAAAAGAAAAGAAAAAAAGGTGAGAAAGTGGTAATCCTAACAATATAACTTACAGTATCTGGTCTTCGTGTTACTTCCATTATTTGGTGATCAATCTTTTTGTCCTCATCCAAAGCCCGTCCAGGAGATGCTTTAGGCAACTTCCCATTAGAAAACTTTGTCTTGTCATCAGGCTTTACCTTCTTGAAAGAATCTTTTTCAGCCACTTGAGCATCCTTAGCAAGTTTAAGCCTAGATTTATCATCTAAAGCAGTTACAGTTGCTAAAGCCTTTGCATCATTACTATCCAAATCAGTGCTTAATATCTGTGGACTCTTCTTGTTCTTATCATCAACTTTAACAAAACCATCAAACTTTGCTCTCTTAGATGGTCTATCCTCCATTTCACCAAAATCCTTAGCAGACTTTACTTTCTTCTCAATGTCAACCCGTTTACCAACCTTGATTGAATCACCTTCAAACCTTAATGTAGTCTTGTCACTAGAAACATTTTCCTGTCTATTATTAGTTTTAGAAATTTTTACCTCTGTACCCATACTAGAAGCAGGCTGCTTTCTAAGCAAAGATTTTTGCTCAACTAGAGAAGCTTTCGAGTCTGTATTTTCTTTAACAATAGGCCCAGATTTGGTCCCGTCATTGAAATCATTCTCCATTCTATAATTACTTTTAGCCATTTCATCAGATTCTACACCCACAGTAGAAGTAGGCTTCTCTCTAAGTGAAGATTTCTGTTTAACTAATGAAGAGTTAGAACCAGCATTGTCTTTCCCTAAATTATCAATAGAAATTCCAGTTGTCTTTAGATTTGTGTGCTCTATAGTTGGAGTTTGCTGGGAAGGAACCCCTGTTTCATAACTTGCTATAGCATTTCCACTAGCTCCTTTCTTGTCTGAATCAAGTTTCAAAACAACATTGGCCTTCTGAAGATCTATTCTGTTAAAGATAAATTTAACTGCAACAATTACAAACCAATGAACACATAAGACAAATTAGAACAATAAACAACTAATTTGAAATTATACCATTGGGACTTCCAAGGAATTATTATAAAAAAAAAAAAATTTTAAAACCAAACAAACAAACAAGAAAAGAAAAGTTATACCTTCAATCCCGGCAACTTTTTCCTCTATCTTATCCAGAATTCTATGATTCCCAACATCAAAGGCACGGCAAAATATAAAGTCAGCTGCTTGAAGTTCTTCATCTGAAGGTTGTGGATTTCTACTATCCTTTGAAGTACAGACAACATTGCATTTTCCAGAAATTGCTTCCTGATTAATCATATAAAAATGATTAATAGCTGATTCACTTGAGCTGAAAAGTACTTCTCAACTCCAAAGGCACTTAAAATAAACTATTTCATACTTACAAAATATAAAAATATAAAAAAACTAATTCATAAAAAAAGCTTACCCCATGTCAAAGAATTAAATACACATTCAGAACTCAAATAATAAAAAATAAAGAAGATGTTGAAGTTTGTTTAAAGCAATTAGTAGTTCAATTGTGGCAACATGTTTGAAAATCCACAAATCAACTTTTGCAGAGACGTAAAATAAGAGTATTAATAAGTTATGCTACCGAAAAAGCAATAGTATTAAAGAAGAATTTCAAATAATATACACACCAATCTTTTCTAAAATAACAGTATATTAGATTCTGTACCACCTGGAAACTGATTCTATCTCTAACATTATAAGCAGAAGAACCAGTTACAAGATCAAAGTGCTAAATGCAATAGAGGGTGGATATACAGGAAAAAGAGGGGAAAATGCTAAACTATTTTATACTAGGTTCAATTACCAAAGGATTAACATTTGCAAGGCCTACACCTTCACCAGAGGCCAAAAATAATTCATTCTCAGCACTGTCTTCATTCCCAAGAAAATTCTGAATCTCGCAAGGGCGAAAGAACCAAAGAATCTTCACTTTTTTTGTCTTGTCTGAATTCTCCCATATTTTTATAATTTTCCCAACATAAGGGTCGGGTTCACCTTCCTTGTAAAGGTAAACAGAATCATAGAGAGAATACTCCACACCATCATATGTAAAAGTTTCATAAAATTGGACGTCTTTCTTTTTCCCACCAACTCCTCTCTTTTTACCCCATTCAAATTCAAGGTTCTCGACTCCATCTGCTTCCACCATGCTCTCTATCAAACCTCTTTCGAAGATGAGTAATCAAAAGACCTGAGAAACAGCAATAAATTCTTTTTATTAAAATTCACTACATTTCAATACAAAAATTCACTTGCACAAGCAGCACAAAAGCTAAAACTACTAAACCAAAGGTATTAACATACTCTAAACACAGAGAACATATAATCTAATTCATGCAAGCATAATAATTCATTTGGTATAGCTTATTTTCTTTAGGTGATTTTCCTTTGAAAAAAATAAGTCAGACAAATGTATTTTTGTACCTAGAAAAAATGAGGGCTCTAAAAACATAAGCTAAATAAAAATAAAAATAATAATAAATATTTAAAATAAAATAAACTACACCAAATAGACACCGACTCTTTTTTTTTTTTTATGACGTGAAACCTTCACTAAGGCAGGGCCCTTTGGAACCACCCCCTGGGGAGTAAATCACAGATACACGACCTCATTCACCATAACCGTGTATCAAGTAATTCAGGGGCAACTCCTAGTGGGAATCAAACCCAATATGTAAAAACAAATTATAAATCACATGTGAATGCAAGTATCATATGAATCCAAGTGTGATATATACAATACACATTACACATTATTGCTTAAACATTAAAACAATCACAATGGAGACACACAACAACTATGGCACCAAAATCAGACCATACAACCCCCCCCCCCCCCCCCAAACGGCCACTTAATTTGACAGAAAAATTATTTCTAAATCAATTTGCCACCTCCCAAATTGAAGTGCCATTCACTAAATTAATACAATATAAATAATATATATATATATATATATTCCCTACAATTATTGAGGAACTTCTTTACATTGAAACGAAGACAAGCCCTGATTTCCAGGGCAAATTAATGCTACACTCCTTTATCACTCTCATTCAGAAATATCACAAATTAAACACATAAACCCCTAAAACAGATAATAACGCAAACCATACTTCAATCTCCTTAAGTTTAGGAAACAACTTTTGCTATAAATTTTTGAATCGCAGAAACCAATCGAAAAATTACAAAATATAAACGTCCACTAAACCTACCAAAAAATAGTCCACATAAATTAAATTGAAGCCTTCAAACCAATCGTAAATTCTCAAAAAAAAAAAAAAAAAAAAACCAATCGTAAAGCTAGCAAACCAATTAAGATTTTGACGAGAAACAAACAGCGCCTTTGGCAACCAAAGAGCAATGCTAGTGCAGAAGAGCACCGAAACACTATAATGGAGGCAATGGATGGAAGAATTGGCGGGAAAATCTTACGGGTTTTTCTTTCCCGAGAGTGAAAATTTTAGTGTTAATGCTCTGCTTTAATTTTTCTTCTTCCCCACTGAACCTGAAAAAGTGAAAACCCTAGCGATAAGCGCGTGTTTCGTGTCTCTGTGTGTGTGTGTGTTTTTTTTCTTACCTATTAATGTGTGTTTGATTTAATTTTGATTTTGATCTAGATATTACACAAATATATAGGTCACCTCCTCTCTTCTGGCTTTTAAGAGAGAGAAATAAACAACGGTGCCCTTTACTCTTTTTGATCAAATTTGCTTTAGAAAAAAAAATATATTATATATATATATATAAAGGCCATTTTCCAACAACTTTCAGTACTCACCAGGTTATTTAGATTTTAAAAAATGGTATATAATTCTAATTTAATAAATCAATATATATATATATATATATTGTGGGGGGTAGGATCCCAAAATTGTATACTAGGCCTTGGGCCCTATTCGTAGATACGTCCGAGGAACAATGAATAATTAGAAGAGACCACGGAATGAAAGATCACGCAGGGAGAGGATAGAGGAATATAGTCCGAGGAGGTTGTCCTTCTCGGATGGGACGAGTCTCGCTCAAGTAAGTGCTCGGATGACTTAGGCAACTGATCAAAAAGTTAGAATGATAAGGATGGATTTTAGGCACGTACAAAGAATATGATAATATGAAAATATATTAAAAAAAAATTGCTACCACCGCATTAAATGCACTGCACCAACTCTTCTGTCCGCATTTATGGGGAAGAGACCCCTGAACAGTACAACCTCTAGCTACTGCCACTAACAGATAACAAAAGAAGATATTCGATGGGACATGTACTTAAGTGAGGATCTAGATGGGCAACAAGTGTAAGATCAGGATGGCCTAAAAGGACCTATATAAATGTAAAAGATCTCCCATAATAAGAGGACGAAAAAGATAGGAAGAAGAAGGGAAGAGATAATTACTGTAGCACTAAGAGTGGTCTGAAAGTTCATAATTCTTATGTTGAATCCTATCCAGTCTCCTCGAATAGCCATTTTGTGAAGCTTTATGTGTTACTCACTTTCGATTATCTTTGAATTCTTACCTAGCCGTTAACATAAATCATTAAAATCTAGCTCTTAGGCTAATTCTCTACAAATTCATTGTCTTGGGCTCACTAAACCATAGTCCAAACAAAATTTTGGGCCTAGACCAACAATTCGTGACCCTACATATATATATATATATATTTTATGGAAAGAGCACAATTTAATGGGCTATATTATAAATAAGAGGGATGTTACATCTACATAATTTTTACAACAAATCATAAGTGATTAATTGTTATTGGCTCTAATTTGAATCTACCACTGAAATTACTTTTTTATCCCACTAGTAACAACCTATAATAACTTGTCACTTATGATTTATTATGAAAATATTGTAAATATAACATTTCTCTATAAATAAATAAGGCGAAACCACACTATTGGTCCCTAAAGTTTAACTTGTAAGCGCAATTAGTCCTTCAAGTTTAAAGTGATCACTATTAGTCCTTCAAATTTTAAACGTGAGTGATATTAGTCATTCTATTAACTGCCGTTAGTGAGATTGTCTATATGATTAACGGAATAATGACATAACATTTTTAATTTACTAAAAGTACTTACAAATTGATGTGGCAACTTAAGTGTCTTATGTCATTTTTAATTTATTTTTATTTATTCTTATGGAAAAAAAATATTGGCTTTAGCCCCACCCTCTCTTCCCCTTTGTAAGTATTTCCCTTTCACTTCACCGTTTTCCAGTTTTTCAATCAAGTTGCCAGAATACCTCAGAGCCAACAAAATATGCTAGGAAAACTCAACAAAAATCAAGAGATGAGAGAAGTCTAAGGTTCGGTGCAAGCAACCCAACAAAGAAGATTTTGAGTGCAACAAATGTGACAGGCAACAAAGATTCTCACAATGACTACCACTAGTTCAAGGCGGAGAAAGAAAAAGGACCAATATTTCTTTCTTTTTTTTTCCTAGATAATAAAACCTGTATATAATACTTAAAATTCTTCAAATATTTGAAAATTTCTAACTTTCATGCCTTAATTTTTGAACTTTCAAATACCACACCTAAGTTTCTGTTTGAACCCTTATAACTTATTAGTATCTAAAACAACTGTAATCCATTGCTATGTAGTCGATTCAAATAGGATCTAGATTTGGAGGTATATGGAGTTGTTGCTCTTTTGTCTTTTTCCATAGGGCTTCATATGCATTGTGGAAATTTTGAATTAGGTTTGAAAAGAAGATCAAAATTATATTTAGATTTGAAACCCTAGTGAAATTGAAACAAAATGGGGGACTTTAGAAAATATTTTGAAATTGAATAAAGTTATTCATCATTGATTCTGACTCATAAGAGATGTTGATATTGTGCAAATGAGTCAGTTGAATTAGAGTTTGATATTGGGTATTTTCTAAGAGACGGCAGACGAAGAACATGAGAGAGAAAGGTTGAAGGGAGAAATATGCAGTTTTTAATTTTTTTAATTATTAAGTTTTTACCAAAATGATAAGGACGAAGTCATTTACGTATCATAATAAGTTTGTAAAACCTATATACACAAATATTTTTAGTAATTTTTAATAATTTATGTAATTTTTAAATTAAAAAATGACACATCATTAAAAAAAAATGACAAGTTATTACTCAATTAGCCACATAAGTAATATTATTAACTGTAGTTAACAGAAGGATTAACATTGTTCATTTTTAAAACTTGAAGGACCAATAGCATACACTTAAAACTTAAGGGACCAATTGTACTCACAGGGTAAACTTCAGAGAACAATAATATACTTTCGCCAATAAATAACAACAAAACACTTTAATGAGTTGATTTTTTTTTTAATAATTCAATAGTTTTTTTATTTTGAGAAAGTTATAGTTTAATAGTTGAAAGAGTGAGTATTTAAACTTCAAATGTCTCTTTTAGAGATATCAAAAAGTGTCAGCTAGGATTTTAAAATATGACAAAATTTAAGTATAGTAATTTAGGTACTGTTCCTTAGGTTCCTATTTTAAGATTTAGCCATGTGGCTACTTAACTTAAAAATATACTTCCATCTCATGTAAAAAAATTCACATGGCAGAATCTTAAGAGAAAAACTTAAGGAGTAGCACATAAGTACTATACCTAAGTCTTGCTCTTTAAAATATATATAATATATAGAGCAAGACTTACGTATAGTATTTCGGTGTTGTTCTTTAGGTTCCCCTTATAAAATTATGCCACGTGGATTTTTTCTCATGGGATGAAAGTGTATTTTTTAGTTAAGTAGCTATATGGCTGAATCTTGAGAGGGGAATCCAAGGAACAACACCTGAAGTACTATACCTAAATTTTATCATAATATATACATAAGTTAACTAGTTAAGTTACAAAGTTCTTGACAATTTAATAAAGACAACTAATTATCTTATGAATTTACTCCATTCACAAATAGAGTCCTAACATCTGTGGGCCTAACAGCCTTGCAAGTTAAGCATTCCATGGAACATACTCATAATATATTCCCTCATTTATACAGTTTGTTGGAAATTTATATATTTTAGCTTTCGTTTGGATTGTGTTGAAAAGCACTTGTGTTTGCGTTTCATGTTTTCTTTTTTTTTTTTTTAAGAAAAGTGTTTCACGTGCATTGTGGGTCCCGTGCAGGAAGAGAAAGCAAAATTATGTTTTTCCAGTTGGTCCCGTGCATTGTTCATGGGACCCATAAGTACTTTATTTAGAAAAAAAAACTTTAAAATTAAGTCTCACAGTACTATTCACACATTTAAAAATTATTTTACTACAGTGTTTCCAGTTTTCAATTTTCAGCAAAATAAGCGATATCCAAATAGACTCTTAGGATCTATTTGGATACAGCTTATTTTGCTGAAAACACTGTAGTAAAATAAATTTTAAATGTGTGAATAATGCCGTGTAACCCATTTTTAATATTTTTTATGCATAAAATGGTTATGGGTCCTGTGAATAGTGCACTTGTCCCCTAAAGCTGAAACGCGATCAGCAAAAAAAAAAAAAAAGAGAGAGAAAAACGCAAAACGCCATACATAGATTCATCCGGATCCAAACACATACTTAGTGTGCATTTGGAAATAACTTATAAATTAAAATTATTTCACTATTCAGCTTATTTTTGCTACTATTCATTGGTCCCACTGCACTTTTTGGCACTATTCATGGCCCCATTGTACTATTTCAACTAACTTTTACCCAAGGAAGTTGATACCGTACTGTACCGGCCGGTACGGCCGGAATTCTTCGTACCGGTACCGAAACACCTTCAAAATGTACCGCTTAAGATACCGGCCTATACCAGACAATACCGGCCATACCGAAGTATACTGGACGTTTCGGCCGGAAAAGAGAAATTCGGCTGGTACAAAAACTAAAAGGAAAAATAGAAGAAATGCATGATTTGAACAAACCCCAGTGTAGCAAGTTGCCACCGCATTGACATCGCCAATTAGAACTTCTCCCTTTTTTGCTTCTTCTTCTCGTCTGTTGTCCTTCTCGATTGCTTTGATTTCTTCTCTTTTTTACTGAAATGTGGTTTCTCTTTCTTGGTTCTTATTTGAAATTTCTTAAGTCCTTTTACACGTGAGTAGCTTTGGAAACGTTGAAAACTTATATTTTTTTAATAAAAGATGGGCTGAATATCAGCCTTTACTTTCTTTTCAGTTTTGAGCCCTTGGTTTTGTATCTTATTTGAAATTTCTTGAGCCTTTCTACACGTAACTAGCCTTGGAAATGTTGAAAAATTATATTTTTTAAATAAAAGATGGGCTGAATGGTTCAGTCTTTGCTTTCTTTTCAGTTTTGAGCCCCACGATTATGTGATGCATTAATTGCGTCACATCAATAAAACCTTTTAGTTTTTTTTTGTTAAGTAGCAACTTTTTAGTTTTGTTTGTATGTAACGAATAATTAAGTTTTTTGTTTTTTATATTGTGTTTTTTTTTAATGCAATAAATAATTGAAGTAATGTTTTATAATAAACAGAGTTTTTGAGGTAATGTTTTACGGTAAATAGAGATTTTGTGTGTGTATATATATTAAATATATAAAATAGCGGTAAACCCGAAACGGTATACCGGTATTGACCGATATCCGAAATATATCGTACCGCTGGCCAAACCGGTACAGCCTCCGATATGGTATTGACTCCCTTGCTTTTACCTTTATTTACAGTATTTTCAGCAACAATTTTCTAGTTTCAGTAAAATAAGCGGAATCCAAACAAACCCTTAGCATGTGTTTGGCAAAAATAATTTTTGCCAACTTATTTTACTATTTATCTTATTTTTGTTACTATTCATGGGTCCCACTGCACTTTTGGTACTATTCATAAGTCCTATTATACTATTTCAGCTAATTTTTATCTTTATTTATAGTACTTTCAGCAAAAAATATTCAATTTTAGCAAAATAAGCAGATCTCCAACAGACCCTTAAAATAATTAGCAATTTCAATGATTATTCAATGAAAATTTGATTTCTTGAAAATTTAGTTGTGTGTTTGATATAATTTTGTTTTAAAAAACACACACACAACAACATCATCACCATCATCATTGTGGTTTTAAGATTATCTTGTATTTTCTTAAGGCATTCAAATCAATAATATGTGAAGATAGGGAGGTGCCCATGGCAAGGAAATTGGGTGATGAGTGAAAATGAGGACAAGTAGATAAGGGGTGTATTATTTAAATTCCAATAAAAGTTACTTAAGCATTTTCATACTCTCCTATCGTTCACCCAAATTTGGATGAAAACATGATTTGGCACTTTTAGTGAGTGTAATAAAATGAGCAACTCTTCATACTTGTTATATTCCCTTTTGTCTAAGCTCTCAATTGGAGGTGTTCATGGGTTGGCTTTGGTTGAGTTGAGGGTCAAATTGTCAACCAATGCGATTAGATTGAGTTTTGAACAATCACTAAACCTAAAAAGGATTTGTTAAAGATTACTTTCAAGTCGCTGACTAGTTCTACTAATTTAATGCTAGAGGAGGTAGATCAATTAACTAGTGGCATCAACGCGGATCATATTTGCCATATCGAATAAAGATTGAGATTAGGTGCGACTCATATTTTAGATTGAGATTAGGTGCGACTCATATTTGATGTGCGACAAATGTGAAGGAAGGATGATGCTGGTGAGAGGTGAGGATGGCAAAACAAAGGTCAATGATTCATCAAACCACTAGGTAGGTGGGATTCTCCAATTTGAGGGTTGAAAGGTCCAAAAGCTAATAAAAACAAGTTAGGTTTTAGGTTACAAAACCCAATTATGATTGTGTGTGTGTGTGTGTGTGTGTGTGTATATATACACATTGATAATTCAATAGTTACGATTTGGACAGAGGATTTGAATTATAAATATCACAATAGCTAATGCGACTAATTATGATCGGAAATATCACTTTCAAATGTTTCATCCAATGTTACAGCTTTTATTATACATCAATTATAAAATGTTGTGTGAAAAAAAAGTTGTACTTGTACACATTATTTCCATGATTTAGCTATAGTAGATGGGAAAACCGAAAAAGCCAACAGTTCGAGCAAATGAAGAAATTATAGAAAAGGAAAAGGGCACAATTGCAAAATTGTCAAATTTTTTGAATCAAAACGCTTTTACCTGTAGATCTGCATATTATTATTGTCTAGACTTTGGCGCTTGCGCGTGAACATTCAAAATCGTCCCGGCGATGGCGAAGAAATAACTAGGGTTTTGCGGACCGCTCTGAAAACACTCCGTCTTCGATCATGGCGTCTGGTTCGCAACGGGCGCGCATCGATCAGGTCCGTCCACTTTCTAATCCAATATCGCTATTTCTCAAACCCTAAAACTCTCAACGGTCATCTTTATCCACATCCTTTCACTATGTTACACTCAAATTTTCTTTTGCTAAGCGAAGATTACAGATCGAGCACTAGGTTCGCTCTTGAATTAAAACAGTGCGCTAAGAATTTTGATAAATTTGAAAATGCCGTGACAAATTGTCTGGTTGCTGAGCAAGAAAATAATATTCACATGGAATTCAGTTGCAATTTAATGTTGGATGCTTTTCTTTTTCGTTTTCCACACTTTCTTGGTAGCCAAACGGGGTTTATTTTAGTTCTTCCGGTTTCTCAGTGACCACTCATTTGGGTTTGCTCTAGAATTATTGCATTCTCAGTGACCACTCATTTGGGTTTTTACAGTTCTTTGCTTCGAAGAAACGGAAACCCGTATCACCTGGTTTGAAGTCTGGTAGAAGTGAAAAAGATCTGAAAGGTACCGTAGAAGGGTCTCCGAGTGCCAAAGGTACTCTAGACAATTACTTGGTGACTTCAGAGGATGACAACAACAATGGAAAAGCGTCCTATAAAGCTCGTGATTCCTTGTCTAGGCAAGATGCGGTTAAACGAAATTTGGCGTTGGAGATTAATAATTCTTCCAAGGATGAACAAATGCGGCCCTCTTCACCGGTACAATTGCACTCTGAAGCAGTTGAAGTGGCTAAGAAGGAAGCATTTCGAGAAGTGGACGATGTTTCTGTTGGAAGTCTTGCAAAGGGTTGCTCAACTTCTGCACAAGCTGTTGAGAATCCAGAGCTCAAAAAGTTTGCTGCTGTATTTTTGTCTTTGTATTGTAGGTACTGTACAATGAATTTCGGGCACAATTTTTCTATATGTATCTTTTACTGATGTCTGGCGTCGGATTTTGTTGTTACTTTTTTTGAAGCATTCTTTCCAGTGGTGGCGTTTGGGATGAAGTTGCTGTGCTGTTCCTTTACTTTCTGTTATTTATTCTGATGCTTTATTATATGCAGTGAGTTTCAATCAAATGTAAAGTCAGGGTCAGAGCTAGAAGCGAACGACCATAAGAGACATTGTAGTCCATCGTGGCTGGACGAGAAGGATAAGACATCCCAGAAGAGGCATTGCAACAGTAATCAGTCACTTTTAGAAGGTGAAATCACTTGTTCCGATAAGAAAAATCCTGAGGATATGCAGTCTGTTCTTGTTGATAAAACTATGGGATCTGTTTTCAGCTCTTCTAGAGAGGTAAGGTGAAGTTTAAACTACTCAGTTATATAGTCTGGTTTTGCTGATTCAGTAATCTATTATTTATTCTCATTATTGTTTTTCATGGGTAGGTTGTTGATGTTAATGGTCCCATTGAGCTTCAAGCCTTCTTGAAAAAATGCAGTAACACTCCTGAGTCATCTGTAAAAATGAAAGAATTCTGCACACCGGGTTCGTTGATGGTTAAAGCATGTGCTCAGGAAACTCCCAGGTCAATGCGTGGAAGCTCTGTATTTTCATCAGGAGAAGCTTTTTGGAATGAAGCAATTCAACTTGCTGATGGTTTGTGTGATCCAATGGTTGACATTTCTGCTCAGGCTGCTGAAGAAACTAATATTTCAAAAAGCCAATGTAAAACCATGAACTCGTGCAGTTTGAGAAATGGAGTCTGTCATGACAAGTCAAAGGAAACATCGGACAAGGGTGAGAACAGAGTATGGCATACAGAATTAATTACTTCTTTGGGGTCATTGGGGAAGCATACAAAAGATCTGGATAAAGAAGTATCCCCACTTCCTGTTAAGCATCTTGACTTTTCATTTGAGGACAAAAACCTGGATGAAAGTACCCCGCACTGTCCTGCTGTAGATGGTTCAGAATGTGCTTCTCATAGAGGTGGTGAGCAATCTGAATGTGGTTCTGTCGGTCATAAAGGGCTAGAAACTGGAAATACATTAATTCGATGTGACAAAGTTCAGACAGATGAAGAGATGCATGAGGGAAAGGAGATGACATCTGTAGTTGCTGTAACTAAAAGGAAGGTGGATTTATTGTGTCCAAATAATGATTGCATGACATCTAAGCCACCCGTTATTGAAATCCAGGATTCAAATCACACGACATCTAATTCACCAGTTAATGAAGTAAAAAATTTAAATCTTGACCATGAATCGGATGGAGCAAGTACTCCTTCAAGTTTTGTGCCGCTTGAAGATCGTTTAGATCTAAATCGTTGGCTTCCATCTGAAGTATGCGGCATATATAGAAAGAAAGGAATTTCGAAATTGTATCCTTGGCAGGTAACTATAAACTCTTGGTTTGCTGTGGTGGTTGATTGGATTATGGCATGTGAGTAGATGTGGTTGGGGTTCTGGACCTTGCTATTTTATTACCATGCTTGCAATCACATTATATATATTATTACTGCCCTTGCAATCACGTTCATGTGCTTTAGTTTTTATGATGTTGTAAGTTTAAAGCTATGTAGCATGGATACTTTTATATGTGACCTGCATCCTTATGAGTAGTGGGGACAATCACTTCTTGGATGCTCATCAATGTGTGTGATTATTTGATAGGCGTATGCAATTACCAAGATTTAAAATGTAAAATTTGGATGATACTTCTTGGATACTTTTGACGCTTGTTACATACACCTTCAATGTTATGACATGGCCATTTTGAGGACTTGGAGAAAACAGTTTCAGATCTCAAACTTTTCTTTTTCAAGACTCTTCTGGATTGGGTTGTAGTGTTAGGTTGTCATTCTTTCACTTCAGTTCATGATTTATTTTTAGTTCATGGGTTTTTGGACTGTTGTACTTTGTCCCTGATGTATACTCCCTGTATACTCAGGTGACACTTTTCTTCTTTTTATAATATATTTTTATTACTCATAGAAAAAATCTAATGATATGGCCATTATCAATTTTAAAGTATATAGGGGCTGTGGTTGTGTGTAAAGACATTGAAGAGATTAATGACATATGTTTACGTATGTGATTGACTAATGACTGCCTGTGTGGTTAAATTACTGAGTTGCATCTATGTTTGATGTAGAACGGAACAAAAAATGGAACTTATATTTATTATTGGTAGTATCCCTGATTTATCTGGTAGCCTACTTTTCAGTGATGACTGGATGTGTATCTATATCATGTCATATCAATACGAGGTATCTCTGTCCTTTGCTTCCTAGGTTTGAAGCATGATACACATACTTTTTATTTATTTATTTTTTAATATTATTCTTCAGGTTGACTGCCTTCAGGTGGATGGCGTCTTACAGAGAAGGAACTTAGTATATTGTGCATCTACAAGGTAGTTTCCTGTGGATTTAGAATTCATCTTAAGTTTTCAGTTATACTATCCTCTCTTAATTCTTTACTTTTTATTATTATTTGTAGTTAATACTTTTTTTTTTTAATCCCTCTAGTATTTCAAACCCATGTGATGAAACCAATATGAATTAACTTTTTGTTTGATCTACTGTAGTTAGATATGAAGAAGACAAATAATATTTGTGATGCTTTGGTTGCTATATTCTTGGTTAGGCTTGTTAGAATAATGGTTAAATGATTAAGTTTTCTTAATAGCTTAAGCTTTTGGGAAAAGTGGGTAGTTTATCTTGTTATTGATGCAAGTGGTTCTGAGTTTGAACCACGTATGTGCTCTACCTCTCATTCAAAAAATTAAAAGTCCCATTTGTTGGGCCCCGCTTATGATAGCGCAATTGTAGCGTGGTTAGAAACAATATCCTCTATGGAAGCCTAAATTTAATGCAAAGCCCAAGAATAAGTGTTCATGGTAGTTAAATTGGTTTTATTTGGTTATTAAAGAGCCAAGTGTATTTTAGTAACTCTACAATTGTTGGTTATGAGCCACAGTTGTGGGACTTGAGTTATATCTATTAATAAGTCTTATTTAGTTTATGAGAATTTTATGCGTGGGCTTTGGTTTACTAATCAAAGGAGTCCTAGTTCTATTAGGAAAAGTTAAGATTTGGACTTATCAAAAAAAAGTTAAGATTTGGGTTTGAATAAATTATTGTACTCAAATAAGGATGACTTGATGTTGATTAATAAAATATTGAGTGTTTTGAGTATTGAGGCATATAGTCCTTAATTTTTCCCCCCTTCTTTTCTCTCATATATTTCCCTTCTCTTTGATATTTTGTCACTATTCATGGGTATTATTCACGTGTATTGTTCACAAGCTGTGGGCAGATTCTGTTTCCGTTTCTTCGTACCTCTTTGCAACCCTAAATTTTTCTCTTCCCTACAAAACTCTAGTCATTCTTGAACCCTAACCCTTCTTTCTAAAGGTTCTAAATCATGAATTTGGAAATCCTCCTAACCCTAAGCCTACCACAAGCACACCTAGACAATTCCCCAATTTATCCTATGTCAACTTATTGAGAGGGCATCTTGGCCCACATGTCAGGGGAGTGTTAGAATAATGATTAAATAATTAAATTCAATATTTCTTAGTAGCTTAAACTTTTGGAACAGTTGGTGGTGCTTAAGGCCACTGAGCATTTTAAGGCTTCTAGCTTCTAGATTTATTCATTAACACATACTTGATATTTTCTAATGTATATGGTTTGATATTTGAGAAAGTATATTATTTTTCTTTCTAGTTTAATTACAATTTGTTTCTAAATCATATATACATGTGATTTCTGAATTGCTTGTGCTTTTAATTTGTATAATTGGCAGTTCTATTTATATCCATATCAACCCTAAATTTATGCGCTCATTACAAGTTTTGCTCTTTCCTTTTTTTTTTTTTTTTTTGGGGGGGGGGGGGGGGGAGTGTTATTGAGAATATCTGTGTTGCTTCACTTTGCTTCCTCTGCTGCAGTGCTGGTAAAAGTTTTGTTGCTGAAATTTTGATGTTGCGGCGTGTCATATCAACTGGAAAAATCGCACTACTTGTACTTCCTTATGTATCAATTTGTGCAGAAAAGGTGCTTTACTGGGTTTTTTTTTGAATTGATGCAAGCATAAATTGATTACAGTTTCCTTAATTCGAATTATGTATATATATTTCAAGTTTGTGTACTAATTGGTGTAGGCTGAACATCTAGAGGTCCTTCTTGAACCACTTGGTAAGCATGTTCGTAGCTATTATGGAAACCAAGGTGGTGGAACACTTCCTAAAGATACTGCTGTAGCTGTCTGCACAATAGAGAAGGCAAACTCTCTAATAAACAAATTACTTGAAGAGGGTCGCTTGTCAGAAATTGGAATAATCGTGATAGATGAACTACACATGGTATTTTAGTCAAAGGCTGTGGGGGTATTTTGTAGATATCTTGCCTTTTTTACTTTATTTTCTCTTTGAAAGGCATTCTCCATTTGGTTTTTCTTCTTGGCTTTAGGCTTGTGCTCTTTGATCGAGTTACATAGTAAATTCTCATCCTTATGTTCATCAACAGGTTGGTGATCGGAATAGGGGTTATCTTTTGGAACTTATGTTGACAAAGCTTCGTTATGCAGCTGGTGAAGGCAATTCAGAATCAAGTAGTGGAGAAAGTTCAGGTATGAGCAGTGGTAAGGCTGACCCTGCTCATGTTCTGCAAATTGTTGGGATGAGTGCGACCATGCCAAATGTGGCAGCTGTTGCTGATTGGCTTCAAGTGAGTCGAACGAATTTTCATTACACATATTCTAGTGTTTCACGTTAATTTTAATGTAAAGATCTACTTGTGGCCAATGAGCTCTAGCTCAAATGGCAACTCTTTCCCTTGTAAGAACAAAGAATGGGGATGAAGAGTGAAATTGAAAAACCAAGACCCTCTAGGTGTCTGTAACTTCCTGAACTAAAGAAGAAAGGGGAAAGATCTGCAATTGTCACACATTTTTACATAAGAAGGGAATCAATGCCTGAAAAATGCCCCAAATACCACCTAACTATGGTTCTGTGGATGTATCATTAGCCTAATACGTATCTGGAATACAGAGGAATAGAGCTAAAAATGGGCGCAAAATTGATTCGTAGAAGCTTGACTAATATATTTCTAATTTCATCAAATATCTTTGTCCTTTTCTAGGAGGATCATTACAAGTCTTGGAGTGATGCATCTAAAAAATCTAGTTGATGGGTTCTACATGAGAGTTTAGTCCTCTTTCTTAAAAGTTGTGCATGTAACTCCCTTTGTAGATTTAGGAGTGATTGACAATCAGCTGACATCATAGAAGCTCACCCTAGGGTATTTGTGCTTTATACTAGACTAGAACTTATACCTCTGAGGACATGGATGTTGTTGATTTTTGACTTTTGCGAAATAAATGCTTGTTTCATCTAGAAGGAATTTTTGGACACCAATGACTCAATTTTTGGATGTCACTATCATTATTTTTCAATGTTATGATGATAGTGCTTTATGTGGATAATTTGGAAGAGCATGTGCTAGTTGAAGTTCATTTTCCTGCAAGTTCTGTTTGAATGGATGGCTGTTCTGCCATGCCATTCTTTTTCTTCTTTTTTAGACTTTACTGATTTTGTCCTGCTGTACACAGCTTGTGTATGGACAGGCACGTTTTCTTTTGATTTAATAAAGTTTATTTATTTATTTATTTATTTTTTATTGCTTAAAAAAAAAAAATTTCAATGTTATGGAAAGACCCTGTACTTGAAAGATTTTCTTTTTGGGTTTTTCATTATTTGTCGTCTCAGAGTTGGTAAATCATAGGTGAAAGGAACATAATGCACCAGGTAGCTTTGATCGTAACAATTTGTTTCAAGTTTATATGATGCATCTATGGTGCATTTATTTTTGTTGTAAATGATTTTATGCCTTATATTTAAATAAATTCTCTTTTTTTGTTAAGGCAATTGAATTAGTGGTATCTTCTTTTTACACCTTGCCTTGAGGGAGGATATTAAGTCTTGCCACATGATTGCTGTAGCCTTCTTTTGTGGTTGATAAACTTATAGATCTATTTTTTCTTGAATCTGCATGTAGGCTGCATTATACCAGACAGATTTTCGACCAGTTCCATTAGAAGAATATATTAAAGTTGGTAACACTATTTATAGCAAAAAAATGGATATTGTTCGAACAATCTCAAAAGCATCTGACCTTGGTGGTAAAGATCCAGATCATATTGTTGAGCTATGTAATGAGGTAGGGATTTTTGTGTGGTAAAGCTGTTTTGGGGCATTATTCAAGAAGTTGAAAATTTATGTACCAAGGAACATATTTCAGGTTGTTCAAGAGGGTCATTCAGTGTTAATATTTTGCTCTAGTCGAAAAGGATGTGAATCAACTGCAAGGCATGTTTCAAAGTTCCTCAAAAGATTTTCTATTAATGTTCGTAATGATGAAAGTGAGTTCTTGGATATTACTTCAGCTATTGATGCCTTGCGAAGGAGTCCAGCAGGACTGGATCCTACATTGGAAGAAACTCTCCCTTTTGGTGTTGCCTATCACCACGCTGGCCTCACGGTATTTATTTATTTTGTTGGGGCTGTATCTTTCATTATTTTTCATAGTATATACTTGATTTCTTTGTCTTTTGACTGTTTTAAAATAATTTTTAATGGGGATTTCCTTGGCCATTGACAGTTGTGGGATTTCCTTACTTTTAAAGGTTTGGATGTTTATTTATCTTTTCTGTAGGTTGAGGAGAGAGAGATTGTTGAAACCTGCTACCGCAGAGGCCTTTTACGTGTCTTAACTGCTACATCTACCTTAGCTGCTGGGGTTAATTTACCAGCTAGGAGGGTCATTTTTCGACAACCCAGGATTGGTCGTGATTTTATTGATGGGACAAGGTACAAACAGATGGCTGGTCGGGCTGGTCGGACTGGGATAGATACGAAGGGGGAAAGTGTATGTCTGATTTTTTAGTTCCTGTTTTATGTTTCATTTTAGTCCAGGCACCTCTTATTTTTTATTGTTATCTGGGATGATTGCTGGTTGCTTATATGATTTTTGACTGTCTTTTTAAATGTCAAATTGATTGATGCTTGTTATTGTTTTATTACTTTATTTTTTATTTTTTTATCATATTTGACTTACTTTTTTGGTGTATTTCAGTGAGGACATAATTCACTGCTTTTATATTAAGATGTTGATTTTTTCCCCTAATGATTTTACCTTACCAGGTACTAATATGCAAGCCAGAAGAAATAAAAAGAATGATGGGACTTCTTAATGAAAGCTGTCCACCATTGCATTCCTGTCTATCTGAAGATATGAAGGGAATGACTCATGCCATTTTAGAAGTTGTGGCTGGCGGGATTGTTCAAACTGCTAATGATATTCATCGATATGTTAGGTGTACTCTTCTGAATTCCACCAAGCCATTTCAAGATGTGGTGAAATCAGCTCAGGAATCTCTTCGATGGTTGTGCCACAGAAAATTTCTTGAATGGAATGAAGATACTAAGTTATACTGTACCACACCACTTGGACGAGCAGCTTTTGGCAGTTCTCTTTGCCCAGAAGAATCACTTGTAAAAATTTGCATCTTCTATTTTCATTATTTTTCTTTTTATTTAATTTCCTTACTATTGATTTACTCTCTATGCAATAAGTAATGTTGATTACTGGGAAAAAAATTGTTGTTGAAATTGATTCAATGCTTATGTTTGGTTCCCTAGATTGTGCTGGATGATCTTTCAAGGGCAAGAGAAGGATTTGTGCTTGCATCTGATTTGCATTTAGTTTACCTGGTAACACCAATAAATGTTGACGTTGAGCCAGATTGGGAACTGTACTATGAACGTTTTATGCAATTATCTGCTCTTGACCAGGTAATATGCTTCTTGTTATAGTGGCTTCTCTGATTCCAAAAGGAAATTCATTATCAATCACTCTTTCTTGGTTTATATTATTGACCCTCCGTTTTCTATTGAACACTAGGCTTATGTAATTTTGTCAAGGGAGGCTTTTTTGGAGTTCCATTTGTTGTGCTATGATAAAGGGATGATTTCCTGTATCGCTGGAGGCAAGCCTCAAGTTTACTAAGAACTTGTTTTGTGCTTCCATCTTTGGGATTATCTAAAGTTTATCTCATGTGCCAAGTGGACCTCCAAATTGTTTTTTTAAATGCCATGCAGAGTTTTAAAAGTATTGACCTCTTTAAATG
This sequence comes from Quercus gilva, assembly GCA_023621385.1. Lineage (NCBI taxonomy): Eukaryota > Viridiplantae > Streptophyta > Magnoliopsida > Fagales > Fagaceae > Quercus > Quercus gilva. Next base: position 15,920,038 of record CM042484.1, on the reverse strand, counting down.
GATGTCTTGGCAGAGTAACAAATATTTCTTTTGGGTTAGTTACACACACACCCAATGGGTCTTGAACCTAGAACCTCACTATCCACCTAGAACTTATAAGGGAAGGAGGTGCCAATTGAGCTAGAGCTCATTGGCTTGTCACAGTAACAAATTGTTTGTATTTTTAAGAGCAATTAGATTTAGAGATTTACCTAATGGTAGAATCAATATAAAGTATGCTTTCTCTCTTCATAAATCCATGATTGTGTATTGGATTTCCTTAGTAGATGATTCCATCTTCTCAGAATCATGCTAATAACTTATTTCTTTCTTTTTTTTTTTTTGAATTAAATTTTTTTAAACTTTAATGTGGTTTATTTCTCAGCCTGTAATTTTCATCTTTACATCTGATTTTATAAAATTTAATTTCTCTTCCCAATTGCATGAAATGCAGTCAGTGGGCAATCGAGTTGGAGTTGTTGAGCCGTTTCTGATGCGCATGGCACATGGTGCACCTTTGCGCATTTCAAAGCAGTCAAGAGACATTATGAAAGTGGTGAATGGCAAAAGTGAAAACCGACTTGGGATCACAAACAGTAATATGCTTTCGGATGATCAAACACTTCGAGTGTGTAAACGTTTCTATGTTGCACTCATCTTATCAAGACTAGTGCAGGTATTGCATGCACTAATAGATTTCCTATTTTTCCCCAATTTGTGAATGTAAGCAAACCAAATACTATGTATTGCATGCTATTATATGGATTGCGTATGTTTGAGGTGACTGTGACTTGGGATAACATTCAATTTAATCTTCTGGTCTATTTTCCTTGATTTTCACTTGGACTGCATATTTATTAGTTTGATTACTTTGATAGGATTCTGAGTCGTCTTTATATGGGATGGCTTTGTTGATGTGTATTTGTTTTTTGGTTTTCTTGTTTTGCTAAATACATTTTCTTAAACCTGGGATGAAGGAAGTTCCTGTGGCTGAGGTTTGTGAAGCTTTTAAAGTGGCTCGAGGCATGGTTCAAGCCTTACAAGAGAATGCTGGAAGGTTTGCATCAATGGTTACTTTATTTTGTGAGAGGCTTGGATGGCATGATCTGGAAGGCTTGGTTGCCAAGTTCCAAAATCGTGTTTCATTTGGAGTGAGAGCAGAAATTGTAGAGCTTACTACAATTCCATATGTTAAGGTACTTCTATTAGCAAACTACCTTTCTGTTACTGTCTTGAGGGGAGCCTCACTGGTGGTTTCAGGTTCCTATAATAATTTGGGATTGGTTGTTTTTATTATTTGAGTTTTAGTGTTTTAGAACATTTTATAAATAGTCAAGGATTGGTTGTTTCTATTATTTGACTTTTAGGGTTCTCGAGCAAGAGCACTCTACAAAGCTGGCTTGCGTACACCTCTAGCAATTGCAGAAGCATCTGTTCCTGAAATTACCAAAGCTCTTTTTGAATCTTCTTCATGGGCTACAGAAGGTGATACTTACGAGATTTTTGGTCTCTGATATTGGTTCATAGTTATAATTACATTTCAAGTCATCCATGAAAATATCTTTGTTTTGTCATGGATTTTCAAACCAAAGAATAGTATGGACCATAAGTTGTATTTGTTTTATGGCCATTAATGGGATTTCTTGACATGACTGTTATAGCATGTGGTTCTTGTCAAATTTATTTGGGAAGTTTCATTTATTTGATATTTGCTTTCTATTGGTCTTCTCTCTCTCCTCCCCTCCCCCCTTTTTTTCCCCCTTTTGATAGGTAAAATGGGACAAACTAAAAACTCTTTTCTATTGGTCTCTCCAAAATTGGGTTTTTTATTTAATAAATGGGGTTGGGGGAGGAGAATTTGAATAAAGATATTGCTATAGCAGAGTACATGTATTGATTAAATGATGCTCTTGATTGGTGTCTTACTATCTCTCAAGCTTTGCACTATTTGTTAATAACATTTTTGACATCCTTTATGTGGTTTATATTAATAGGAGTAGGAGAGAAACAATCGGTGTTTTGAAGATTCTGAAAGGACTATAGCTGATTTAAAACTTTCCTTCTTTAAATTTCTATTGGATTGGATGTCTATCATAGGAAGTCAATCTATTTTTTCGGTCTATGATTTGATGGATGCTTGTAATTTATGTATTTGATTATTTTGGTCCCCTGCTATATACTTCCTAGATACTTGGGTGACTCATTATTATGTCTTTGAATAAAATTTTCTTTACTTATCAAAAAAAAAAAAAAAAAAAAAAAAATTTAATAGGAGCAGTTTGGGTAGGATGGGTAAAGTATTGTTGTTTACTTAACAGTTGATAATCTAAGGATGCATAAGATCATCATTGTTGATTGGTCTTGTATGTGCAAAGTTGTTGGGGAGTCGATTAAGCAGCATTGTGATATTGCTAGCAAGCTGTGATTGTTAGTATTTGCTTTGTTTGGAATTTCTTGGGTAATGCCTAATTTGGTGGAGCTTTTTATGTGTTGGAGGTGTTCTCAAGAGACATCAAAGTTTGAATGTGTGGAATGTTCTTCCTCTATGCTTGATATTGTGCATTTGGAGGGAGCATGATTGCAAGATGTTGATGGAATGGAGATCTCATATGTGCTGGAGGTGTTCTCAAGAGACATCAAAGTTTGAATGTGTGGAATGCTCTTCCTCTATGCTTGATATTGTGCATTTGGAGGGAGCATGATTGCAAGATGTTGATGGAATGGAGATCTCATATGTGCAATTGAAACTTTTATTTTTGAGATCTTTGTTTGATTGGTAGAGGGCAATTAGGTTGATAAATTATCAATTGTCTCAAAAGCCTAAGTTATTAGGAAATGGTGAATTTGATCATTTAATCTAACACTGTCCCTTCATTTGTGGGCCTAAGCTGCCCTTATTAAGTTGGGCCAACACGTGGAAATTTTTTTAAATGAGAGGTAAGGTGGATACAGGGTTGAGCCCGGGATCTCTTACTCTGATATCATAATAAATTATTGATTGTCCCAAAAGCTTAAGCTATTAGGAAATTGTAAATTTAATAATATAATCTAACACTGGGTTTAGCTTCTTCCTCTTAGTTGGATTTTTAAGATCATTTTAACTTTAGATCATAGATTTTTCTTGCAATTGTCTTGTATATTTCCTGTGTACTAGGGCCTTGCCTTTTTGTTCTTTTTATAAAATTTCTAATCTATCAAAAAATTATTTATGTTACTAATCTGTTAGTATGAGGAAGGAGAATTCTAAAGATGACATTAAAATATTTGTGATGCTTGGATTATTGGTGGTAGATTTATATTTATAGCACTATGTGCTGTTATCCTTCATTTTCTTCTTCCAGTTTAAGGTTGTTTTCATGTAATTCATCTTCAATTGAAAATTTAATGCATTTATGGTTTTATAGATCTTTTAATCCTGACAAGTTGATTAATATGTGTGTTAGCAGGTTCAGCACAAAGACGCGTACAACTTGGAGTGGCCAAGAAGATTAAGAATGGTGCACGCAAAATTGTTCTGGATAAAGCTGAAGAAGCAAGGGTTGCTGCCTTCTCAGCGTTCAAATCACTTGGATTTAATGTGCAACACATTTCTCAACCCATATTGGCAATTGCCATGGGCAATCACGTTACGCAAGGAGCTGCAACTACATCTTCTGGAAATGAAACTAGTAGTAGCTTTGTTGATGTAGAGCACATGGAGCATGTTTCTGCTAAGCCATCCACAGAAGAAAATGAGAATTCTGATAAAGTTTCTTCAGAAAGTGAAGGTGAGAAGTTAATGAGAACATCAGATATTGGCTTAGTGGCTTCAGCAGAAATAAACTCAACGGCTGCAGTGCATTGTAACTTTGGTGCTGAAAATTCTGGGGTACCAGTTGAAGGGTCTGTTACCGGCGGTTCTGAGCTGAATGCTATCATTGGTAATACCAAAAGTGCAGATATGGCACGCTCTATTCAGTTACAAAACTCTGGTGATGGAACCAGGGTATGTGATGAGTATCTTCATTGTGGAGTACAGGAACCACAGAGCAAGGAAAATTTGTCTCTTGGTAACAAGGACAGTGCTTGTGGGAAGGGCCCTATCAATGCAATTAATACTCCTGGTGGATTCGATTCCTTCTTGGATCTTTGGGAGACTACACGGGAATTCTATTTTGATATCCACTACAACAAACGATCAGAAGTGAACTCTGTTGCCCCCTTTGAAATACACGGCATAGCCATTTGTTGGGAAAATTCTCCTGTGTATTATGTCAATCTCCCTAAGGATCTACTGTGGTCTGAAAACAGAAGAAATTGTTACTCATCTGTGGATACATCTGGTGATAAGAGTAATGTTTCACCTCCTGAGTATTTGTTGGAGATAGTTAGACAAAGATGGAACCGGATTGGTGAAATATTGGGGCAAAGAAATGTTAGAAAATTTACTTGGAACCTTAAAGTTCAGATTCAGGCTCTTAAAAATCCTGCAGTTTCAGTTCAAAAATTTGGTTCAGATCTTGCTGTGAAAAATATGGGTGTTGAACTCATAGACAACTCATACTTATTGTTATCCCCAGTTAAGGTAAAAGATGGAATCGATGTGTGCATAGTGGCATGGATTCTGTGGCCTGATGAGGAAAGAAGCTCTAACCCAAACCTGGAGAAGGTATTCAGAAGAATCATATCAACTACTTTGACAGTAATTTCAAGCATGTGTACTATGTTGTTGGAAGATAATTTTTTTATTTTCCCAATGCTGAGAATTTTCTTGCTTTTAATTTCTTATGGCCCCATGACTTCTTAAGTTCTTGAAATCTTGTCTTTTAGTTAATAGTACTATGGTGTTCTTCCTTTCTCAAACTGCCTTCTGATAAATTTATAAAAATAGGAAGTTAAAAAACGTTTATCCAGTGAGGCTGCAGCAGCTGCTAATATGAGTGGCAGGTGGAAGAATCAGATGCGAAGGGCTGCTCATAATGGGTGCTGCCGTCGGGTTGCACAAACACGAGCTTTATGTTCTGTACTTTGGAAGTTGCTTATTTCCGAAGAACTTATTGAAGCCCTTATGAATATAGAAATCCCATTGGTAAGTTACCTTATGCTCTCTGTTATTAACTTCTATAGGAGTTCTGTGATCTGGGGCATTCAAACTTTTTGGTGGGTCCATCTTAGGTATCTAAAAGGAAATGGATAGGATAATGCGTTCATATTGGAGCATGTAAATAGAACCATTCTTTTTCTTCTTCTTTGTCCTTGATAAATATCTTAAGCTTGACTTCTCTTATCTCATTTTTCTACTCTAATTTTTGGCCTTGATAAATCTCTAAAAGTGTGACCTCTCTTGTGGTGGGGTTCTTCCTTTTATTTTTAAATTTTCCATTTCTTATTTTTTTTACCTCGATTAATAGCTTAAGTACGAAACTGATGCTTCTTATTTTTTGACCTTGATTAATAGCTTAAGTATGAAATTGATGCTTGGCATAGGTGCTAAAATTAGCTGACTGTTGAGCCACTTAGGGATTATGAGTTAAAAGAAAGTCGTCCTTCAGAAACCATTGAACTGATATTTATAAACAATACACTCTTCATCTGGTTAGATATTTGAAGCATTTGACAAAATTTTGTATGCTTGTGTGTGTATGTTAGGTTAATGTGCTTGCAGACATGGAGCTTTGGGGAATAGGTGTTGACATGGAGGAATGCCTTCAGGCACGTAATGTGTTGGGGAAAAAGCTAAGGTATCTGGAGAAGGAAGCTCATAACATGGCTGGCATGACATTTTCATTATATACAGCAGCAGATATTGCAAATGTGCTGTATGGACACTTGAAGCTGCCAATACCAGAGGGGCACAATAAGGGAAAGCAACATCCAAGTACTGACAAGCATTGCTTGGATCTATTAAGGTATTGGGAGTGATTTCTTGTTCTATGCTCTTTACACATCTTAAGGTGAATTTGTTTACTAATTAGATCCTGCAATAATTTATGCTCTCTCCATATTTTAAGTTTTCACTATATTATCTCCAATAATACCCTTCATTGTTTAATTCGAAATTGTGTAATTTAAGAGATTCTTAATTTTTGAAGAGTGGCCCTTTTGGGTTGTGACAAATCTGATCAGGGATATACATTAAGGGTTTCTTATTCTGAGTAACTACTTAATGTCTCTGCAGCAAAGTTCAGGTGGACTTTTGATAAACTGAGTTACTATTTTCGATGAGCAATGTTTCACATGTGTTGATGTGGATTTGGAAAGTGCTTGCATCAGCCATACTCAAAAAGTGCATTAGTGTTCACATAATGATGTGTAAGAATGTTAGTCATCCGTATATTATTATTATATTATTGACGGTCCTAGTGGTCCAGATCTTCTACCTATGTTGTCAGAAACTTTTAGTAAAATAGTGTATCTTCAGTAGGTGAAGCTTAAATTTCTATATGCTATCAATTTGTTGGTCACTTGTTTTCCTTAAGAATGTTGGAGTATTACTCTGTTGAAGTGATGTCTTGGAAAAGCAGGTATAGCTGCATTTTCAAAATAGTGAAAAACATTAGATTTTTGTGAAAAAAATTTTCAGGAAAATTTTCCTGGAATACATGCAATTATTTTGGGCTTGTATATTGTCTTTCTCTTCTTGAAATTACAAGTAAGAAAGTTGTTCCTTGTATTGCAATGCCCTGTGACATTTTCTGCTTTGCCTTTGCAAGGATAGTGTAAAAGCAAAATAGTAGCAATTATCTAATTGTGAATTATTTGTTGAAAGGAAAAGCTTTGTTAAACAGCTAGTAGACTTGTGCAGAGAAAGTCAAGAGGAAGGTTGAAAAAATGCAGGCGGTTGACCTAATGGCTTAGGAGGCAAAAGAGTCATGTATTATTTCCCCAAGTCCTTGGGTTGAAGTTGTTGAGTTGGATTTAGTTGCCAGCTGTCCAAGCCTTTGGTCTTTCCTCATGGTTGGTCCAGCATGCACAGATAATTGTTGGAATTATTATCCTCCATAAGGCTTTAAATTTTTAATAGATTAGGCTGTGGGGCAGTTGTTGAAATTGTATCATCCTCTTCTGAGTCTTTCAAACTTTTGGTTCCTTTTAGCATGCGTTGTTGTGCTTATTGATGCAAAAAAAGGTTATGTTCATTGTGGATTGTAATAAGGGTATTGGTGTTGAAGGAGGTGCAACTGTGTTTTATATAGTTTGAACTGCACATCTTTCCTATGTCCTAAAAAGGACGAAAAAAACTGTGCTTCATTACATGTACTGGTGACATATGTCTTTCAAGGTAGTGAGTTCAGGTGCATCCTCATTATGCCAGTACATGATTTTGCTTTTAAGTTCGTTCTTTGGATAGCAGGGCTTAAAGTGATAATCCTTCTCCAATAATTTTTCCCAATTGAAGACTAAGATGGAGTGGATATAACAGAGAAAGCAACTATTGTAGCCTCCTGAATTTAAATAAACGATTTGCGTTGGATTTTTGAACTGCTACACTTCATGCATATCATATACCCATTTATTTGCACATTGCTTCTAGCACATAGGTTTTGTCCTTGGGCATTCTCATAGTTGCCAAGCTATGCATAACAACTGGATTTGGTTTCATTTCAGGCATGAGCATCCTATTGTTCCAGTCATTAAGGAGCACCGTACATTGGCAAAGCTCCTAAACTGCACATTGGGATCAATTTGTTCACTGGCTAGGCTATCTTTGAGGACACAGAGGTACACACTTCATGGTCATTGGCTCCAAACATCAACCGCAACTGGGCGGCTTTCAATGGAGGAACCTAATCTTCAGGTTTGATTTCTTCACCTGTCATATATATACCCCCGTCATATTTATCATTTTAAATATTTTCTTGTGTTAGGGAAATTTAAAAATTAGTGTCATGAACTATTACTATCATTTATTTATTTTTTTCATTATCGTCTTCATCTTGTATTTTTTGAGTTATGCAGTGTGTGGAACATGTGGTTGACTTCAAAATGAACAAGAATAAAAATGGAGGTGATGCTGATGCTGATCATTATAAAATTAATGCTCGCGATTTCTTTGTTCCTACGCAGGTAATGATCTTGATGTTCATGTATTTATGATCAGGTAGATAATAAATGCTCCTCAATTAAACTTTGGAGAATAAACCAATGAATATATTTTCATAATTGAAGACCTGGAAATTTTTTTTACATTAGCTCCTAACCCATAGCGATCTGAGGATGCAAGCTGGACAAAAGTACCCCCTTTTTGACCTTTACTTTCTCTCTCTCTCTCTCTGGTTTTCTGCCTGGGAGAGCCAGTGGGAGTGTGGAGTCCCCTTATTGCTAATGACCAAGCTTTTCTGCCTGGGGATAGTGCAGAAAGGCCAGATTTGTGTTTAACTTTGAAATTTGGATTCTGGTTGATCTGCCTGTTGCAAAATATATTGATGAATGTTGCTTCAAAGGAATTCCCAAGACCAGGATTTGTTTAATTTCTTGTGAAATTTGTTTCTCTTCAATGATTCTTCCTGTATATATTGAAAGATACTAGTTAAATGATTTGTTGCTGTAGGATGAAGGTTAGTTTAGACATAAATTCGGTAAAGGATAATATATTTGCCGTGTTTGGCAGTTGGCACTGTACTTTTAAAAGTTTCTTTTCCAGAAGCAATATCAGAGAACATCAGTAATTTTTATTTATTTAATGAATTTTATCTGTTTGAGTAGGAACTTTATGTTGATGCTGTGATAGGCGATTCTATAAAGATGTATCTGCCAGTATACTGAAGCTTGGCTTGATGGAGGCAACTTAGGTGTTTGGCTTGGTGATTGTTGGTTGACTCAGTGCGAGGGTTCCTAACTGTAGGTGGTGGTATAAGGAACTTTGATAGTAGAGGGAATTTGGTAGATTAAGTGAGGTTGCAAGCAGTCAAGTTGGGTGATTTTGAATATTAGCAATTGGAGTGAGAGGGGGGTGGGCAGGGGGGAGGGGCTAGGATGTCTTTTTGTGAGAGAGAGAGAGAGAGAGAGAGAGAGAGAGAGAGAATTATTGTATGAAGGATTTGTCCCTTGGGCTTTTCAGATGCATGTGTTTTTGTGGGTTTGTGTAAATGCAACAATTATTTTGTGGAGATTTTTTTGGTTTATATTCTGGTTGAGTCCAGTCTTAATCTTTGCAGGATAACTGGTTACTTTTAACAGCAGATTATTCTCAAATTGAACTGCGGCTGATGGCCCACTTTTCTAAAGACTCCTCATTAATTGAACTTCTTAGCAAGCGGCATGGTGATGTTTTTACTATGATAGCTGCAAGATGGACTGGGAAACCAATTGAGTCTGTTGACTCCAATGAACGAGACCAGACCAAAAGGTTGGTGTATGGCATTCTTTATGGAATGGGTGCAAACACTCTTGCAGAACAACTGCATTGCAGCTCGGATGAAGCTGCAGAAAAAATCCGAAGTTTCAAAAGTTCTTTTCCTGGTGTTGCTTCTTGGCTTCGTGATGCCATTGCATCTTGCCGTCAGAAAGGGTGAGTATTTATTGTTCATTGTTTTTTACCCCTCTCCCTCTCCTTTTATACAAGGATAAAGATAATGCAAGCGATTGAGTGAGAGAGTTTAGACTTTTTTTTTTTACTTAAATACTATCCAATTTCTTGTTTTCTCATATTCCATTTTGTTCACTATAAAGCCTTTTTCTTGAATGTATGTGACTGAAGGTTATTAGGTTCTACATCCTGTTTATCTCTTTTATTTTCCAAACAAGAATTTTCTTTCCATTTGTCTTATAATTGCCATTAACTGTTTGTATAATTATGCAGCCTTTTCAGAAATGTTTTCCTTTTTGTGCTATATGGTATGTGACTTATCTGAGTGCACTTGTGATTCAGATATGTGGAAACCCTCAGGGGAAGAAAGCGTTTTTTGTCAAAAATTAAATTTGGAAACAGTAATGAAAGATCAAAAGCTCAGAGACAAGCAGTCAATTCTATTTGTCAGGTAAAACTTTTTTCCTTTGGGATGAGGGTGGTTATGGGTGTTTAAATGTAGCATTGAATTTTAATAAAATTTATTGAGCTTTTTATAGGGATCTGCTGCTGACATTATTAAGATCGCAATGATAGAGATTTACTCTGCGATTGTCGAAGGAGTCGATAGGCCAGGTAGTTCACTCACTACAAAGTTTCAAAAGCTCAAAGGCCACTGCCGAATCTTATTACAGGTGCTTGGGAAAACTGCTTACTATTGTTGTTTTCTATAATTTTTGCTTTTCATCACTAAATTATTTCCAACAATCTGAAACAGGCAGATTTTATGAATAAATAAATCTTAATAAATTTGGAAGATCATCCTTTTAGGTTTGTTAATGCAGTGGGCTTTTTGCTTTAGTTTTTATTCTTACACTGCAGTATGTGCTGCATGAAAATTGATAGATGGTTGGTGATTCCCATCCAGGTACATGATGAATTAGTACTGGAAGTTGATCCTTCTATGATAAAGGAAGCTGCATTGCTGTTGCAAATGAGCATGGAAAATGCTGCCTTGCTTCTTGGTATGTTCAGCATCTGTAGTTCACATTTCTTTGCATTCTGAGAAATTTTCTTTTCTGTATTTTATCTCATTATTTGTTTTCCAGTTCCTTTGCATGTCAAATTGAAAGTAGGAAGAACGTGGGGTTCATTGGAACCTTTCCAGGCTGATCAATGTTAAGGGGAGCTATTGTGCCTGATTCATGAATTAGAAGGGAGTGTTTTATTCTTGGTGAAGAAAAAGATGTGTTTCATGACATTGAATGGTGACAATGGCTTTGAACCAGTGTTTGTAAATTCTGATTATTGAGTAAGTGTTGAATGCTATTTTTCTTAGTGATGAATCAAAGCGTTATGCCTCAGATGTTCTGATACCAAATCTAATATTTTCTTTTTCCCCCACAGGGAAGCTATCTTATCCATTCTGATTATGCAATGCATTCCTTGGGGAAGGGCGTGAGATAGAAGTGCATCTCTTGAATTGCAGTTTTGCAATAAGTATTGCCTTCGCTCGACTTCAGCTCGAAGGTTTGCTTTGAAAGAAGAAATTTGAGAGGTTTGAGCATTGCTTGTGCATAGTAGACAGGCTGATGAGCTCATTCTCATTAAATGCTGAATCAGTTACTACATTTGGAAAATGGCACCCATGAATTACCTTTCTTTGCAATGACAATGGGAATCTATGTGCTCTGTGCTGTATTTGCTTCCTACTGGCTTGTTTGGGATTGCTTATTTTCATTGGTCATTGGGCTTACAAAATAAGCTGGATAAAAATACAACTGTACCTAGAAAAAAGTAAAGCTTTAAGTTGTACATAAGCCGGATAAGCTAAAAATAAGCTGTGGCAAACAGGCGACTGCTGGTGGCCTGCAGAGGCATAATGGGTATCAGGGAATCAAAGGATGCTATTTCAACTCAAATGAGGTGTAGGCAAAGCTTCAAAGATGACTAGATCCTTTTTAGCCGTGGGATTTGTAAGTATTCCGAGGCATTGGTAATGCATTTCTGCGGTGTTGTTGGAGAGAATGCAATGCGCATTGTTAGGATTGTAAGAGAACAATTTTGGAGTTGAGCCCCCCTTTTTCAGTTATGATTTCTTGAATTTTTTTTTTTTTTTTTTAAATTTGCTTTTTTCATGATTTGTTGGTATTTCTCTGTATACCTTCCTTGATATGGGTTGTATCTTTATGATTTTAGTGAATTTTGCTTACATAAAAAAAAAAAAAAAAAAAGGGTATTCCAATGCATTGGTTGATTCTTTGGATTGCGACAATAGAACATTTGCTTGCTTAGGAGGAACATTTTTGGATAACTACAGTTGTGCTTATTAACTTTGGGAAGTGTGTTTAGGGTTATTAATTTACCTTTACACATGCTTAGTATTTAAAAAAGTAATTTCAATACATTATTTCATACTTATCCTTTTATATATATATATATATATATTAAAGCTAAAGTTGAGAGAAAATCTAATTAGATTCTTAATTGGATTCTCAAATCCGAAGAGATTATACATAGTTTTGCTTCACAATTCTTAGAAACCTTCAAATTTTCTCTCATACCCATTGATCTCTAAAGTGATTTACAAAAAAAAAAAAAAAAAAAAAAAAAAAAAAAAAAAAAAAATCCTCTTGCTTATTTACTGAGGTTGTTCATCTTCTCATTAAACACAAACCCAAATATTTTCTCCCTCTCTTACCTCTTATAAGTGCCAAGGTCTTTAAAACACTAAATTTCTACTCCATTTCAAATCATAACACGTTACTATTGCTAATAGAACAAGGAATAGTCCTTGAAACCCCAAAACAGGACTCAAATATTTTTACAAAAAAAAAAAAGATGCAGACTAAACTATTTCATTCAATGCACTTTATTTATTTATTTTCTATGTTTCCATTACGTAATCATAGGTTACAAGCTAGTAATATCTAAAAGATGAAACTTAGTATTTATTGTTGTTATACTTTTGTTGAGCCATATTAGAATAAAATTTCAATCTATTTTTGTTTGCTTTGGTCTGTTCAATCTACTTTAGTTCATTTTGGTTTCATTTGGTTTATTTTGGTGCACTTACTTAAGAACGGAAACGCCTTGTTTGGGTTGAGAATACCTCTTCTAAATCTGAATTTATTAAAAAATATAGATCTCAAACTCTCAAATCACTTCTGCTTCTAAGTTAGTTGGGAGATGTATATGATTTCAAATTATTATATGGTAAATTCAATCTAGGTAAACATTTTCCGTTCGGGCTTCTATAGAAACATTAATGGAAAACAATAATCCACTTTCCTTTTTTCTTGAATAAGGTGGCAATGCACCTTTGTGTGCTTTGTTTGCTCATGGAACAAAGGCTTTGAAGTTATATGGATAGCTGCATGGTTATCATTACGCATAGTTAGTGGTAATTGCGCATCAAACTTTAATTCCTCAGGTAGGTGTTTAGCCTTAATTCATTTATTGAGTGATATTCACAATGCTGTCCTCAGCCTTATCTTCCTTTAACCCCAATGTGACACATGGTAGGCCCCACACCAACTTGCATAGCACAACCTTTAGAGTTCCTTTTCAAATTTGGAAGGCCCTAATTAAGTAGTCTAATCATCCCAAACCAGCTTGGGCTTGTTAATCAAGCAACATTTCATGACTTCCTTCCATATTATTCTAGAAAAGGCGCATTCAAAACACAAATGGATCCTACTTTTCAAGCAACTTCAGCAAAAAAACACAAGCCAAATCTCCTTGATTCCCCCATTGAAGGACTCTATCTAGTATCTAGACTGGACAACCTATTCCTAAAAGCCAACCAATTAAAGAAACCATGCCTAGATATTTAGTAGAAAATCAGATGATTCTCAAATTTATCTCATGTAACTTCACTCTAATGGCATTCCAAGTTTCAGAACAAGTATACTTGCCAAACTTGGAAGAAGACAAAAGGCCGTATCCTTCTCATCAAGCTCAATGAAGGAGAGCTTGCATTGAATAGGAACAAAATCTTCAGACCTTGCAAGTTTCCAATCCCAATTCCCTCCTTCCAGGAAATTAGAAACTTTGGCATTATGTTGCTTGTTGCTTCATAAATGGCTCTAAAACCATATCTTAAGGATCCTCCTCCACTCCTAATTTTGAGGTGTCTTAACAAACCAAGAGCTCCTACCCTTCTGGTTTGAAGGACACCATAGAAAAGAATGTAGCAAGAACAAGGTCTTTCTGTTGGTTTATCTAGTTACTGATGCGTACCAGCATTACATTTAAGTCTTGTTATGGAGGAAATAAACAGAATGAAAGTGGCCCTATAAAGCGAAAAGATATGTATTTATTAGTGAATAGACAGAGACAGGATGTATTATTAGTGAGTACATAATGTATCATCCATGACTATAGCACACTCAAACATGTAACTAAATGCTGTAGTATATATCACAGTACATATAAGCATTTCCAACTCTTGCAATTAAAATTCTGCTACGGAGGTTTGAGCCTTTCCCAGAGACTTCTATTTGGATGCCCAGACAACATGATCCTCGGGAAGGAAATGGCAGACAGGGACAGTTCCAGGCTTAACTTTGAGTACTTGGAAGGCCAAATGCTTTGGGTTCCATTCTGATGTGTTTGTGTGACATACAGCCACTGCTTTAGCTTTTGTTCCATCAGCACCCTCTAGTGGCACCATATAAGCCTGTGAGGTCTCTGTTGCATGGCAGTAAAAGACAGCATAGACATAGTTCTGTTTATGGCACACAACAGATTTGTCAGTTCCAACCTTCTTCACTCCTGGGACTATGGTGTATTTCTGCATCTGGGTTTCTTTTCCCACCTCGGTAGAGATTACCTGAACATCTTTTCCAAGCTTGGAAGTGCTGAAATCCACCATTGACTCTAATGATGTTGCACAATATTTTTCCTCCCCTTTGATGCCTGTCTTTTCACATTCTTCAATTGTGCTTTGAATTATATCGGCTTCCATTGACCCAGGTTTCACTGAAAACCGGTTAAAAATATCTGCAACCTTGTTAGATGAAAAGGGTATTGAATTTGCAACATCGCGAGACAAAAAGGTAGCTGTGTTTGTGTTTTTAGTGAAGTGCAAGTTCATTTTTGTGCCTGGATGCAAGTCCTTTTCCAAGAAGAAAAGAGCTACATTGGGGTCATCATGGAGTTGATTCTCAGTGGCAGCATAAATATATTTAAAGGGGCCTTTCCCTGGATTTACTCCAACATACACAGGCTTTCCCTTGTGGCCTGTGCTCACAGATACCCCTCCTTTGCCAACCCCCACATTGGTTCCTTGGCCGCCTGGCTTTCCAGTTTGCACTCCAACTCCTTTGCCTCCAACACCGACGTGAGTGCCTCCATCAGCTGGCTTTCCTTTACCGGTATTCACACTTACACCACCCTTCCCTACATCGACTGCAGTGCTTTTGTCATCGATCAGGCCTGCAAGGTTAGCAACATGAATTAGAAGCTAGAAGTAGAACTTATAAGATGAAAGACTTTAATTAGTGAGTGTGATTAACGTGCACACACTCCATATACATCAGTGTATAATAAACTAATAATCAAGCTTTTTTTTTTTTTTTTTTTTTTTTTAAACACAAAACACCACATGAATTAGAAGCTAGAACTTTTAAGATGAAGGACTTTTAGTACGTCTAGAATCTAGATGTAGATTTTTGCTAAAAGCCTATTGGTTTATTAACAAGTATAAAACTTTGATATAGCACTTTAAGTGTAGTATATTAATTGAATTTAAGCATTTGATTATTTTGAATTCAATTATTAACGGAAAATATGGCACTATATATGTCTTATCGGTAAATGAAATGAAAGGTTTAAATTTGATTGAAAAACCTATTGTATTGTACCTACTTAAAAGACTATAGATAAATTTTATTTAAGATGAGAGATTGTCACTATTATGACACACCAACTACAATTTTCCATCTCATTAATTATAAAATTTGTTGTGTTGTTAAATTTATTGTTGTTAATTTGTTAAGGTTAGTTAAAATATAGTTGTATCTAAAAATTTTAGACCTTTTTTTTAGTCAAAGACAAAAATAAAAAATAAAAAGCTATACATAAACAATTAAATAATGATAAGATACTACAATTTTACTATATAAATTTTACAAATCGACATGTCTTTAATCACAAAAGTTAATTAAGATATTTATTTACCATTTTATTTTATGCAAAAAGGGATATTTTATTTATTTAGATATAGTTCATGTTACGTAGAAAGTCACTCTCTAAGAGTTCTTAATTTCATTCTATTTATTTATTTATTTTGCTAGACCACAATATCATTATTGCAGGAACCTTCTCAAGGAATTCCCAAACTCTCATTAATTATAAAATTTGTTGTGTTGTTAAATTTATTGTTGTTAATTTGTTAAGGTTAGTTAAAATATAGTTGTATCTAAAAATTTTAGACCTTTTTTTTAGTCAAAGACAAAAATAAAAAATAAAAAGCTATACATAAACAATTAAATAATGATAAGATACTACAATTTTACTATATAAATTTTACAAATCGACATGTCTTTAATCACAAAAGTTAATTAAGATATTTATTTACCATTTTATTTTATGCAAAAAGGGATATTTTATTTATTTAGATATAGTTCATGTTACGTAGAAAGTCACTCTCTAAGAGTTCTTAATTTCATTCTATTTATTTATTTATTTTGCTAGACCACAATATCATTATTGCAGGAACCTTCTCAAGGAATTCCCAAACAAGCGCGTGATCCATGCTTTCCGGAAAGCTAACCAATGTGCTGATACATTGGCTAAATTAGGAGTGCAGTCTTTGTATAATTTTGCAACCTTTTGTAACCCACCGCCTGTGGTGGAGGCTCTACTGGCCTTTGATAAGGCTAGTTTGCGTTGTAATAGACTTGTGAACTCCTAAGTTTAATATTATATCATGGTTTACCCAAAAAAAAGAAAAAGAATACACGAGGATCACTCCTCCAAACCTTCATAACTGAAGGTATGACAGATGAATTATCATGTAAAGTGATTTTGTAAGGTAAGCAATGACTATGACATGGGCTATCATGTTTAAATTGCTTCCTTATTTATTTATGGGTCATGCTAATGAGTGCTAGGTACTGATTAAGAATCCATTTTATTTTATGAAAATTTTAATATCACTTTTATGAAAAATAAAAAAAAGCTGTCAAAATATTAATTTTTTCCTTTTTCTTTTCTCATAACAACTTTTTTTAACTGAATTTTTAACCAGTTCCTTAAGGTTACCGATTAGCATTTCTCTTTATTTATTAATAGTTTAAGTGACATAAATTACATTTATTATTAAGTCAGTTTGTAAGCGATTTGCATGGTAAAAATATGTAGTAATTTTAACATTTTCCTAAGCAAATAATTAAAAAATTAAAAGAAAAACCTCTTGCCAAAGCTCAAAATTGTTTTTGCAACTTTCAGGTCATTAGAAATAACTAGAAGTATATTATAGAGATGTTAGTGAAAAGATGCAAGAGAGTTCCTCTCAGATTTGAAGTACCAACCAGGCTGGAGAAGATCACTGAGGGCTTTAGGCATTGGAGTGTTTGGCAGCACGGAGTTCCAGTACTTTTCAGGAGGCACAGCAGCATGGCTTACCACCAGTGCAACCTGCAACACATAAAGTCACGTTATGTTACATAAAAATACTAAAAAGAAAAAAAAAAAGTTATTGAAATCATGGAAATAAGAACTCTCTTGGAACTTTATAAGCTCTGAAATCAAAGAGAGTTTGAAACAGAGATTATTATGTCCAGATGGGTGCAAGATATTATAAAACTTACAGCGAGAAAAGCGAGAATGTGTAGATGCATCTTGGTTTAGCTATGGATTTTTAGTAGAGATCAGAAAAAGCTGAATGCTGAGCTTAGTTTTTGGAAAGGATAGCAACAAGGTTGCAAATTTATAAGGGAAATTGTTCTTGAAAAGATACAGTAATTTACGTAGCTAGACGCAGGCGGCGGCTTAATTACTTCAACTGCCAACGGCTCACTTACTTTAAACTCATTTATGTCAATTGGGACAGGTGGAGAGAGAGAGCAAGAGAGAGTCGGGCAGTACAACAGTACCCAAAGAGAGTGAGATTGTTTTCTAGTATATTGTTCAAGAACCAATGTTTATTTCACTTGAGTCGCACGCAACTGTACTCACACCTTGCATTCAAATTGTGATTTCAATGAGTAACGTTTATTTCATATAAATTGTTGCACACAACTATACATGCACACTTTGTACTGAAATAGTGATTTGAAAGTGCGTGTCCAATAACTAATGTTTATTTTGCATTGGTTGTACACAACCGTGCACATATATTTTGCATTGAAATTGTGACTTTAATGAGTAGTGTCTATTTTACGCTAACTGTTGCATATATCTGTACACACACTTTACACTAAAATCGCGACTTAAAAGTGCGGGTATGGTTGTGTGCAATATTGGAGTGTGCACTGAGTGAGTGAAAACATGAAGACGTTTGTCACTGCCTTAGTGGCTTGGACGGTTGGGCCTGTTTCACTCACTCACAAGTTACAATTACATGGAACTTTTGCATCAAACATACTAAACAAACAACCACCGAATTTATGACGGAGTAGTGGGGGGTTGCGAGTCGTCATCATCTCTCATAATCAGGTTATACACTTGTACTATACAGGTCTGGCGGTCTACCCAATCGATTTATATGCTATTTTACGGCTTTTAAAAAGCTTGTTGACATATCGCCATTTAGCTAGAGGTTAGGGACAATAATGTTACATGAACAATATCAGTTACCTTACAACATAATATTTAGAAATATATATTGATTATTATTTTTTCAATCGATTTTAAATTTCAACAACATGATGTTATCAATTGATTAGGGGTTGTTTATTATTATTATTATTATTATTCGATAATTACAATAAGATGAGGGAGAATTTGAACCTTATGATTCTCATTATAAAAGAGAGCAAACAAATAAAAATCTTTGGTCCTAACTTTGTTTCACTTTATATTCTCTCAATCACATTTTGTCACTTTTTTTCCTTTTCTTATAAAATAACTAAAGTTTAAAATGGAAAACAAAAATAAGATACATGATATATTGCAATTGATAGAACATAAAGTGGAACACAAATGTTAATATGACACATGATTTTGTTTGAGAACAAACGATGTCGTTAAGTTACAAGACTCATAGCTCTATATGTGAACAATTTATTTATTAGTGTGCACAATCTGAAAATAGCATGGCAAAACACATCAATATATCCAAGAAAACACTTCATTTATCTCTTTTTTGTGTGTGTGTTTGTGGATAATTCACATCCCTTGTGTCTTATATGCATTTCGGAATTGAGTATGATAGGGATGATAATCAAATTCATCTTCCTAATTATTATGTTTGCACATAAATTACCTTAGTAATAAATAACGGAAAATGGTTTAGAGATATTAGTCATATTGCCCACAGAGAGTAATGAAAATAAGTCGTTAAATTTTAGTGCTTACATAACATTTATATATGATGGTTCAGTTCACCTAAAGTTGTCGAGAAAGTTCTCAAGATATATGCATGCATAAATTCATGCAAACGTAATTTGTAGTTTTGGACCTTTGTGTCAATTCTCATGCTCTAAATTCGGTGCCTGCTTTATGCGATGTAATCAAAGCTAAATGGGCTCATATTCATTTTATGTGGACTTTCCTTCGTTCTGACTTTTTTTGCCAGGAAAGTAAATGAGCCGTAGAAAAAGGGAATTCCTGGTAGGATCATTGAACTCTTCTTTCAGTTCTTTAATACTAGGATGGGGGATAGAGCATTCTCTTTCCTTTGAAATAGATTCTAATTCATAATTCAAAATCTTTAGATTAGATATTATAAACCTAAAAATGTATTTAATACTTTGTCATTTTATATTTTTTTGAGGGAATTGTAGACGGAGATTGAACTTATATTTCTTATTCAACCATAAAAAACTTTATTAATTGAGCTATGCTGTGGGGCCTAAGAATTTGGTAACCCCGGCCCATTTTACACCAAGCCCAAGGCCCACATCGAGGAGAAAGAAACGTCTGAGGACGAACGAAGCGAGTCCGAAATGCCAAGAAACATCACCGAGGACAATCCTGTCCTCGGCCAGCCGAGATCATAGAAGGGAAGAGCAGCATGCCAGCAAGGGCAGCCTCCCAAAGCATCCCAAGAAAAAGACAAGTATAATGGGTCAGCCATGGAAGCATGGTGGAGGAGCAAGTCAAGGAGAAACTGTCACCTCCACATTAAATGCCCACAACTAACGTCCTGACCGCACTAATGAGGGAATGACCCTTGAATAATGCTACCTTGGTTACCGCAACTCACAGGAAGTCAGAGAGGGTGGCTGATGGGACAGGTACTCAAATATAGGTTTGGATGATCAACAGGTGGAAGGCCAAGATCGTTTAAAGAGGACTATATAATAGGAGAAACTCACCATAAAAGGGGAGGAGAAATAGTACCGTAGCAATCTCAAAAACTCCTATAGTCAAAATCATTTAATATCCCTTAGAACAAAACTCCTCGGATTATGCCGAGAACAGCTTTTCTTTGATAAACTCAGTTCATTTCTGTTTGATTGTCATGAACACCATATTAACCGTTGTCCATGCGCTAAAGCTTAACTCTTTGACCCTCTCTCTATAAATTTATTGTATTGGGCTAGTTGGGCCTGAGTCCACTCATCTAATAACAAAAGTGCTTAAACCCAGTCCCTACAATTGGCACCGTCTGTGGGAAGAGCTTGTGTGATAACAAGTGCAATGGCTAGTTAAGGTGGGATTAGGCCCTCATCAGCAAGAGTCCCTAGGGAAAAACCATTATAGTGGCTAGTTTACTATGTGAGTGAGACACCACATGGGTCATAGTTCTAGGAGCTTCTGACATCAGGTACATGCCTTGTACCTTTGTCAAGAGTCAGGTCCTCTCGAATCTGGTGGTCGAGTTCGCTGGACCTCCATTGGAGAAAGTGGCAGCAACACAGAGTGATTCAAAGGGGCTCTGCGGCGGGGCTAGTTCTGGAAGGTACATATGGATACCTTCTAATCTATTGAAGTGGTTAAACGGAACCTTAGCTATGATGGGTCTTCGGACCTCCTGCTTTGGGGGAATTAACACACATTGACAATTATCTAAGGTATTAGACAGAACCGAGGTTTTTGCATGGCTCCTCGGGCCACAAACCTATGGGGAAACTAATAACTTCTGACAATTATCTAAAGTATTAGACAGAACCAAGGTCTTGCATGGCTCATTGGACCACAAACCTATAGGGAAACTAATAACTTCTGACAATTATCTAAGTGTTAGACCGAACCGAGGTTTTTGCATGGCTCCTCGGACCACAAATCTATGGGGAAACTAATGACTTGCGGCAACTACCTAAGGGTTGGACCGAACTGAGGTTTCGCATGGCTCTTCGGACCACCGCCCTTAAGGGGATTAACTACTTCAAGTATTTATCTGAGTGATGGGCAAAATCTAAGAGGAGTTCAACTCCTCGGATCGCCTACCTTTTCCCCACTCAACAAAGATGTAAACAAATGTAAGTCCATGAGCATCACTTAAGGTGTTCCAAGTATGTTCAAACAAAAAAGAGGAGTGGCGAACGGCGTAAATGAGATTACTCCCTTATTAAGTAAAGCATGAGTTGAGGTTTGCATTGTGGGTTTAACATTTTTTGTTACCCATTCAATAAAAGAACCTTAGCTATGTCGGGTCCTTCGGACCTCCTGCTAAGCGCTTAAACAGAACCTAAGACAGGCTTGGGTCCTCGGACCGGGCGCTTGGGGGAAGTCAACGCTATGACATCATTATAAATGTCGAACAGAGCCTTAATACACGATGGTCCCCTTAGATCACTTACTTTAAATTCAACATTCTTTGATGGTTGCACAGTTTGCGGTATAGAGCACCTGGTTATTTTCCTGATTATTCCTATATAGTTAACTTATTTAAAGTTAGCAGTCGGGCGCTATCGTTGGCTTTGCTAAAGTCAGGGTAACAACTTCCCGTTACCATCGACAACATCAATTCTAAGCCCAATTGGAGGGAAAAATAGCAACACACCCATTAATGAAATAATTACTGCAGAGAAAGGAAAGATTCATAAAGTAAAGAGTGCAGCACTTTTTATTAAATAAAGGAAAGGTACATCATATATAAAGCGGCTTAAGTAGGCTTGTTTTAAAACTAACTACACAAAAAGAAAGCCCATAGGAATGGTAGATTCACAATCTTGTCCTAGCAGCAATCGAGCTAGCATGGGTGGTACCAGCGATGAGAAAGAAGAAGAGGCGGAAACGCTGGATGGACCCCTTTTCTCCTAGCTGCAAGATGTTTTGCTATCAAGGCTGATAAACAGGAAACCCGTTTATTCTTTCTTGCTCGGTTGAAAGGTAGGAACATCTTTGGCCTCTGCTTTCTTTGCCTTAACTGCGTCATCCAGGATTTGGGTGGCATTCTTGATTTCTGAGAGAAGCTTAGTTTCCTTGCCCTTGCATTTATCCTTGGCCATCTCATTCCTTAGGCATTGATCACAATCTTAGCAAGGTCTTTGGGAATGCCTAAAGGATTGAGAACTTGAGATTCTTGCAGAACTCAAGGATCTGTAAATGAGAAAGAACGATCTCCCTGGGGTGCCTTATATAGAAGGCGAAACCTAGTGGAAATTAATTCGCACGGGATTTGAAGAAAGAGTTACAGGCGAAATAAATCCCGCTCAATTTCCAAAGAAATCCTCAACTGCTGGATCTGCGCCATTTCATAAGGATATTAATGAGGGTGCGCCTTGTATACTGAAGAGCCAAGAATGTGCTTGGGACAAGTGAAGAGACTCTGGCATTGACAGAGGACAAGACTTGACAAGCTATGACAAAGGCCCGAGGACATCAAAATTCTCCTCTTCGTCTGAGGAGTCGAACAGCAGGATTTTGAGAGGCTATTGTGGGGCCTAAGAATTTGGCAATCCCGGCCAATTTTACACCAAGCCCAAGGCTCGTGCCGAGGAGGAAGAAACATCCGAGGAAAAAACGTCCAAGGACGAACAAAGGGAGTCCGAAGTGCCAAGAAACATCGTCGAGGACAATCCTGTCCTCAGCTAGCTGAGATCATAGAAGGGAAAAGCAACACGCCACCAAGGGCAGCCTCCCAAAGCATCCCAAGAAAAAGACAAGTACAATGGGTCAGCCATGGAAGCATGGTGGAGGAGTAAGTCAAGGAGAAACTGTCACCTCCACATTAAATGCCCACAACTAACGTCCTGGCTGCACTGATGAGGGAATGACCCCTAAACAATGCTACCTCGGTTACCACAACTCACAGGAAGTCAGAGAGGGTGGCTGATGGGACAGGTACTCAAGTATAGGCTTGGATGATCAACAGGTGGAAGGCTAAGATCGTTTAAAGAGGACTATATAATAGGAGAAACCCACCATAAAAAGGGAGGAGAAATAGTACCGTAACAATCTCAAAAACTCCTGTAATCAAAATCATTCAATATTCCTTAGAACAAAGCTCCTTGGATTGTGCCGAGAACAGCTTTTCTTTGATAAACTCAGTTCATCTCTGTTTGATTGTCATGAACACCATATTAACCATTGTCCATGCGCTAAACCTAACTCTTTGACCCGCTCTCTACAAATTTATTGTATTTGGCTAGTTGGGCTTGTGTCCACTCATCTAATAATAGAAGTGCTTAAATTCAGTCCTTACATGAGCTAACTAGAACCTGCAGATAAAATTTAAATGGTCAATTTTTATTTTATTTTACATTTCACTATCCCATTCCGTGAGATCGACGGTGACAAATACGACCTAATATAGTTCTATTGTTTAGGGTTATTCCCCTTATATAAAGTTGGAACTTGGAAAGAGATATTTAGGGTTTCATCCATGCATGTAAAATACATAAACATTACCTATTTTTATACCTTGTAATTTTATTTTTTAAAAAGAAAAGTCAAATTGAAAAGAAAGTGAAAAAAAAAAATCTAGATTAATTTTTTGGTTTAATGACAATGTTCTATTTAAACTCGATGATCGCACTGAAGGAAATAATTAACAATAATATTTAAATTAATAAAAAGAAGAAGAAGTAGGGATTTTAGGGCTAGCACTGAGAAAATGAAATTAGATTTTTGTTTACGTCTTTGTCAAGTGTAGTCTGTGGTCCTCCTTAACAATGGGACACGTTTGATAATCCAGATTACTTTTAGCTAAGTGTTATATATATCATACAACCCGGCCCATAATTTCGTGCGATTTCATTGACACTCATGGAATTCAAATTTTCTAAGCAACCTAGCTTGTGGTATCCGATTGTTCTAAGCTTCTAATCAATCTTGTCCATTCGAGAGTGGACCTGCAAGACATTGTCATTACCACCGAATATAGCTTCAACAGCGATCCCCCTGGCCCCTCCCCTCTCTTTAATTTCTCCTCCCTTTTAATGAGGGCATTGAAAATTTGAAACGTGGATATGTGGCATTTATTTGATGGTTGTCCGAATTTCAATGGATTCAATGCACAAAACTGAATCGAGTCGGTTCTTTTTAATGTATTCCTTAAGATATAAAATTATAATTTTTTTTGAAAAAATTTTAATTTATGGTGTTTGGTTTTGATAATAGTTTTTTATCATTAGACTAAAACATCGATCAATCAGTTTTTAGTGTAGATGGAGATTAAACTTCAAATATCTTATTTAACCATAAAATTTTTTACCAGTTGAGGTAATTGAAACCTACAAATTATAATTAAAATTGTGTTTTCGATATGTGTAACAATAATTAAAGTTTTTAAAGTGCAAATCATTGGATTATAACTCTTTATCATCAGATCAAGATACCAATCAGTTTTTGGTGTAAACGAGGATTAAACTCAAAATCTTTTATTCAACTATAAAATTTTTTACCAATTGAGCTAACTGAAATCCACAAATTATAATTAAAATTATGTTTTTGATCTGTATAACAATAATTAAAGTTTTTAAATTGCATATCATTTGCAAGGTCCTTTAATTTTTGTACTTTTCAATGGTTTATTTGGAGGAGACAGTATCTCTTGTCTCAGACACGAGCGGAACCTACGACTTGTGAGAAGGCCTGCTATATGTATGAAGGACGTATCTGAAATATGTGATCATTATTTCAGTGAATGGGCATCACCATGTGAATCACGTAGTCTAAAAGGTCTGCTGTGGGAAGTGACCAGCGGTCCGGGTTTGACAAGGGAGGTTGGTTGTTGAGAGAATAATAAATTGGGTTTTTTCTAGGTGGCTTGTTTTGGGCCTTTGGATATTTTTTTGGCACATATCTTGCATTCGGATAAAAACAGGAGGAAATGGTAGAAATTTGAACTGAAGGGGAGCTGGTCCCTAGTAAATTAACCTTAGAGATGCATATGCCTTGGAATGATGAAAATCTATATGAAACAATTATTGTGGATTCAAATCCAGTAGTTTGCATGGCGAGAGGAGGGGGGAGAATCCTAGTGGTTCTAGCTAGTGTAAGGATTATAGTTTTGTGAGGGTGAAAATCATGTGTAAAAATCCTATCTATGTGGCAAAGAAATGGAATGTCCTTGTTTTGCAACTATTTTAATTTTCAAAGTACAGATGCATACAACATGGCTCTCTGCCTCTACCCAATATGGCTCTTTGCCTCTTTTTTTCTCTAATAACGTAGGAAATAAGGTACCAATTTTAACATTTATTGTCTTTATTAGAAACAAATTTATATACTATTGAATCATTGATTTTGTATTATAAGATTTTTGTTTTTTTATTTTTTTTTGGTGATATTGTCTTGCTAAACACTTTGATTATATTATTTAATTTTTGCTAAAAAATAGTTTGATTTGATGGGATAAATTTATTTGTAATTTTAAATATATTTTTATTAATAAAACAGGTTTTATTAAAAAAAATTGTAATAGTTGTGGGTAAATTAACAAGAAGTAGAGTTTTACGGGGTGAGGCGGAGCTTTGCGAGGCTCCAAGGAGAAGGGATGGAGTAAGAAAATTTTCCTTGTCATGTGGGGCAGGGTAGAGATGGGGTAAGACAAAACCATGCAGGGTAGGGGTAAAGACCCCATCCTTCCGTCCCGCCCCGCCCCATTGTCATC
Organism: Quercus gilva; assembly: GCA_023621385.1. Classification (NCBI taxonomy): domain Eukaryota; kingdom Viridiplantae; phylum Streptophyta; class Magnoliopsida; order Fagales; family Fagaceae; genus Quercus; species Quercus gilva. The sequence goes on along the minus strand of CM042484.1, from coordinate 15,894,398 downwards.
TCTATTTCATAGGCATCGATAGCCTTTCTTAAGATATTTTTCTTATGATTTGACTTTATATGCAAAATAAATGTGGTTTAGTAATGCCTCAATGAAGAGGTTTTTTGATCTATTTATGTTTATGTTAATTCTTATAATATTTGTACAAAATTAGGATTATTTTAATTGTTTTGTAAATATATGAGCCTTATATATATATATATATATTAACAAACTCTACTTTACTCCCCTCTACTTCCCCCTCAATCCAAACAAGCCCTAAAGAGAGAGAGAGAGAAAGGGGGGGGGGGGGGGGAGGGGGAGGGGGAGGGGGGGTACTGTAAACTTTTTTTTTTCTTCTGACAAGAGAGTAGTATTATAACCTAGTTATGGGCAGTAGCTTATAAAATAGGATTGTGAACTTTAAGTCTCTAACAATCTCCAAATTTATATTATTTTATTTTATATATAAATTTCATAATTGTGTTTTTTTTTTATTGTTTGTTTAAGTGATAGTATTGACTAGCAATTAAATTAAGTTATTGGTATATACGGACTTTGGTGCCTCTAAGTGTATTGTATTCTTTTTCGCTTAACAACAAAAATAATTAATCTTAGTAACAATAATGAAGCTAGTAGCATTCATAATGAAGATTTCAAAATATGAAAACTAGTAGAAGGAAATTCTAAAACTTCATGTATTTGTGTTTTTTTTTTTATTGGTGATATCGATATGTAAGTTATGTGGGTATCTAGGCATGCATGCAACGTCCTAGGCATGCATGGCAACGTCCTAGACATGCATGTAACGTCCTCGACATGCATGGCAACGTCCTAGGCCGTCCTCGAAATGCATGGCAACGTACTAGGCATGCTTGGCAACGTCCTCGGACGGTGTCCTAGGAGTCCCACATCGAAGGAAAACCCCCCCACTTGCTGCCTTATAAGCTGTGAAGCGAAGGGAGTAGTGTACCATCGGTTTAGTTATTCGAATAACTAAACCGATGGTACACTACTCCCTTCGCTTCACAGCTTATAAGGCAGCAAGTGGGAGGGTTTTCCTTCGATGTGGGACTCCTAGGACACCGTCCGAGGACGTTGCCAAGCATGCCTAGTACGTTGCCATGCATTTCGAGGACGGCCTAGGACGTTACCATGCATGCCTAGGACGTTGCCATGCATGCCTAGGTACCCACAAATTATATTTTCATAAATTTTATATAATTTAAATTTATTAATGACTACTCTAGAAAAAATTCTTAGAGCCATCGCTAATAGCGCCCATGTCAATCAACATTCATTAATTAATGAACAGAGCCTAGGTAGTATTAACTTACATTTAGCAAAGCTTTTAAGTAGGAATTGATTTGCTCCACATCACATGTGACAGCTATGAAGAGGAGTAAGAACTAAGAGGAGATGTGATCCATACTCTCTGTCTTGCCCTTCTCAACCTTCCTTTCATTAATGTTACTGCCCCCCATATGATAGACCACGTGAGCTAGCAAAATGGACTTGGAGATCTTTTATGGCAAGAGGAATGAGAGGGGAACTTTTGCCTTATGGTTGGCTGTTTTGTCTAAGGGTTGCAACTTGTCTCTGTTTGATTGGATGTAATAATCTCTTCATGTTTTTGAGCTTTTAATGCTCAGGTTGTATCAACTTTTATAGTTTTCTCTTTAATAAAATTTTGTGTCGGTTTTACTGAAGTAAAAGTAGGAGTTGATTTGCAGCTCTGTGATTTGAGTAACTTAACAAGACCAGTTCATCCACATCAAAGAATAGCCAACACAACTCGTATAAGACTTGCAAGTTGCAAGCATCCTCTGCATCCTCAAGGTATTAATTTTCTTAAACATTTTCAATTTCGAAATTTCCTATTTGATAGTTTTTCTTTGAAGTTTTTATTGTTAAGTAAGGATTTTTATTTTTAGGCTAAGTTGCAAATTACACTCTCAAAGTTCAGGATGCTTGGATTTTACATCTTAAAATTTCAGAATTTGGCTTTTACCTCCTAAAGTTCTATTCTGTTTGCATCAACAATCTTTCCGTTCATATTTTTTATTAAATACCACATAAGTTTGTTACGTGTGTTTAATTCATCCAATAAAATAATAATACATCATTTTTATTATGTCATTTTTTTTAGGCTACAAAAATAACTACATTGAACAAGAAATGAAAGTTGAGACATGAAATTGAAAAAAAACCAAACTATATGGGCTAAAACAAAAACTGACAAAATTTAGAGTGTAAGTTGTTATTGAGCTAAATTAATTTAATTCTCTTTCGTTATTTAACCTTTAGTATGCTATAAAATATTCTTGTTTTTTTTTTTTTAATCAAGTATAATTTAACTCTTCTATTTTGAAAATAACGGTTTCATGCCCCCAAAAAAATCATGTAATGGTCCAGTGATGACTTCTTTTTGTAATTTTTACAATTGGGCCGATCTGGCCCACAAATTACGCTCAGGGCGGATTCGGCCAGGCCTGGGCCAGAAAAATGATTGCTATAATATGGGCACTCTACAGTAGCACATTCAGGCCCAAAACAAAATTAGTGGACCATTCCCAGAAAAATACCCTCTACATTTATTGGCATCTACTGGGCTGTAAATCCAATGTAAAGCTTACTCAAATTATGGACTAAAATAAAACCGATGAAATTTAGAGTGTAATTTGTTATTGAGCCAAATTAATTTAATTATTATTTTTTTTTAAATTTTAAATTTTTATAATTCAATAGTTGGGAGTAGAGGAAATCTGAATAATGTATGTCTTCATTAGAAACAATAGAAGATGTTCAATTACAAGGCGGTTAGCCTTTTTGTTATTAACCTTTAGTATATGCTATAGTATCTTCTCTTTCTTGTTTTCATTTTAAATATAATCTTCTGTTTCGAAAATATAGATTTCATGTCATAAAAAAAAAAAAAAAAAAAAAAAATCATGTGCTGCTTCAGGATTTTCTTTTTGTAAGTTTTACAATAGGGCCTAGCTGGCCCAGAATATGAGGTTCAGGTCGGATCGGGCCAGGCTTGGGCCAAAAATGATTGTTACTATATGGGCTATCTAAGTAAGCACATTCAGGCCCAAAAAAAACTTAGTGGACCACTCCCACGCTAATGCCCTGCCCTCTATATTTATAGGCATCTACTGGGCCCCAAATCCAGTGTAAAACTTACTCAATTAAGACTAAAATTTTGCATGAGACATACGTTGATACTCGGTCACAAATTGTACAAGGCATACTATAATGATTAAATTAAATAGAGCAAATATGACCAACTGCACCTTTAGGTGGGTTGGCACCTCCTCAGACACTAATTTTTTTTTTTTTTTTTTTTAATGGCGGCGCGCGGGAGCCAACGGATTTCTTGGTTCTAGTTGCCTGACACTATATTAGTACAATATTATTTCTAATAATCTCAAAAAAAACGCAAATATGTACTCAACTAAAAATTTCGAAGGTAAGTTGAACTAGTGGTGCCTCTGACTCTCCCACAAATAACTGGGTTCAAGTTCAACTCACCAACTTTCGTGTTAAGCTAAACTCCTTTCAGTTATTATAAAAAAAAAAAAAAAAAAAAAAAATTCTTTTAATCGGTAAATAGTAAGTGACGAAGAGATCAGGTTTGAATCAAAGACATTTGTAGTACGTATTGGTGAGATTTTGATTACTACAATCTCTATCTAGAATGGGCTATCAAATCATTGAAAATGATTCAAACTCCTCAAAAAAGGTTCATAATTTTGTTATCACAAAATCCTAAAATGTAGGGTCTTCTCCCCCTACTTAGGAACAAGAAATGCAAAATTTGCAAGTACATTTTAGTTACCTATTACTTCAAACCAAACTTACCAAACAGGTTCTTGATGGCTGTGAGCCTTTGGATAGGATATTAACTTGGTTGGCCACTCCTAAAACTTTGAAGGAAGATTCAGGTTCAGCCTAGACTTTTCGAACTTTTCAATCCTATCCTATGGTGGGCTACCGCACTATCTCCTTTTTCTCTCTCACATGTTAGCATTTTCAGGTGTATCTAAAAAACTCCTTTTTCCCACTAATGTATCTTTTTTGAGACCCTCTTGTTGTGCTAGTAATCTTTAATGGGCACGGTGTCTTCCACTAATTTAAGAAATTTTTTGTATCCTTTATGCCTAAGTGTTAATTAAATGGTCAATTCTTGTGGGGTTTGTTTGGCAAACCTATATTGGTGGGGCGGTTGCATGACAAATAGTTCCCATAGGGATCTATGGGAAAAAATATAAATGTTTTGCTAAGTGGATTCTATTCTAGTTGTAAGTTGTTAATCCTGAATTTTTCTTATAGTGCCACACACTTTATGTCTACCACAAGATTGGAAGAATATAAATAGAAAATAAATGCTTAACCCAAAAAAAGAAAAAGAAAAAAGAAAGAGAGGAATTGTTTGCATCGGATAAACTACTACTGAGGGACAATAATTAGTACAACAAAGAGAACCAGCATGGTAATTCATGAAATAAACCATTGTTATTTGTTTGGCGTTTCCATTATTTTGTATTCTCACAATGAGTTTTTCAAACTTAATCAATCTTTTTTTTTCTCGAAAATTTATTTTGGTATTCTTGTAGTATAGTTAATATGAAGTTTTATACAAATAAAAACAAGTAACTTGATATAATATTAACTTTTTCACATAAATTTGTGAGTTTCTATTATTTTATTTCATTAGGTAATTTGTTTTTAAGTCCTCAACTTAGTTCGAGCTTGGTTATTGATTGACCATTTAAGATTGGTGATGAAGCATATTTAGAGACTATAATATGTCTAAACAAAAACTAGAATAAAAAAGCTTTTGTTGTGTCATTCGTGCAACCATGATACTTTATAAAACAAAAAAAAACAAAAAACAAAAAAAAATCAATATTGTTAATAGTTGATGACCTTCTAACCAAAACAATTAGTTGATGAAGTTCATTCAATTACCTCTTCAAAAACACTAGATAATCAATTGCATTGTGTTAGTACAATATAAGTGTTTTTTTTTTCTCTAATGATCGTATGGTTTATTGTTCATTATAACTAAATGACCAATAAACCATATGATTTGAGGTGCTTATTGGAAGGCACCCAAAAAAAAAAAAAAAAACTATGTTTTGAGGTAGTAGTACATTCTCCTTAAAAAAGAAAAAGAAAAAAAAGTAGTACTGGTAGTAGATCATATTTGTAATCTTATCATATTCAATAATTGAGTATAATGATATGTACAATCCAATTGAATAGGAGGTTCAGAGTACTTGGATACCTAACTTCTTTTACTTACCACATAACAAACAAAAAGAAACAAAAACAAAAACAAAAAAACAAAAAGAAGGCTGCCAATGCCAAGGTCCAAGTATTGAACTACCTATCAGTTTTGATCCTTTTTTCTTATCATATTCAAGGAAAATATCACAAAATTGCAGTAGGCATATGCAATGGACATGTGACATCTACTTGAATAATAATAATAATAATAATAAATATCTTCTTGTTGCATTTGCCTATTGGAATTGGGAGGTGGAAAAAGTAGAAAGAAAACATAGCATAATTCATAAATATAAATGAAAAAAAAAAAAAAAAAAAACTCCACGTTTTGTACTTTTAGTTTGTCCAATTTATTAAAGTTTGTCATCTTATTATAAACATTTACAATTTTTTTTAATAAAAAAGTTCAAATATATTTAAAAACTCACACGAGTAGCCTAAATGGATTAAAAGTGTTACACTATCATCAGCTCACCTAGCACTATGATGCCGTCACTATGCAGGCTCATTATTGCCATGTGGCTATGCTGCCAGGTGGGTTGATATCTTGACACTTTCAATCCATCTTGATTAATCATGTATATATATATTTTTAAAAATCTTCTCAAAATAAAAAAAATTTATATTTTTTTATAGAAAGAAAAAAAATGCTGTGAATTCAATATTTTCACACCTTGTTAAGTTTTGATTGGAATAATATTGTTTTCACATGAGTTTATTATTGACACCGATTTACTTTGTATCAATCATAAAAGATTACGTTAACAATTGTGAAAAATTTTGTGTCACTAAATTTGTTACTTTTCAAAACACTTAAACCTTTTATGATTATAAATGTGTTTAGTTAGATGACACATTAGTATTTTTTTTTTTTTAAAAGATATATACGGGTTAAATTAGATCATTTATACCTTTCAAAATTTTGATTGTTACTTTTGAAAGTTGAAACTCCAAGATGAATCAAATTAAAAAGAGAAATGCTAATAAGTTCCTTAATAAACCAAATAAAAAGTTATGACTTTTTATTATTATTTAAACAAGTCATGATTCATTAAAAAAGTTATCTAACTAAAACTATACATGGCTGGTCATTTCAATCAGCACATAACGTGTAGGAGGAAGATAGTTGTAAACCAATTTAGAGCTAATTTTTTTTTTTTCATTTGATAAGTGAATTTTTAAGCAAAGAGGAAAAAGGAGATTCAAATTAATGACCTCCATTTCATAAGACAAATCTATTGAGTTACTACTCTTCAAGAATTTACTATATGGGTAAGATAATCTCAAATATATTTTTTCTTTTATGATAAGGTATTTTTTAATTATTTTTTATAATGAAATTTACACAATGCCTCCGAACGCAAAGGAATGTCATGAAAAATTCTAAATACGTGTGTTATATATAAAAGTTAATTGCAAATTTGTAAGAATCTTGTCACTACAAAGGGAAGTGAAGCAATACAAAAATTGAAGACTATTTATTGAAATTGACTAAGTAGATGTTTGTCACCAATGTCATTTTTCTTTATTGGATGTAATATTTTTTGGTACTTGAGGCCAAGGAGAAGCGGCTACCTTTGTTCAAGATGCTGGTCTATATCATCCAATAGCTGCCAAGAAGTCCTAGGCATTTAAAAATATTTCAAATGGTCCAACGATTGCCTTGGAAATACATAATAAAATTTTTATATCTATGCATGTGACCAATATTATCAAATTGTATTTTATGATAACAATTTGTTATTGGTAAAGGTTTTTGTCATCAAACAACTGGCCTAATCAAAAACAAATAAACCTTTTAATCTAATAATAAAAATATAATTATTATAGAATGAATCTCATAAATTTAAATCTCATAATATTAATATTTATGTGGTAATGTGTATTGGGATGGTGGGGGAGGAAGGGGAATGGGCCTCGCTCATTTTAACCTATATGTGTGGAATTTTGAAATAATTTAAGATATTAAAGTGGTTAAAGGTTATTATATTCTTTTTTTTTTTTTTTTTTGATAATGGTTAAAGGTTTTTAGATTATTATTTTTATACAAGAGATAACAAATGTTAAAAAGCAATGCTAACTGTGGGGACCCATTTTCGGGTGACCTCCATACAATAAATTTGTCTAAAGTGGATAGAAGGGCCAGACACTTAGTAAGAAAAGTAACAGTCGGTGTGGGCTTACAAGGAAGATAACTAAAATTTGGGCTAAGTGTTCTTGAGGAAAGTTCGTCCTCGGCTCGGTCCAAGGACCCCTTTTCCTTAGAATTAATGAATACAAGGGTTGTCCTTTGGACACCCTAAAAGAAAGAAAAACTCTCATCCTCCTTTTCTTCCCTTCAGGAGCAGAGAAAAAGCCCCTTTACTTTAGGGATTCTATCTATTATATAGTCTTGTTCAATTGATCTCTGCCGTCCACTTGTTGGCCATCTGGACTTGCGTTTGAAGGCTTGTCCCATCAACCACCTTTGCAGGCTTTCTGTTAGTTGAAGCAACCAAGGCATCACTGTTGGCTGGTCAATTCACCACTGATGCGACCAGAGTGTTGGTGGCGTGCATGCAATGAGTGAGTGATAGCTCATTTTCTTCAATGTCGGTTTGCCGAGGACGTGACCATTCTCGGCGAGGTCCCAGAGGACTTGAGTTTCTCCTACTCATCCTTGGACTTTGTACCATCCTCGGCACGAACCTTGGGCCAGATGTGGAGTGAGCCTAGGTTACTTATTACTCGGGCCCCACACTAACCATTCAAATTCAAGTAAAAATACCAATCATTTAACTTTATAAAATCAAGCTAACTTAATTAGTAACATATCTATCTTTATTTTGTTTAAACACTTCCATGAATGACCTCGACCAACAATATTTACCAACATATACTATAGAAATAGTGAAAATTTAAACAATGTATAATGAGATTGTGTCCTATCAAAGTTGATACCAATTAGGTATTCTCTTCGAATCATAATAAAAAGAGTTTTGGACAAATGCGCTTTTAATCATGGAAAAGTACCATCCCCACAACTGTCTAATCAAAGCTTTGAACATATGTGAAATCATAAACAAACTGCTATTTGAGCTCATGAAGATTTTTAAATAGGAAAAAAATAAATTTAAAGGAGTGGGAGACATGACCCACACAGATTCTGTCTCTCATACTGAGTGAGCTGCTCCATCGTAGTGTTGTGTGTGGAAGTGTATATATTTTCTCATAAAAGTCACTTCTTTCGTCACAATAATTAAACCATGACCTGTGGAATGCTGCCTCAAGCTTTTAAGAGATTGTTCATATTGGTTTTCTTTTTCTTTTTTTGTTTATTTGTTCCACTTGTCCCTATCAAATAGATACATCATATTTGCACAGTGATACTTGATGGAATATAAAGTTTATTGTGTTTTGTTTTTTAAAAAGGCTTTTAAAAGCTTTCATTTGAACTTATTTAATAGGTAATAGGCAATCATTAGGGAGAGAAGAACCCGCAAAAGGTCCTTGTCCACATGGACAAAAGCATGATCAAACCTACTATATAATAGATTCTCCAAATAACATAAACATTTTGAAATTTATTCACAAAGTTACCCGTAAAACAAAAGGTGACGATCAAACTAATGGGCCAAGTCCAATATTAGAAAATCTTCTCTAATTCTGCAGCAACAAAATATTTTTTCATTAAAAAAAAAAAAAACCATTTGCTTCTGTACATATCTAACGTGCAGAGAATTATTTCATAAGACGGTCTTGTATGTTGTATGATATCTTTTTCACGACTCTCACATGTTGTAAGTGAGATATTTCATGAAATCCCTTCTTTCTATAATAGACAATCACAATATAGGTCATAGTCAATTTAAGCTACATTTTTAATGATTTTTATTTTTATTTTTTTGAAATAGCACGCTTAGACTTTGACGTGAATTTCAATTTTGTCCTTAATCTTTCAATTTAAAAAATTAATCCATTGCACTTTAATTTTGTAAATTAGACTTTTTATTATTACTATTTGTTAAAATTGACATTTAGTTACATACTTAATGTGTACATAATAATAATGAAATTTTATAAATTAATGATGGCGTGGATTAAACTGTTTACATCATGTGATTAAATTAGGGGTGTCAATTTGGGTTAGAGTGTCGGGTTCGTGTTGTGTCGAGATAGAGGTATTCTACTAAATTGCTCAACCCTAACCCGACCCATTTAATAATCGTGTCATGATCCTTCAACTTTAACCCAACCTATTAATAAGGCGGGTTGACTTGACCCAACCCATTTGACACACTTAATAAACGAATCGTGTTGAGTTGACACGAATGTAACACAACACATTTCAACTTGTATAGTATTAAATATAACATCCATTTAGAAATAATTTTTTTTTACATTTCAAAACCAATGCATACATTTCAAGTTTTCAACCCACATTCTTGTAATCTTTAAAAGCAATACCCATCAGATCTAGTTTATAAACTATCTCAATAAACCCACTAGCAAGATATGCAGACGTGTCCAACACTAATACAAACAAAAAAAAAAAAAAAAAAAAAACACACGGCATAAGACAAAAGCTACAATCGTGGCCTTAATCAACAATTAATATATCTTATATATTAATAACGTCACATGGGTTCAAAGTTTATAGAATAAAAACATTATGCAGAAAAAATAAACACATTAGAGAGAGAGAGTAATAACCGGTTTGAGACTTTGAGTTTGAGAATTGGGCGTGAAACTATAAGATAGTAGAGTGAGTAGTACGGCTGAAATTAAAAAATAAAAAATAGATATTTATAAGAAGGTGTAGAGATTTAGGGTTTTTAGGGTTTAGAGATCTAGAGTTTGTAAAGTTTCAATTTCCAATTATATCTCTTGAAGTTTTTGTAATTACTCATTTTTCTTTTTTAATTTAAAATATATGTTGGATATAAAAGGAATTTGAAAAATATAAAATAAAATAAATATTTATTTGTTATACAAATTAAACGGGTTATGTTAAGTGGGTCATTTTGGGTTGACACAAATAAATTAGCGTGTCAAATGTGTTTATTACGGGTTACGCAGGTTGACTTGTTTATGACACGTTTCTTATCGTGTCGCTTTCGGCTCAACCCGTTTATGACCCAAACCTATTAAGGCCCAACTCTAACCCGAAAAAACCTGTGTCGGGTTCGTGTCGTGTTTGCGGGTTGGGTCGAGTATTGACAGCCCTAGATTAAATATGTTACTCTTCAATGGACATTACTAGCAAAATGTTTAATTTATTAAAAAAACTAAAGCGTAGGGGTTAAATGTTCAAATCAAAAGTTCAATGCCCAAATCAACGAAAAATTATTTAATATTTCTAGAGCAATACCCCCTTTTCACATGAATTGAATGGTTAGTCTCATCATAAATTTAATATTAGTTAGTACAAAGCCTAATTTTAAGAGGAAGGGATTTTTTTCCCCCTCGTAATAGGAAAATTATTCAATGTTCTGAAAGTAATGTTTTATCCTCTTACATGAATGGTGGATTTCATCATAATTATCAAGACCCACTATTTTGTAAGGGGAGGAAGCATTGCTCCATGACCCACTATTCAAAATAGGTCATATATATATAAAAAAAAAAAAATATATATATATATATATAAAGAGTCATGCTAACGAGTACTCTTAGGACAATAGTTAACAACTTGTGGGTTCTAATTAGTTTAATTATTAAAGTATGAGGTTCATTCTTGCCTGTACCAAAAACTAAGTGACTTTTGGACTTGATGGTAAAAAAATAATTATTATAGAGCGGCAAACCCCAGTTCACTGAAACTAAAACACTGTATTTGTGTTAGAGAATATTATTTTCACTAAACCATGCACGTTTTGCACTGAAATAATTTTAAGACAACCATTTATAATTGGACACTATGGGCATTCTTTGAGGAGACATTCTCTATACTAATCATTTAGATTGATCGTTCTCTACATCACCTACTCTATATATATTATAACTTTTGTTAAAAAATAAAAACATTAAAGATTAAAATAGTTGTAGATGTACTAATTTTTTTTTAAAAAAAGGTGGGAAAGGCTTGGGAGTGGGGAAAGAAGACATCTAACTTCTTCTGAGTTAACCTTTATAACCTACAAGTGAACAAGTGACATATTATATTATTCCTAGATTGCTTTTAAAATTACTCATTTATGAATGTTCATTCTGCTTTTAAATTATAAAAGAATATTTGAGCAAAGGACTTCCATTTAAATTATAAATAGCCAATTACATTTTTTCTTAGGCATTTTTCTATTCTCTCATAAAAACAAATTAATACATTTAAAATGAGCCTAGCTAGACTTCCCAATGAAGTCACTTTCATCTTTAAACTTTGTATTGCGTTTGTCACACTAGACACCATCTTTTTCCATTGACATATCAGATTATTCAGGTTTTTAGTGCTTAAACTTTATTTATTTAAGAACTTCCAAAGCGAATTGCTTTACTATCTTTTTTCCTCATGTCCCCACTTAATTTCATGATGATTTGATTGATTTGATTATTATATCCATAGTTTAATTCACATATTATATTATTAATAGGAGAATTTGATAGAATCATTTCATAATGCTTTCGGTTTAATTATGTCTAATCAAAGTAAAATGCGAAAGATTGTCAACTCAATCTACAATTAAGAGTTCTTTATTAGGCTAAAGTATCACGCGGGTCTTAGTTTTCTACAGACAATTATGGAGGTAATTACAGTTTTCCTCATTTAATAACACATGCTTGCTTATATTAAGTTGAATGATGCATTCACTTTTCTTTTTTTTCTCCTCTCCAAATGTAATTTTAAGTCGAAGAAACAGTGAACTAAGAAAAATAAATAAATATAAAGCAAAGCAAGATGTCACAAAAACAGTGTCTGTTTTGCCTACTTTTTTGGCACTTTGTTGATTGTTTCACAACGGGTTAGGCTTAGGTCCAGTGTTCAGTAGTATTGAACCCGTTGAGATGATAACATGTGTCCACTTTTAGACACGTGTCACCATCTGACCGGATCTAGTACATTGGACCTAAACCAAGTCCTTTTACAACTTACTCAATTCAATAAGAGTTATTTTAGAATCATAATCTTATCACACCCCTTTTCACCACTCACAGTCAATCACATATAATAATTGTGGTAAATGATGTCAGAAAATGTGTGATCCTAGAATTTTTTATTCAATAAGTTAGCTCGGTTCCAACATCAAATAAAGGAAATAAATTTTGGAAATTAAAAAATGACTTATTCTTGTGTGTGTATGGTTATAATTTTTGAAAATTATTTTAAAATATTTTGATGTTAACTCGCACGGAAAATAATTAGTATTTTGATTTTAGCTTGGACAATGGATATTATAGGCCTACACCCCATTTTATCTTGATCAACATCTTAAAATCTCTAATTCTCAATTATGAATGGAACAAAGCAAGTAAATCTTCTTCAAAAAACCTGAAAGGATCACAACTCTAGTTGAACCAAAAGGTGATTATGTTCTTCAAAAACAGTTTGTATACACAATTAGGAGACATGTTGCATAAACAACTTATTGACATTTATACACAATTATCCTCATTGTGTTGGCAACATCTAGTCATTCATATACTTGAGCTTGTGTATCCATTCCTAGGGTATGTGTACTCACCATTGAACATAAATTCAATTTTTTACAAAATTTAAATATCTTTATTCTTTGGGAGATTGTACAGGACTGAAAATAAGGAAGCAGAAAGTGTACCTGGACGAGTTGATATCACCCAAAATATACACTAAATTTATAAACAAAAGGAAACTAGGTTTTACATTTTGGAAAAAAATGTGATTGCATACGCATCTCTTTAGTTTGCGTATACATATAGATGTAGGGAATTTGCACGGAATTCCGAAACATGTGAGAAACAAAAAATAGAGAAAACACAAAAAAAAAAAAAAAAAAATCATATGCACAAGACCATATTTTTACGGTTCGGCAATTTGTCTACGTTCACGGAGTTGCAGGGATTTCACTATTATCAGAGAAATAATTCAAAATGCAGTAGTACAATTTTTCTATCTCTCAAAAACTACACCAACGAAATCCTAATCACCAAAACAACGGTTTTCTATATTCTATGCGCAGGATTCACAGTGGGCTACAAAACGGGCCAAAATTTTTCCTGGGAGTGTTGGCCCCGGACCTTTAGGAGGCTTGTCCATGAGCACTATGGTTTGGGCCTATCAGCCCAAGCTTCCACTCCATGGACTAAGTCTCAGAAAATCTCTCATTAAAAACCACGCAACATTATTTCGGGTCGAGTCATCATTCAGATTAAACACAACTAAGCTCCACAAATCCCAAAAATAAAAGCATGTGTATGCAACTTTAAGAGATGCGTACAGAACCTTATAGATAGAAATATGATCTACATCTTCAAATTAAAATGACAATATATTCTAACATATAAACTTTATAAAACATAAGGAGACTCTAAAAATGAGAACTAATCTTGACCTTAAGATGTATTGGATCGTGATCAAATGAACCCACAACACCTACAATAACAAATTCCCACCTACAATAACAAATTCCTATTGACATTGAGAGGGATTTTAAAACATATTTAGAACATGGTAATTAAAATTCAAAGAAAGAATTTTTTACAAGGTTTTGAGACAATATTGAAAATGAATTATGCCTAGGACGGACTCTTAGAAAAAGGTTTTGAATGATTAAAATCGTGCTAATGTGCTAGAGTAAAGAAAATTGAAAGAAGAAATAGGGTTTTAGCAAATGTGGTAGCTAGAAGCCTCTCTCTCTCTCTCTTTCTTGAAGTGATTTGGGGTATTTATAGGACACAACTAGGGCTTTTTGGAATTCCTTAAGGATTTTAGAGCTTCTTAGACAATTAGGGAATGTCCCCCAAAGAGATTGAATCATGGAGGGAACGAGGGCTGAAATGAATAATGGAAAATGTTTCTCGCCTCTTTTGGCTTGTTTTTTGTTGATCACAAAAATCATTTTTTTGTTGATTTTTATTTTTTGCAGTACCAAATACCAAAAATAAAAAATAAAAAAATGAATAAAATATTTATTGAAAAGCGTTTTCCATAAAAAATAACAAAGAATTAGTTAAACAGAGATTTTAGTTGGTAAATAATTAAATATTTACAATTGAACAACTTTTTTAGAGGTGGATTTGCCGACATGAATAGGGAGGGAAAAAAAGTTATATATATATATATATAGCTTGCTGATTTCTTTGTGTTTTTTAGTTACCCAAGTTGCCTTTTTAAATAGTTATTATTGTTCCTTCCTATGCAAAGTAAAACCACATGAACTTATTATAACTTATGAGACAAACGTGCACACAACTTTTGTGTTACAATTATTGCCACAATCTTGATACGTGCGATTGTAAATAATGGAAAAAAAAAGGTGACGAATGTATGTAAAAACGGTATTTCACCAATTATATTTGCACATATCATCAAATTGTGACAAAGATTGTGATAATCGCTGTTGTTCTAAAAAAACTAATAACTTATGTAGTCAATTACTATTTAACTTAGGTGGCTTCTAATTCGGTTTACTTTCAACATACATAATATTGTTTTGATGAGTTCAGCATAAATAATATGGTCATCTTCTTTATTTATAATTATATATTAATATATGGTGGCCGAGTGGCCGACTAATAAAAATACCTAATAGGAAAGATTGAGAAAGATAAAAAAAAATTAGAGGAAAAGAAAAGTTTGTGGAAACCATGGGTGCTTTCTGTGTGAGATTCCGAATGGGGCTTGAGATAATCTTTCTTCTGATTCTTCAAATTCATTGTCTTAGTGAAGATTATTGCTTAATCATATATTTAGCATATTCTCTTATAATGAAGCTTTAAGTATGATGAAACCACGATCTTTTAGGGCCCCTATAAGTCGGATTATCATCATTTAACTGAGATAATATCCCTTGCAAAGTAATATTATGTTGACTATAATTCTTGATAAAGTGACTAAGTGCTAAAGTAAATAACAAAGGTTAGTGGTGAGGAATTGTTTGCGACCCAACTACAAATTAGATTGCATGATGGAGCTGTTAATGAAGCTTCTAAGAGCATTATGGCGATTGTCCATCATTAAGTTTCATGTGGGCTATGCAAACAAGATATGCAATTTATGATGACGAAAGAGGATAGGTATAAGAAAATTATAAAATAAAAGGGTGCATTAAACTATTAAACCATTCCAAGTGGTAC
The DNA here is from genome assembly GCA_023621385.1 of Quercus gilva. NCBI lineage: Eukaryota > Viridiplantae > Streptophyta > Magnoliopsida > Fagales > Fagaceae > Quercus > Quercus gilva. The sequence continues at coordinate 15,878,876 of CM042484.1, read as the reverse complement.
TAAACCTTCCAATGTTCTTAGATAAAGTTATCCTGCAAAATAAATGTTCTTAGGTAAAGTAGGCATAAATAATCAAATATATAAAGTTTAGTTTTTGATTAGACATGCCACAACAAAGAGTGAGAGAGAGATAAGCATATTAGCATTATGAGTGTATTTATATCCATTTGGAGCAAGATTGTGACCCAGTATTATTAGAGTGAGAACACCAATTATAAGAGAGTGTGACACTCATAAGAAAAATCCAAATACAGTGCAAGGAACGATCTTAACTCTTACCATAATTAACTAATAATTGTGATGAGTAATTTTATGTTGGTTCATTTCAAAATGAGAAAGTTTAAGGATATAACTAATCACCTTGCATCTTTAGTGTGGTGGTCACTTTACAAGTATAAGTGTTTTGTGAGGTGTGGGGGGCAAGAGTCGGGGTTCAAATCTCTAGGATGAAGCTTCATACACATATACACTTAGATTAAATTATAGTAGAATTTTTATCTTGTATAAAAAAATAAAAAATAAAAAGGATATAACTAAATGTCACGAACATTTTCATAACACCACTGTTTTTAATTATGGTAGGTTTCAGCCTAATATTTTATTATTGTTATTGTATTTTATTTTGACTTATGAGGGATTGATACTTCAATTGTGGTAAAAATATGGTAACAATTTATTGTATCCGTGGAATAACTCTTGGAGTATTTGAATAACATACAAGGTTGTAGTTAAAAAGGACTTGAATAAAAAAGTACAAAAGTACACATTAAGAATATAGATGAAATTATTGGTTAAATTTTAGGCATATTAATATGTATTTTAAAATGATTAGATACAAGATATTATTCCAAATTCACTTTTGTTAAAGCAAAACTCTTAGAATTTTAAATCTATCCTGGTTGTTAAAATTTGAAAAAATCTCTCATGCACCAGGCGCATGAGATACCGGCTCGTTAAAATTCATATCATACAATTTATATTACTATTTATTTTTTATTTCCATTGATTTTAAATCCACATAGCCCAATTTAGCCAAAATATTCACAATGTATATAAATTTCTAAAAGCACATTAAACGGAAAAAAATTTGATTTCAAATATAGTTGGAACTATCTCGCTCCAACATATTAAATAACGACTAAAGAGATTTTTTCAACTAATCATTATGACTTGTTTAAATAATATAGATTTGTATGAGTTTTACCGCATTAGTCGCGTTAAACTTTATGCCCTGAATTTCTTTGAATAAAAAAATGAAGAGGAAATTCGATGATGGGCCCGCAGAAGTAGGTCTTGGTGGAAGAGGATAAGGGTGGTATAAGTAAGCCCAAATCATTGGTTTGTTTGGGCTTACCAAGCTTTTCATGGGACCCATGTCAAAGTTAATAAACATGGCCCACCTCCCTCAATTGAGAATTAATTAAATCAAACAAAAGAAAGAAAATGGCATGTGATATAGGAGGGCTCATATGCTAGCTAGTTCTGGTTCCCATTTGACAGGGCTAAATATGTTACTTAATATAGTGACAACTTTTTGACCCCAAATCTCATTCCCAATTGTTTTTTAGCTAAAAAAAAAGTTGTTTTTTTAGCTCTAAAAAAAAAGTTGTTTTTTTAGCTCTAAATAACATTTTTTAGCTCTAAATATGCTTCTGCCTATTGACCTTTCCTTACAAATTGGAGATGGGTTCTCTTCTCTATGCCACCCCCACTATCTAGCTATGTTTTTTTCCCCAAACCAACTAGGATACACAGCTACAGTGTTCTTTACTTTTATGACCTAATAAGCTTTCGGCTTGCTTTTTAATCTTATATTATTTTTATATTTCATTATGCTCCAATTATTTATATGGGTTTCTTTTCCTCTTTTCCATTTTTGTTTCATATCTGTCCCTGGCTCTTAGCTCTTTGTTGGAACTACGTCTGTCTTCACAGAACTTAGGGCATTCAAGTGTGTTTGAATACCGCTTATTTGCTGAAAACTGAAAACTTATTGCTGAAAACACTGTAACAAAATAATTTTTAGAAGGCAAAATACTGTTCACTTGTTACCATTCTCGTGTTTTTGTGCTTTGGCTGTTCAATGAACAGTGCCATGGGACCAGCCAAAAATCCCAGACGCGTTGCTAAACAAACGCACACCTATTATGAAGAAAAACTAAACCATGTTCATCATTACACATTTTTGCCTAACATCTTTTGCATATAGTTTTTAGCTTTCATGTACTGTCTTTCTTTTTTTTAACTTCACATTTTCAAATTACAATTATTAGCACACACTCCCAGAAAAAGACAATCATCACAAATTTAAACAAGTTAATATCAAACACAAAATAAGCTTTTCCAACGAAGATGTCCAAGTTCAAACCTCCTCTCTCACAACTAAGGAATTATTAAAAAATTTACATATTTTTGAAGCATAAGAGGAGGAAAGCCTGAAAGGGGAGGAGGATAGAGCAAAAGGTGATCAAAATATACTAATATTTATTACTTTATATATTAAATATAAGGAAGTGTCGTCTCAATTTTAATTTCGGTCAGACTATTCATTTCCCTATCCATGAGACACGTTGAGAACTCTCATAGATCGATATTTTGGTAGATTGAACTTAGAATGTTCGAGTTTACATCATGTCCCATTACAATGAGCTGACCAACCATATACCTTTGCAGGGTTAAAATTTTAGTATTTTTTTCTATTACATTTCTTTCTCCTCTCCAACATAGGGTTAGATTTTTTTTTTCTTTAAAAAAAATGTTTTCTTTTTTTCTTTTCTTTGTTTGATAATTAAATCATCTAATTGTTAATGATATATCTACTTCATAGAGCTATACTTCGTTGGCAAAATTCACAAATCCAGTTAAGGTGTCACTTTTGATAATGGTTCGGTGTAAACATATTCAAAAGATGGGCATCAAGTGTCAACTGAATAATTAAAACATTAAAGTAAAAATGAAGAGGCTATCATTTCTCTTTTTTTTTTTTTGGGCTGAATTATTGTTTCTTTAAATTGCATAATATGCCAACCCCCATGACTTATCCAGTCCAAAAGAGGGAGTTTATTAATAATCTTGTCAATTTTTATAACTGCGTTTTTCAAATGCGGTTATAGCTCTCTTTTTTTGTAGTGTGGAAGAGGAGATAAAACTCGAATTACAGACATCTAACACCACAAAAGATGTCAATGTTCAAAGCTAAGAATATGTCAAAAACTTATAAGAACAAATTTATAATAAAAAAAATTCACACATGAATGTGACATATAGCTAGTAAGAGATAAAAAAGTTATAAATAAAAAAGATTAAAAAATTTATAAACTCAATTGTGTGAAATTTTTTGTTTTTGTTTTTGATAGTATGTGAAATTTTTTGTGTAGGTAGTATAACTCAACTTTTAAATTGTAATACTGATGGGACGCGGCCTGACAGGGTAAAAAGCATAGGCACCAGAGGATCATATGGTTTAATGCCCCTGAAGAACTTATGGCCGTTCTGTTCTTCTCACCGAACGATTAGGCAGTTTCAAAGGCTTGGATTTTTATTTGCTCAAAATATCAAGTGGCCAGATTTTATAGTGGGTAGGAAACTTTCAGAAGCATCTTGCGGGATTGTGACATACTGACATGTGTAAGAATAAGAAGAAGAAGCAACAATTAATCATAAATGGAGGAGAGGATTATAATGAACCTATCCATGTGGATTATAAGTTTGATAGAGAGACATAATTCCATTTTAATATTTCACTACCAAAAAAACTACTTGTTTAATTATTGCTTTAACAAACCCTACTATTGGACTATACGTTTTTCTTTGTACTTAACAAATATGCTGATTTTTCATATTAACCATATTGTTTTTCTTATTCAAGTAATTTTTAAATACTTTTGGAGCACGAAGAACGGTGTTTCATTTTCTCATATTTATAGTGGAGTCTACTAATTAAATTCATGGTGGGATCTACTATGAATGTGAAAGGAAGAAACATTATTTCTCCGTACTCCGGGAGTATTTAAGAATTTTCTGTCTTATCTAAGCCATAAATTCATTCCTTTTATATGTGGCAGATCTTGATTAATATTGTTTAAGCAAAAGTAGTTTTTACATTACTCGACATGATTCACAAATGCTCAAAGTAAATATTGTTGGGTATACATGTGTCACATGTGAGTGAAATTTTACATGGAATAATAATGACAAGTGTGAATGGTTAATACAATATAGTTAAGCTCAAACTCATAAGTTTAAGCTTTTAGGTTAGGTGATATTCTTATATGTCATATCAACTACTCAATTGGAGTCTTCCCAATATGTTTTGTTAAGAAATGCACAAGTTAACCTTGAGAACAAGGAAGCAACCTAAATTAACTATCTTAAGTTACCAAGCCCACTCAAAGTGGAATGAGCTTTGAAGCTCGAGATAACTGTTATTCCTTAATTGCCAATAGATTAATGCCATAGGTCACTTCTTAGGCTTTAATCTATTACTAGCCTGTCAATGACATGGTAGATTTGTTAACATTCCCTTTCACATGACTTGTCCCTGTTTAGTCAAGTGTCCACCTAATAAATTAAATATTTGATCCAACAAATATAAAATTAAGCCTTGGTTGTTGTTGTTTTTAAATAAAAAAAACTTCAATTTTAAACATTTTATAGGCAAAATCTCTCTCTCTCTCTCTTCGCGTGCACACACGCATGTTTATATATTATATAAGAAAACTAAATATATAGATTTATATACCATAATACTCATATATATATATATATATATCTCTAATGTGCCACTTTTTAGCCCATCCATACTTCTCTTTCTGCATATATACACGAGGGGAAGGGAAGTAGGAGAGAAAAGGGTTGTGCCATATTTCAAATCCCTTAGCACCAACCCAACTACATCTATGTTTGTCATTGCAATTTAAACTATTATGAATTATGCAATGGAGGATATGAGAATACATGATTTTCCTAGTGGGATTTTTGTGGTTGTGGTTGGATGATTTTGCCTAGTACCAAATGCAAGATTACTTTTTCATGATCTTGTCTGATACCAAACATGCTCTCTAACTGTTCTTTTGTAATCCGTAGCACTGTGCAACAAGCTTGTAAGAAAGCCGTGCGAATCTGAATCTCCCATCATAACTCAAGAGTTATTATTTTGTTTGTCCATAAACCATAATTGCGCGCGGGCACACACACACTAATTGCTATTCCATGAATGATGGAATGGTTTTTTCTTTAAATGTTTATGGTTGTGGTGGATGATTTTGCCAAGTACCAAATGTGTGATTACTTTTTCATGATCCTGCCTGATACCAAACATGCCCCCAAATTGTTCCTCCGTATTCAACAAAATTGTAAGAAAGCCGAGTGAATCTAAATCTCCCACCATAACCCAAGGATTGTTTTGTTTGTCCTGAAACTATAATTGTAGGGTCTTATTAATTCTACGTTATAATACACACACACACACTAATTGCTATTCCATGAATGATGAAATGGTTTTTTTCTTTAAGGGCTAAAACATGAATAAAAATATTTGAACCAAAAAAAGAATAATTCAAAAATTCAAAACTAGATTAATATATAAATAATAAACTAGTATATATCTATTCAACATTTAAACAAAACATAAACTAAAAAAGAGATATTAAATGACTATTTCTTAGTTAAATTATATTCAATCATTCATGTTCTATCAAAATAAAATTCAATGTTATACTCAAAAAAAGAAAATAACTAAATATTCTTCTAAATCATGAAAATCATCTATGATTAATTTTGTATTAAATTGCATAACAATTTTTCATTCAATGCACAAAATCAAAAAGTTTTTTAGAAAATCACTTTTTATTTATTGTGAAACCAAGTTTTGATAATACTCATGCCTTAAAATGCTTGTTCATAATTGCAAAAGAAATCAGAATGAAAAGTATAATTACAATCATTTTATAAATGAAATAGCATTAAATTTAAAAGTTGTACTTATGCCAAGAACTGTATAACTTAATGGCATTGTGGACTCTTTATTATGAGGAGAACCACCATTCAAATACTCCATCCCCTTGTGTTGTAAGTTGTAACATTTGATTTTTTTTTTAAGTGTCATACTTATATACATGTATTCTTCATACTAAAAAATTAATTATTGTTTCCAAGTTAAAAAAAAAAAAAAAAATCCCAAATTCACCTTATACAAATGAACAAATAAAAACAAAATGTACCTAGCTAAACAATCCTTTAAGTGGAGTCGAACAGTATGATAAGAGCTGAAGCTGTTGAAGTCAGTCATGCTGAGCTAGAGTTATTCTGTTATGGTTGTTACAAGTAGTTAGTTAGTTGGTATAACTAATTGATAGTTAGTCAGTAGCTTTAGTGTAATGGAATTGGTATTGTAAAGCCTATAAAGGGAATTGTATGAATTGAAAAAGAATCATTCAGAATGTTATTACTGAATCTTCTCTCTATTCAGTTGTCTCTACCTCTCTCTCTCTCATTTACAATTTCCTTAGGAGGCCTAGTTCCCTCGAAGAACTACTCAACTTCTCTCTATTCCTTTCTTGAATTGAATTGATCCAATCAAATTGGTATCAAAGCCGACCATCATCCCGATTAATCGGGTGTAGCTCATTAAGTGTGGGATCAAATGAGTTGTGGCTTTGTGGTTGGATCCTGGAAGGAGTGACCTAGAGGTTGGATTAAAATTACTGATAGTTGAGTGGAGTCACCAAAAAGAGAAAGGGCTACCAACGGGTCAGTGTCGCTAGAATGAATATCAAAGCCGATTCTAAGCTGGTTTTTAAGGGTGAGTTCTACTTATGAGTTTGTAACATTTGGTATCAAAGCCGATTCTGTCACTATGGCAGAAACTCGATCTTCTTTTTTTCTTAATGAAAAAGTCAATGCTTTGTCATTGACAATAGAGCAACATGACAAAGAATTTCGTATAGTTCGTCAGAAGCTAGATGCAGTCACAAGTATGTTGCAGGCCTTATCAGAAACCGTGCAAGGAATTTCAGAAGTTGGCAATGGTTGGCAACAGAGAGCTACATCCCCTCCAAGAACTTCATCTCCAAGGACCACAAATCATCAAGATTCCACTATGGCAGCTATTCCTAAAGCTGTGAGATTGGAGTTTTCGAGGTTTAAGGGTGATAATCCATTGGGTTGGGTTTATAAGGTTCACCAATTCTTCCAATTATACAACACTCCACCTAACCAAAAAATTTTGTTGGCCTCGTATCATATGGAAGATGAAGCTCTGGTATGGTTTCAAGATGCTGAGGAATTTGGGCAATTCATGAGTTGGGAAGCATTTGTGAGAACCTTACATGTTAGGTTTGGTGCATCAGCTTATGATGACCCAATGGAAACTCTAACTAGGCTAAGACAAGTGAGTTCAGTAGCTATCTACAAGGGTTAATTTGAGGCATTGTCTAATCGAATCAAGGAACTCTCTAAGAAGCACAAGCTGAGTTGCTTCTTGAGTGGGTTGAAGGATGAAATAAGGTTGCCAGTAAGGATGTTGAATCCTTAGAATCTGAACACAGCATTTGGACTTGCAAAAATCCAAGAAGAATACCTTCAGGCTAATAAGAAGATAAGGCCATGGAATGATAATCAGAAGGGATCAATTCTTGGTCCACCACCATTGATTAAGAATGAAGTTAGGAGTATCAAATTGCCAATTCAAAAGCTGTCACCATCTTAGGTAGAGGAAAGGAAGAAGAAGGGCTTGTGTTTTCATTATGATGATAAGTGGGTTGTTGGTCACCAATGTAAAACTCCTAGATTCTTTTTGTTGGAAGGGTTACAACAACAATTAACCTGTTCATATGAGGTAGATCCTAAGGATGAGTCAGTGGAGGAAGTTAGTGACCATTTGGAGAGTTCATAGGCCATAGTAGAAGGGACAATTGAAATTACCCTTTATGCTCTGCTTAGTAGTCCATTACCAGGTACTATGAGAGTGTGGGGAAGGATTAACAACCAAGAAACAATAATCTTGATTGATTCTAGTAGCACGCATAATTTCTTGGATGTGTCTATGTGGCAGTCCTTGCAAATACCCTTATCTACTGCAAATTGTTTTGAGGTAAAGGTAGCTAATGGAGTTGTGTTGAGAACAAAGGGTGCTTCTCATGTAGTTTTTTTGAAAATACAGGGCATTAATTTCTTGTTGGATTTGAATGTGTTGGCCTTGGGAGGATGTGATGTAGTTTTGGGGACTCAATGGTTATACACTTTGGGCTTGATTTAATGGGATTTCAAGAAGCTGACAATGGGGTTCATTCAGCATGGGAAATCAATTTTGCGTCAAGGATTGAAGCCATCTGGCCTAGCTCTTCAAGATGTTGATGTTTTCTTCAAGCCTACCATCAAGAAAGGTTTACTTTTGCAGACCATCAACTGCAAATCTTCTGCAGAACTAGTTCAACAACATGCTGTGATTGACAACTTGCTGTAGGAATTCAACAAAGTCTTTGCTTTACCTACTGATCTACCACCTTATAAAGGCCATGAACATCAGGTCGTGTTAAAGGAGGGCATTCAACCCATTTGCCAAAGACCTTACAGGTATCCATTTGACCAAAAGTATGAAATCAAAAAAATTGTGCATGATTTACTTGAGGTTGGTTCTATTAGAGTGAGTCATTGTCCATTTTCTTCTCTTGTCTTATTGGTGAGAAAAGCAAATGGTAGTGGAGAATGTTTGTCGATTATAGATCTCTAAATCAAGCTATTGTTAAGGATAAATATCATATTCCAGTTTTGGATGAATTGCTTGATGAATTGGGTGGTGCTACAATTTTCTATAAGTTAGACCTTAGATTGGGTTACCACCAAATTAGAATGAAAGATTTTGATATACCTAAGACAACATTTAGAACTCATGAAGGGCACTATGAATTTCTGGTTACGCCCTTTGGATTAACTAATGCTCCACCTACTTTCCAATCTTTGATGAATCACATTGTTAAACCCTACTTGAGGAAGTTTGTTTTGGTCTTCTTTGATGATATATTATTCTTTAGCAAGACCTTAGAAGATCATGTGGAACATTTGAGGGTTGTTTTAACCATCTTACTTGCTAATCAATTATATGCAAAGCAAAGCAAGTGTGCCTTTGACTGTATTGAGATGGAGTACTTGGGTTATATCATTTCAGGTCAAGGGGTCAAAACTGACCCTAAGAAAACTAAAGCTATGTTACAATGGCCTACTCCAAAGTCTGTGAAGGTATTGAGGGGTTTCTTGGGTTCAACTGGATATTATAGAAAGTTTATTCAGGGTTTTGGTATCATAGCAACCCCTTTGAATGCTTTATTAAAGAAGGATGCATTTCAGTGGACTTCACAAGCTGAATTTGCTTTTAATGCTCTTAAATTGGCTGTCTCAAGTCCTCCAATTCTAGCTTTGCCTGATTTTTCAAAGCTGTTTGTGGTAGAATGTGATGCTTGTGGTGTGGGGTTAGGTGCTGTTCTTATGCAGGAAGGAAGGCCATTAGCTTTTCATAGTGAAGCCTTTAAGGGTATGTTTGCACCTCTCTACCTATGAGAAGGAGTTCTTGGCTGTGGTGAAGGCAGTAAAACTTGGTAGGGAAACCTTTTGTCATCAAAACTGACTAGCAGAGTTTAAAGTTTCTTCTTGAACAAAGGGTGGGCACACCTGCTCAACAAAAATGGATTACGAAGATCTTGGGTTATTCTTTTGTGGTTGAGTATAAAAAGGGTAACGACAATAAGGCTGCTGATGCTTTATCTCGAAGAATGGAGGGTGTTCTTAACTCCATGGTCTTAGTTCCTGCTGACACTGATAAGGACAGTAAATTAGGGCATGCTAACCAAGATGTGGCCTTGTTTTTAATTTATTTCCCTTGTCCTTCTTGGTTGAGCATTTTACAGGACAGTTACCTTAATGAGCAAGAATACTAACAACTTCTTGCTTCTTTTACTAGCAGTAATCCACTTGTAGGGTTCTCTTTGCATAATGGTATTATTTTGTACAAGGATAAGATCTTTTAGAGTGCTCTTTCTCCTTTAAAACCATTGGTTTTACAACACATGCATGACTCACCACTTGGAGGTCACTTGTGGTATTTAAAGACTCTATATAGGGTGAAGCAAGATTTTTTTTTGGAAGGTATGAAATCAGATGTTAAGTCCCATATTAAATGTTATAAGACATGTCAAAGAATCAAGGTGGACACATAAAAACCTGTTGGGTTATTACAGCCACTTCCCATTCCTGCCAAGCCTTAGGTTGACATTAGTATGGATTTTGTCGAGGGCCTTCCTAAGTCCATGGGGTATGAGGTTGTTTTTGTCATGGTTGATAGGTGCACAAAGTATGTGCATTTCTTACCTTTATCCAATCCTTTCACTGCTACTAAGGTAGCTTTTGTGTTCATGAAGGAGGTTTTTAGATTGCATGGCATGCCTGCTTCTATTGTAAGTGACACGAATGCAAATTACTGCTCAATTCTGGAAGGAGCTGTTCAGATTACAAGGCACTGAATTGGCCATGTCCTCTGCTTACCATCCATAGTCTAATACCTTTTTTAGCCTATGCTCAACTTGCATGGCTGACACCATTGGCCCTTTCCCCTTACTTAACTTGCTATTTCCTGTCATACGCTTAGCAGGAACATAGCATGGCTGTTTCTCATTGAAAATCAATATCACACCAATGAATGGCAATAAGGCAGCCTTGACAGCCACAAAGAACTCATCACCCAGAATTATATCAAAGTTATCTAACTTCATAATCAGGAAATTCACCTTTCCTGTCCACTCACCAACCTTGAACCTCACACCCAAAGCAATTCCAGAAATTGGTTTTGCTTCAGAGTTTACTTCCTTGATCTTACTTGGACACTTGCTCACTTTCAGACTAAGCTGTTGGACCATACGTTCATCAACAAAATTGTGGTAGCCCTAGTGTCAAGCATTGCTTCAGCCCCATTCCCATTTATCTCCACTTGCACATAGGACATCCCCTTAGAATTACCTTCTGCACTAAGTGCATTCAGCAATTGTAAGGGGTTCACCCTGCTGGGAACTTCTTCATCAGACTACCCCCTCTCATCTTCAGCAACTATTGCATTAAGCTTCTCACGCTTAGGGCAGTCTCTTGCTCAATGAGGGCCATTGCATATGAAGTAGCCTGCATTTAACTTGGGCTGTTCTTTGCTTTGTTGAGAGGTAGAACTCTCTCCTTTGCTCTTGTTATCCAAATTTTTCTTCTGCTTATCCTTGTTCTTCTTGCCATCTTTCTTTGCTTGTCTTTGCCTTTGTCCTTGGACTTGCGTTTCTCATCATCCCTATTAGACTTATTATACTTGTAGTCCACTAAGGCATCTGCAGCAGACATAGTAGT